>OX941087.1:55000-1255000 GCA_954870635.1 Arctium minus
AAACCCATTTTGCTGACTTTATTTTCATCTTTCTTAGTTATTCTCTGAATACCATTTTGGTTTTTCAGATTTTGCTTCTCACCTTTTCTTTTGGTCTGTTCTTTTTAAAGCCCATGCCCTTTGGCCATTTTGACCAGGCCTTGTGTAGGTCAATTTGGAGTATATTGGCTTTCTTCTGTAGTTTCAGTGCTGATGAGGAACCTCTTTGGAGTTATAGTAGTGGGGGCAGGATGTTTATTTTTTTCTTTACTATTGGTCTTCTCAGCCTTGATTTCTTAGAGTTGTGTCCCACAATGGGATGTCAACAGTTTGCTCCTCCTCTGTTTGTTGGTCTATTGTTGGGTGTTTGCTCCTCCTCTGTTCTATTGATAAATACCACTTTGGTTTTTCATCACTTTGCCCCTATCTCCTTATTTTTTGGTCCATCTTATGTATTCTCAATGGCCGTAGGCCAAATTGGCTTAAGGTTTATGGTGTATGTGGTGGACTTTCAAATGAGGGCTGGTGATATAAGGGAGTTTGTGAATGTTTTTGTGAGTAATAGAGAAAAGAGGGAAAGAAGGATGGTTGGGTTGTTTAGTGAGGAATTTTGGAAATATACACATCTGCAGTCTGAGCATTGGAGAGTTCAATTCCAATGGTTGAAGATGGGGATTCCTCTCATTTTTTTGTTGGAAGCTGGTGCTAATTTTTGGTATGAAAATGATTTGGTTTTGATGGATTCCATTATCTACTTTTGGTGGACCAGAATCCTTAGTAAGGATAAGTTTAATGATGGTTTTTATTGGGAAAAAGGAGAAAGTGAATTTAGAATTTTTTGTGGCCTAAATTCAACATGGAGAAGTAATAGGTGTGGTGGATGTAGTGGCTACGTGGAACACACTTTTGATAGCTTTTGGACAAATTTTATTTTCATGGCTATTTTTCGAATTTGGACCATTGATATGGAAATTGGTGGACCTCAATCTTTGCTGGAATGGGCTGAAGTTTGGGAAGAAGTTGAGTTCCGTTTTTTAGTGATGTGGGCCAAGAATTTATTGTTAAAATATTGGGCTATGACTCTTCACTTTAATGATTTTCAAATAGGCCGCAGTTCTATTTATAAGTGGGCTGGAATTGGTGATTATGTTGGGTCTCATTTGTTTGTGAGATGGGTGATGGTGTTTTATTATCAAAGGCGAATTATCGGCTTCAATTTTTTCAGCTGGGCCATTCAATGGATTGGTACAAACGTTGATAAGATGTTGTACATCAAGTGGATTATGGGCCATGAATCCCTTCATTTCTCTTGGACCTCTATCTTGGATGGCATGGAGGACTTCCAGAATGGCGCTTTGGTGGATCACAATAATGTTTTTTATGTCTTGGGCTTTGAACATGTGGGTAAGTTCATATGGTGGGTTAAGGTGGATTTATGGGTTTGTACTCCTTTTTTACTGTTTAGGGTCTTGACTATGTTGTGGCTTTTCCCTAAACATGTTTTAGGGCTTCATTTTGTTTCTCTTGGGGTATGCCCCTCGTAGTTTGTCCTCTTTTGTTCTTGTTGTGAACAAAGTTTTTCCGGGGTTCTGTCCCCTTTTCCAAAAAAAAAAAAAAACCCAAACCCCAAACCCCATAACCCCCAAACCCCAAACCCCTAACCCCTAAACCCTAAACCCTAACCCCTAAACCCTAACCCCTAAACCCTAAACCCTATCCCCTAACCCGAACCCCTAACCCAAACCCAAACCCTAAACACCTAAAGCCCTAACCCCTAACCCCTAAAACCTAACCCCTAAAACCTAACCCCCAACCCCCAAACCCTAAAAAAACCCTAAACCCCAAACCCCCAAACCCCAACCCCAAACCCCCCCCTAACCCCTAAACCCTAACCCCTAACCCCTAACCCCAAGCCCCCCAACCCCAAGCCCCAACCCCCAACCCCCAACCCCCCAACCCCAACCCAAAACCCCAACCCCAAACCCTCATCCCCGACCCCCTAAACCCCCGACCCCCAAAACCCCACCCCCCAACCCCCCCCCCACCCCTAACCCCCCACCCCTAAACCCTACCGCCCTAAACCCTACGCCCTAAACCCAAACCCCTAAACCCCCGACCCCCAAAACCCCACCCCCACACCCCTAACCCCTACCGCCCTAAACCCTACCCCCTAAACTCTAACCCCTAACCCCTTAACCCTAACCCCCAAACCCCAAACCCCAAACCCCCAACCCCCAAACCCCCAAACCCCCAAAACCCTAACCCCTAACCCCTAACCCAAACCCCCAAACCCACAAACCCACAACCCCACAACCCCAAACCCCTAACCCCTAACCCCCTAACCCCCTAATCCCCTACCCACTACCCCCAACCCCAAAACCCCAACCCCCACCCCCAACCCCCAACCCCCACCCCCAACCCCCACCCCCTAAACCCTAAACCCTACCCCCTAACCCCTTAACCCCCTAACCCTAACCCCTAACCCCCAAACCCCTAACCCCAAACCCCAAAAAACCCCCAAAACCCCCAAAACCCAAACCCCCAAACCCACAAACACAACCCCTAACAACCAACCCCCAACCCCACAACCCCCACCCCCAACCCCCCAACCCCACCCCCCAACCCCCAACCCCCAACCCCCTACCCCCTACCTACCCGCCTACCCCCCAACCCCCAACCGCCAACCCCCATCCCTAACCCCTAAACCCTAAACCCTAACCCCAAACCCCCAACCCCCCAACCCCCCAACCCCTAAACCCATACCCCTAAACCCCTACCCCTTAACCCTAACCCCTAAACCCTAAACCCCTAAACCCTAACCCCCAACCGCCCAACCCCCCAACCCCCAACCCCAAACCCCAAACCCTACACCCTACACCCTACACCCTACACCCTAAAAACTAAAACATAAAACCTACACCCTAACCCCTAGCCCCCTAACCCCTAGCCCCCCAAGCCCCAACCCCCAAGCCCCAACCCCCAACCCCCAACCCCCCAACCCCCAAACCCCAACCCCAAACCCAACCCTCACCCCCGACCCCCTAACCCCCGACCCCCTAAACCACCGACCCCCGACCCCCGACCCCCAAAACCCCACCCCCCAACCCCCCCACCCCTAACCCCCAACCCCTAAACCCTAAACCCTACCCCCCTAAACCCTACCCCCTAACCCCTAACCCCAAACCCCAAACCCCCAACCCCCAAACCCCCAAATCCCCAAAACCCTAACCCCTAACCCAACCCCCCAACCCCACAACCCCAAACCCCTAACCCCCAAACCCCAAACCCCCAACCCCCAACCCCCAAACCCCTAACCCCTAACCCCTAACCCCACACCCCCTAACCCCCTAACCCCAAAACCCCAACCCAACCCCCACCCCCTAACCCCCAACCCCCAACCCCAACCCCCTAAACCCTAAACCCTACCCCCTAACCCCTTAACCCCCTAACCCTAACCCCTAACCCCCTAACCCCCAAACCCCTAACCCCTAACCCCAAACCCCAAAAAACCCCCAAAACCCCCAAAACCCAAACCCCCAAACACAACCCCCAACCCCCAACCCCCAACCCCACCCCCAACCCCCACCCCCCACCCCCAACCCCAAACCCCAACCCCTAACCCCCAACCCCTAACCCCCTAAACCCTAACCCCCTACCTAACCCCCTACCTACCCGCCTACCCACAACCCCCATCCCTAAACCCTAAACCCTAAACCCTAACCCCCAACCCCCCAACCCCCCAACCCACCAACCCCCAACCCCCAACCCCAAACCCCTAAACCCCTACCCCTTAACCCCCAACCCCCAACCCCCAACCGCCCAACCCCCCAAACCCCAACCCCCAACCCCCAAACCCCAAACCCCAAACCCCAAACCCTACACCCTACACCCTACACCCTACACCCTAAAACCTACACCCTAACCCTACACCCCTAACCCCTAACCCCTAAACCCTAAACCCTAAACCCCAAACCCCAAACCCCAAACCCCAAACCCCAAACCCCCAACCCCAAACCCCCAAACCCCCCAAACCCCCACCCCAAACCCCCACCCCAAACCCCAAAACCCCTAAACCCCTAAACCCTAAAACCCCTAAACCCCTAAAACCCTAAAACCCCCACCCCAAACCCCCCAACCCCCAAACCCCCCAAACCCCAATCCCCAACCCCAACCCCTAACCCCCGCCCCCCGCCCTCGACCCCCGACCCCCGAACCCCGACCCCCGAACCCCGAACCCCGACCCCCGACCCCAGACCCCCGACCCCAGACCCCCGACCCGAGACCCCAGACCCGAGACCCGAGACCCGAAGACCCGTAGACCCGAGACCGTAGACCCGAGACCCTGGACCCGGAGACCCGCAGACCCCCGACCCCCCGACCCCAAAACCCCACCCCAACCCCCACCCCCAAACGCCACCCACAAACCCCAACCCCCCAACCCCCCACCCCCCAACCCCCCACCCCAAGCCAACCCCCCAACCCCCACCCCCAACCCCCTAAACCCCCCTAAACCCCCCTAACCCCCCTACCCCTAAACCCTAAACCCTAAACCCCCCTAACCCCCCTACCCCTAAACCCTAAACCCTAAACCCCCTAACCCCCTAACCCCCAACCCTAAACCCCAACCCTAAACCCCCAACCCTAAACCCCGACCCCCGACCCACGACCCCCCGACCCACGACCCCCCGACCCCAGACCCCAGACCCCTGACCCCAGACCCCAGACCCCCGACCCCAGACCCCCGACCCCCAAACCCCAACCGCCAACCCCCAACCGCCAACACCCAACCCCACAACCCAAACCCAACCCCCCAACCCCCTAACCCCCAAACCCCCCACCCCCCCAACCCCCCAACCCCAACCCCAACCCCCCACCCCTAAACCCCTAACCCCCCCAACCCCCTACCCCCAACCCCCCAACCCCCCAACCCAAACCCCCACCCCACCCCCCAACCCCCACCCCCCTAACAACCCTAAACCCTAAACCCTAACCCCTAACCCCAAACTCCAAACCCCCTAACCCCCCTAACCCCCTAACCCTACCCCCTAACCCCCAAACCCCCAACCCCCCAACCCCCCCAACCCCCAACCCCCCAACCCCCAACCCCCAAACCCCCAAACCCCCTACCCCCTAAACCCTAAACCCCCCAACCCCCCAACCCCCCAACCCCCAACCCCCCACCCCCAACCCCCCCAACCCCAAACCCCCAACCCCCAACCCCACCCCCACCCCCAACCCCCCAACCCTCCAACCCCCAAACCCCAACCCCCAACCCCCTAAACCCTAACCCCCTAAACCCCTAACCCCTAACTCTACCCCCTAAACCCTACCCCCTACCCCCTAACCCCCTAACCCCCAACCCCCAACCCCCAACCCCCCAAACCCCCAACCCCCAAACCCCCAAACCCCCAAACCCCAACCCCCAAACCCCCAAACCCCCCAACCCCAAACCCCCCACCCCCAACCCCCAACCCCCCAACCCCCAACCCCAAACGCCCAACGCCCAACCCCCAACCCCCAAACCCCAACCCCAAACCCCAAACCCAACCCCCCAACCCCCCAACACCCCAACCCCCAACCCCAAACCCCCACCCCCCACCCCCCCAACACCCCAACACCCCAACCCCCAACGCTCTTCAGTTTGAATATGAGGGGGGTTTGCAGTTGAAGTTTCAGGTGCAGAAGCATCAGTTGGAACAGCAAACTCTGGCTGTTGAGTAGACATGATATCACATCCAACTGAAACAGTTACTTTTGGCTTATCAGTTACTTGTGTATCTTCAACTGTAGGAGTAGTTGATGGAATGTGAGTTTCTGACTGAACGGGGGATTCTTGTTCAGTTATGACTTCTGAAGTGACTGGATGATTGCAACTTGTGTCTTCAGACCTGTCAGTCACAACAGATTTAGGCAAATTAGATCCTAGAAACTCATCATAAAATAATTCAAATAACAAATCTAAATCAGATAAATGTGAAACTAAAGTAGAAGCGTTATCCGAATTTTTCTCTGTAGAAACAGGTTCTGGACTGATCTGTCCAGAAGCTAATACTCCAGTGATCACGGGTTCTGAACTGAGTTGTTCAGAAGCCATCTCTTCATCAAATGTTACATTGATGCTCTCGACAAATGTCTTTGACTTTTTCAGATAAACACGATATGATGCCGATGTTGAAGAATAACCAATGAAGATACCCTCGTCCGCCTTAGCACTGAATTTATTCAGACTCTATCTGTCGTTAAGCACAAAACATTTACACCCAAATATGTGAAAATACTTGATTGTTGGTGTTCTGTTGTTGATCAGCTCATATGGAGTCTTTTGAAAACGGCGGTGTATCATGGACAGATTTTGAGTATGACATGCAGTTGACACAACTTCTGCCCACAAAAATAGAGGTAGATCGGATTGACTGAGCATAGTACGAGCGGCCTCGACTAGCGTCTGATTTCGCCTTTCGACTACTCCATTTTGTTCAGGCGTACGAGCAGTAGAGTACTTATGTGATATCCCGACCGATTCGAGATATTCTTCAACTATCTTGTTTTTGAACTTTGTGCCGTTGTCCGTTCGAAGAAACTTGACTTGTCGATGTATTTTCACCTGGGTCGTCTTTAAGAAAGTAATGAGAACTTCGGGCGTCTCATATTTTGATCGAAGAAATTTGACCCACGTGTATCTTGAATAATCGTCCACAATAACCAACACGTATTTCTTTCCACCCAAACTCTGAGTTCTCATTGGACCACACAAATCCATACGTAACAATTCTAACGGAGAACTAGTGCTTGGTTCAGGCTTCGGTTTATGCGGAGCTCTCTTCATCTTATCCTTCTCACATGCAGCACATAAGTGTTCTTTCTCATATTTCAGCTCAGGAAGTCCTTTTACCAAATTTCCACTAACCAGCTTGTTGATATAACGAAAATTCAGATGTGATAGTCGTCGGTGCCAGAGCCAACTTTGCTGCATCGAGGCTTTTGACAATAAGCAAACATGACTGTCATTCTGTACCTTTGAAAGATTGATGGTATAGAGGTTTGTCTTTCGATTTCCGACTAAGAGTTCATTGTCGTCTTCAGTACGAACCGAACATCTCTTAGCTTTGAAGTTGACCTCTAACCCTTTATCACAGAATTGACCGATGCTAAACAAGTTGTGCCCTAAACCTTCGACATAACTCACCTGCTTAATCGTTATGTTGTCTTGAACGATGTCACCATATCCTAAGATTGGTGAAAGCTGATCTTTTCCAAATCTGACATTTCCACTGAATTTCTCTGTATAATTAGACAATAAAGCTTTTTGCCCAGTCATATGCTTGGAACATCCACTTTCCAAGTACCACATATGTCGGGTCTGCAAGAGAAATCAGGAAACAATAGATTTAGGTACCCATTTAAAAACGGGTCCTAACAGATTAGCACAAGATTTTGGTATCCATTTAAATATGGACCCTCCTTTTCTTTGAAAACTTTTAAAAACATTTGATCTTGAAGAATAAACATGATAAGATCCAAACCAATCAAAAGAATTATGAGAATAAGCAAAATCATTTCTCCGATAATGATAAGATTTAGTAGTAATAGGAGATAATTGAATCAATTGCTTTATTGAATAACGCTTGTAAGAAGTTACAAGGTTTTGTTTATGAGAAGCATATTGACCAATTACATCATAATCACTACTATCAGATCTAGTACAAGAATTATCAGAAACTGATTCAGCTTTCTCATCATCCTTCCTTTTTGCTCGCCATTCAGTTCGAGCTTTCGACCTTTTCTTTCTTATATCTGAAACAAAAGATTTAGATTTATTAGGAAAAACAGATTTTTAAGACTGAGTTTTCTTTTGTGTACCAGTGTATTCTGTTTCTGTAATCGCTGTTTCTTATGTTTCTTACCTTGAGAATAGTAATCAGCAGTTACAGAAACTGATTCACCAACCTTAGTTGATGGTTCATCAATATTAACACTACTTGGTAACACTTTTTCATTTAAAAGACAAGTAGAATGATCAGGAAGTGTAGCATTGAAGTCAAACATATCAATTTCGTCTATGCACCCATCATCAGAATTAAGAAAATCATTTGCAGACTCAAATAAGTCATCAAAATTATCAGTTGAAATTTGAGGTGCCTTTGAAACTTCAGAACACTTTGTAGATTTAGTTTGAAAAACAGTGTTCTTTAATACTGTAGAAAATACACTTTGTTGAATATCAACCAAAAGTTTTTCATCAGATAAAACATTTTCAAGCTCAACTATTTTGCTTTCAAGAATGAGTGGGGGAACATAAACCTTTGCAATTGCAGGTTTTGCCTTCATCTCAGAAACAGAATAACTAGCAAAATAGTCGTTTGAAAGAACTTTTGGTGTTTCTGAAAGATAACTATCATTTAACTTTGCATAGTTAAATGGTAGTTGCATTTTCTTAACATTCTTTCTATTTTCAGTTTCTTTGGCCTCAACTTCTTCTGGTAATTTGGTAACAAATTTTGGTTTTAAATGAGTATGTTTACCAGTACAAGCAAGAAAATCAAAATTATAAAGTGCCGGTTATTTTCTGATGGCTTTCTTTAAGTAATGAGGGTTTTGAAAACCAAGACCCCATTTTTCCTTAACATCAGCCTCTTCATTAGGTACATTAAGAAAAATAGTTTGATCTGTTTGTCCTCTTGCATAAAGTTTTGCTTCCAGACCATTTACCTTCTTATTCAAAAGCTTGTTCTCAACCTGCAATTTATGAACAGTTAGTGCAGATTCTTTCTTCTCAAACTCATACTTAGAAACTTTAACTTCAAAATCAGAAATCTTCTTTTCAAAACAATCTACTTGAGATTTAGAATCAGAAGCAGATTTGCGTAAAGAATCAATCAGATCTTTGTTCCCAATAACAGACGAATTAAGTTCAAAGATCTTCTTGTTCCTTTTAGCAACTCTTTCTTTTTCCTTTTTCAGTTTATTTTGTAAATCTTGAAGCTCAACCACCATGGCTTCCATTTTGGTAATGAAATCTTTTTGAGTTAAGTTTAATACCTCATCAGATGTCTCATCATCGGACTCATCATACTTTACTTCTTTGCCCATGAGACAGAGATGAGTTGTTTCTTCCTTCTCCTCATCTTCACCTTCGGAATGATCCAGCCAAAATTCGTCCTCAGCCATTAAAGTTATTCCTGCTTCTTTCTGTTTTGCCAATTGCAATTTGTTCTGATAGTACTGAGAATTACGAACTTTTGGCTTTCTACAATCTTTTGCAAAATGACCAATCTTGCCACAGTTGTAGCATTTGACTGGATCACTTGCTGGCTTTTCAGCAACAGTGTAGTCATTCACAAATTTCTTCCTTTCATCAGGTTTCTTCTCAACATATCTGTTCTCTTCATATCTCCTTCCTTCCACCCTTTCTCGGTGCTCGTGATTCTTAGAACTTGATGAAGAATATCGTTGAGAATTTGATCCCGGCTTTTTGTAAAATTTCTTTTGAAAGGCACGGGTCAGCAACAGCATGGCTTGTTTCAGACTTTCTCCATCATCACCATCTGTCTCAGAATCCGACTCAGAACTTGTCAGTACTTTCTTCTTCTTCTTCTCTATCTTTTCTTTCTTTTCTTTCTTCTTCTCTCCAACAACCAAAGCAATCGGATCAGGAACCTTATCAGCCTTCTTCTTTTCAGCTCTTTTCTCCTCTACCTCTTCTTCATTCTCACGTAAAGTCTCATAGACTTCGTAAAGAGGTATCTCACTTAAGTCTTTCATCTGTTTCATCCTACGTGTATGTTTCTTCCACTCAGGTCGTAGGATACTCAGGAATTTGACATTGTTTTCCAGCTGTTTCTTTGTCACTTTGTTCTTCGTCAGTTCATTCAGAAGCAAAGTAAACCGTTCATATGTGTCTTCTAAAGTCTCATTCTCTTTGGCTTTGAATTCCTCGTAGCTATTGATGCAGTTAGCCACTTTCATCTGATTCCCTACCTTGGATCCCATCATCATCTTTTGTAATTGATCCCACATCTTATTAGCATCATCCTTGTAGCTATCAATCTTGATGTAAATCTCATTAGGAATGCTTTGAAGTAGAAGAGATCTTGCTTGCTTGTCTGCTTTATAACGGCTTTTCTGTTCTTCAGAATACTGTGAGACATCCACTTTAACTGGTTTTGTCTTTTGTTCTCTTTCTTCATCACCATGTCCACTATCAGATGAATCATCATCAGCAGGTACTTGAATTATGATTGGTGCCATAGGACCTTCTGTAATTGAGAAAAGAATATTCTCTCCATTTGTGTGTCGGTCCACGAAATCAAGGAATCGATCCTTCCATTGTTCATATTGTCCTTTAAAAAGAACTGGAGGCTTGACATCAGTGCCAATAGAAAGTGCATCTTTTGAAGTCATCTTGTTTAAACCTGCTTGAAAAATATATCCAATAAGAAACTAGAACTGATCGTTAGTCCAAATATGAAATCACAAGAAAAATCTTGAAATTTAGAAAAATCAGAAATTCTGAAAAATTTGACTATGTATCAAAACTCGCAAGTCACTATATAACTCGCAATCGCTGAAACTCGCAGACACTGAGAAACACGCAGATCGAGACTTGCGTGTTTGAGAAACTCGCAAACAACTATTTAGAGTGAAACTCGCAGACTTAAGCTTGCGCGTTTGTGAAACTCGCACGCAAAGGGTTGCGTGTTCTGATAAACTCGCAGATCAACCAAACTCGCAGGCCGTTGAAACTCGCAAGTGACTATTTCCTCTAACGCCTAAACACGCACATTACTATTCACGATGAAACTCGCTAACTGAGGTGTGCGCGTTCTCAAAACTCGCTCGTCAAAGCTTGCGCGTTTTGAACAAACTCGCTAGCTATACTTGTGCGTTTCCACACTTAGAACTTTTTCTTGAAAAATCAAACTCGCACGTCGAATGAACTCGCAAACCACTGTTCCTCTTCAAACTCGCACCCTTCGATTAGTGCGTTTGAAGAACTCGCTAACCACTATGTGCGCGTTCTGGTCCTTAGAAAATTTTTCTCACTTTTCCAAACTCGCAGATTTCGATCAGCAAGTTTCTAGAACTCGCAGATAATGCCTTGCGCGTTTGAGACCAAAATCAATCGTTCGACTTGCGCGTTCTTGCGAATGAATCTTGCGCGTTTGATCGATGAACTTGCGCGTTCTGGAGATCTAGCGCGTTCTTCAAAAAGTCGAACCGAATCTTGATTTTTCCATCTGATTGTCAACCAAACCTTTATCAATTGACTTGAAATTTTGCAGAAAACTTCTAAATCATGATTCGAACCGATTACAGTGCAAAGATTACAAACAAAAACAACAAAAATACAAGATTGATCTATGTAACAGTGCTTTAAAAACTCATGAACTAAAACTCAATAAAATCCAAAAATTCATGAAAATTACAATGCATTTCGTGAAATTTTCTATACAAACTCACTCTATTACATTCATCGATCACTAATACACCAATTACAACTCAAAAATCACACTAATACTCAAAAACGAATCTGAACATTGAAAAACACAGTGACGATGAACAGTATCTTGATTTCTTGATATGATTTCGATTTTGGATCTGCTCTGATACCAATTAATATTCCCTAGATTCTAGTTTCCAATCACAAACAATTAATCAGAACAAACAATTCAATTCAATTACCTGTTTTGAATTCAATTCTCAATTCAAATACAACTTTCTCTCTCTAGAACTCTCTCTTTCTCTCTCTACAAATTTTCTCTCAATCTGAATTCTATTCTGTTAGTTACAAATCTTATGAAATACAAATACAAGAAGATATTTATACCTCCAAACAATTACAAAGGAAAAACAAAATACAAAGATATTGACTTTGACATTTTATTACAAAGACTTTGACTTTCACATCAGAGTTGACTTTCTTCAGCTTTGACTTCTTAAACCTTTGACCTTCAGTCTTCTTGATCTTGTATCCAACAGATTTATGCTCTAACACTATCATACCTCTATAAGTTGTAGCATTCACATCCTTTCCATCAGGATCGAAGTGTAGCTTTAAACTAGTAGACATGGGGGTTTTCATAGGTGAAGAGTTTTCCATCTGGTATTTCCGAAGAATATCCGAGATGTACTTAGATTGATTAATGAAAATTTCTGTATTGATTAATGAAAATTTCTGTTGCTAATTGTTTTACTTGAAGACCCAGGAAAAAATTCATTTGCCCCATCATGCTCATTTGAAAATGTTTACTCATTAAGGCTGAAAAGTTCTAACAGTACTTGGGTTTTGTGGAGCCAAAGATTATGTCATCAACATAAATCTGTACAAGAATGATATCTTTCTTTTCTCTTTTAATAAATAGGGTAGTATCAATCTTACCTTTAGAGAAACCAGATTTAACCAAGAAGGATGAGAGGGCGTCATACCAGGCTCGTGGCGCTTGCTTAAGACCGTATAAGGCCTTGTCAAGAAAATAAACGTGATTCGGAGATTCAGAACTCACGAAGCCTTCGGGTTGCGAGACATATACTTCCTCTTTGAGAACACCGTTCAAAAACGCGGATTTCACATCCATTTGAAATACGATGAAGTTCTTGTGAGCGGCGTATGCGAGGAACATGCGAATTGCTTCAATACGGGCAACCGGTGCAAACGTGTCCTCGTAATCTATTCCTTCTTGCTGGCGATATCCTTTAGCCACTAAACGCGCTTTGTTCTGAACAATGATTCCATTTTCGTCCTTCTTGTTCTTGAAAATCCATTTCGTCCCAATCACCGTCTTGTTCTTTGGCCGGGGAACAAGGCACCACACTTTGAGGCTCTCAAATTGGTTGAGTTCCTCTTGCATGGCTATCACCCAGTCTGGATCATTCAACGCTTCGGAGATGGTGGAAGGTTCGATACGACTGAGGAACGAAGAAAATAAGCAGTCGTTCGCAGTTGTAGATCGAGTCTGAACAGGTGTCTTGGGATCACCAATTATCTGATGAAGGGGGTGAGCTCGAGTCCACTTGGTGGCGTGTGGAAGAGGTTGATATGTATGTTGAGAAGTATCGGGGTCCACATAGCCAACGGGGGGTAAGTCCTGAACTGCTTCGAGTGATGACGGTCTGTGAGATGGAAGATCCTTAGTTGGAGTCGAGAGTGCAGCAGAGGATGACTCATATGGAGATGCATTTAGAGCAGGATCCGAGATTGCCGGAATGGGAACTTCAGGAGTGCCTTCCACAGGTGTCGGTTCAGGAGGGCCTACTATTACCGGTGCGACAGTAGGATCTTGGATAGGAGGAGGATCACTCGAGCTCGGGAATGCAGATTCATTGATAGTAGATGAAGGAGCACCAGGCGAGGATGGGCCACCTGAGTCGGTTGGACCAGTGACATGAGTTTCTTCTGGTGCTTGAGCAGCATTCCTGTTACAAGACATAGTATTAGACTTAATATTAAATAAGTCATCATATAAATACTCAAAAAGTAAATCCAAATCAGAAAGATGTGCTCTTGACGTAGACGCTTGATTTGAATCTACTGGAGATTGTGTAGATCCTGGACGTATTTGTCCAGAGGCTAACACGCCATTTATAGTGGGTTCTGAACTGAGGTGTTCAGAAGCCATATCAGCGGCCTCGTCAAAAGTCACGTTCACACTCTCAACGACGGTCTTCGTCCGTTTGTTGTAGACACGGTAAGCTTTGGCTTGCTGGGAATATCCGATGAACACTCCTTCGTCCGCTTTGGGGCTGAATTTGCCGAGATCATCCTTGTCATTCAGTACGAAGCATGTGCATCCGAATGCATGGAAGTAGTTGATATAGGGGATGCGTTTGTTGATGATCTCGTACGGAGTCTTATTGAACCGCTTGTTGATAATAGTCCTGTTTTGAGTGTAGCAAGCGGTAGCAACTGCTTCTAACCAAAGATATAGCGGGAGCTTGGACTGAGATAACATTATGCGAGCGGCTTCGACAAGAGTTCAGTTTCGGCGCTCTACTACCCCGTTTTGCTGAGGAGTACGAGCAGCTGAGAAGGTATGTGTGATGCCCACTGAAGTCAAGTAACCGGTGAGCACTTGATTCTTGAACTCTGTGCCGTTATCCGTCCTTATGGTCTGGACTGATAGGTTGAGACTGACTTGAATACTCTTCAGGAGAGAGATGATCAATTCGGGAGTTTCATCCTTTGATCGGAGGAATCGGACCCATGTGTAGCGAGAAAAATCGTCAACCATCACCAGGACATACTTCTTATGATTGATGCTTTGGACGTGCATCGGTCCACATAAGTTCATGTGAATGAGTTCAAGGGACCGAGAAGTACTAGGAGTGACTTTAGGCTTGTGAGAAGCCTTCTTCATCTTGCCCATTTCGCAGGCGGCACACAAATGATCTTTTTCGAATTTAAGATCAGGCATTCCCTTGACGTGTCCACCGAGCACCAACTTATTAATAGTCTTGAAGTTCAGGTGCGAGAGACGACGATGCCATAACCAGCTTTGTTCGGCAGATGCTTTGGACATCAGACAAACTTCCTTATCTGTTTTCAAAGACGAGAGGTCAATCATGTAGAGGTTGGTGCGACGTGTTCCAGCAAGGATCCCTTTTCCATCTTCAGTCCGAACGCTGCACCTTTTTGCTTTGAAGGTGACCTCTAGATCCTTGTCGCAGAATTGACCGATGCTGAAGAGATTGTGACCAAGTCCTTCGACGTAGGACACTTTCTTGATAGTCAGATTATCCTTGACAATATCACCATACCCCATTATGGGAGAAGAATGATCATTCCCAAACCGTACATTCCCACAAAACTTCTCGGTGAAGTTTGTGAGAAGCTCCTTTCTTCCGGTCATGTGCTTGGAGCAGCCTGAATCTAGATACCACACATGACCGTCCTGTAAAACAAGTTACTTCTTTTTAGGTACCCATTCGTAAATGGGTCCTTTGGGGTTAGATTTAACACCCGTTTTGGATGCCCGTTTAGACTTGGGTCTTTTCCTATGACGGGTAATATCAAACTGAGAATGATAATTATCCACATGATACGAGCCAAACCAATCAGTTGCATAACGACGATCAACAAAATCATTCGATCCACAATAAGAGCAACAAATACAATCATGAGACAGTTGAAGTAAATGCGGAATAGAATAAACTTTTAAAGGTAAAGTTCCATTACATTCAACTAAAAGTTTAGAATTAAAAACATCATGATTGTTATTGTTTTTCCTAGACTTTAAAACTGGATCAACTAATTCTGGTGTCGTCGAGCTTTCCTTTGACTTCTTAGCTACCCAAGCATATTTAACTTCTTTGCGCCGACCAAAAGTATCTGAAAGACCGTTAAACTTATAGTCAGAAGATGTGAAGCTTGAAGATTGTTGTCTTTTGGAGCGACCGGTCTTTTTCTTCTTTTGTGAACGTTTGTTGGGTTTTGACTTTGAAGAATCGTTCACAAAAGGTTTTTGTGGGGCGGGTGTGGAACATTCACCCTTATAAAATTTTACCGGAGGCTCACTAGAAGAGTTTAGAAAATCAACATGACTTGGTAGAGACGGATTAAAATCAAATTGGGTCAAATCACTGTCTAGACACACCTCGGAATTCAAGAATGCTGAAAATTCCATTTCCTCATCAAAAAGGGCCTTATCGCTTGAGGAATTTAGGACATCGGAAGAATTTGTTTGAAGTGGATCATAGGAGGAAGCATTTTTAAAATCAAAACAATGATCCGTTTCAAAAACATGAGGCTCTTTTCCTTTATTTGAAAGATGTGGTGACGAGTCACCCAAAAAGGCTTTACAGGAAGATGTGTCGGAGGCAGGATAAGAGTTATCAGACAGGGTAGGTTTTGTAGGCTTAGCTTGAGGCTCAGCCTTGTGAAATTGCTCCTTCAGATGATCTGCTGCCAAGGCAGCCAGTTATGAGTTTAACTTCTTTAGTTCTGTCTGAAAGTATTCTCTTTCCTTATCGGACACAGATTCCTCTTTATTGGAAGTGAGGCACTCAATTTGAGATAAAAGGTCTTGTTTTTCCTTTTGAAAACTGTCCCTCTCCTGTTCAAATGACGTTTCTAGCTGAACAATTTTCTTTTCGAAAATCAGAGGTGGAACATAAACTTTATGATCTAGAGATTCCTCCAGCTTTAACTGTTTTAGCATCAAGTTCAGCTTGAGTATAACTTCTAAAATAGTCATTTGATAGGAAACAAGGTGTTTCTTCGTTGTAAGATGCATTTAATGAATCATAAACAAAAGGAAGTTTCATTTTAGTAGAGTTCTCCCTTCTCAACTTATCCTCTTCCCAGTCCTCATCCTCAATTGGTTTGGTCCAATTGATCTTGTATTCTGGAAATGTCTTGTCTATTCCAAAAAATTTAGACGCATAAATCGTAGGAACTTTGGATAGGGCCTTTTTCAGATAATATGGGTTATCGTAACCGATACCCGTATTCGCATACTTGGGTTCCTTTGGTGCAATTAGATTTAGCGTTTGATGAGATTGACCAATTCTATAAAGCTTCTTTTCAATCTCCTTTAACTGATTAGATAATCTTTGATTTTCATTTTTATAAGCCACGTTTTGAGACACAATATCAATTTTCTCATTCTCGGACATGCATAGCTCATCGGTCAGATCATCTACTTTGGTCTTTAGCTCTTGTGATTCTTTTGAACAACTCTCACACTCTTCTTGTAAATTAGAAATTGTGCACAGATTGCTTGAGATTTCTAAACTTTGATTTTCAATACATTCAGACTGTGCAGCAACTCGTTTTTCTAGAGATGAGATGAGTTGTTTTTTTTCTTTTATGAGTAGCTTGAAAGAGTCTATTTTATTCATAGCAAGTTGCATCTGATCAATTAAAGCTTCGTGATAAGGAGCACATACCTGACATGGAGAGTTTCGATCTTCATCATCAGTGTCAGATGGTAATGAATGCTTACCCATGAAACACAAGTGTGCTTCGGCATCTTCAGGTTCTTCATCAGAGACTTGTAGCCAGTAGTCATCTTCAGCCATGAGAGCCTTACCAGCTTCCTTCTCTTTGGCCAGTAGCAGCTTGGCTCTGTAATAGTCGGAGTTGCGCACAACAGGTTTACGACAATCCTTGGCAAAGTGGCCTAACCGACCACAGTTGTAGCATCTGATCGGCTCATCTTTTGGCTTTTCTTCGTGTCTCTTGTCAGACTTATTTCCATCTTCAACACGTTTCTTACCTTCAGACTTCTCTTGATGGTCACGACGAGTGGAAAACCTTTGCTTGTTGGAAGACTTGTTAAAGAACTTCCTTTTCTGGAATTGTTGAGTCAAGAATACCATAGCTTCTTTCATCTTAGTGAGTTCAGGATCCGAATCACTATCAGGATCTTCAGGTGCAGACTCACTTTGCACTGGCTTCTTTTCAGACGAACGACTGACAGACTTCACTCTTTTCTCAGATACGAGTGCTAACGGATCAACTACCGGCTTTTCTTCAGCTTTCTGATTTCCCATTAGTTCCATAACTTCCTCTTCATCCTGGAGCAGCATTTCATAAAGTTCATGTAGAAAAAGCTTCTCTAGGGTCTGAGTATGACGAATATGAGAGACGAACGGCTTCCATTCAGGCTGGAGGTTGTTCATGAACTTGATGTTGTTCTCAGTGTTCGTCTTCGTAATCTTGTTTTTCTGGAGGTCATTCAGAAGCATGTTGAACCTTTCATAGGTTTCTGTCAGTGTCTCGCCTTTTCTTGATTTGAAGCCATCATATCTGGTGATGCAGTTTGTCACCTTCAGCTGATTGTTGATGTGGCTCCCCATCATCATCTTCTCAATCTGGTCCCACATTTTCTTTGCAGACTCTTTATAATTGTCGATGCAAGCATAGATGTCGTTGGGTAGACTTTATAGAAGATATGTTTTTGCATGCTTTTCAGCATAATACATATCCTTTTCTTGAGTTGTAAAGTCAATGATAGTTTTTGGAACACTGCGTTCAGGTCGACCTTCTTCTATGTTTCCCGGTACAGTTTTCATTGGCCAGTCTTGTGGCCCCTCTGTCAGACACTTGTAAATGGCTTCATAGTTTGATTTTGATTCAATGAAGTTCATGAAGCGATCGTGCCACTGAGGATATTCCCCTCGATAGAGAACCGGGGGCTTCTGATCCGAACCAATAGCTAATGCGTCTCTTGAATTCATCTTAAATCTCTTAACTTAAAAGCACTGTAACGATCGTGAGACAAGCAGGATGATCCAAACATAATAACAAAAATAAGCAGAAAAAAAACAAGGACCCGGTTGAATCAGGATCCGGTCGAGCTAGGTATCGGTCAAGTAAAAGACCGATATAGACAACGTACCAGTCTAGCAAAGGACCGGTATAGACAACTTATCGGTCGAATCCAAAAGTCGGTCAAAGCAAGGCCGGTCAAACCAAAAGACCGGAAGTGACAAAGTATCGGTCAAAGGACAAAGACCGGTAAGCAGGGTACCGATCGAAGCAGGTGTCGGTCGAACGAAGGACCGAGAGAACAAAGCCCCGGTCAAACACAATGACAAGAAGATACAATGTATCGGTCGAACACAATGACCGGTAATTACAACGTCCCGGTCGAACACAATGACCGGTAATTACAACGTCCCGGTCGAAGGATGTCTATCGGTCAAATTCTATTAACAGATAGGTTCGATAAAATCAGATAAAGATCGACAAAATCGAAGAACACCGAAGAACACGATGAACACTCAACCCAGAAAACAATCGATCGAACAGCAGATTAACACAGAAAAACCAAGAAATCGATTTATCAACCTATCGACCGAGAGTATTAATTTTCCAGAAAAATATTTAACTCAGACCGATAAACAGTAACCACAGAAGAACCGATAAATCAATCAAACAAGATAAAAGACCGATAAAATGATTTTCTAGAAAAACAGTAGACCGATAAAATCTTAATGATTTTTCAAGAAAACCAACGATGGATAAAACGCATAAACGGTAATCTATTAACAAAAATATCAATTGACCCAGACTGATAAACACTTTTCCAGAAAACAAACAGATCGACAGATAGAACTCAAAAAAAAACGATAATCAATTAAAACAGATAAAAGCGATTAACACAAATAATTGATTATAGGGTTTTAGACAAACCTTTTTTCTGGATCAAACCTTTAGTCTCTTTGCTCTGATACCAATTGTAGATCCCAGTATAGTGCAATCACAGCAAAACAATATCAAAGATGAACACTATTTGAGTCACAACTACTAGTCATATGATTAATAAGCAATCAAAGGGTTACAGGTTTACAGAAAGAATTTCTGATCAGAGAAAGTAAACCTATTGACTAGTAATCTGAAATTATGAGACTGAAACTTAACAAATGAATCTAAAACAGCCTTTATATACTCAGGCTTTACAAAGATGGGCTTATGGGCTTTTAGGCCCAACAAGCTAAAAAAACTTTAGATTAAATACAAAATACACCCTGAACTTCTATTTAACATATAATTAACCCTAACAGTATTACCAGAAAGCGACCAAACAATGACTTGCTTCTCGTTCTAAGGTTCGTTTGACGGGTCATGGGATTATAACGGATACCCATAGCAAAAGTTATGGACGTTTAAGCCCGACACCCATTTTTAGTTGATTCGGCAAAGAGGGTACCCTTTGTGTTTTCTCGTCCGGATCGACCTCGTCGGATTTCCACGAATCTTTACATTGTTCATCTATAATGTAAATGATAAGGTTTTCAAGGGAAATAACATGAAAAATAATCACTCTCGTGCAGGATATTTCCGAAATCACACAATGGCCAAACCGAAAGAACGTACATCATGCAGTTTATTGATACCCTCTCAAATAATGGTGTATTTCTTGAAAACGACCAAAGCATGGTGTGCTTCTCATTGTAAGGTTCGTTTTGATGGATCACGGGCTTAAAACGGATCCCCGTAGCAAATGTTATGGATTTTTAAGTACGACACCCATTTTTGGTCGATACGGCAAATGCGGTGCCCTTTGTGTTTTCTCGTCCGAATCGACCTCGTCGGATTTCCACGAATCTTTACATTGTTCATCTACAATGTAAATGATAAGGTTTTCAAGGGAAATAACTTGCAAAAATCTCACTCCTATGCAGGATATTGCCGAAGCCACACAATGGCCAAACCGAAAGAACGTACATCATGCAGTTTATTAATACCCACTCAAATCATTGTGTATTTCTTGAAAACGTAGAATACATGGCTTGATTCTCATTGTAAGGTTCGTTTTGATGGATAATGAGCTTAAAACGGATCCCCATAGCAAAAGTTATGGACATTTAAGTACGACACCCAATTTTGGTCGATTCGGCAAAGGGGGTACCCTTTGGGTTTTTTCGTCCGGATCGACCTCGTCGGATTTCCATGAATCTTTACATTGTTCATCTACAATGTAAATTATAAGGTTTTCAAGGGAAATAACTTGCAAAAAACCCACTCTCATGCAGGATATTGCCGAAGCCACATAATGGCCAAACCGAAAGAACGTACATCATGTAGTTTATTGATACCCACTCAAATCATGGTGTATTGCTAGAAAACGAGCAAGCCATGGCGTGCTTCTCATTGTAAGGTTCGTTTTGATGGATCATGGGATTAAAACGGATGCCCGTAGCAAAAGTTATGGACGTTTAAGTACGACACCCATTTTTAGCCGATTCAGCAAAGGGGGTACCCTTTGTGTTTTCTCGTCTGGATCGACCTCTTCGGATTTCCACGAATCTTTACATTGTTCATCTACAATGTAAATGATAAGGTTTTCAAGAAAAAATAACTTGCAAAAAACCCACTCTCGTGCAGGATATTGCCGAAGCCACGCATTGGCCAAACCGAAAGAACGTACATCATGCAGTTTATCGATACCCACTCAAATCATGGTGTATTGCCAGAAAGCGACCAATCCATGACATGATTCTCGTTCTAAGGTTCGTTTTGACGGGTCATGGGCTGAAAACGGATCCCCGTAGCAAAAAGTTATGGATGTTAGTGGGACACCCATTTTTGGTCAATTCAGCAAAGAGGGTACCCTTTGTGTTTTCTCGTTCGGACCGACCTCGTCGGATTTCCACAAATCTTTACATTATCCATCTACAATGTAAATGGTAAGGTTTTCAAGGGAAATAACTTGCAAAAAATCCACTCTCGTGCAGGATATTGCCGAAGCCACGCATTGGCCAAACCGAAAGAACGTACATCATGCAGTTTATCGATACCTACTCAAATCATGGTGTATTACCAGAAAGCGACCAATCAATGACTCGCTTCTCGTTCTAAGGTTCATTTTGATGGGTCATGGGATTATAACGGATACCCGTAGCAAAAGTTATGGACGTTTAAGCGCGACACCCATTTTTGGTCGATTTGGCAAAGGGGGTACCCTTTGTGTTTTCTCGTCCGGATTGACCTCGTCGGATTTTCACGAATCATCTACAATGTAAATGATAAGGTTTTCAAGGGAAATAACTTGCAAAAAACTCACTCTCATGCAGGATATTGCCGAAGCCACATAATGGCCAAACCGAAAGAACGTACATCATGCAGTTTATTGATAGCCACTCAAATCCTGGTGTATTTCTTGAAAACGACCAAGAAATGGTGTGCTTCTCGTTGTAAGGTTCGTTTTGATGGATCACAGGCTGAAAAATGATCCCCGTAGCAAAAGTTATGGACGTTTAAGTACGACACCCATTTTTGTTTGATTCAGCAAAGGGGGTACCCTTTGTGTTTTTTCGTCCGGATCAACCTCGTCGGATTTCCACGAATCTTTACATTGTTCATCTACAATGTAAATGATAAGGTTTTCAAGGGAAATAACTTGCAAAAAACCCACTCTCGTGCAAGATATTGCCGAAGCCACATAATGGCCAAACCGAAAGAACGTACATCATGCAGTTTATTGATACACACTCAAATCATGGTGTATTGCTAGAAAACGACCAATCCATGGAATTCTTCTCGTTGTAAGGTTCGTTTTGATGGATCACGGGCCTAAAACGGATCCCCGTAGCCAAAGTTATGGACGTTTAAGACGATACCCATTTTTGGTCGATTCGGCAAAGGGGGTACCCTTTGTGTTTTTTCGTCCGGATCAACGTTGTCAGATTTCCACGAATCTTTACATTGTTAATCTACAATGTAAATTATAAGGTTTTCAAGGGAAATAACTTGCAAAAAACCCACTCTCGTGCAGGATATTGCCGAAGTCACAAAATGGCCAAACCGAAAGATCTTACATCATGCAGTTTATTGATACCCACTCAAATCATGGTGTATTGCTAGAAAACGACCAAGCCATGGCGTGCTTCTCGTTGTAAGGTTCGTTTTGATGGATCATGGGCTTAAAACGGATCCCCGTAGCAAAAGTTATGGACGTTTAAGTACGACACCCATTTTTAGCCAATTCAGCAAAAGAGGTACCCTTTATGTTTTCTCGTCTGGATCGACCTCGTCGGATTTCCCCGAATATTTACATTGTTCATCTACAATGTAAATGATAAGGTTTTCAAGGTAAATAACTTGCAAAAAATCCACTCTCGTGCAGGATATTGCCGAAGCCACGCATTGGCCAAACCGAAAGAACGTACATCATGCAGTTTATCGATACCCTCTCAGATCATGGTGTATTACCAGAAAGAGACCAAGCCATGGTGTGCTTCTCGTTCTAAGGTTCTTTTTGACGGGTCATGGGCAAAAAATGGATCCCCATAGCAAAAGTTATGGACGTATAAGTGTGACACCCATTTTTAGTCGTTTCAGCAAAGGGCGTACCCTTTGTGTTTTCTTGTCCGGACCGAACTTGTCGTATTTCCACGAATCTTTACATTGTCCATCTACAATATAAATGATATGGTTTTCAAGGGAAATAACTTGCAAAAAACACACTCTCGTGCAGGATATTGTCGAAACCAAGCAATAGCCAAACCGAAAAAACGTACACTATGCAGTTCATCGATACCCACTCAAATCATGGTGTATTGCCAGAAAGCAAACAAGCCATGACGTACTTCTTATTCTAAGGTTAGTTTTGACGGGTCATGCGATTAAAACGAATCCCCGTAGCAAAAGTTATGGACATTTAAGTGCGACGACCATTTTTGGCCAATTCGGCAAAGGGGGTACCCTTTGTGTTTTCTCGTCCGGACCGACCACGTCGGATTTCCACGAATCTTTACATTGTTCATATACAATGTAAATGTTAACGTTTTCAAGGGAAATAACTTGCAAAAAACCCACTCTCGTGCAGGATATTGCCGAAGCCACACAATGGCCAAACCGAAAAAACGTACATCATGCAGTTTATTGATACCCACACAAATCATGGTGTATTTCTTGAAAACGGCCAAGACGTGGCATGCTTCTCGTTGTAAGGTTCGTTTTGATGGATCACGGGCTTAAAACGGATCCCTGTAGCAAAAGTTATGGACGTTTAAGTACGACACCCATTTTTGGTCGATTCGGCAAAGGGGGTACCCTTTGTGTTTTTTCGTCCGGATCAACCTCGTCGGATTTCCATGAATCTTTACATTGTTCATCTACAATGTAAATGATAAGGTTTTCAAGGGAAATAACTTGCAAAAAACCCACTCTCGTTCAGGATATTGCCAAAGCCACATAATGGCCAAACGGAAAGAACGTACATCATGCAGTTTATTGATACCCACTCAAATCATGGTGAGCACGCCATGGCTTGGTCTTTTTCTGGTAATACACCATGATCTGAGAGGGTATCGAAAAACTGCATGATGTACGTTCTTTCGGTTTGGCCAATGCGTGGCTTCGGCAATATCCTGCACGAGAGTGGGTTTTTTGCAAGTTATTTCCCTTGAAAACCTTATCATTTACATTGTAGATGAACAATGTAAAGATTCGTGGAAATCCGACGAGCTCGATCCAGACGAGAAAACATAAAGGGTACCCCCTTTGCTGAATCGGCTAAAAATGGGTGTCGTACTTAAACGTCCATAACTTTTGCTACGGAGATCCGTTTTAAGCCCATGATCCATCAAAACGAACCTTACAACGAGAAGCACGCCATGGCTTGTCGTTTTCTAGCAATACACCATGATTTGAGTGGGTATCAATAAATTGCATGATGTACGTTCTTTCGGTTTGGCCATTATGTGGCTTCGGCAATATCCAGCACGAGAGTGGGTTTTTTGCAAGTTATTTCCCTTGAAAACCTTATCATTTACATTGTAGATGAACAATCTAAATATTCGTAGAAATCCAACGAGGTCGATCCGGACGAAAAAACACATAGGGTACCCCCTTTGCCGAATCGACCAAAAATGGGTGTCGTACTTAAACCTCCATAACTTTTGCTACGAGGATCTGTTTTAATCCCATGATCCATCAAAACGAACCATACAACAAGAATCACTCCATGTATTGGTCGTTTTCAAGAAATACACCATGATTTGAGTGGGTATCAATAAACTGCATGATGTACGTTTTTTCGGTTTGGCCATTGTGTGGCTTTGGCAATATCCTGCACGAGAGTGAGTTTTTTGCAAGTTATTTCCCTTGAAAACCTTATCATTTACATTGTAGATGAACAATGTAGAGATTCGTGGAAATACGACGAGGTCGATCCAGACGAGAAAACACAAAGGGTACCCCATTTGCCGAATCGACCAAAAATGGGTGTTGCCCTTAAACGTCCATAACTTTTCCTACGGGTATCCGTTATAATCCCATGACCCGTCAAAACGAATCGAGTCATTGATTGGTCTCTTTCTGGTAATACACCATCATTTGAGTAGGTATCGATAAACTGCATGATGTACGTTCTTTCGGTTTGGCCAATGCGTGGCTTCGGCAATATCCTGCACGAGAGTGGGTTTTTTGCAAGTTATTTCCCTTGAAAACCTTACCATTTACATTGTAGATGGATAATGTAAAGATTCGTGTTAATCCGACGAGGTCGGTCCGAACGAGAAAACACAAAGGGTACCCCCTTTGCTGAATCGACCAAAAATGGGTGTCCCGCTAACATCCATAACTTTTTGCTACGGGGATCCGTTTTAAGCCCATGACCCGTCAAAACTAACCTTAGAACGAGAAGCATGTCATGGATTGGTCGCTTTCTGGAAATACACCATGATTTGAGTGGGTATCGATAAACTGCATGATGTACGTTCTTTCGGTTTGGCTATTGCATGGTTCGGCAATATCCTGCACGAGAGTGGGTTTTTTCAAGTTATTTCCCTTGAAAACCTTATCATTTACATTGTAGATGGACAATGTAAAGATTCGTGGAAATCCGACGAAGTCGGTCCGGACGAGAAAACACAAAGGGTACCCCCTTTGCTGAAACGGCCAAAAATGGGTGTCACATTTATACGTCCATAACTTTTGCTATGGGGATCCGTTTTATGCCCATGACCCGTCAAAACGAACCTTATAACGAGAAGCACACCATGGCTTAGTCACTTTCTGTTAATACACAAAGGGTACCCCCTTTTCCTTGAAAACCCTATCTTTCTGGCAATTCACCATGCTTTCGGTGAGTATCGATAAACTGCATGATGTACGTTCATTTGGTTTGGCCAATACGTGGCTTCGGCAATATCCTGCATGAGAGTGGGTTTTTCGCAAGTTATTTCCTTTGAAAACTTTATTATTTACATTGTAGATGGAAAATGTAAAGATTCTTGGAAATCTGACGAGTTCGGTCTGGACGAGAAAACACAAAGGGTACCCCTTTGCTGAATCAGCCAAAAAAGGGTGTCGCACTTAAAAGTTCAAAAATTTTGCTACGGGGATCCGTTTTAAGCCCATGAACCATCAAAACGGATCTTAGAACGAGAAGCACGTCATGTCATGGTCGCATTCTGGCAATTCACCAGGATTTCAGTGGGTATCGATAAACAACATGATGTACGTTCATTTGGTTTGGCCAATGTGTGGCTTCGGAAATATCCTGCACGAGAGTGGGTTTTTCGCAAGTTATTTCCCTTGAAAACCTTATCATTTACATTGTAGATGAACAATTTAAAGATTCTTGGAAATCCGACGAGGTCGGTCCAAACGAGAAAACACAAAATGGGTGTCGCTCTTAAACGTCCATAACTTTTACCACGGGGATCTGTTTTAAGCCCATGACCCGTCAAAACGAACCTTAGAACGAGAAGCACGTCATGGCTTGGTCACTTTCTGGCAATACACCGTGATTTGAGTGGTATCGATAAACTGCATGATGTACGTTCTTTCGGCTTGGCCATTGCGTGGCTTCGGCAATATCCTGCATGAGGGTCGGTTTTTTGCCAGTTATTTCCCTTGAAAACCTTATCATTTACACTGTAGATAGAAAATGTAAAGATTCGTGAAAATCCGATGAGGTCGGTTTGGACGAGAAAACACAAAGGGTACCCCCTTTGCTGAATCGGCCAAAAATGGGTATCGCACTTAAACGTCCATAACTTTTGATACGAGGATCCGTTTTAAGCCCATGACCCGTCAAAACGGACCATAGAATGGGAAGCATGCCATGTCTTGGTCTCTTTCTGGTAATTTACCATGCTTTCAGTGGGTATCGATAAACTGCATGATGTACGTTCATTTGGTTTGGCCAATGCGTGGCTTCGGTAATATCCTGCACGAGAGTGGGTTTTTCGCAAGTTAATTCCCTTGAAAACCTTATCATTTACTTTATAGATGAACAGTGTAAAGATTCTTGGAAATCCGACGAGGTCGGTCCAAACGAGAAAACACAGAGGGTACCCCCTTTGCCGAATCGACCAAAAATGGGTGAAGCTCTTAAACGTCCATAACTTTTGCTACGGAGATCTGTTTTAAACCCATGACCCGTCAAAACGAACCTTAGAACGATAAGCACGTCATGGCTTGGTAGCTTTCTGACAATACACCATGATTTGAGTGGGTATCGATAAACTGCATAATGTACATTCTTTCGATTTGGCCATTGCGTGACTTCGGCAATATCCTGCATGAAAGTGGGTTTTTTGCAAGTTATTTCCCTTGAAAACCTTTTCATTTACATTGTAGATGAACAATTTAAAGATTCTTGGAAATCCGACGAGGTCGGTCCAGACGAGAAAAATAAAGGGTACCCCATTTGCCGAATCGACAAAAAATGCGTGTCGCTCTTAAACGTCCATAACTTTTGCTACGGGGATCCGTTTTAAGCCCATGATCCATCAAAACGGATCTTAGTACGATAAGAACGCCATATCTTGGTCACTTTCTGGCAATTCACCAGGATTTCAGTAGGTATCGATAAACTGCATGATGTACGTTCATTCGGTTTAGCCAGTGCGTGACTTCGGCAATATCCTGCACGAGAATGGGTTTTTTGCAAGTTATTTCCCTTGAAAACCTTATCATTTACATTGTAGATGAACAATGTAAAGATTTCCGGAAATCCAACGAGGTCGGTCCGGACGAGAAAACACAAAGGGTACCCCCTTTGTTGAATGGACCAAAAATGGTTGTCGCACTTAAACGTTCATAACTTTTGCTACGGGGATCCGTTTTAAGCCCATGACCCATCATAGAGAACCTTAGAATGAGAAGCACGCAATGTATTGGTCGCTTTCTGGAAATTCACCAGGATTTCAGTGGGTATCGATAAACAGCATGATGTACGTTCATTCGGTTTGGCCTATGCATGGCTTCGGCAATATCCTGCACGAGAGTGGTTTTTCTTGCAATTTATTTCCATTTAAAACCTTATCATTTACATTGTATATGAACAATTTAAAGATTCTTGGAAATCCGACGAGGTCGGTCCGGACGAGAAAACACAAAGGGTTACCCCCTTTGCCGAATCGACAAAAAATGGGTGTCGCACTTAAACGTCCATAACTTTTACTACGGGGATCTCTTTTAAGCCCAAGACCCATCAAAACTAACCTTAGAACGTGAAGCACGTCATTGCTTGGTCACTTTATGGCAATACACCATGATTTGAGCGGGTATCGATAAACTGCATGATCTACGTTCTTTCGATTCGGCCATTGCGTGGCTTCGGCAATATCTTTCACGAGAGTGGGTTTTTTGCAAGTTATTTCCGTTGAAAACCTTATCATTTACACTGTAGATGAAAAATGTAAAGATTAGTGGAAATCGATGAGGTCGGTCTGGACAAGAAAACACAAAGGGTACCCCCTTTGCTGAATCGGCCCAAAATGGGTGTCGCACTTAAACGTCCATAACTTTTGATACGAGGATCCGATTTAAGCCCATGACCCGTCAAAACGGACCATAGAACGGGAATCACGCCATGTCTTGGTCTCTTTCTGGCAATTCAACATGCTTTCAGTGGGTATCGATAAACTGCATTATGTACGTTCATTTGGTTTGGCCAATACGTGGCTTCTACAATATCCTACACGAGAGTGGGTTTTTCGCAAGATATTTTCGTTGAAAATCTGATCATTTACATTGTAGATGGAAAATGTAAAGATTCTTGGAATTCTGACGAGGTCGGTCTGAACGAGAAAACACAAAGGGTACCCCCTTTGCCTTGAAAACCTTATCTTTCTGGCAATTCACCATGCTTTCGGTGAGTATCGATAAACTGCATGATGTACGTTCATTTGGTCGCATGTCATGGTCGCATTATGGCAATACACCATGATTTGAGCGGGTATCGATAAACTGCATGATGTACGTTCTTTCGATTTGGCCATTGCGTGGCTTCGGCAATATCCTTCACGAGAGTGGGTTTTTTGCAAGTTATTTCTGTTGAAAACCTTATCATTTACACTGTAGATGAAAAATGTAAAGATTAGTGGAAACCCGATGAGGTCGGTCTGGACAAGAAAACACAAAGGGTACCCCATTTGCTGAATCGGCCCAAAATGGGTGTCGCACTTAAACGTCCATAACTTTTGATACGAGGATCCGATTTAAGCCCATGACCCGTCAAAACGGACCATAGAACGGGAAGCACGCCATGTCATGGTCTCTTTCAGGCAATGCACCATGCTTTCAGTGGGTATCGATAAACTGCATGATGTACGTTCATTTGGTTTGGCCAATACGTGACTTCTACAATATCCTACACGAGAGTGGGTTTTTCGCAAGATATTTTCGTTGAATACTAGATCATTTACATTGTAGATGGAAAATGTAAAGATTCTTGGAATTCTGACGAGGTCGGTCTGGACGAGAAAACACAAAGGGTACCCCTTTGCTGAATCGGCCAAAAATAGGTGTCGCACTTAAACGTCCATAACTTTTGCTACGGGGATCCGTTTTAAGCGCATGACCCGTCAAAACTAACCATAGAACGAGAAGCACGCCATGTCTTGGTCTCTTTCTGGAAATTCACCATGCTTTCAGTGGGCATCGATAAACTGCATGATGTACATTCATTTGGTTTGGCCAATGCGTGGCTTCGACAATATCCTGCACGAGAGTGGAGTTTTCGCAAGTTATTTCCCTTGAAAACCTTATCATTTACATTGTAGATGAACAATGTAAAGATTCTTGGAAATCCGACGAGGTCGGTCAAAACGAGAAAACACAAAGGGTACCCATTTGCCGAATAGACCAAAAATGAGTGTCACTCTTAAACGTCCATAACTTTTTCTACGGAGATCTGTTTTAAGCCCCTGACCCGTCAAAACGAACCTTAAAACAAGAAGCACGTCATGGCTTGGTCGCTTTCTGGCAATACACCATGATTTGTGTGGGTATCGATAAACTGCATGATGTACGTTCTTTCGGTTTGGCCAAATCATGGCTTCGGCAATATCCTGCACGTGAGTGGGTTTTATGCAAGTTATTTCCCTTAAAAACCTTATCATTTACATTGTAGATGAACAATTTAAAGATTCTTGGAAATCCGACGAGGTCGGTCCGGACGAGAAAACACAAAGGGTACCCCCTTTGTTAAATCGACAAAAAATGGGTGTCGCACTTAAACGTCCATAACTTTTACTACGGGGATCTGTTTTAAGCCCATGACCCGTCAAAACGAAAAATAGAACGGGAAGCCCTTCATGCCTTGGTCTCTTTCTGGAAATTCACCATGCTTTCAGTGGGTATCGATAAACTGCATGATGTACGTTCATTTGGTTTGGCCAATGCGTGGTTTCGGCAATATTCTGCACGAGAGTGGGTTTTTCGCAAGTTATTTCCCTTGAAAACCTTCTCATTTACATTGTAGATGGAAAATTTAAAGATTATTGGAAATCTAACGAGGTCGGTCTGGACGAGAAAACACAAAGGGTACCCCTTTTCTGAATCGGCCAAAAATGGGTGTCGCACTTAAACGTCCATAACTTTTGCTACGGGGATCCGTTTTAAGCGCATGACCCGTCAAAACTGACCATAGAACGAGAAGCATGCCATGTCTTGGTTGCTTTCTGGCAATACACCATGATTTGAGTGGGTATCAATAAACAGCATGATGTACGTTCTTTCGGTTTGGCCAATGCGTGGCTTCGGCAATATCCTGCACGAGAGTGGGTTTTTCGGAAGTTATTTCCCTTGAAAACCTTATTATTTACATTATAGATGAACAACGTAAAGATTTTTGGAAATCCGACGAGGTCGGTCCAAACGAAAGAACACAAAGGGTACCCCTTTGCTGAATCGGCGAAAAATGGGTGTCGCACTTAAACGTCCATAACCTTTGCTATGGGGATCCGTTTTAAGCCCATGATCCATCAAAAAGGACCTTAGAAAGAGAAGTACGTCATGTCTTGGTCGCTTTCTGGCAATTCACCAGGATTTCAGTGGGTATCGATAAACAGCATGATGTACGTTCATTCGGTTTGGCCTATGTGTGGCTTCGGCAATATCCTGCACGAGAGTGGGTTTTTCGCAATTTATTTCCCTTGAAAACCTTATGATTGACATTGTAGAAGAAAAATGTAAAGATTCTTGGAAATCTGACGAGGTCGGTCTGGACGAGAAAACACAAAGGGTACCCCCTTTGCTGAATCGGCCAAAAATGTGTGTCTTCGACAATATCCTGCACGAGAGTAGTTTTTTTGCAAGTTATTTCCCTTGAAAACCTTATCATTTACATTGTAGATGGAAAATGTAAAGATTCGAGGAAATCCGACGAGGTCGGTCTGGACAAGAAAACACAAAGGGTACCCCCTTTACTGAATCGGCCAAAAATGGGTGTCGGACTTAAACGTGCATAAATTTTGCTACGGGGATCTGTTTTAAACCCATGACCCGTCAAAACGAACCTTAGAACGATAAGAACGTCATGGCTTGGTCGGTTTCTGGCAATTCACCATGCTTTCAGTGGGTATCGATAAAGTGCATGATGTACATTCATTTGGTTTGGCAAATGCGTGGCTTCGACAATATCCTGCACGAGAGTGGGTTTTTCGCAAGTTATTTCCCTTGAAAACCTTATCATTTACATTGTAGATGAACAGTGTAAAGATTCTTGGAAATCCGACGACGTCGGTCCAAACGAGAAAACACAAAGGGTACCCATTTGCCGAATCGACCAAAAATGAGTGTCGCTCTTAAACGTCCATAACTTTTTGCTACGGGGATCTGTTTTAAGCCCCTAAACCGTAAAAACGAACCTTAGAACAAGAAGTACATCATGGCTTGGTCGCTTTCTGGCAATACACCATGATTTGTGTGGGTATCGATAAACTGCATGATGTACGTTCTTTCGGTTTGGCCAATGCATGGCTTCGGCAATATCCTGCACGAGAGTGGGTTTTTTTGCAAGTTATTTCCCTTAAAAACCTTATCATTTACATTATAGATGAACAAATTAAAGATTCTTGGAAATCCGACGAGGTCGGTCCGGACGAGAAAACACAAAGGGTACCCCCTTTGCTGAATCGACAAAAAATGGGTGTCGCACTTAAACGTCCATAACTTTTGCTACGGGGATTCGTTTTATGCCAATTATCCATCAAAACGGAGCTTAGTACGATAAGCACGCCATGTCTTGGTCGCTTTCTGGCAATTCACCAGGATTTCAGTAGGTATCGATAAACTGCATGATGTACGTTCATTCGGTTTGGCCAATGCGTGGCTTCGGCAATATTCTTCACGAGAACGGGTTTTTTGCAAGTTATTTCCATTGAAAACCTTATCATTTACATTATAGATGAAATATGTAAAGATTTCCGGAAATCCGACGAGGTCGGTCCGGACGAGAAAACACAAAGGGTACCCCCTTTGCTGAATCGACCAAAAATGGGTGTCGCACTTAAACGTTCATAACTTTTGCTACGGGGGTCCTTTTTAAGCTCATGACCCATCATAACGAACCTTAGAACGAGAAGCACGCAATGTCTTGGTCGCTTTCTGGAAATTCACCAGGATTTCAGTGGGTATCGATAAACAGCATGATGTACGTTCATTCGGTTTGGCCTATGTGTGGCTTCGGCAATATCCTGCACGAGAGTAGTTTTTTTTGCAATTTATTTCCATTGAAAACCTTATCATTTACATTATAGATGAAGAATTTAAAGATTCTTGGAAATCCGACGAGGTCGGTCCGGACGAGAAAACACAAAGGGTTACCCCCTTTGCCGAATCGACAAAAAATGGGTGTCGCACTTAAACGTCCATAACTTTTACTACGGGGATCACTTTTAAGCCCAAGACCCGTCAAAACGAACCTTAGAACGAGAAGCAAGTCATTGCTTGGTCACTTTCTGGCAATACACCATGATTTGAGTGGGTATCGATAAACTGCATGATGTACGTTCTTTCGGTTTGGCCATTGCGTGGCTTCGGCAATATCCTTCACGAGAGTGGGGTTTTTTGCAAGTTATTTCCGTTGAAAACCTTATCATTTACACTGTAGATGAAAAATGTAAAAATTAGCGGAAATCCGATGAGGTCGGTCTGGACAAGAAAACACAAAGGGTACCCCTATTGCTGAATCGGCCCAAAATGGGTGTCGCACTTAAACGTCCATAACTTTTGATACGAGGATCCGATTTAAACCCATGACCCGTCAAAACGGACCATAGAACGGGAAGCACGCCATGTCTTGGTCTCTTTCTGGCAATTCACCATGCTTTCAGTGGGTATCGATAAACTGCATGATGTACGTTCATTTGGTTTGGCCAATACGTGGCTTCTACAATATCCTACACGAGAGTGGGTTTTTCGCAAGATATTTTCGTTGAAAATCTGATCATTTACATTGTAGATGGAAAATGTAAAGATTCTTGGAATTCTAACGAGGTCGGTCTGAACGAGAAAACACAAAGGGTACCCCTTTGCTGAATCGGCCAAAAATAAGTGTCGCACTTAAACGTCCATAACTTTTGCTACGGGGATCCGTTTTAAGCGCATGACCCATCAAAACTGACCATAGAACGAGAAGCACGCCATGTCTTGGTCTCTTTCTGGCAATTCACCATGCTTTCAGTGGGTATCGATAAACTGCATGATGTACATTCATTTGGTTTGGCCAATGCGTGGCTTCGACAATATCCTGCACGAGAGTGGAGTTTTCGCAAGTTATTTCCCTTGAAAACCTTATCATTTACATTGTAGATGAACAATGTAAAGATTCGTGGAAATCCGACGAGGTCGGTCTGGACAAGAAAACACAAAGGGTACCCCCTTTGCTGAATCGGCCAAAAATGGGTGTCGGACTTAAACGTGCATAAATTTTGCTACGGGGATATGTTTTAAACCCATTACCCGTCAAAACGAACCTTAGAACGATAAGAACGTCATGGCTTGGTCGGTTTCTGGCATTACACCATGATTTGAGTGGGTTTGGATAAACTGCGTGATGTACGTTCTTTGGGTTTGGCCATTGCGTGGCTTCGGAAATATCCTGCACGAGAGTGGGTTTTTTGCAAGTTATTTCCCTTGAAAACCTTATCATTTACATTTTAGATGGACAATGTAAAGATTCGTGGAAATCCGACGAGGTCGGTCTGGACGAGAAAACACAAAGGGTACCCCTTTTGCTGAATCGGCCAAAAATGTGTAGCTTCGACAATATCCTGCACGAGAGTTGTTTTTTTGCAAGTTATTTCCCTTCAAAACCTTATCATTTACATTGTAGATGGAAAATGTAAAGATTCGTGGAAATCCGACGAGGTTGGTCTGGACAAAAAAACACAAAGGGTACCCCTTTCCTGATTCGGCCAAAAATTGGTGTCGCACTTAAACGTCCATAACTTTTGCTACGGGGATCCGTTTTAAGCCCAAGACCCGTCAAAACGGATCTTAGAACGAGAATCAAGCCATGTCTTGGCTGCTTTCTGGCAATTCACCATGATTTTAGTGGGTATCGATAAAGTGCATGATGTACCTTCTTTCGGTTTGGCCAATGCGTGGCTTCGGCAATATCCTGCATGAGAGTGGGTTTTTTGCAAATTATTTTCCTTATAAACTTTATCATTACATTATAGATGAATAATGTAAAGAAATCCGACGAGGTCGTTCCGGACGAGAAAACACAAAGGGTACCCCCTTTGCTGAATCGGCCAAAAATGGGTGTCGTGCTTAAACAACGATAACTTCTGCTACGGGGATCCGTTTTAAGCCCATGACCCATAAAAACGAACCTCAGAACGAGAAGCACGCCATGTCTTGGTTGGTTTCTTCCAATACACCATGATTTGAGTGGGTATGGATAAAGTGCATGATATACGTTATTTCGGTTTGACCAATGCGTAGCTTCGACAATATCTTGCACGAGAGTGGGTTTTTTTGCAAGTTATTTCCCTTAAAAACCTTATCATTTACATTATAAATGGACAATGTAAAGATTAGTGGAAATCCGACGAGGTAGGTCCGGATGAGAAAACACAAAGGGTACCCTCTTTGCTGAATCTGCCGAAAATGGGTGTCGCGCTTAAACGTCCATAACTTTTGCTACAGGGATCCGTTTTAAGCCCAAGACCCATCAAAACGGACCTTAGAACTAGAAGCACGCCATGTTTTGGCCGCTTTCTGGCAATTCACCCTGATTTCAGTGGGTATCGACAAAGTGCATGATGTACGTTCTTTCGGTTTGGCCAATGCGTGGCTTCGGTAATATCCTGCATGAGAGTGGGTTTTTTGCAAGTTATTTCACTTGAAAACCTTATCATTTACATTGTAGATGAACAAGGTAAAGATTCTTGGAAATCCGACGAGGTCGGTCCGGACGAGAAAACACAAAGGGTACCCCCTTTGCTGAATCGGCCAAAAATGGGTGTCGTGCTTAAACATCCATAACTTTTGCTACGGGGATCCGTTTTAAGCCCATGAACCATCAAAACAAACCTTAGAACGATAAGCACGCCATGTCTTGGTCGGTTTCTGGCAATACACCATGATTTGAGTGGGTATCGATAAACTGCATGATGTACGTTTTTTCGGTTTGGCCAATGCGTGGCTTCGGCAATATCCTGCACGAGAGTGGGTTTTTTGCAAGTTATTTTCTTTGAAAACCTTATCATTTACATTATAGATGAACAATGTAAAGATTCGTGGAAATCCGACGAGGTAGGTCAGGAAGAGAAAACACAAAGGGTACCCCCTTTGCTGAATCGGCCGAAAATGGGTGTCGCGCTTAAACTTCCATAACTTTTGCTAAAAGGATTCGTTTTAAGCCCATGACCCGTCAAAACGAACCTTAGAACGATAAGAAGGCCATGGCTTGGTCGCGTTCTGGCAATACACCATGATTTGAGTGGGTATCTAAAAACAGCATGATGTACGTTCTTTCGGTTTGGCCAATGCGTGGCTTCGGGAATATCCTGCACGAGAGTGGGTTTTTTGCAAGTTATTTCCCTTGAAAACCCTATAATTTACATTGTAGATGAACAATGTAAAGATTCGTGAAAATCCGACGAGGTCGGTCTGGACGAGAAAACACAAAGGGTATCCCCTTTGCCAAATCGGCCAAAAATGGGTGTCACGCATAAACGTCCATAACTTTTGCTATGTAGATCCGTTTTAAACCCATGTGATAATCCCAAAATAACTAAATCACTTAGAGAGAGAAAGTAGAGAGAGTTGAAGCGCAAAAGTGAATGTAATAGAAGAATGCGTGAAGTTCCTTACAACCAACAAAGCCACAAGAGACTTAAATACCCAAGGCTTATACAACACAGTATAACACTCTAAACACAGTATAAGACCAAGCCTATAAATACAATGATTACTATAAAATCAGACTTAACAATCTCCCCCTTAGTAATCATTGGCGCTTTGGTCTTCAAAATCAACTTCTAAATCAGCACAGACCATCTAAGCGACTTTGTGAAGAAGCTTTCTTGACTAAAAAAAAATTCTTCTCAGCATCTTTCAGTTTGAGTTGCCTTTGCTGCTTTTACAAGACTGGACCAGTATATAATAATCTTGAAAGACCAATAGGTTCATCAGCTTGTGCTCTAGACGACACACCTCTTTCAAATATACTTGAATGAACTATGGTGGTCAGAGCTAAAACAGCAAAAGAATTAGTAGCCGAGAAATTATAGAATCTTGAGCGAACCTTGATCAGCAGATAAACGTTTGAACTGTTTGTCTCTTTAACTTCTCCTTATCTTCTCCCCCTCATGACCTTGATGATCTGGATCAACTTGGTCATGCAAATGTTGGAGACGAGACAACTTAAGATCTGCAAAATCAGAGTAAAGGAAGAAAAGATAAGGTTTGCGCTAGCTATTGGTGGCGCAAACTTAGGTTTGCGCTAGCAGAAGGAAGCGCAAAGTTAGTTTTGCGCGAGCTGAAGGATGCGCAAAGCTTGTAAACTATATTTAATATATATAATTCATCTCAATCACCCAGTTCTACATCTAAGTGCTTAGCCCATATTTTCATTACAATCCATAATTCTGACTTTTTAGGATTTCCAAGCATTGTAAACTATAAATATTCCGAATCACACAACTTTAAAGCAGTATCAAAAGTTTCAAACATGTTGCTGACTTTTCGACTTTTGTAAGACTTGAAAGTTGAACATATAAAACTTCGATATAAACAAAGCAACTTGAAAATTTATCCTAGACACACATGTTATTCAAAAGAAAAAAAACCTATAAAGCTTTTACTTTATAGAATAAAATTTGTAAAGATTTAAACTTTTAAAATCAAATGCCGAGTTTTTTTTTTTTAAATTTAAGACAAATGAAAAGAATTCGGTAAGTTGATATTTAGTCGAAACAAAATAAAATTCAATAATATTATCGTCCACATAATGTATAATCAATTTGAGTCTCATATGAAAAAAAAAATGGGTTGTACAAATTCAAAAGTTAGTTGAATGTGCTCAGATTCTTGAAAAAGCTTTGAGAAAACTGGAACAACATCATATACAGAGATAAATGCAACGGAATTAAAGTAGATGTACTCACAGTATCTCATTAGTCATAAGCTAAAAGCTTTGAAGAACGAGTCCTAAACAAGCATGCTTAGAAATCGAAAACCATTGAAGTACGGGTTCTAAGCTGAAGTACTCAGAAGCCAAATTTCTCTTACTCCCCCTTGACATTAGGTGCCTGCAACTTAGAATAAATCTATGATTTTGGTACCCACTTGTATTTGGGTCCATGAAAGTTAGTTGTAGTTCTTGTGGGGATATATTTGTAAGATTTGACATACAAGGTATGAGAAACATTGTCAGACAAATGAACATATGAATCAGCAGAAGAGAAAGCATAATCATCTGAACTAGAATCAGAAGAAGAATATGAGACATTTTTGGAAATTTGGATCATTTGCTTTATTGAATATTTTGAAATTTTATTACAAGAAGCAAATGAATCACTTTTATAATGTTTGTCTACAAATCTATCTTCATCAGTCGTAGAATCATCTGATGTCCGCTTGACTCTCCATATCTGCTTTGGAGGAGCGCTCAGAGCCCTATCTGAAATCATTGAATCAGAAGAATTAGAACTGTCAGAAATGATTTTATCTTGTTTCTTTGACTTCTTTGATCATCTTCTTTTACGCTTTGGTTTATAATAATCATCATTGAGCGTAAAAGAATCATCAAGAATATTTGATTTAATATTTGAATTGGAAGAAACAACTTTACCTATTAAACCCAACTGATCAACCAATAAATCTGAATTCACCTCGGAGTCAGAAAAATTTTGAGAAAAGTTTTCAGATTTTAGAAATTCCTTTTTGTTTTCTTGAAAATCAGAAGATAAGCTAGAAATAGAATCTTGTTTTTGAGAAAATAAATTTTCTTCAAGACTTGAAGTCATAAAAGAAAGAATAACATCAGATTCAATTTCTTTTTGAATATTTTGATCTTCCATTTTATCTTCAAGATCAACGATTTTGCCTTCTAAAACTAATGGAGGAGTATATCTCTTAGAATCATAAAAGATTGGAGAGATATTTTCCTTATCGGATTTAGTGGCATATAAATCAACAAAATCATCAGATACTGAAGACTTAATGGGAGATATGTCATTTAAAGCTTTTCTGCCTTTCTTTGATTTGTCAGGAAAATATTTGGCATTTTCACTCGTATAAACAAAAGAAATTTCCTTTTTCTTATTATTCATCATTTTCTCATTTTCGATTTCTAACACTTACTTTTCATTCATCCAATCAATTTTAAATTGAGGATCATATTTAGCAAGTGTGAGATAATCGTATTTATATAAAGTAGGGGATTTTTCTATCACATTGTTTAAACAATGTGGATTTTCAAAACCAAGTCCCCATTTTTCTTTAATAGACTCATAACTCCTCGGTTTGTTCAAATAAATAGTTTGCTCAGACTGATTCCTTCGATACAAATTTTCTTCCAACTCATTTATTTTATCAGAAAAAAGTATCTTTTAATTTGGTCATTTCAGTCAAAGAATCAAGATAAGTCATATTTGATTTTTCTAAATCATCTAATTTCTTTTGAAAGATGTCTTTTGTATGATCCAAAATAGATTTTTCATCTTTCAAAGAAATTTGTAATTTATCAATCAAATTTTACTTTTCTGAATTTAAATTCTTTTTAGATATTAACTTCGAGCGAAGATCAGATAAAGCAGTTATAATAATGTTCATTTGTGAGGAAATGAAAGTGTAATCAAACTCAGAAATTTCCTCATCTTCATCAGTTGAGGATTCATCATCATCATCAGACTGATCATCTCCAATGAAGCACATATGAGCAGTCTCGATAGTATCAGCTTCGTCATCAGAGTGATCTAACCAATATTCTTCTTCAGCAAGCAACGCAGTTCCATTCTCTCTCTTTTCGACCAGTTCCATTTTCTTCCGATAATATGCCGAATCCCTAACTTTCTTCACTCTACACTCCTTATAGATGTGACCGGGCTTTCCACAATTGAAGCACGTAGCAGGTTTCTTAGCCTCGGGCACTCTGACATTCTTCGACCCAGAAGTGAAGTGAGGAGTGTTGGAACCCGACCGAGGTTGGAACTTCTTCTGATAGTGCTGAGAGAGAAGAATCATAGCTTTCTGAAGTGCCTCGCCATTATCATCAGTGGCTCCGTCGTAAGCATTATCAGACAATGCTTGTTCGGCTAATTTACTCGTGAGGAGTGCAACTGAGTCCACTGTTTTCTTGTTCTTCTTTTCAAGTTTGTCCTTCTTCTCTGTGACTATGCACTCATCTGTCAACAGAATCTCATACATCTCTTGGATCTGCATGGTTGATATTTTGACACCATTCCTCAATCTGTGGCAAGATTTATTCCATTCTGGTTGCAAAGCATTGAGGAACTTCAGATTCGTCTCTAGCTCAGTCTTTTCCACTTTAATCTTCCTCAGATCATTTATCACTGCACAGAATCTGTCATAAACAATTTTCAGTGATTCCCCATCTTTGGCTTTGAATTCATCAAAGTTGTTCATGTATCGAGTATGTCGAAGTTGAGTTGCAACTGAAGACCCAAGCATAATCTTTTCTAGCTGATGCCACATTAGGTTAGGATGATTTTTGAAACAATCAATCCTGTTGTAGATAGAATTTGGCAAGGCTAGCATCAGATTTGCCTTTATATCACGATCGGCTTGATATTGTGCTAACTCATCAGGTGTATATTCTTTGGTAGGCTTTGATAATCCAGAAGCCAGAGTGGGTTTTACAAAAGGTCCGTCAGTGAGAATCTTCATCATGTCATCTCCATTCTTTTGTCGTTCGATGAAATTGAGAAATCGAACTTGCCACTGAGTGAATTCATTTTCATCAACTAGAACCGGAGGACGAGTTTTTGTGCCCAAAGACATCATGATGTCACTCTTATAGAACTGAGCTTGAAAAGCAAACTTTGCAGAATCCATAGAAAAATCGTCAAAAAAATTCTAAGTCTTGAAACAGGAGAGCTGGCGCAAACTGAAAGTTTGCGTGAAAAGCAGATGGCGCAAACGAAGATTCGCGTGAGCAATAAGTGGCGCAAACTATGATTTGCGCGATCAATGACTAGCACAAACTGAGAGTTGCGCGAACTGTGACTAGCGAGATCTTATCTTGCGTGAGACTGAGTGCGATGAGAACTTTCACTTTGCTTGAGCAGAAGGTAGCGCAAACTGATCTTTTGCGTGACAAGAAGTTGACGCAAATTTTACTTTGCGCGAATCATTGATGATGCAAAATTCTTTTACAAGGACAACTTCACGTGAGATTTATGTTGCGCAAAAGAGTTTTGCGTGATCTGAATGTAATGCAAAGTTAACTTTGCATGATTAACTAATCACTCAAAACAACCTTTTCGTGAATAGCTTGAAACGAAAAACTGAATTAGAACCTCTGCTTGATGAACTCGCGCAAACCTCGAAGAACTCGCGCAAAACCTGAAGAACTCGCGCAAAAAGTGGATATGGCGCAAAGCGAGTGAAACTCAGATTCTTTCAAATTTCAAAAACAAAACTGAATTTGATAAGAAATTTCTTACACAAACACGATCGAAAACACTTTTCTAAACACTTTCAAACAGTTATTTTGATCAAAAACCACTACTTCAAGAATTCATGTAATCAACAGTACGCAAAAACGTATTTTCTTGAAACACGAAAATCTCCAAAATCGAACAACAAAACTTGATTTTCTTGAAAAATGATGTGAATCAAAAGTTTTCTCCTATTAAAATCGAATCCAACAAACCAATTTTCAACAAAATTCAATTACAAACCAGTCCAAATTTGATGAAAAATCAAAATACGAGATTTTCTTGAAAAATTCAAAAATATCGATCAAATATTCTGATTCAAACACAAATTTAGATTTCGAAAAACAATTCTCTCAGTTCTCTCAGATTTAGATAGCTCTTATACCAATTGATAATCCCAAAATCACTAAATCACTTAAAGAGAGAAAGTAGAGAGAGAGTTGAAGCGCAAAAGTGAATGTAATAGAAGAATGCGTGAACTTCCTTACAACCAACAAAGCCACAAGGGACTTAAATACCCAAGGCTTATACAACACTTATACAACACAGTATAACACTCTAAACACAGATAAGACCAAGCCTATAAATACAATGATTACTATAAAATCAGACTTAACACCATGACCAGTCAAAACGAACCTTAGAACGATAAGGACGTCATGTCTTAGTCTCTTTTTGGCAATACACCATGATTTGAGTGGGTATCGATAAACTGTATGATGTACGTTCTTTCGGTTTGGCCAATGCGTGGCTTCAGCAATATCCTACACGAGAGTGGGTTTTTGCAAGTTATTTCCCTTCAAAACCTTATAATTTACATTGTAGATGAACAATGTAAAGATTCTTCGAAATCCTACAAGGTTGGTCCGGACGAGAAAACACAGGGTACCCCCTTTGTCGAATCGACCAAAAATGGGTGTCGCACTTAAACGTCCATAACTTTTGCTACGGGGATCCGTTTTAAGCTCATGACCCATCAAAAGGACCTTAGAATGAGAAGCACGTCATGGCTTGGTCGCTTTCTGGCAATACACCATGATTTGAGTGGGTATCGATAAACTGCATGATGTACGTTCTTTCGGTTTGGCCATTGCGTGGCTTCGGCAATATCCTGCACGAGAGTGGTTTTTTTGCAAGTTATTTCCCTTGAAAACCTTATCATTTACATTGTAGATGGAAAATGTAAAGATTCGTGGAAATCCGACGAGGTCGGTCTGGACAAGAAAACACAAAGGGTACCCCCTTTGCTGAATCGGCCGAAAATGGGTGTCGCACTTAAACGTCCATAACTTTTGCTACGGGGATCCGTTTTAAGCCCAAGACCCGTCAAAACGGCCTTATAACGTGAATCACGCCATGTCTTGGCCGCTTTCTAGCAATTCACCATGATTTCAGTGGGTATCGATAAAGTGCATGATGTACGTTCTTTTGGTTTGGCCAATGCGTGGCTTCGGCAATATCCTGCATGAGAGTGGGTTTTTTGCAAGTTATTTCCCTTGAAAACCTTATCATTTACATTGTAGATGAACAATATAAAGATTCGTGTAAATCCGACGAGGTCGGTCCGGACGAGAAAACACAAAGGGTACCCCCTTTGCTGAATCGGCCAAAAATGGGTGTCGCGCTTAAACATCCATAACTTCTGCTACGGGGATTCGTTTTAAGCCCATGACCCATCAAAACGAACCTTAGAACGAGAAGCATGTCATGGCTTGGTTGGTTTCTGGCAATACACCATGATTTGAGTGGGTATCGATAAACTGCATGATATACGTTCTTTCGGTTTGGCCAATGCGTAGCTTCGGCAATATCCTGCACGAGAGTGAGTTTTTTGCAAGTTATTTCCCTTGAAAACCTTATCATTTACATTATAGATGGACAATGTAAAGATTCGTGGAAATCCGACGAGGTAAGTCCGGAAGAGAAAACACAAAGGGTACCCCCTTTGCTGAATCGACCGAAAATGGGTGTCGCGCTTAAACGTCCATAACTTTTGCTACGGGGATCCGTTTTAAGCCCATGACCCGTCAAAACGAACCTTAGAACGAGAAGAAGGCCATTGCTTGGTCGCTTTTTGGCAATACACCATGATTTGAGTGGGTATCGATAAACTGCATGATGTACGTTATTTCGGTTTGGCCATTACGTGGCTTCGACAATATCCTGCACGAGAGTGGTTTTTTTGCAAGTTATTTCCCTTGAAAACCTTTCGTTAAGCTATAGCATATACGGAAGACATGCTTGTATAAGCTAACTTGAACATCCTTGTGTTGACCTTGCCCCTGAACCTAAACGGTATGCTTAAGAAGCCGACACTGAAGTATCTCGATCCAAGTTTTGCACAACAGCAGACATGAAACCCTATATTAACCACTATACCCGGTATTTATATCAAGCTACAACATTTCGGCAATCAATATCAATTTGTATTTGGACCTGACTTCATTTTTTGGTCCCTAATAGGCATAAAAATCCAATTTTCCAACATATGAAAATATTATGAAGGGAAACAAGAGCTCCATTGCTTTATGCTTGAGCTCAATCGATCAGGTAGAGCAGCAGCCCACATAGTCAAATCTGGCAAAGGTCCCGTGAGTGCAAGATAATTTTCACCGTCACTTTTCGGCATCATTTTCCAATTTACCTGTGTTATAATGACAGATTGTGAGTCTCTTTCTAGTTACGAACAAAGCATTACAAATTAGTATATTTGCATAACTGAAATCATCACTTGGTAATAGTTTTCTTACATGCACAAGCAGTTGTTAGTTTCAATCTGTATGTTAGATACTAGGTTTCTACATATATTCTTTGCTTGTGGCAGATAACAATCCACCGTATATATGTCAAGTGTAACCAAGTTATTGTCATTATGTGTTCACTAACCAAGTAAGATAACAGGTTCTCCTTTGCATTGATCAATATTGAGGTTGAAAGTGGTCTTTCTGACACAATACCATCACATCTTCTAAAGTTGTGAATGTATCTAGCAGCATGTTTTAGCATTGCGACAATAACATAAACACCTCTGACCCCAGATAGAATTAATCCTTTATGACTGCATGTTTATGCATCAAATCGTTGAAGAACAGATGAACGATGAGACCATGGATGAAGGTTTGTATGAACATGCACACTAAGATCTAAAAGAATGAAGGGTACCCACTTGCCCAGGAAATGCTTTGCACAATACATCAAGGGTTGAATTTTTCTCCCATATGCCATCGTCGAATACATTTTCGTTATCAATTGGTCTATTAACGATAGTAGAAGCTACATTGTTTCTGCCACCGCAATTTACCATGAGACGACCATTTGGCATCAACTTATCATTAAGTTCCAACCAGGTTTGTACCTGTACAAGAGAGAATAGTAGATGAATCAAACAAACGAGCACTCACTTATGCATTACCACACAAGCCACTCCATTGGCTATGTGAGTACATATACCTCTTGCAACTGGGGCAAAACCTCTCCACCAGAAAACAAGTCAATAACAATACCTGAAATGTTGTCAAACAAAATGAAATGAAACAACAGACAAGGCACCCATGTTGCATTAATTGACAATAATGACTTCACCAGCATATCCTCCCGAAACACTACTTGACGTAGAAAGTGCATCACCAATATGGACATGAAGAATGCCACCACCTTCGGTATGCTTCTCAAGATCAGACAACCCAAGATGTTCTCTTGCTTTATCAATCAACTGAAGTATATGAGAAAGAATATATTCAAGTTTTAAGAATTCAGAGAACCACAAACAGTAATGAAGAAAGAGAGCATTATAATATATATATATATATATATATATATATAGAGAGAGAGAGAGAGAGAGAGTTGGGTTCAAACGAGAACAGTAACTATTTAAAAGAATACGAGAACTAACAAAATCATTAGTGATTTTACATTAACACGCAAAAAAAGGACTTTGGCCGCGGCTTTAGGTCCGTGTGGCTTTTTTGCGCGTTAATATACAATCACCAATGATTTTGTTAGTTCTCATATTCTTTTAAATAGTTACAGGTAGGTAGGTAGGTATAAAGTAAGACTATATAAATATATATATAAAGTAAAGACTTGTGTCCTCAAGTCAGTCCATTCCTGATCGAAGTCAGCTACACCTGTTAATTGCCATCTAGGTCGCACCTTTTTTGACAGCTCGTATAACCCTCCCTGCCCCATGGTTCGAGATGCAGTAGTCGTGAAGATCCCTGATCAAATCTCATCATTTATCCTAGTCAAATTTACCTGAGTCAGATATAAGTCAACCTATTGTCCCGTATTGGCATCACATCTCATCTTACGCTAGTTTGACAGCTTTTCAAAGGATTTTAATTTACTTGTGATATTATGATCTACTTGTGATGATCTCAGTTGTTCCTGGTATATTGAGTTGTTTGGTGTGGTTAGACCAAGACATGTGGTAATAACTTTGAGTGATCTCTATTTAGACCACCATAATATTTTGAGGAACTTGCTCATTTTTCATTTTCAGCTCATCAAGAAGTGAAGGTCGGTATGTCATTCTTGAAAAGTGAAGTGGCATTTCTTTATTTTCCGGAAGTATGAGGGCTAATTTGTCATATCGCTTACCGTCTTGGAGTCTTCTTCCAAAGTTCAGAGATTTTTCTTTAAGAATCAGTTCAAGATCTCTGGCTTCTACATATGATTTTTTCAATACATGTCAAATCTGATATGTTTGATATCTATACTCTGCTTTGTTCAATATCTGATTATTTGCCAGGTGTCCTACAATCATGCTTAAAACTAGCAATATAACTTCCCCAAACGCTGGTCCTTATGTTCCAACCCAGCCTGTGATGAGCTCAAATTGCTTAATGTAATGCTACAATTGCTACTTCCAGAGTGCAACAGTGACACAGGGAACTAATACTAAATGAGACAAACAGAGAATTGGAAATTTTGAAAAAGAACTTGTGCATTCATTTGTCCCCGTTGATCTGTCCCAGCGGTAGAGTGTGTGGGTGTAATCCATATGAGGTCTCAGGTTCAAGCATGGGTACCACTCCTCTGCCAATGGGATGCATGCGCTGATTTACCTCCCCCATGATGACAGTGGGACCAGAGTGCGGTGGGGGCGCTTCACAGGGTGGCGTCTACCCTTTCTTTTAAATTGTTTTACAAAAGTTTACTTTCTAAACAGGAAGTTTCCCTTCCTAAACATCAGCAGGATGATTGATTATGATTCCTTTATTACGACTCCTTTATTACGATTTTCCCTTCTTTTCCAACACTACCTTAGTACAGTTGGGTAACTTATCCAAGTGTTCTATTATTCGTGCCTCATCTTTAATCATAGATTATAGTGGCTCCGGTCACATAACAAGTACTGTCTAGTCTAAAACCTTCCCAACAAGCCCCTGTTACTGTAGACAACGAACATTCATGTCAATTCTGGTTGACCCTTGGTTCGCCTGATTAACGTTATCCTCTGTTTTATACATCCTAATTTTTCTTAACAACCTTAAGTGCGTTAACCGTTACTAAACAACGAAATATTTCTATAACCTTTGTTCCTGCTCATCGTTCCTGCGCATGGAGCAGTTGTTCATCATTTGGCATGTAACCATATTGTTGGAACTACCACATATCTTCAATCCATGTAGCTTGTCCATATTCACTCTGACTACTAACTTGCTAACATCTTGACGAAGCCTCTACAATAGGGTGAGATTGATTTTGTTTGCAGCTTGTTGGGCATTACGAGCATTAATGATCCATTAAGGAGCGCTGGTAGTATTGGGGTTCCATACATTTATTGACCTACGAGCCCATATATTATCTCTTTATATTTAGAGTTCTCCATCAGTACTAATACATTCTATGAACCTAAACATTTGCATCCATGGTCGATGCTTCCGTTCACTGTGGCCATTCTCTTATTCGTAGGAAGATAGGGAATAGAAGAAGCACGAAGCTATATCTCAACCTAACTGGAGTGTGTTGTTCACTATGTCTGAATTTTTCTTAACAACCTTAATTGCGTTAACCATTACTAAACAACTATATATTTCTATAACCTTTGTTCCTGCTCATCGTTCCTGCGCATGGAGCAGTTCATCATTTGGCATGTAACCATATTGGAGCAACTACCAAATATCTTCAATCCATCTAGCTTGTCCATATTCACTACGACTACTAACTTGCTAACATCTTGGCGAAGCCTCTACAATAGGGTGAGATTGATTTTGTTTGCAGCTTGTTGGGCAAGACGAGCATTAATGATCCATTAAGGAGCGCTGGTAGTACTGGGGTTCATACATTTATTGACCTACGAGCCCATATATTATCTCTTTATATTTAGAGTTCTCCATCAGTGCTAATACTTTCTATGAACCTAAACATTGCATCCATGGTAGATGCTTCCGTTCACTGTGGCCATTCTCTTATTCGTAGGAAAATAGGGAATAGAAGAAGCACGAAGCTATATCTCAACCTGACTGGAAGTATGTTGTTCACTGTGTCTTGTTAAAACACAGCAATTGACTTTTTCTTTGTATTCTACTTTACCATGTTGTAGGAAATGGAAGAGGGGGTGGGGTGGGGGACTCCTTTACGGGAACACTATAAGATACATTACAATTTCATCAATCTCCCATCCATGAAGCTGCAGGGAAGGCCACAAGGTAAGCATCAAATGTGCAGCTGTTCCACCAGCCTGAAATTCAGATATTTCAATTTCAGTAACCCATGTCTATTTTAGTTCAGCAAGAAACAATAAATAGATTATTCACAAATATAGCATAAGACATTAAACTTTACCAAGCCAAAAATTGCAATTGGACCTCTTGGAATAATAGCTGGTAAGCTAGCAAATTCATCCTGTATATTCATGGTACATAATGAGAATGATGAAATATTTTCGCACTTTACATTTATCGTACACAAATTGCAACATAGAACAATAAGCCATTTAGGGGCCGTTTTCCCAATGCTTACCTGATAAACGCTTACCAATAATAGTCAACACTTTCACTTAACTTACCGAGTAAGATTTTAGTTCATTAAATCAGTATCGTATGCAATATTTTTATCATAATAGTCTACACTTTTACTTAACTTACCGAGTAAGATTTTAGTTCATTAAATCGGTATCGTATGCAATATTTTTATCCGGTAAGCGCTTATCTGGTAAGATTTTAGTTCATTAAAAAATAAAAATGGTATCATATGCAACATTTTTATCCGCTAAGCGCTTACCGCGTAAGAGTCGTCACACTCACTTACCGGGTAAGGCTCTCAGTCCTTTTCATCGTTCTTAGCGGGTAAGATTCTCAATCTTTGTCATGTTCATTCAATAAGGTAAAGTGACCGAGTAAGCATTTAGTAAACGGACCCTTAGTCTTACACTTTACAACCAAGGACTGGTAGTCAAAGATAAACATAAAATATCAACAAAGAAGAGAGGAATTTGAACATGCAGATCCATATAAACTTCCTCATGTAAGTCATCATTTAGAAATACGTTCTTCTCATCCAATTGTTGAAAAGACCAGTCCAAATTAACAGTTATAGGAAGTAAGACTTCGATTGTATTTAGTTTGGCTACATGTGCAAAAGTATGTCGGAAGTCTATGTTGTAGGTCTGAATGAACCTTTTAGCCACATGTCTCGTTTAATACCTTCAGCACTCTTAATTGCATCAAAGTTGATGATATATATACCAATTTATTGCCTATTGTTTTGTGGTCTCTTGGTAGATCCACAGCTTATTCTTTTTCAAAACATCTAGCTCTTCTTTGATTGCTTGTTTCCGATCTGGAACAGTAAAAGCTTGATGAAGTGATTTTGGTCTCTTTATTTTAGAGATACTAGCAACAAAGCCACAAAAGCTTGCAGATAACCTATCACTGGAAATACAGTCGAAAGTTGGATATTCTATGGAAGATCTTACCTATTTCCCAAGAACAATCAGCAAATCATCTAATTTAGTTAGGAGTGTTCTTGAGTAGGGACTTCAAGAGTACGCTTTTCCTTGACTTGGTGGCAGATCTCAATCCTTGGAACATTCCTTCGGGTCTGATTCTTGCAAAGTTAAGTCTGGGATATATCTACCTTTCTGTGGATACTTTCTAGAGTAAGCACAAAGATTAGGGATGTCTAACCAATTTGGTTGTGGATAATCTAACTTAGGTGTAACCAAACTAGGATTAGGGATGTTCTCAAGTGATTTTAGCAGAGTGTATTAGAGTGTGAGGGCTGAAGTTCTAGGAAGATTTAGGAGACTCTTCTTCTATCAAGTTTGCCTGAAAATGAGGCAAGGGAAAATATAGTTGGGACTTAAGGAAAAGGTGACAGCTTTGGACACAAGCACACGTTTTTTAGCTCGCAAGAAGCATTTATAACCTTTTTGAGTCGGTGAATATCCTATGAAGAGGCACTTTGTGGACCTGGAATCAAGCTGGTAGAGGTTGTAATCATGAAGATGTACAAATATGGAACCCAAAGACTTTTAGAAGAAAGAAAAAGAAATCTTAGGATAAGAGTTTTGCAAAATGAGAGAGGGGTTTTGTAATTTAGGACTCGAGAAGGAGTTCTATTTTTGAAGAATGGGCTTGTGAGTACAACTTCACCCCAAAGATACTTGGGAAAATCCATGGAGAACGTAAGAAATCGAGATACTTCTGACATGTGGCAGTTTTTTCTTAGATACACCATTTCATTGTGGTGTGTCAACATACACAAAATCCAGTAGATTATTCCCTGTTCAGAAAGGTCTTCCCAAGCTTTATCTATTCTGAGAATCTAGTTTTGGGTTTGGACCACTATGTGTAACTTTTGGAAAATGGTTGTGACCTCAGATTTTTCTTTCAGTAGATATACCCAAGATACTCTTGTACAATAGTCAGTAAATGAAATGTACCAACAAATACCAGAAATGTTGTTTATCTGAGATGGCCCCCAAATATCACTATGGATTAGTGAAAAAGGATGTGACTCAATATATGGTTTAAGGGGATATGGAACTCATGTATGCTTTGCAAGATGGCATATTTTAAAAGAAAGAAAGTTAACAATTTTATACGGGAATAACTCAGGAAACACACGTTTGATATAATGAAATTTTGGATGTTCAAACCTATGAGGCCATAGATTTTTATTTCGTCATCATTTGAAGTTTTTAGGGCTTTCCGATTCGTAGACATAGCTTGGTTTCTCCTAGAATCTTCATCCACAAAGAGGCAGAGTCCATCTTGCTCTCTAGCATTGTCAATCATCTTTCCTGAGGTCTGATTTTATATTGCACAAACAGTAAGACCTATAAAAATTAAGCCCAACATTTGTTATCATGTGTCAACTTGCTTAAAGATAACAAATCGCATGATAAATTAGGGACATAAAGAACAGAGTGAGGAATTAGATTCTGGAAGTTGAACCAAGCCTTTTCCTGCCACATAAGATAAAGCCTCATCCGCAACTTGAACTTGCAATTGGTCATTAACAAGTGCTTATGCGTGAAACAAGGAAGCATTATGTGCATGTGGTCCAAGGATCCTGAATAAAGGATAAATGAAGCATGAGCTACGAATAGAAGGCAATACCTTTGTAGGCTAGAATACAGTTTGGAGGTAATTCCTTACAACTGATCCATTGTTGTTCACCTCATTGTTGGGTGTCTCGTCATGTTTTAATTCAGAAGCAGTAGTCAGAAATGTCCTCACTTTTCCAAGGGTTCAAGGCTTCCAATTGGCAGGTTTGCCATGAAGCTCCCAACAATTCTCTCGGCCATGCCACATTTGTTGTAGTGGTTGCACCAAGGTTTTCCCATTTTGCATAGGGCCTGTAATGTTGAGAATTTTCTGCAAAACGTGCTGAAACATCTTGCCGTCCCCGAGTGAGAAACATTATGTTTTCCACTAGTTATATTTCTCTCCAAGCATGACTATGCCTTGTTCACAGAAGTTTTCCATGAATTTCATCAAGATGACGATTAAGACCAGCGAGAAAATTGTATAACCATTTTATATCAAGATGTTGTGTGAACTTCATATCATCAATGTGGTTTGCCTAAATAATGCATGTAGTTCCTGCTATAACAGTTTAAGGGAAGATTTAATGACATCCCTCGTCTACGATTTTTCAGTTTAATCCTGATTTCACGTCTCTATGAAGCGCTCTCCATATTTGGTTAATAGTTCTAACGTCATCCCTCATCCCCTTTGCCTTATTGGACAAAACGATAAGTGCGGCTAATATGAACCTTCATTGAATCAAATCATAATCAACCACGCCATGACAATTGATATGTTCAATTCCCAATTTTGATATTTGTGGTCATTGGGATTGGACTTCTTGGCTTCTCTTGTGATGTAGCCCATCTTATCCTTTACAAGAATAACAGTGTGGACTGAGACCGGTCTAGGACACTTTTTCCTGTCCAGTTTTCTATTAGTAATTTGCAACAAGGTTGAATCTCCAGAGGCTGAGATGGGATTGATATTGCTATGAGATGATGAGATCGAGACAAGAATCATCTTTGCCTTCCATGATAGACCGGACCTTTAATGGTTCCGTTTTGGTCACGCGAACAGCAAAGAAGAAACTATAATACAAGTTGTTGACAGCGTCAAAGTCTGCACAAGTAAACAGCTTTATGGCTCTGATACCATAAAGTTACTACCCTTTAGGAGTATTTTATAGAAGGCTTGAATTTCATCAGACAAAGCTAAGCGCTATCTATACACATTGTTGTACATTAAATCAGGAAACATTAGTAATACCTACGGTATATGGTCCTATTTACTGACTCATGTGTTTGTGGATGAGTTTGATCTCAAATAAAGATGATAAGAAAAAGTAAGGTCTTAAATTATAATAGTTGTCAACTTTGGATCCCCACCAAACAGGGATGGAGGTGGAGGGAACTAAACTGAAGGTAGAAGGGGAATCGAGACAACGTATAAGAAGCATTGAAGGCCATCTAAAGATGATGGAACAAAACAATGTCCAAGATCAAAATGTTACTAGCTCGTCAAGGAGAGATGAATACCATTCATTCATAGATGATTGACCAAGGAAGGAATAGTTTCTAGCTACTAGAAAGAAAATGAGCATACCCAATAGGAACCAGTCCATGTCTGTCCTTTGATAAAAATGCTGTGAACATTGTCTGCAGTATCATGAAGAGCAACTTAGGATATATAGATAGTAGGCAGAAGTAAAATAACACCCTCTCCATTTGAGAAAAGAGCTAGCTGCTTTGAGGCTTGGAAATATCAAAATAGCCAGCTCGCATTACTATAATTGATGTAAGTAAAAGCATATTAATATATATAGTTTGCAACGAGCAGCCAGGTTTTAAAAATGCTAGTGGTAACAAAAACACACATTAATAATTATAAAAAACCGTAAGCAATCCAACTCCTGAAACAACCTTATACTAATTAAATCAGCTGAAAGTATTGCATTATCAACAGATAGAGATAGAGAGGGCATATATACGAGTAGAGTCAAGGAGGAGCATCCGTGATTCAGCAGTATCTAGGATGACTATATCGTTATATAGACTGTTGATGGCTGTGAGCACTGTAAAATCAGGTTCTGTATTAATGCCTTGTTCTTCTTCAGCGGCCGAGCAAAGGAAGGCCTTTGGTTTTTTCTTCCTAACAACAGGAACAGGAACAGCTAGCGGATTCGAAGCAAATGCCTTGGGAACGCGTAGGAGGTAATGACGGCGAATCGTCGAAATTACCGGGACTGGTATGCTGCTGAATAATAATACTAGCATTTTCAGATTTCTGCTCTTCACTCATCAACCGTCGTCATCAACTTTTGTGAATTGAAGAAGATAAGGCGATATGCAACCTTACCATCATTACACTATACTTTTTTCATCTTTTTCCAATATCAATAATTACATAAGAAACTATTAAAATCTCAAAAATAATAAATAATAAATAATAATAATAATAATATTTAAATTTATTTCATACAAAGTTTGGAGCTTGTTGTATTATATGATTGTTTTATACTTCATGCATCTAATAATCATAATGTTATAAAGTAATAAAACTGATAGTTAAGTGAATTACATTTTTGGTCATGTGGTTTACACCAAATTATTGATTTCGTCTATAAGATGAAATAATTACACATCGTTCCCCTAACTTTGTTAAACTCCAACTTTTTAACTAAGGGGCAATTTGGTCTTTTTTTATATTAATTAAAAACTCTTTAAAACCATTACTATATGCTAGATATTGCATTTGTACAATACTAATTGGTAACTCATGCAAGTATACATGTATGAACACAATCGCCCTTTTAAGTAATAAAATAGTAAGACGAAGGATCGTATTACATAGGGATATGTATTTTAAATTGCAAAATCTCAATATTAAATAATAACTTCAGACGGTGAATTTGAGGAAATATTTTTGATGAGTTGTTTATAACTACTGATGTGAACAAATAATTAAAAGGAGCTACATTCTAGGGATCCATTAAGATATTGAACCAAATAAAGTAGACAGAATGTTTCATAGGTAAACAACAATTTTTAGTAAGCACCTACCAGAATCAACATCTTATCCCAACCAAACGTCTTACTCAAGTCGGTACCTAATTAAAAATTTAGTAAACAACCCTCGTGTATGGTTCAGAAAGCTACATGCTTTCTAAAATTTTCCAAGTGGTTCAAAAACCTATATACTTTCTAAAAAATATATATATAAGTCCGAAAAATTCACAAGGTAAATTCACCTTCTTAACCTTGTTCAAAAGGCTGTTAATCTTCTCATCTTTGTTAAGAATGTCCTCACTACAAAAGGCAAAAGCTTTAAATTTAAAGAGGTATTTCAACGTTTGAATTTTAGTGTAGATAGAATTTTGTAATCACTCATTAATTGCTATCAATTCCATTAGTTGCTATTAATTTAAAACAATCATTTCCATTTAATGGGACAGTTACGATTTATCTAAGTTTGTAAGCCTGCAAAATCAATAATGCTATTTAAGATTATTCTCGAATAAGTTTCGTAATACTTAAACATAATAAAAAACAAAACTAAAATTGTAATCGTAAAGTAAGATTGAGAGAGATTTAAGAAAGATTGAGAATTGGTGTGATTTTGCAAATGGGCGGTAATTTGCGAGATGATGCACCCCTATGTCCTAGGTAGTATAACCTCCCTAGTTATAATAGAAAAAGTACAACCGGTTGGGATCCTCCTATTTATATTAAACCGTAATGGCATCGAGGGTTGCTTTCATACACCTTCACATACCACTCACGTCTCATACCCCTCCTCACTCACACCACTTATATTTCATGCTCCCACCTCATTTGCATACCACTTATATAGAAGAGGGTATGAATAGAATTGGCCAATAACATAATAATTCAGAACAAGTTTTAGAGAAAAAGAAAAGGAAAACGGTTTAAAAAAAGATCAAAAATGGGGGAAAGACAAATGGTAATATTGGCCAATGAGTGGCCGACACATGCTAGCTTAATTTATTTTTTTTAATTGTACCTGATAATCCCTACATACAGATTTTGCATGACCACCCAAAAAAAAAAAAGTTGCCAACAATGCAAAAGATTAAGGATTCAAAGCAAAGACAGATGCAGTTGAAAACAGATAAGTATAGATCCACAAAACAAGAGTATACAATGGTTGAATCAAACGGGATGTAACTTATTGCAGCATAAGACAAAAGCATTGTTAAACATATATGGTTGTAAAGAATCACCTGCCTAAATGAACAGTGGGGTTCCTATAGCTAGTAGTGCATATATATATATATATATATATATATATATATATATATATATTTACAAAACCAATCACAGCCTTAACTAATTAAACATAGCAAAAAATAAGCACAATTTTTTGAACTACTGCATAAAGAGCATGTAGGTCTCAAAACTGAATCAGTGTTGCATACAATATAAGGCTGACCAGAGGGCTGTCACCGTGATGAGCCACAATCTTGTCCCATTTCTGCTCATCATATGCACAGAAAAGAGCTGTTCAAGACACTTTAGGCCCAATAAGCAACATTGCTCCCTTAGTGGCAAAGAGTCTCTCCATTGTTAACCCATCGCAGAAAACTATCCGAAAATTCCTCAGGAAGATCATAATCTGGCACATCATCACACAATGACTCCGTTGCAGTATGCTTGCTCCCCTAAAATACAACACATTAGAATTCCACGTACGTTGATAACAAAAAAAATTACATCTACTGTCACATTCTATTCCGAAGGAAGAGAGATGCAAAAAAAAACATTTATTTTCATGGTCCAGATTGAATGATCATTCTGTACATGCTTCAAACTGACCTTGATGCTGGATTCGCTGGTGGATGGAGTCGTCTCTGCTGCAATTTCATTGCCGGCATTCTCAGGTGACATTCCCGCCATTGACGAGTGTGCGAAAAGTGATCTGCAAGAGAAAAAATGTGGTCACCTACTTGCAATAAAAACATTACCGTTAACTATGCAGTAAAAACATCAATGTCAGCTAGAGGTCTATACTGCCTGCTACAAACATTTCAAAGTATTTTAAATATGTTAATCAGCCAGCAGTGCCCTAGTTGCTTCCTTAGAGAAAAAAGGGACGGCACACCATGAACCACTCTTATGGCTTCATACATTCACTCCATTAGAAGCATAGTTGCAAAATATCACCAAGATAATGGCCAACACTAAACTTGAAAACCGATTTAGCCAGGTGAGTTTTCTGTAAATACTCCCTCTTTCTCAAATAAGGAGTCCGTCCACACATGAGTTCTGTGTGCCAAATAAAATAAATGTCAATCTGAAAATCATGAGTTGTTTTACATAGCTGAAAACTAAAATATCCAGAAAATATTGAAATTGAAAACTATGGAGTCTGTATTCTCAAATAAAAAGTGTACTCCCTTTGGGACAAATGCTGATGTGATAATTGGCATCTATCTGGCCTCTTATGTAATTTTATCACAAAAAGCAATTTTATCAGGCAGGTTTCTCTCTTGAATACAAGGTTGTGGATGTGATTGAAAATGATGCATAGAAGTGGCCTCAAAGATCATTGACCATGTATACGCTTATCCATAATGTTGAAGTTCTGAATCTCTTAGGAGATAAAGTGGATCAGTTTCATTATAAATACGGGATATATTGTTTTTCCCGGAATACAGAGAAGTCAAATAATCCATTAATTCTTTAACATACTCACAATGATTAATCAATGGAGTAACAGATGTCAAAATAGAGTTCTTAATTTGTAAGAACAATCTGGCATCATCCTATAACCACGGCTCCTTAGTATCAGTGGGAGGCTTAGAGGTAAGATGAGAAGCCTTACCAATACTCCGCTAAATACACACGATCAATCCTACTCCATTCAAAGAAGTTGGAATCGTTGAGTTTGTTATCGGTAATCCGAGTTGCGATCGGAATTACATCGGCAACAATAGGTTTCTCGGTCGTGATTTCAAACAGAAAACAAATCTTGAGACAACAATATGAACCGATTCCCAAACAAAAAGACTAAAAAGAAGCCCAAACAGAAGAACCAAATAGGTAACGAGACTTATTCCTAACCAGAAGAAGCGAAGCTTGTCGAAACAAAGAACCGATGGTGGTAATGGACTGAGGTTAGAGTGACGATGGTGGCGACGAAAAACGCGTCTGAAAAGTGCCCTCGCGTACTTTCACACGTTGGCACGTGGGTGGAGGTCGACAGCAGAACCCGGTGCCGCATTAGGTTAGGGAACTGGGCGATAATAGCTCCTCCGCATCCCAAAGTGCGCTGCCCTCCTAGGCGCACAACACTAAGTAATCCAAGCGGTTGGCGGCACGTGGACAGCGAGTGGTGGTCGGACGGTGGCCGTACTCACATCACAGCGAAGTAGGTCTTAGTTGACCTACGGTGGCTGTGAGACCTAACAAGCACTCTAGATGGGGGCCCTAATTCAGCCCCTAAGAAACCCTATTCAAAAGAGGATTTGGTTGCTATAGCTCTAATACCATGTAGTTGACACCAATTGAATTTCATTGTAATCTACAATACGACATATATTTATACATGGTTATAGAGAATCATATCTCTATAATTTCCTAATCAAAGGTGATATTGTTTCCTTTTCTTCATAATGTTGAGGAATGTAAAATATTGTAAACCAGCATTCAAAATAATTCATAAAAGCTTACCTCCCCAGCAACTGTTCCTCACATGAATTGCGAGAGGAAGAAAGCCAATCTAGATCAACAAAGTTGGAGCAATCAAAGTTATGACTTTTCTCTTCGTCAAGTGACCCATCATTGTTCAAGTCCACAACAGGCTCCCTGGGAGGCATAGAGTGAACATAAGTGATTCACAAAGTAAACAACAGATGATGCAACAATTATAGCACACACATACATGTGTGTACCGAGAGAGAGGAATTACAGTATGAAACGGGTCTTTACTGCACCAAAAGAAATGAGTTAAAGCCAATTAAATTAGCGAAGGGAACTCAGATACATAACAGCAGCAACACAAAACAATAATAATAATAAACTGATGAGTCAACATAATTCACCATATGACATTCGGTAATTATTCACCAAGATAACAGTCCACCTAAAGAGAATCAGTAAAAACAAAAATTTGAAGATGAGAATTACTGAGAAATTAAATAGAACAAATATCTAGCAACTAGTCGCTATCTTTCCCTATTGAAGAGCTAAAATGCATTAACCCACTTTAATTCAGAGAAAAGTATTGCTCTGTTATAAAACGGGTTCACTAGTAACTCCACTTAGACCACCAACAAAGCTAGTTACCAGTCACAACAAGTGCTCAGAAAACACGTATCGACAAAATAAGAAGAGTATGTCAGTATTCTAAATTATATCTAATCAACACAACAACATATGGCAAACAATAAATAAACCAACAAAGAGCAAATAGAGAGATAAGCGAACACCAAGATTTACATGGAAAAACCACAGCGGAGTCAAGAGAATCCACTGGATGAATGTCCTTGGTACAAAATTGAAGGAGCATTCAACACTCTAACAAGAAGAGAAAAAGTATGTGTTGATTTGGAGAGAAAAGGAAATGAATGCAAAATTAAGGTGAGTGAATACAAGCCCTAGGATGACATTAAATCCCATGACCATATGGAGGCAACTTCCAAGTCGCTTCACATCTCGCCCAGTCTTCAATCTGCATCGTAAGCGACTTGGTCAAGTTGCGGAGCTCTGAGTGATTTTGTGCGTGAAGTCAGATCTCGTGTCCAAGTTTGTGAGCAATGTACCGAGAGTTCTCCCTCTGTTTAGGCGACTTCCATAAGGTGAAGTCACCTATGAAGTAACATACACCTTCTGTGGGGAATTCGAGGCATTTTCAGCAGGCTCAAGAAATAAGTTGTACCCAGCATTTCAAAGTAAAAGACAATACATTACTACAAGAGTATTTGTCATGGTGAATTTTGGGAAATCAAGCTTAATAATAGTAAACTGCAACAATAGTATATAACAACATAAAGTAGGTCAAGGGAGGGAAAAATAATAACTATATTACACGACCTTCTGCATCTATCGTAATTAAATGTTGTGATTTCCATTTGGGAAAACAGGATGGTCAAAAGGAGTATCCATCCAGACCTGTAAAGAGAACCTAGTAAAGCTGACAACAGAAGCATGCGTTGAAATGGTTATGGTGTAGTTTAGATCTATGGATGGGTTAGGATTCTAGCCTCATACGCCATCTCAGTACAGAATTTAGGCACTTAAGAAGATATTGTTTTCTGTAACATGTAACCATTAGAAAAAGCTCCAGAGAGTGAAGTATTCACCTAAGAGCTGAGATTAACACCCTCCCTTTTCAAATTGTAATTTGATTTAACAAGGTTGAACAAAAAGATGATATCTCAAGGTCAAGAATTGAAGCTCCAACCACAGATGGAACTTCACTAGATTCTAAATGCACGAGATATATGATACAAATGCAAAACGATTTCACTTAGAAAGATGATTCAGAAAGAAGAATTGAATAACAGAAAATAAACACACCTCGAGTGTGTCAAGCCACTATCACAGGTTGATATTTCTGGTGTAGACTCAAAAATCATTTTGCTTCCTCCAGGTGATCTATCTGATACGGCAGAGCATGCAAAACTCTTGCCAATATTAGAGCTCGAGATAGGTGACTTGCTTTCATGAATAATGTTGCCATCTGATAAAGATTTCTTATGTAATGACCTACACCAATACGGCATCAAAGTTATCAGAATCTGGCAAGGGACATTCTAATATCAGACGCAATGAAGCAAGTCCCATAAAAACAAAGATGAACAATCACAAAAGAATTCCAGGCAGATGTAGCCCTCTACAATTCAAGAACCATAAAATCTGACAGTAAAACCGTTGTTTGGGGACAGTTATTCCAGTAAGTGATGTTGATATTTGAAAATCTTTTACTTTCAACATTTTTTTGGCAGCAAAATAACATAAGCTCAACACTGGAAATTCTAGTAAACACACTTCATTAAGAAGTTAAAAGAAAGAATAATCTACTCCATTCGTTCTAGCTTCAGAGGAAACTTCATCATACATCTTCACAACGCCTACATTCCACCTTGTGTCCAAATATCTTTCTTCCATGTTGGGATGTTGGATGATCAACCCAGGCCCTGGAAAGTTTATCAACGTAGAAGAAAGGATAAAGGGACAGGTGTAGGGCTGATATGAGAGAGTCAGTTATGCTGGAAGAGAGAGAGAGAGAATACTATATAATAATCCCAATTGTAATAAGAAAGGTATGTGAGGATTTATCTTTCTGTTGAGAGAGTATTCGGCTATTGTAGCTTGGGCAGGAGGTTAGGCCATTGATGGTCTCCTGATTTTGTTTATCCTTTTCCATTAATCCCATTTAATCCTTAAGCCATTTATTCTGTTTAATTTCTTAGACTAAATACTTCTATCAGATTCCCATCAGGCATGCTGCATGCATGACTTCCAATCTTCTATATTCTTTCCTCATCTCCCCCTTTCTAATCTTGAAGATTAATCCACTGTCATCTCACATAAACACATTTTTTCCACCACTTAATATTTCCAAAAGAGATAAGAACACATATTGTTAATGGAATGAAGAATCCAGCATTATATGACCCCGGATAATAGGTTATCAGTGGCAAAGAAAAAGAAAAAAGAAACTTTTCCCAGTATGTGACCTTTTCCCTGAGGGGAAAGAAACTGTGTGGTCCCTACTACATTACAAATTTGTAGTGGAGCAAATTTATTTTCATGCCAAACTTATCGATACATTAGCAAAAGCATAAGTAGATAACTTCCATATATATTACCTCCCATCTCTATCCACCGCTGAGTGTCCATTCCTATATGCACTGAAATGCTGGTCTGCATCCAGCTCCCAAACTTCAGGTTTACCATCCTGTGGCTGAAAATGCCCCAAAAATCTGCTTATACAAAGTGAGCCATCTATTAGTTGGAAAACAAATGTGGAAGAACATACACAATAAACTGGTAAGGATATGCAAAATAATAGAACAATTGATTGTATCAGCAATAGCCTCCCCAACAAGCAATGAAAATACTAATAAAATGGAGGAAGAACCAACCAAATGATGCTTCAAGGTAAGGAAACAATGTCAACTTACACATTAATGGCATTTTGTTTCTCTGCATCCATGTAAGCATTGTTGTAGTACCTTTGGAGAGTTCTAAAGAATTCCTGCGACTGTGTTGCAGCTTTCCACTGACCCCTTCGCTCAGAAAATACCTATTGAAGATGTAGACGGCGGCATGTGCATTACAACCTCATAGAATAATAATAAAATGATCCATTCCAGGATAAAGAAACACAGATTCAGGTACTAGACTCTACTTTATGTGATCCAGAATTTTAGAACAGGAACAGAATCTTGAAAGAGATCCAACACGCACTCTACGAAAAGATAGTAATGAAAGGACTGTAATTCTCAAAGAAAGATTAAAACCCTATATATACCAAAAACGATCCGTATCCAAATATGTTTCCTAATCTATTAAGATCCCACTGAAAGTGGAAGACTGAATAAAATAACATAAATAATAATAATTAAACAAGCTTCCTAATCCTCTTATAATTCTACACTCCCCTTCAAGCTGGGTTTGGAGTTAAGTTCATTGAAAGTTGATCTTAGAAGTGCTTTGGTAAGTATATCTGCAATCAGTAATCATGAAGGAACGTAAACCAGCTCCACAACACTGCTGTTACCTTTTATGAAATGAAATGTCGAGTAATTTCAATATGTTGATGTACCGGATTCTTTGCAATGTTGATTGCAGCTTCATTGTCGCTTTTCATTGCAATTGTCCCATCTACCACTACTTTGAGTTATGTTAATAGTCTTAAAATCCACATTCCTTCGCATATTCCAAGAGCCAATGCTCGGTATTAGGATTCAGCACTGCTTTTGGATACAACTGTCAGCTTTTTGCTTACAAATGAACAATGTCCACCAGTTGATCTTCTTTAGGCTTCTCAGCCTAGCTAGCATCATTGTAAACTTCTAGCTTGCGATTTGATGATTTCTTGAACCTCAGTCTTTGTCCTGGGGTTGCTTTTAAATACCTCAGGATTTGGTTCACAAGCTTCCAAATGTTCCTCATTAGGGCAGTTCATATGTTTGACCAGCAATACTTACTGCGTATGCAATATATAGTCTAGTATGAGATAAGTAAATCAGTTTGCCTACAAAAAATGTACTTTTTACCGGGCAAGTTCCATTCCCAAAAAAATATATCTTAGAGTTCCGAGGTCCTTGATTTCAATTTCTTTTGCCTGCATCTTCTTGAGACAGAATTTCTTCACTATCATTACACGGATAACATCGTCCACATAAACGATTAAAAATAGCAATGTTACCTCGAGCTGAATCAGCCTTCAAGAAACTGAAGCTAGCATTAACAACTATCCATGTGCTCTAACTACATAATTTTCATCAACCATTCACAATTGAGTGTGATGCTTCCTCAACTGGAGTTGTAGCTAGTCTACTACAGTCAGATCATCCTATTGCATTTTTTAGCAAAGGTTTTTCTTTCTCTAACCCTCTAAAGTCTGCATATGATAGAGAATTATTGGTCATGGTTTTAGCTTTGCAAAAGTGGCGACATTATTTATTGGGGAAGCTTTTTTTTTGTGAAAATTTGACCACTGCAACCTCAAACACGTACTTACTCCAAGAGTGACCACCAATGAACGGCAGTGTCTCTTTATAAGGTTATCTCCCTTTGACTTCACCATTGTCTATGAAGCAGGGAGAGAATATCAAGGGTTGATGCTTTATCAAGAAGACCTCAACATGGTGAATTTTTAGCTATTGCTTTGCTGGTCAACATGGATTTTGCAGGTCTCCAAGAAGCCTTGCTAAAAGACCACGTCCACTATTTTGTTCTTTTGACTACACACTTCCCAAATCCCATGTGATTGTGGCGACAATAGCGTACCCCCCCCCCGGGGCGGGCGGGTGTGGGGGCCTGTTATGGGCATTATTGCAGATTTGGGATATTTTTCACCCATTTTGGCCCCTATTTCTCACCTTAGCCATATATATACCCTTACCCTTTAATCTAAGGATCATAATATTGTTCTTCTGTCAACTAGAGAGAATAGAGGAGTTACTCCATTGGATTCATCTAGTTTTGTGATCAATCTCTATTGTAAGTTGCTTTGTACTCCCTTTAGTATACAATACAAGTGATCTCTCTCCCCATGGGGGTAGACGGTAGTAGAATCACGTAAATCTCTTGTCTACGTTTTACTACATTTGCTAGTTTATGGTTATATTGCCTTGGATTAAGCTTGTGGTTGGTATATTATGCTCAGATAGCCATTTACTTGTTGCTAGACCCTAGACATTCCGCATTTGTTGTGTGGTTTGCATTTACATTCTGGTATTTTAGGACCTACGGGATCGTTAGTTTGGCAAGATTTGAACCCGTACACCAACTACTTCAGCATGAAGGAATGAACTTACAGAAATGCACTTCGAAAAGAAAACTAGGCCATGATTCAAGAACAATCTTCCAGTTACACGAATAGGGTGAGTGCCTCAAAAATAAGAGGCAAGGCTAGTTTTCCTTGATTGCTCCAGACGAGGCCAGTTCCACAAAGAGGATCAATAGCAATGAACATTACAGTTATTGATCATAGAGAAAGCAGCGACACAAACCTGAACTCAAGTGTACGAGAGAATGCAAAGAAACACATAATTTCAGCATCTTCCGTAGATAAGATGAAATAGTTTGTTTGGATTAATACCTGATTATTTCAAGCATACATCATGACTTTATGTCCGTTCAATTTCAATATGGAATATGATGGAAAGATCTATAATATGCTTATCACAACACTTAATCCTCCTCGGTAGCTTCATGCTACTTTAATAGAATGATTAAAGCCAGAACAGTGTCTCATCCTTTTTAAAAAATTTAAGGAACCCACCAAACAAGTACGAAAAGAAAGACGTAATAGTGAAATAAATGGAAGGTTGATGCAGACAGGATAAATTGAATAAAAGATTGCGGGGAAGTTATCGACTTCCCTAGTTTTGGACTATAAAGCTCAACAAAAGTTCTTCTGGCAATAGATAAAATAGCTTTCATGCAAATAGTATGCTTGTCAAGAGCAACTCTTCTCCAATTTTGCAAGTTCCTATAATTTCAACTATAGTAAAAAAGGCATTTTCTAGGGGATTCCAAATTTGATTAAAACAAAATCACTATAGAAAATACTAAGTTGGAAGCGTCAAATACCTTGTTATGTGCAGCTGAACCACCATATTGATGAGCTAGTGTGTCTCCCATTCTCTCATAAAATCCCATTAATTTCTCTGCCAAAGGGTTATCAAGGTCAATCTCCGTAGAATCTATCGCTCCTAAAGCATGCAGCTGATGTCCTAGAGCAGCCAAACCATATGCATACTGTGCAACATTTGTGCGATCCAAACAATCTATGCAATTTGTCCTGAGAATTCCTTTTTGAAACATTGGTAGTCTAACAGAACTGTTATCCTTCTCCACGTAATTACCATCACAATAGTTTTCCTGTCTATCACTGGTATTTTTATATCCGCTATCACAACTTTTAGCATCATCAATGTTGAAATGCCCCGAGGCAGACAAGTTGCTAGCAGCAACATTCCTGTTTCATATGCCCATTAACTTCATTAGTCATGATTTCACACAGGTATAAAAAAATCAACAGGAAGGTATCCACATAATGCAGAATTCTCTCCGTATATAGGTTTTATTTAAAAAAAAAAACTTGCAATGATTTCACATCTGCCAACACCAGGAGCGAATAGATGTATATTCAAGATCTACTTCTCAATAACTCTAAATATTGAAAAGCTACAATTAGCAACCTTGTTATATGGATCAGCTGTTACATGTGGTGTCCATGTTCCATATAGATGTCATAGACTGAGGATATGTGAAAGCGGTCATAGTATTGGGACTACCAGCAGAAGTAGAAAGAAGAAAACGCTCATAAGTGCACATTTCTGGAAACAAAGTACAAACAAGCCTTACACCTTTTAAGGACCAACAGTAATGCTTTTTAACGTTATATGCACTTGAAAGATCCCCAAGTAAAATATGCAAGTCAACAACTTACTCAAAATAAGGCCATCTCAAGCACCCTTCAGATCTATATGCTGGGACAACGTGACAGTAAAAGAAACCCGTCAGCGTCAACGCGTATGCCGTCAACCTGCCTAAAAAGAGCAATGCATTTGTGCCTTTGCTGGAAAAGGAATATATGTCAGGGGCTGAAAGAAAATACAAGGCACCACTTTGATATAATTATTACCATACAAAAAATGATAGGTAGGAAAGGGGGAGGAGATGATGAAGAAAGTAATTGTGAAAACGGACAAGGCAAGCATTAACCTTCGAGAATGCTTGTGCAGATCCCAGTGAAGAAATTTGAGACGGTTTTCCTCCGATAAATCTTTATTAATGCATTCAATTGCATTAGCAAACTCGGTGCGAAGAATGGACTCTCGAGGTCTTTTTTCATTCGTCTGTTGAAAGAAAACATATGATGTCAACTGACAGAATTGGAGAACCAGCAAAAACCTATATATTGACCACCACATGAATGACCCAGGTTATGTGTTTGTTCTCTTATTTTAAAGTTGGGCATGGATTAAAAAAATAACATACTCCTTTCAATTACTTTTATATAAGCAGTTTGGTTTTCCTTTCGCATGCTCTTCCCCTTCAGAAGATAGGATCATTATTCATTACACAAAGTCTAATACTTTATTCTGGCTCGAAAGCATCTAATGTACATACAGAAAAGAACCAAGATGATTTAGTGATGGCATCTTCAGGCCATTTTTTAGATCAACGTTACCTTTATCAAATTTAATATGATGATAGGGTTTCCATATCTCTTGACAAGATTCTGAAAATGGAGTCTGGTAGATTCGTAGTTTTGGTCCCTCCTTGACACTAAAAGATACATGTCAGTGAACAAAAATACAGTAAACAAGATATATAGATGGCAATTAATGAATCATACACATAATATCAGGCTTAATATTCAGGCGTGAAGTTTCTTGCGACCAGAAAAGTGGTATTGATCCACGATTTTGAACAACTGAACTAATTTGCATAGGAAATCCAACAGGAACATCTTCAAACAAAATTTGCTCTGTTTCCACGTCATTAGCCACTCTGCCCTTCTCATTTACCCCTCGTTTTAAGTACCTGTATTTAAACAAAGTAGCAGCATCACTGTTTAACATGTAATTTGCTAAAGATGCTTAGGCCACATTTTCTATATCTAATGAATAGCGCATGTTTTTATTCTAAAGTGGGTGAATAGAACATGTCTTCCAAATCTATGCACATGCAAAACAGGTGACACACACGGGGCATATAAGTTCAGGTTCAAAGGCTTGATCTCATTGTCGTTGCGCTTACTTTCCAACTATGAACAGATACAAGCACATCAACAACAATGCAAAAATGACTCGGTGGAACTAGCAACAGGTTACAGAAAGCTGATATTGTAGTAGGAAGGCCCTGGATATTGAATCATCTAACAATAATCTAAAACTAATATTTGAGTGTGCTTTCTAGTTTCTACACATATAAACACAAGCTAACCTGGTCCCAGCATAATGGCGGGAGCGTCTTGAGATGAGAGTCAACCTGAAGTCCCGTCCAGAGATTGAAAGCGTATCCTTGTTTTTCAAAAAAATAAAAGGTTAAACAAAGTATCTAAATGCCTATAATCAAAATAACGTAAAGGAGAGAGTATACTGCTCAACAAATTAACAATCTCAAATTTATTTGGAGTGCTCCATTAACTACCCTCATCAGCATAATATAAAATCACAGAGCACTTTGTGTGTGTGAAATGGCCCATGATTAAAATAAGGAAAAGCAAATAATAATAATCATTAATAGATGAATCCAAGCCAACCTGTTTAAAAAAACCATAAACCAGTGCCACTGTCCACATTGTATTTTGGAGAAAATTCCGGATTCCACGGGTTAAGAACTCATTCCAGACGAACATGGTCTCATAAAGAACCTGTCCTGCCTCATCATTACAACAGTTCTTCTGAAGGCTACACATAACATGGTATGAGTAACTGAAAAAGAAGTCCTTTGTAAGATCCACCATGCAGAGTAGCTTCTTGTATCTACGCCAAAAGAGGAACACCAAAACAAAGTCAAATAATACTACATCATCTTTATGTTTTTAGCTGAACTTGAAAAGATATGGCCAAGAACAGTTTATGTAATCATTAAAAATGCATGAAGACTTCTTCCAAAACCACAACGAAACTAGAGGCATCTGAACCCCCAAAAAGCCTCAAGTAGGTTCACCAAACCTAAAGTCAAACATCTTATGCAATAACCATTCAAGACATAAAGCACGAGCAGCGGGCAGGACTATTAGCTGATAAATATCAGAACATCATAGCCTCCGTAAATACCAAAGATCATTTGCCTATCACGTTTACATGGGTATGGGTTTGTTATACCTACGAAATACTACTTGTTTTCTCTTACCAATAATAGCTATAGACATATGTATATAGCCAAGGTGAAAGAACAGGAAGGATGATTATAGCCATTTCTGTAAACAAGATTGGCTATAAATCTTCTGCAATATTTTCCTCGGTTTATTTGTACAAGCCTGGTTCACAGTTACTTTCCAAGATTTTCACCTCTTAACGAATTCAACACAAAAATGTGGACACTCGTGTACTTTTCAACTCTCCAGTCTTGTTTTGTAGTTCCATATTTCTCATACAATTACTTCCGCTAAATTTGAGAAGTAACCAAACCAAACATACCTAGTATATCCCACTCGAAAAAAGATCTGGGGAGGATAAGATGTTTGAAGAACTTTTCTCTGCCCATGTAAGAGCCCATTTCCAGGCCTAGATGTTATTACGATAAGAAACCGTAGGTGCATAGTCAATAAAAAGTTCAATCGATGGAATTCGGGACATATCGAACTTTACTGTAAGAACATTCTAAGAATAATAGGCTTTCGTGTAAGTCTGAATTTAAGAAAGTAATGTGTAACGTTAATCTATAATAAAACGATGTTAATCGGCCCAATCGATTTACTAACCGGTTACCGATAGAGCGCAAAGATCAAACTAAAGGGCTATAATCCAGTTATAGATAAATACGTATTTAAGAACTAAATGTGACGGTGTCTATGAAATTGTAATTCAACCATCAAACTAAACAATGTCGGTTTGTACTTTGTATAATACATCGTAATGAGTACCAATTATATTTTTAGTTACCAATAAGTTGTTTATTTATGGATTTCAAGTTAGTAACTACAAGGAAAGCATATCACCTTTTGAGCATGAAAAACATGATTATTGAGATACATATTCATGGTTGCATATACATGATCATGTTACATAAGAATTACTTCATTCCTGAAAGAATGTTGGTTATGGGATTGTCATAACCGGGAATATGGTTCAATGAGTTTGATTTTGGTAAAAGAAATAAAACAAACGAGAATGACGATTGAGACAACCCGGGATTACTTGGATTCTTGGAATCCTTGGCAGGGGATCATATTTATGTTCCCAAACCTTTGACAAGAGGCTTCGAAACGACTTACCAGCAAGCTTAACATTCTAGCTGTTGGTTTGGTGCATAAATAGCATTCATGGTTTTCATAAAATGTGGAAACTATGCATGATCATAACATGAGAAATTGTTTTACGATGCATATGTTAAACTTGTAATAACCCGGCAAATATATTTGTTTAAAATGTATGTGTATCACAGGTAATGATCGAGAGATTGAAGAGAATAGAGTACAAGAGAGTGGTCACAAGTTGGTATAGTTTCGACAACGAGTCAACGATAGGAATTGTGGTAACTTAACGTACGTAGTCGTTTTTATGTGCTAGTTGTTGTCGTTATGTTGCAAGTTGTTTCCATCTTATGTACAAGTTTCAATATAATGAAACTTATGTTTTATCGTTTCCGCAAGTTTTTTAATAATTAGTTTCTATTATGCTTTATGATTATTTTGTAAAGAAAGTGTGTATACACCATTCGGGCCCCGGTCTCGAGCTCGATGTGGGGTGTTACAACCCAAGGGATAGAGAGATTGTTTCCATGAAGACCCCCGGCTTAAGAAAACTTTTCGGAAACATTAGCAAAAAGTTGCATGCTTTAAAACAAGTTTGCAAAGAGCTTGGGGCATAAGAACCTTACAACGTTTCAGGGCGTATAGAAAAACAAAAGGAAAGACAGAAAACAGGCTAAGTAACAAAGGAAAAGATGAAGGATGCAATAAAGTAAGATACAAAAGCATCTAAGCAGGCAAGTCCAAGCTAACTAGCACAAGAGACATCTCTAACTGCCAAAAATACCCTAGCCGACATTACAAACTTATGTATAGCTTATGACTTTATAAATTTATGTGTTGGATCTCTACCCCCCCCCCCCCCAAAAAAAAAAACACCCTCTACCCTCTCATCCTCCCTCCCCTTGTTGTATTACCTAATAATTTCCTACAAATAATCAACTATCCTAATCGTGTCTCCAAGAACTCTTATCTGAGGTCATGTCCTTGGAGAGTACCAAGGCCACCATGTCTAGCCTCAGTTGCTCATCCCCCATCAAACTCGGTTTGCCTTTCCTCCTCACCCTCATACGGATCCATCCAGATTGACCCAAGCCCTACCTAAGCCTAGAATATGCAAAGTGTATTCTAGAAGGTCCAAACGTGTAAAGGAAGAGGTTAGGCCCGGTTAGTTACAACAAAAAGATGATGTGTTAATAAAAAGGTAGGGATGCTAGTGGGGGAGGGCATTCTGAGTTATTTGTTAGTTTCTTTGGGCTCTTAGCTTTGGCTTTGAGAGAGGGAAGTAGTCCAACTTGTTCCTTTCTTTTCATTTGTAAGTCTTTCCATTTCACAATGATCAACCAATTGTGATTTCCCACTTTCCCTCCATTTTGTTTCCAATTCTTATTGAATCCCCAACATTGGTCCGACCTACCTGTGACCTGCCATGGAAACACGTTCTCAACAATTTCGTCTGGATTATCACGAGGAACAAATCCAGAAACTTCAAGCTGATATTAAGGACATCAAAACGTCTATTCAGTATGTGGAAGCTGAGCAGGGTGAACAGGCTGAATTTCGTACGTTTGTGATGAATTGGGTGAAACAACAAGGTAAGCAAACGATTCTGGAGCCTCAGGTGTTTATGACGATCAATCCGATTTCCTTTCTCAGAAGAAGAATGATGCATCGTTTGGCAAGGAGGGACAACAATTGACGAATGATCACTTACCTTGGGCAGCAAAGAAGATAAAATTACCCGAGTTCTTCGGTTTCGACCCTCAAGGTTGGATCAAAAAAGCTTAGCTCTATTTTGAGATCCATGGTACTCCCCATCATTTACAGATGCGTTTGGCTCAGTTAAGCATGGTTGGTGTGGCTCAACACTGGTTTACCATCGTGAAGGAAGTCTACGATCAAATCACGTAGGATCAATTTACTAAGGAATTGCTCCAACGATTCAGTGGATTGGAGATTCAAATCCCATATGAGCAACTGACCACGATTCAACAGGTAAACTCTATTCATGAGTCATGACTATATTGAGGATTTTGAATATCTTCTATCGTTGGTTCCTCGATTGCCCGAATCTCAGGCTTTGGGATATTTTATTGCGGGATTACGTGATAAAGTGAAGTGTTGGGTTCGTCTTCATCGTCCTCAATCTCGTCCGGACGCCATGTATTTGGCCAAGGACGTCAAGGAAATGTTACGTCCATTCTCAATTAGCGTCTCCCAATCCCGATTTCGTTATCAGGGCGGCAATGGCGGTGTTGGATCTATTAGTCGATCTGACGTTAAGTTCCCTGTGGGTCGATCCGAGTTTAAAGGGCCTATTAACTCTGGGTCAAGTGACAAGGGCCCAGGATCACGATTTGAGCCTAATCGTTCATCCTCTATACCACGATCTCCTTCAATTTCTTCTACCGATTCTTCTTCTGCGGGAAATCGAAATAAAGGATTTCGACCGCTAACACGTACGGAATGGGAAGACCGTCGGAAAAGGGGGCTTTGCTTTCGTTGTGGCCAGTCCTTCGGTATGGCTCACAAATGTCCATAAGAGAAACTGCGGGTTCTTCTTCTAGTTGATGATGAAACTGTAACACCCCGAATTTCGTTATGTAACCTTGGTATTCTAGTGTTAAGCTTTTGTCGTTAGCACCGCGTTTGGTTCCAAGTTTGGGTTTGGCTTTTGGTGGGTTGGACAAACCACAGTGAACTACGCGAGTTGCACCGCGACTTAAGGTCGCGGCACAACCCGCGAAACCCTCTGGATGGGTTTGGTTTTGTGTAAGCGGGCGAGTTATGCCGCGAGTTGAGGTCGCGGCATAACCCGCGAAAGTCCCTGGACCGACTTAAGGGTTTCAGTTTCCAAATATCTCTTTAGATCTCATTTCTCTCAATCTCTAAACTCTCTCCTCTCTCTCTCTCTAAATCGTATCTCTCTCTCTAGAGTTTGGTGGTTAAAATCTAGTGTTTGATCCGAGGTTTCGGTGTAGAAAGTTTCGTCTTATCAAGGGGGTCAATATCTGGATCTTCGGGTTTTCGTATAAACCTATTGGGTGAGTTCCTACTATCATTTTAAAAACTGTATACATATCAAAAGCTACCTTTTAGAACTCCTATATATCTCCATGGTTTCAGATCTAAGTTTCCTGCATATTTGATATAACTTGAGTTTTGGGAGATTTTAGGGTTCCTGATCATTTTTGACTAAAATGATGGATTTCAACTTATTTGAAGTAAAAGGATGTTTTACTTACTGATTATGTAGCTTATGCAAAAGAATGTTTATGAACTCATTTTTATGATTTTCATTCTTACCAGCAGTTGGTCTGGAAAATGGCATTTTGAAATATAAATGTGTTGAGAGCTGTTTATCTAGCTTTGTTGGTCACATGAAATATTGTGACAAGTCATGACTATACTAGTGGATCCCTAGGTATCGAGTCGGCTTATGGCTGGGAAGGATATGCCCCTTCTGTTGTAGTTAGATACATTTGATCTTCGGGGGCAACTTGGTACGGTTATGTGAGGCCGGTTACTAGCCATGGGTCAAATGTAGTCTAACGAACGAGTATGACTGGTTCCTTGGGGGCCTCCCTCACATCGTAGTACGGACCGAAGCGTTCGTGGCCATGGTTCCAGTATTTAGCTCATAACTCGGATTTGGTGGTCTACTTTGTGTTACACCACAATCCTTGGTAAAATGGTTCTTTTGTCATCGTATGATGAGTTTTGGACCGAAAAGGCCCGGTTGTGGCGAAATGTTATCTTTTATAAATTAAACCTTTATGAAACGATTTCCTTATGATACTGATGTTTATATTTCGGGAAATTTATAAAAGAACTACTTGTGCATTAAATTGTGAGGTTCTAGAAAGAAGGTTTATGACCTTATTTTAAATGGATTATGTTCCTATCAATGGAGAACTTGGAAATGCTCGTTTGAAAGATTTCCGTTTGGATGCAAATGTTTATATCTCTGATTTTGTATAAACTGTATGTTCTCACTAGGCTTTATAATCCTAACACTTTTTCTCAAATGATATGTATATCAGGTTCTCGTTAGCGGCGGGTTGCTAAGGGCTTGAGTGCCGGGATTGATCTCGAGGGTTTTTGAGATTGTGTAGTATTGGATTGTTGGGCGTTGTTAAGTCCCACATTTTTTAGATGATTCTGGATCAACAATTTATGTAATCTAGATAGTATATGTTTAGATTAGTTTGTTGATGAATTCTCTATCTGTTCAGATTTTGTAGTCTTAAGGACTGATCCCCTTTATGGGAAGTTTATATCAATACGGATGTCTTGTTGCCATATTTCCAGGTTTTAAATTTACTCTGAATTTTAGAGCGTTACAGAAACCGTCGATGATGGAGGTGAGATATGATCCTTAGATTCGATCGATGACGTCGGGGATAAGGATGAGGAGTCTCATCCAATTGTTATTCTGGTTGACAGTGGTGCAACACACAATTTCCTTTCTCGTAAATTGGTTACTGCTTTGGGTTTGTCTTCTCATTTTTTATCTGGAATTAATATTCAATTGGGTGATAGGCATAAAATTTTCGTTAATCAACAATGTTTGGGGATGAATGTGTTGATCAGTGAATGTGAATTCGTGGTCGATGCTTTGTTATTTGAAATGGGACACTCAGATCTTGTTTTGGGAATGGAATGGCTCAAAACGTTGGGGGAAGTGGTTCACAATTGGAAACAACAATCCATGAGATTCATGTTTAATGGAAAATCAGTTTCACTTCAGGGATTGTCTACGTCCCAAGTGGCCCAAGCATCATTACATACATGGTTATCGTTGGAAGAATCTCGACTAATTTGTCCGAATGAGCTGTCCAATACGGATGCAGTAGCGAAGGGTGAAGTATTATCGACCACTCAATAATCTGACTTACAAGTTTTGATGGACAGGTTTTCGGTGATTTTTCAAGAACCAACGGGGTTGCCGCCTAGGCGAACCCGTGATCATGGAATCTCATTGGTGTCACCAAATACTCCACTTTATGTACGACCTTATCAGTATCCACATGTTCCAAAATCCGAAATTGAAAGACAAGTAAAGGAGCTTCTATCTTTAGGAATGATTCGCCCCAGTAAGAGCACTTTTTCGAGTTCGGCGATTTTAGTTCGCAAAAAAGACCAGTCATGGCGAATGTGTGTCGACTATCGTGCTCTTAACAAGGCTACCATTCCCAACAAATTTCCAATTCCGGTGGTAGAAGAACTTATTGACGAATTAAAGGGGGCCCAATTCTTTACGAAACTGGATCTGAAATTCGGTTATAATCAGATCTTTATGCAGCCCGACAACATCAGTCAAAATTTACTAATAGGCAATCCCTTTTTTCCGTGATAATGTGAAAGGACTCAATTCCTTCTCTCTTCCCCAGCGAAATGTAGCAGGAACAGCCTTCCCGCAATCGCATTAGAAACAGCTTTCTGCACTCACGATGGCCACTACGAGTATTTGGTGATGCCTTTTGGCCTCGCTAATTGTTGGGTCTGAAATATGCCAAAAATGGTTACTACTTCTAGTTCAACATGGTTACTACTTCTGAAGTTAATATTCATCATGGTTACTACTTCTGTGGTTAATGTTGCCAGTTGTAGTTAATACTGCTGGAACAAAGTTAATGTTGCTGGAACAAAGTTAATGCTAGTTAATGCTGCTAGAAGAAAACAGTTAATACTTCTAGTTAGTACTTTTGTTATTAATGCTGCTAGTTGATGATTAATGTTGCTCAACAAGATTAGTACTGCTAGTTCAAAGCTAGTGCTGCTTGAACAAAGTTAGTACTGCTTAGCTAGTTAGTACTGCTAGTGGTTAATGCTGCTTAGTAGTTAATGCTGCTTATGAATTGGAGATTCGGATGATGAGGATGACAGCTGTAAAGAATAAAGATATTCATGGAAGGATTGAAGATAACTTTGCAAGATATACTGAAGATATTCTATTTTTTGTAATTATCTTTTTATTCAGTACATGTATAGATTTGACAGAATAGTTTAGATACAGTTTTTAATTCTAAGTTTTTGTTTTAGAGAGAATCAACCTCAAGGCATAGATCCTAATTCTAGAGAAGTAGAATTCGTCTTGAAAGAGTCTGTTCTTCAAGATTGAGGTTGTGTGTGTAATCTTGTGATTTTAATCATTCAATACAAGTTTACAAGTTGTTAATCATATACTGTTTGTTCACTGTTACATTGAATATCAAAGTGTTTTTCCGCAACTTCTTTGATATTGTTTCTGAGACTTTATTCTTGTTGAGAATTCGATCCTGACAAGTGCACCAGCAACCTTCCAAGCTATAATGAACGATACATTTCGACCATACTTACGCAAGTTCGTCGTGGTTTTCTCTGACGACATTCTAATTTACAGCCCTACATGGTCACAGCATTTGGAAGACTTGAATACAGCCCTTCAGGTCTTAGTCAGTAATCACTTCGTGGTTAACAAAAAAAAAGTGTTCGTTTGGGCAATCCACTATCGAATACTTAGGCCATATTATCGACGGCCAAGGAGTTGCTATGGATCCTAATAAGATTTCGGCCGTTTTGGAGTGGCCAGTGCCGAAACAGTTGAAGGGGTTACACGGTTTTTGGGACTTATGGGTTACTACCGTAAGTGCATACGTCATTATGGAAGGATTACTAAACCATTGACCGATTTGACAAAAAAAGATGATTTTGGACATCAGAGGCCCAAACAGCCTTTGAAGCATTAAAACATGCTATGGTCACGGCACCGGTGTTAGCACTTCCCGATTTCGCTACTCTATTCATAGTAGAGTGTGATGCATCTGGTCGGGGAATTGGGGCAATTTTGATGCAACATCAAAGACCCATCACATACTTTAGTAAAGCCTTGAGTGAACAAAACTTAGCTAAATCAGCGTTACGAAAGGGAAATCATGGCATTGGTTTTGGCGGTTCAACATTGGCGATCATACCTTTTGGGAACAAGTTTCATCGTGTATACCGATCAAAAGAGTCTGAAATTTTTGTTACAGCAGCGAATTACGAACCAGGGCAGCAGAATTGGGTGGCTAAGTTGTTGGGTTATCAATTCGAGATTTTATACAAGTCGGATCGTGAAAACAAGGCTGCAGATGCGGTGTCCCGTCGAGCGGAGGATAGTGAATTGTCATCTCTAATTTCAAGGCCGGTATGGATCCAAGGAGCTCAACTCATTAAGGAAGCTCGAGCTAATTCGGGAATACAAAAGATAATTCAGGAAATGAAAAACGACCCGACGAAATACCCTGGATACACAGTTCGACATGATGTGTTGTTTTATAAAGATCGATTGGTGATTCCCCACACCTCGAAGCTGATTACGTCGCTCTTAAACGAATTCCATACTTCCCTTACCGGGGGACACTCGGGCTATTATCGTACGTACCGAAGATTTGGCCACAAACTTATATTGGCTAGGGATGATCACGATTGTCCAAGAGTTTGTGAAAGCGTGCGATGTTTGTCAAAGATACAAAGCAAGTTCAATAGCCCCAAATTTTTGTTCCTGCCCTTGTTGGGTTGGTGTGTTTTATAAAATCTGGCTTTTTAAAAAAAAAAGTTCAATAGCCCCAAATGGGTTACTACAACCCTTGGATATTCCTAATGCAATCTGAGAACATCTATCTATGGATTTCATCTTGAGATTGCCAACGTCTAAAGGGTACGATGTTGTACTTGTAGTGGTGGATCAGCTGTCAAAATACAACCATTTTATTATGATTAAACATCCGTATACAGCCAAGTTGATCGTTGATTTGTTCGTTCGGGAAATAGTTCGACATCATGGTATTCCAAAATCCATTGTTAGTGATCGCGATCCTTTGTTCATTAGTCATTTTTGGCAAGAAATGTTTCGTTTACGAGGGACGAAACTACACGAGCTCGCGTATCACCCAGAATCGGACGGCCAGGCTGAAGTTATCAACCGCTGCTTAGAAACATACCTTCGTTGTTTCGCAATCGATCAACCCGATCGTGGGCTTCTTGGGTTCCTTGGGCGGAATTTTGGTATAACTCAACATTTCATGGTTCCACACCGGTCGATCACCATTTGAAGTGGTGTATGGTCGCAAACCACCTACGTTGGTTCAGTTTATTCCGGGAGTAGAGGCAGTGGGCCAAGAATTACGTGACCGTGACGAGGCTCTAATGCAACTCAAGATACATTTAGCGCATGCCCAGTCATTAATGAAAGGCCAAACGGATAAGAAGCGACGAGATGTTAGTTTCCCTATTGGAGAATGGGTCTATGTCAAGCTCAAACCATATCGCCAAATGAACGTTGCACAACGAATTTATCGGAAATTGGCCGCTCGATTCTTCAGACCATTCAAGATTGTGGAAAGGATCGGTCTGGTTGTCTGTAAGTTAGATTTACCTCCTTCGTCGCGAGTACATCCGGTTTTTCACGTGTCCACTGAAGAAAGCAGTGTTGTCATCGACGGTTGACCAAACTCTACCTCCCGAACTGGAATTAGATGCAAAAGATCTTTCTCCGGAAGAAATTTTGGATGTTCGTTCAATAATTCAAGAAGGGAAGTCAGTGGTACAGTGGCTAATACGGTGGCAGGGACAGCCGCGGGAAGAAGCCACATGGGAGGATGCAAACACAATTAAGGGCCAATTTCCTGATACAAGTCTTGAAGACAAGACTTCAATGTAAGGAGGGAGTAATGATATGGATCCATCCAGAATGACCCAAGCCCTACCTAAGCCTAGAATATGGAAAGTGTATTCTAGAAGGCCCAAACGTGTGGAGGAAGAGGTTGGGCCAATTAGTTACAACAGAAACATGATGTGTTAATAAAAAGGTAGGGATGCTAGTGGGGGAGGGCATTCAAAGTTATTTGTTAGTTTCTTTGGGCTCTTAGCTTTGGCTTTGAGAGAGGGAAGTAGTCCCTGGAACTTGTTCCTTTCTTTTCATTTGTAAGTCTTTCCATTTCACAATAATCAACCAGTTGTGATTTCCCACTTTCCATACATTTTGTTTACAATTCTTATTGAATCCCCAACACACCCCCTTGACCGTCACCCTCTCCATCTTTCTAATTGGGGCTGTTAGCTATCTCCTGCAAATGTGCCTAAATTCCCTCTTGTCAATTTTTCCATGTAGTTGTAACTCCTAGCTCTACTCCCAAGGACCTCATTCAAAATCTTGTCCAATTTGGTCCCACAACTGATCCACCTCCGCATCCTCATTTCTATAACTTCCATCTCTCTCATGCACACTTTTCATCGTCAAAGCTCATACCCACATAACATAGTTAGCCAGGTGGCCACCAAGTAAAATTCACCCTTCAGTTTTAACGAGACATCTGTGTCATGCAACACTCGCCTCCACCTTAACCATTCGATATTTAGCATCTTCCTAACCTATAGCTTTTTAATCATAGAGCCCATGTACTTGAAAACTTTTGAGGTACACTTTGCCCCCAATGTTGACTTCAACCCTCTCCTCATTGCACCCTATGCTAAAACTGACCATAGGTATTCGATTGTAGATAGGCTAATGCATAAACCTTTTGCTTCCAATGCCTCCACTGTTCCAACCTAGCGTTTACATCTCCCTTCGTATCTGATACCGGTGCAATGTTGTCTATAACACACAATGGAACACTCCCTTGTACGTCCTTAAAAATCTAAACCAAAATCATCAACATTAAAGAAGTTGGTAAACAAAATAAAAAAATGGAATAATATTCATTAGAAAGGGGCTAAATATATTATCAAAAGTTAAGATACTTGTATGATCATAGATAATAAGTTATAGAAACATATTATATTTAATCATAACTAAACACCACGATACCTGACAATCTTAGTGGCATCAACTTCCCACTAACAAGTCTCATGAGGATCAAAGAGAGAGAAATGTAAGAAATGATCCTAGTCTTATATGCATGTGTTCCAAAGGTGATAGAATAGTTGGCTACTCTCTAGCATATTGTTGTACAAAACTCACTATTGGCATTATTATTGCGCTTGTAGCTCAAGCATTTACCATGCTACCAATTAAGAACTCCAAATTACAAAAAGAATGAGCATGTTCAAATAAACTATATAAGGAAGATATCATTAAGAGGTTCTCATTTTGGTTTTTTATGAATATAATGTATGAAGTAATTAACAAAGATTACCTATTTTCATGTCTCAACATAGTCAAATTGGAATGAGTTAGAGTATCTGATAGGGATATCATCTCAGTCTTAGAGATCGCATATATTGTATGGCCACCAATTGAACCAATTGGCCTTCTTTTCGTAATTAGCAACATGTAGTACGGTCCAAGAAATTTGATAAAACCTAAGAACCACAAAGCACAATAAATACATGATGTGAACCGGTATTTCCTTGAAAAGAATATACATAATAATATATACATACCAACAATTCCATAGCAGGTGGTAACAAACTTGAGCCCCCCTGTGGACCTATTACCCTCATGGATCGTTCTCAAGAGGTTAGAGCATTCATTTTCTGTGTAGGTTGTAAAATCCTCACGAATGTTAAGCTCGGAAACCTCTAACCTGTCAATTTTCAACACTCTCCAGTATCTGCGACTCTTGTCTCTTCCTACCATGTAATATTTCTATCCCAAATGGGGGAAAGTGTTAGATAAAAAGAACAAAAATTAGTGAGCAAGAATAGAGAATACATACAATGTTTAAAAAAAAACACAACCACTTAGCATGTGAATGGAAGTCATGCTCAGAACCTCAAGAATACAAAGATAATTACATACAGTTCCACATATGTATTCATTCGTTTTGTCAGCTTACCAAGAACATGAGTAGTTAAAAGATACAAACCAATGCTCTAAAAAAACATATGGATACCAATTATATGATGTTTGTAAGCATACATGTGTGTATATATGCATAAGAAAACAATATGTGTGCTTGTGTCCGTACATATGCCAAAGCAAGGCAAGATGACAATCACACCACATGTAAAGGAGGAATATTTATATGTTCCTTTTGATACAATGAATGTTTCATTCCATTACCAAATTTCAAGATTCATTCCCTTCAACCCTTTAGTGGTTCAATTGAAAGGTTCATTCTTACTTCAACATGAGAACATTGAAGGGTGGAGGCTTCAATATCTCCAACCAACAAGAACCCAAATTCACATGAATTTCCAATCCATAATCTTACATTCCACAAAACCTCTAGGTATGGTGATTGCCTTCGGCTTGCTTCAGTCACTTTCCTGAGTTGTGAGTTGCAATTTAACCAACAGCCTTTGGCACAACTACTACTAATCGAGTCTCTGAACCAATGGTTGTGAGATCAAGACTCGCCGCTATTAAGGTACACGTATATTTTCATATGCTTGTATTTGCTTTTTATACAAAAAATGATCTTATTATACAATGCTCATCACATGCCACTCGGTAACTCGGGCAAAATGACATGTATATTGCTTTCCTTTTCTGCTAGCTCTCCATCTTAGATAACTTATGCAAGAACATTGATCATATAACTATAGATAGCACTAATCTGCCTGGTATTTTATCCTCATCTCATTCCCCAATTCGACTTAATCCATTCTTCCATTGGAAGTCGCATAATAGTTATCATATGCAACTTCCTTTTGCTACATATGTTGCTTTTTTTCTTGAAAGCTTAATTTTTGTAAGTAATACTACCTTCAATTTGAATCATTTAGTAATATGTTTTCTAGTACTTTGTGTTTTTATAAGTAAGGGGCCGGTTGATTCGGATATGAGAGTTGTTGATTACCTATTGCAAATCTATATGTAGACGAACATCCCTCACTTACAGTTCTAAACTTAGACTAGAGTTTTCCGCTTTTTTCGATTTGTCTTGTGCACTATACCTTACTCCCAAAAGCCAAGAGTCGTGTTAGTTCATGTTCTAAGGTAGTTCACTCTAATGTGTGGCGGCTTTGTCAAGTAGAATATTGGTATACACTAACACAAACTAGCCGAATGTAATTTGTATTCAACACTAATGGAAACCTTACTGACTTTCGAGAGGCCAGATCTCTCCCTAGAGCTCTCGCTCCGATTACAAGTGACAATGAAAATCGATGATCCCCAAAGACGCTCCCCCGCTCCACTTAACACGCTCCCCCAACTAACAAAGATGAAATACCCAAACTACCCCTAACAACCTTATTCAGTTCAAGACAAGTAAAACAAAACAAAACAGACTCTACTTATCCTTTCTCTTATAAGTGAAACGTAATGGGGGTTTACCAATACTCCCCCCTAAAACTTTCACCTTGTCCTCAAGGTGACAGTCTGGAAATTATTGCAACAATGCCTCCAATACTTCCCATGATGACTCAAACTCAGATAAGCCCTGCCATTTAACGAGCACCTCCAACTGCCCAGGATCACCATTGACAATTTGACGAACATCCGGTATCGACACTAATTCCAAGTCATCCATGAGTTGTGTGGGAATCTCCTTAGTAGAAGCACAACTCCCAATAGCTTGTCTTAATTGTGAGACATGAAAAAATGGATGGATCTTCGCCGAATCTGGAAGTTCTAATCGGTACGCCACTTTACCAATCTGCTCGAGCACCTTATAAGGTCCACAGAACCTAGCCAACAACTTCGGGTTATTCCCGCTTACCAATGATTTCTGCCTGTATGGGCGCAACTTTAAAAATACCCAATCTCCAAGTAAAATCTCTTCAACTCTTTTCTCTTCAAATCCGCCTGTTGCTTCATTCGGCATTGCGCTTTTAAAAGGTGCATTCGAGCCTCATCCCATATTTCATCACGATCCAGCAGCTCCTGTTCAACAGTGTGCAGTTTGGAAGAAGCAGGTTTATAACGTAACAATGGTGGTGGATTTCGTCCATATAACACATGAAACGTTGAACACTTGAGTGAGTGTGATAGGAGGTATTATAGGACAATTCAGCCCAAGAGAGCCACTTGCTCCATAGTTTAGGTATGTCCGATACCCAGCATCTCAAATATTGTTCTAAGCATTTGTTGACCACCTCAGTCTATCCATATGATTGTGGATGGTAAGTCGTACTAAATTTTAATTTAGTACCTTGAAGCTTGAACAATTCCTTCCAAAAAGTACTTAAAAACACTTTGTCCCTGTCGGAGACGATGGATTGGGGAATTCCATGTAACCGGATGATTCCCTTGACGAACACTTCAGAGACTGTTTGTGCGTTGAATGGATGTTTCAATCCAACAAAGTGAGCATACTTGCTAAATCGGTCAACTACCACCAATATGGAACTCATGCCATTGGAACGAGGTAAGCCCTCAATGAAATCCATAGAAACTTCTTCCCAGACTTTACAATGTAATGCGAGAGCTATAATAAACCGTTCCATGTAAATGTTTGTTCCTTTGACATGTTTCACACTTTTTAACCATATCGACTATATCTTTTCTCATGCCTACCCAAAACACCTAATGCTATCCTTTGATAAGTTCGATCCTCTCCGCAATGACCACCCATAGGGGATCCATGAAATTCTTTGAAGATCAAAGGAATGATCGTTGAGGTTCTCGGGACAACTAGACGTCCTTTATATAGCAGCAAACCTTGTCGAAGTTCGAATCCTTTGTGACATTCACTATCCGTTTCCAAATCAGCTCAACTTCTGCAAGAAAGCATCCTCTGATCTCCTGTTTCAGATTATCCCCATTGTCACCATTGAGGACCACCAATATTAAAGCATTCAATCTTTTCTATCTTATGGGACAAAGCATCAGCTGCACGATTAGCACTCGGCACTCCCCTGTTTGTAGATTATCGAAAAATCGTAACACAACAGTTTGCTAATCACTCTTTGTTCTAGTAAAAATCGAAGGCTTTGTTGATCGGTTCGTACAATAAATCGTCTCCCCAATAAGTATGGTCTCCACTTTCGTACCGCCAGCACGATAGCCATCCATTCTTTCTCATAAATTGACTTTTGCTTTGCCTTAAACCAAGTGCTTGACCGAAATATGCTATGGTTTTTCTTCCTGCAACCCCCAACCCATATCCAGATGCATCCGATTAAATCACGAAATCCTTATTGAAATCAGGCAACCGAAGAACAGGAGCGGTCGATAGCAATCGTTTCAATTCCAGAAAAGCCGATTGAGCCTCTTGAGACCACTGAAATTGGTTCTTTTTAAGCAATGTCGCCAGAGGTGCTACTACTGTACCATACCCTTTCATGAATTTCCTGTAATAACCGTAATAACCTGACAGGCCCAAAAATCCCCTCAACTCGGTCACTTTTTTCGGTGTAACCCAATCCACAATGGTTCACTTTGGTCTCATCTACCTCCACCCCCACGCCCGAAATAACGTGTCCCAGATATCCAAGCCGATCACGATTGAACTCACATTTCTTTCGGTTAGCATACAACCGATTTTGAGATAAAACCTCAAAAACCTTCCTCAAGTGTTCCTATGATCTTCTATTGATTTGCTATATACGAGAATGTCATCAAAGAATACTAACACAAATTTTCTCAAAAAATGCTTGAATACCTCATTCATTAAGCTTTGGAACGTTGTGGGTGCGTTGACTAGCCCAAAGGGGCATTACTAAGAATTCGTAATGCCCTTGGTGAGTTCGAAATGCAGTTTTCTACACATCACCATCCTTATATGGATATCCTGATTTTAGATCCAGCTTTGAAAAAATGTGTGCGCCATTCAATTCGTCCAACAATTCATCTATAACCGGGATGGGAAATTTGTCGAGCACCGTAGCCTTGTTCAAGGCTCTATAGTCAACACAGAAACGCCAACTGCCATCTTTCTTTTTTACCAAAAGAACGGGGCTCGTAAACGGGCTAGCACTTGGTTGGACCACCCCTGTTTCCAAAATCTCCTTCACTAATTTTTCAATTTCGTCTTTTTGATAATGAGAATATCTATACCGACGCACGTTTATTGGTATTGTGCCATCTTTCAACACGATTCCATGCTCTTTCCCTCGTATCGATAACCCTTGAGGCATATTGAAAACATCATCAAACTCCTTCAACAAAGAATCGATCGATTCTTCCCATTGTATCTCCATTTCGTGATCAACTGCACAAATGCCCAATTCCACCAACACTCCATGACCTTCCTGTTGCAACATCCTTTCCATGGCTTTTAACAAAATCATGGATTTCCCTGACGACGGATCACCCCTTAACGTGACCGATTTTCCCCCAATATTGAACTTCGTTACCTGTTACTTCCAATTGATATGAGTTGCCCCCAATGTTTCTAGCCATTGAACTCCCAAAATTGCATCGCTATTACCCAACTGGATCGGTATGAAGTCTTCCCTTACTTCCAGATCCTGAATTAAGAGTGATATACCCCTGCAAACTCCTTCTCCCTTCAGTCCCCATAGTAGACACATCCCAAAAAGGGGTGCAGACTAACTAAGACTTTGCTAACAGGCACATAACTAATCAAAAAGGGGACCGGTTACAACCACTATTAAAGTAGAAGAAGTGAACTGGAATGCATATTAACATGTTCATACATACATACATACATACCCAAGAGAGTAGAGCAGAGCATAGACATATAAGTGAGCAAGAAGAATGTTTTGAAACAGTCCAAAAAGGCCAGAAGATTAGCATATGAAAGCGGTGATATAAAAGCTAAAGACGTACCGATCGAGTCTCGTAAAGCCTGAATTTTTGTAGTGGAGAGAAGGATGGTTGAGTATGAGAATGAGAGGAGTATGGTATTGGTTGGTTAGGAGGAGGGAAGAGATGCTCATTATCTGTTGTCGCCATTGCTATTTATTATCTGTCTGTCCTCCGTTGGTTGTCCAAACGAGCCTCCTCCTCCTCCTCCTCCTCCTCCGGGCTCGGTTCAAAAATCAAATCAGAAGAAGAGCATTCAACCCCCCTGTGGCTGTTTGTTTAATTAATTACTCCTAATATATATATATATATATATATATATATATACTCTGTCTGTCTGTCTGCCAAGCAACAAAACCCCGAATACATGGAGTTTGGTTGCTAGCATTCCTTTATGGCTATGACTCCTCCGATTCTCTTTCTTCCATTCACGATGGATGGATGGATGATCTGCCCAAGTACCCTAGTCCTTGGTGAGCCACCAGGAAAGGAAAGGAAAGGGTTTCTAATCTAATCTAATCTAATCTCCGGACAAGCAAAGAGATAACAAACAGGTTGGGAAATGAAGATAAGATTAATGACCATAAAGAAAAATCGAATTGCTGGGATCAAGAAAAATATATATATTAGGACGAAGGTTTCTTGAAGCCAAGGTTGCGATTGAGGAGATGAGACTTGTTATATTACACACAGTTATAATAATACTGTTTCTTCAGATCCACCGGCCGGACAGGGACAGGCTCAGTCAAGATCATATATATATAATGGAATTGGAAACCACAACTCACCCTCCTCACAATTCAACCCCAAATTTTTTAATTACATAAGTCGTCCCTCTATTTTACAAATTCTATTTCATTTATTACAAAAAAATAATGTCAATTTTGTTTTCGATATGGTCCTTGTCCGTTAAATAATAGCCGTTAAGTCACCCCATAGCACATAACAGTATTTTACTTTTTTTTACGTATTTATTTATTAGTTACGAGGAATGCATGGTACAAAATCAAACTGCATTTAATTAAAAAAACTCAATTAAAAATACGTACACTTCATTTAATACGTAAAACAACAGCGACAATAAATACAGTTAGTCATTTTATTCTATGGATTGAGTTTTTCTATGTAATTGGTTTATAAACTTTGTTTGCAGTTTTTGTTGGATATATATATGGCCCCTCATCCTAACGTCTGATAACTTCATCCCTTAAGTGACCTCATGTGCTAGTCACGTGAGAGGCAATCTGGTCGTTTTGTCTTTTCTTTTTGTTGGTAATGGCGCTTCATACATACTTTTATATTCTAAAGACTTCATTATGTATTGATTTATGTTTCATATGCATTCCCTAAGCCTCATAACCCGTTTGTTGATGTTTAGAAGGACAAGTTTTAGAACAAGTAGCAACTCAATTGGCTTGAGTTGTTCGCACAAGTCTTTGTCAATGTGGTACGATATGAGCCGTGATGTGGGATCGCATCTTGGGTCACGTAAATCTTTGCTTTGACCAGTTCGTGGGAAGCTAAGGAAGTTGCAACTCAATGGGCATTAATTGGAGGTGTGCGACTAGCCACGCATGCCACAGATTACACCAACAGAGACCAAAGTCGCTTGTTTCCCATTATTGAGCATATTTTGGTCTTGGGTTCATATAGAAAGCAAAGAAAAAACGTCCTTTTGATGAGGTTAACATCCGGATCGAAAAATAGAGAGAAAACGAGAAGAGTTGGGGGAATATCACAAGTTTTTTGCTTCCATTTGGTAAATTTTCATTGTATTTTCAACTTAGCCATGTGTAGCACAAGATAATATAAGCTAGCGTGAGATAGTACTTCGGCCACCAACGTATCAAAAGTAGTAATGTCACTATGTTCATTATATGGTTATAAAATGCTTTTTATAGTTCTTTTTATTTATATATTCCTCAAGCATTAGGTGGGTCGATTCCTATCTTATAGGTGTATTAAGACCATCTCCAACCTTAACACCAATTTTAACACCAAAAACACCAAATTTGGTGGGCCCATCAACACAAAAAAAAAAACCAACTTCAACCACACTCTAAAAAAAACACCAAATTTGTGGACCCCACATTAAAATAACATATTTTATTTATTATTAACTATTTTTAATAACAATAATTAAAATTTATAAATACAAATTATAATAATAAAAGTCCAAGTAAATAATTTTGTTAATGTATGTGTTTCTTGTCTTATTTAAAATTTATTTATATATATATATACATATAATAATAATAATAAAAAATACATTTTCAATTTTTTAAATAAATAAAGTTTTAAATATAAATAATAAAAAAATAATTACTAAACATAATATATTTAAAGTAAACATTAAATATAAAGGAATTGTATTTTTGATTAAATAAATAATAAAATTAAAAGAAAAAAGTGGGCTCAAATTATTTGTGTAACGCCAAATTTGGAGGCCACAAGCTTCAACCACCAAATTTTTTTACCGTTTGCAGTTTGGTTGGATTTCACATTTGGTGATTTTAGTGTTTTTAGAGGACGATTGGAGATGCTCTAAGAGCCTGTTTGTAAGGTCTATAACCAACTTCATGACAATATCAAAGACATTGTCAAATTGATCAAATATATTTTCTCCTAAATTAAATAAATAGCTTTGTACCAGGATATTCGCAAAATACAAGTAACCCAACACGTCTTCGCGGAAAACAAGAACTACCCAACGAGCAGTCCACAAATAATCAACCCATAATATCTGAAATGCCAATGAGTTTATGACAAAGCGCAGACACATAAAATGCAATGAGACGTAAACAAATACATAAGATTTGGCGTGGTTATACTATCGGGTGTATGAGAGAGATTTGTTGTATTAATCAAGACAGAAGCCTTTAATTCATTAGATCACAAAATAGCCACCAAATCTTGTCGAGATATTTGTATGGTGTTATTTGTAAAGAAAAGTTGTATGCATGGTTACAGATGCAAGAGATTTGATATCAAGTTCCAACCCATCCAGGCCTTTTTGTCACAAGGAGTTACAAAGTTGAGTGCAAACATCTCCTTGGAAGCATGCTCCCCCAATTCGCAAAATCCAACAAGCTTTGCAACAATTTCAGCACTTTCTTTAACATGCACCATGTTCAGAGGGTCTGTCCACAATCTGCTTACAAGTTGAAGTCTCCTCCTCTGCTTTCCTTCCATTGGGATGTCCCATTTTCTGTATAGCATCTCTCTTTCTTCTGCACTTAGTTTTGTGCTCACCCTCTTTGCCAGATATTCTCTCTCCTGCTTTAGAGCCTTGATACTGTATCATATATATATATCATTAGTCAACTCAATCAAAACAACTTTACAAACATGAACCAATCATAAACTCACCTTGACATCACAGGCCCTGCTGGTTCATCACCCAACAGTGCTGGACTTGCATTCCCAACCTCTGACAACTGCTGTTCCAACCATGTCAACCTTTTAAGTTCCACTTCTATGTATATCTCATCAGCAGGGTCTCCTCTGAATAACATAAAGAACTGTGTCCTGTGTACAATTGAGACATGACACAAATGCCACAACATTATTATTTGTTTTCTTTGATCCTCAAACACAAGGTGCCATGGCATGGGAGGAGATTGCTCCCCCAAATCAGTCTCATCGCTCACACCATCATTTGCTTCCTCTAGCTCCAATACCTGCGCTACCCATTTGCAAAACGCTTAGTTTTTAACCATGAACAAGATCTCCAACTCCAACACACACACACACATACTGTCAGTTAGAATTTTTTTACATGGCATATTTGAGAAAAACAGACAGCTTCTGACCTGGCAGACTAGTAGCTGTTTCTGGTATTGTAGCTTTGCCACCCGTTCTTTCAATTCAGTAACATAAGCCTTAATGCTTCGAATGTTATCCTCAGCTGCTGTCTTAAACATCATCTGGATCTTCTTCACATTGACAGAGCTTGGTCGCTTCGACCCAGGAGTAATTTTCTCCTCACTAGTGGCCTTCTGTATTTGAAATGTATCAACAGCTGATAACAAATCATGACTCACCGGATCCCTATTCTCAATACCATGCAGCAGACTTGAGGAGGATGGTGAACAAGGAGAGCGTATAAAATTTGGCATACTGCCATTATTTCTCAGTGTGAAAGGAAGAATTTTCTTCTTCTTTAACGGAGTTCTGGAATCTGGTGTCTCCTCACCACTGTACAGAACTAGTTTATCTAACGATTTTTGTACGTTTTCAAGCTTTTCTTCCAGGGATGCAATAGTATTTTCTTCACATTTCAACCGCCCTATCTCTTCCTTCAGACTGGCTTTATCTTTAACTTCAATATCCTCAGGAATGGAACTACTAATTGCATGCATATCCTTGATATCAGACAGCAGCTTTGCAATGGTTTCAGCAGCATCCCGATTCCCTAGTCTGTGAGAGGAAACCTCCTTGTGAAGTAACTCAAGTGCATGATTTGCTTCTTCCCCTAGCTGTCTCTGCCGCATTTCAAGCTTTCTTATTTCATGCACCAGCATGCATGGGTTGATAGAGACAGCTGACTGTCTCAATGGTCTCCGTCTTCTGTGTGTCTTTCTTTCTGAGATTAACCTACCTGATACTGATACATTCTCACTACTAAAAGAGAGACATTTAGCCACTTGACGACCATGATTGAGCTCCTGGTAAGCAAACCAAGTATAAGTGTTGCTGTATGGTATAGATTAAAGATAAAAAGTTGGTAGATAGATGGAAACGAACAGAGCATTGTGAAAACCGACCTTTGTTTCCTTGTATAATTTTTTTGCTACTTCAAGCTCTGATTGTGCAAGGTCTCTCTCGCGCTTGAGCTCATTCATTTCTCTCTCCATCTGCATCAGGATTTATCCATTGAGACTGATTCTAAAAGCATGTTATAACAATACTACATGTCTTCAACCCACCACCCCCACACTAATAAATGCCCGTCAATTATCTTTGTAAATGATTCACTAATGCTATGTAAATCATTTACCATCAGCAAGACAAGCTCGACCAACAAAGGATTTAAAAACAAAGCGGACTATGAAATGCAACTTTTGGCTGTGTTGATAGGGAAGTGCAAAATGCAGTAAGATTGCCAGAAAAGTTTTTAAAGTTGACATATTTGATTATGAGGATTGATCAACGCAAGGTGGTTAAAATAGCAACAAGCTTCCGTGTAATTTCTAAGGGAAGATGGTAAGATCTCCTATGATGTAGTAGAAATAGGTATCCGAGAGGATTAGGGTGGAACCCTGTTGGTAAAACCACATGGTTTAATGTGATTTCAGCAAGTCGTCATTGGCCTCTTAATGCACCTGTCTGTTAGAATAGGATAATTGTACCAAAAAGATGACATTAGGAAATTTAGACATGCTTGCAGCAGTGTCAAAGGGCATCATTCATGTCTCAGAACCTTGGGTAACACCATTCGTTGGTTTTATTATTAGCATGCATATGCCCCAACTAGTTTTGGATACCAGGGTTGTTGGTGGTGTTGTTATTACAAGATTTGCATCATGATAGTCTGTCTAATGTTAATTGGGACCTCTCTTACACTTAAGTCTCAGAAGGTACAAGTTAGAAGTGGCAACTGGCAATGTGAGAGAAGCAGAATATATCTAAACCTCTATAAATGCACTAACAGAAGTCAACTCGCTCCTTATCCCAAACTAGTAAACAATAAGCAAAAATTAGAAAATAAACAAATCCTTATTACATGTGCGGAATAGGCTGAAACATGCCTACCTGCTGAATTTTCTGCTCTTTTTCTAACAGCAACGACCTTAAGCATTTGGAGGAAGAAGGCTCCGGACTCAACAATTCTGCTTTAAGTCTCGTCACTTCCTTTTGCAAATGCTTCACCATTTGCTTGTCAGCAACGACCTAACAGTAAAGAAATGAAGTCATTACAAAAGCATATCGATTAAAATGTCGATATGGGTGATCTATACAATGTGGTCATCACTTTTACTGTAAAGGACAATGCTTAATACAATGTAATTCATAAATGGTAGTAGCAACTATAGTACATTAAAGATGGAAAAAAGACATACAATACTTGCGGTTAGTTCCCCATAGGTTTAGCTACTAGCCTAAGTATAACTTGTAGAAAAATAGGAATAAAGCATCCAGATGAGGAGGGACACAAAGAGAAGCGGATGGAACCAAGTAAAAGATGGCCAGGTACAACAACTGAGACCAACTAAGACTGATCGCTATGATCATTTTCAACTTGAAATATTCTTGGTTTCAAAACCATTAAGAAATTATTTCCGGTTGTGGTTCTTGGTTATAACTTATGCAGTTACAATATATGCTGCTCGTATGCAGTCGTGTATGCTTTCTCCCTCACAAGATTGAATGTTCATCGTACCATATTTACTTGAGCACTGTTTGTAACTTCCTTCGCACTAGATGCAAAAGAGAGGGTGTTCCGTGATTGTTCCACATGGCTTAAAGCAGGACTCATAGTGCATATTATTGCAGTCCGTGCATTCCCCCCAAGTGAAGACTGCAATATTCTTGTGAGTTTCGAATCTCTGTAAGGTATGTGACCGGTCTTCTTCCCACCACTGCACAACACGAAAACACTTGGCGTTATCAGATATTGTTTTTAAATGTATGTTATGGTAATTACTCTAATTTCACCAAGTAACATTTTTTTCTGTAGCACAGAAAATGTACCAAGAAGACACTTCAGCATAGGATAAGTTAATAGTGTCGAGATTTGATGTTCTTCCAAATGCTCAACTCTTTATAATTCTAGATTCATTTTCATCCATTGAAAGGCTAACCTTAACTTCCTGATAACAGTTGTCAAAGTGAGTAGGCTTCTGTTTATGTGGCTGCCTTCCTTTAACCTAGTACCATCTGCATTTGTTTGAGCTACACGCTCACTGCCAGCAAGATCCACAAGACTCTGCAGGAATTTAACGGGTAGGAAACAACAAACGAGGCATAACCATATGAGCAACCAAAATTAAAATTGGAAACATACCAAGCTTGCCAAGAGAGATCTTCCACATCTTGATTCTTCACGAAGACTACTCTCAATTGTCTGAAAAGAAAAGCCGTTAAACAATGGGATAAATATGTAACCATATAACATTTCTGAAAATAACTCGAGTATCTTGTAAGTCAGCATCGGAATGATATGCCAAATGGTCGCAAGTATGTTAGTTACTGGAAGTAACACCTTTTTCAATCTATTTCTCCTCCTACGGTAGCATAGGAACCTCAGACATAAGTCTGAACATGCTATTAGAGATGCAGAAGTTAACCAAACTTAAAGAGAATGATGAACTGGAAAGGGACATGTATAGACTGGCATGTCAAGAAACAAGAGGATATTTTATGGAGAAAACGATCGGCAAGCAAGTCACCAATTGATGATAACTAAGACATGCATAATCCACATTCCTATGCCCCAAGACTAGAATCCAACCCTAATTTGATGTTGTTATTAACTCAACTACAGAAGACACACACATGCACAAACATTGATTTACTTCAGAAAAATGGAGGGAGGTACCACCATCAAATCAGGAACAGTACACTTTTGAGTGAAAGAAAAAGCTATGTTGGACATTCAATTCATTATTCCCCTGGGTAAAGTAGCAGATTTATACATGAAGATTCAATTACAGGTCCATTGGCCATTGGTGAGCTTCAATTTGTAGAAGTAAACACATGCAATTATGTATGCTTATCATATCTATGCAAGCAAGTAGACTCAAATTTCAAAGAAATATATTAACATAAGGATATTGGTGTGCATGTGTTGCTCTTGGATTGAAAAACATGAAATATAGCTTCTTCCCGTTTCCCTCATATGGACTAATATTAACATAAAAAGTAAAAAGAACTCAGCAAGAGGTGGTTAAACTTCGCTAAGAAAAAGCAAAATAGGATGACAACTTGAGACGTGCAGTTACAGAATTATACACCAAAAAAGGGGTGACCAGTAAGACACTCTATTAGCTTGATTATGCATACGTTAAGAAAGTCATTACCATGTCCGACATAATGATGTTGAACAAGAAAATTTGAGTTTTCCACGAAGAAAAAAAAAACTTTCTGATTCTTTCTCAACAATAACAAACATTGATCACTAGAGTCTGTGCTGGAGAGACATTTTCACCATAAAAACAACAAAAAGTCAGGAAACCTCTACACAAAAGGCAAAGCTACACCACATAGCCTCTAATAAAAATTAAGACTAGATGTTAAGGTTACCAGTCTGATTATCTGATGTGATCTTGAGCTTCGATCATTCAAAGAAGTTTCCCCCACTTGCCTTTGAGCTGCAAGCAGAACCAAGTGAAATAATGAAATCAAGGAAGTAAGAAACAAAATTAACTAGCCACTTTGAGAAGCTGTGGCATGCTTCTTAAGCTAAGAGGAAGGTATATTAGGCCCAGCCGCAGGAAGGCAGGATCAAACATGCAAATATAATTAAGAACTGTTGAGGAGAGGGAGTATTATTAATGTAGTTCCTGATAAACTTCATGATATCAATTACCTTCACAAGTAGCAATTAAGCACCTTAGGTGCTGACCATCTTTGACGACCTCCTCAGTCAGCTTCTCCACTACTGTGCCTTTCTGGATATAAACAGAATACGACACTGTAAACAACAAGGGGGAAGGGAAACACATATATTTTATCTGTAATGACACAGTTTACGTCTGTCACCTCAGGATCATCTAAGAGACGAAGGGCACCAGAATCACGATTCAAGAGGTCTACCACAGTCTCATTATAGATTTCAAGAGCAGAAAGCCTTAATGCAAATTTACTTTCCACGGCCTGTAAAGGCACAAGTATTGAACATTACATTATATTAAATCAAGTGTTAAAGCAAGTATATATTTTCTAGGTCTAAATCTATGCTAGATCAAAATCAAAGAAATGATGATGGTTCACATTCTCAATATGGGCATAAATGTCGTTGATAACATTTTCTGCTATTCCCTTCATGGTGTAAGTCTTGCCACTGCTAGTCTGACCGTAGGCAAAAATTGTAGCTGCAAAAGAAAAGAGGAAATGAAGTTTGGAGTCATAAACCTAGAAAAGTGATTACAAACAAAAGAAGACTAGCTAGAAAATGAAATGAATACCATTAATCCCGTTGATAGCAGAGAGGGCAACATCTCTAGCCCCTTGTTCATAAATCATCCTAGTCGGACAAGAGGGATCAAAGACTTTATCTGAAACACGGTGGGCATGCATGTAAGAAAGAAACAGATTGTACTAGAAAATGAGGTTGATGAAGGAAGATGTACGTACCAAAAGTGTAAGTTCCATTATGGCGGTGGTCGTGATTGAGGTTTCTAGAAACAAGAGTATTCTCATCAGTGCAATCCCAAGCAATAAGATCATAGGCTGCGAGCTCTCTAGGAGTCAGAGGTCTGATCCTAACGGTGACCAGTATCTTGTCTTGATGAATTCTTGGGGTTGAAGAAAGGGTCTTTGTTGCTGGTGTGACTGGCGCACTGACGCTCATCTTATTATAAACTAGATCGATGTTTATGCATCAGTAAAACTAGAGAAGCGTTAAGGGGAATCATTTGAAGCAATTAACAGTTTTGGAAAGAATCTATTGCACTTACAGTTGAGGAATCCGACGAATCCAGATTGCTCGCAAGGAAGAATCAAGAATCAATTTGTCTTCGTTGGATGTAATTTTGGGAATTGTTGCCAAGATAAGGTGAGGATCGGATCGCAGAGAGATACTTGAAAGGATTGGTTTCCGTTTTGGCAAACAAAAAGAAAAATGGTAACGGCTATTCAGTTCAATTTTGAATAATGATCAATAGTAAGTAGTAGGACACACTGGGGATATGCGGCTCCAATCCGTGATTTTAGCAAGTATCCATCCGTGAACCTTTTTCTTATTCTTCTTTTTTCATTTACAATTTGAAGTTTTCATTTATTTTTAAATAAATTGTCTGAATAATAAAAATAATCGTTTTATGTAATATCTGGGTCCGAAAAGTTTATAATTTTGGAAGTTGGTTGAAAAGTTAAGCGAGACCCAAAGTTCAGGGGGTTATTTTAAACTTTGGTTATATAAATAACCTTAACCCTAAGAGATTGATTTCATAACTTATACTGAAGTTTTGTGTGACCGACTTAAGAAAACGAGAGCAGAAGCGAAGGCAGGAAGAGATATTAAAGGATCGATCAGTTATTGACAAATAGAGGTATGATTCTAGCTTAATACTTCTATCTACGTGTTATAGTCGGTAAATAGTCTTGTTATCCGTGTTTTGATCGATTTAAAGATCTGAAGTTTTCTGGGTTCGAGTCGCCGACTCTGTATGAATGTCGACCGGACCAGAGGTACCGACCGGACTCAAGGGTGACCGGTGTGTTGTGTTGGTCGTCGACCGGTATGTTGCGATCGGGGTGGTGCGACCGGTGTCGACCGACCGGTGTAGTGACCGGACCGGCGTCGACCGGTGTATGTACTCGACCGGTATAGTGTTAACCGGTCCTAAGTGGTGTTGACCGGAGTGGTCTCGACCGGGGTAGTAGCAGTATATTGTATTTGATTTGTTTAGAGAAGGAAAGAATGTTAGTCACGAGTTAGCTTATCTTTGTATTTCGATATCATCGTAGGTGGTGTTAATCGTTAGAAGACAGAGTTTAAGCAAGAAGAATCTGAGGTGAGTCTTTCAAACTAAATCTTTTACGATTTTGATAGTTATTTGATAAATGTGAGTTTTATAAACTGCACGTTTATAGTATTGAAAGTTATGAAGATTTATTGAAAAAGGTTGATTTAATTATGTTGGTATGTTTATGTTAAATTTATATAAACTTGTTTTATATATAGTGAAGACTAAGTGTATGCATACATTTGAGTCATAAGTCTGACCTAAGTCGGGAAGTGTGACCCGCCTGCTCGTACCGGGGAGTGTGACCCGTTTATGCCATTAGGGTGTGTCCCTAAAATAAGGCAGTACGAGACAGACATACCGTCTTTGACGGCAATGTTGGTCAGTAGCTTAAGTTACGCTTGCGAAGCGTAAAGAGTGGTCAGTGATGGCCAGTAGATTGAGTTACGCTTGCAAAGCGTAAAGTATGATTAATGTTTGATTAATAGAGCGAGTTACGTTCGTGAGATAAAAAGCTTTGTTTAAATGTTTTAAATAATATTTGAACTGTTACAGTAGTGCTTGGAGGGGGATTCACTAGACCATCGGTCTAACCCTCGCTCTTTCAAAATTATAATCCTGTTTCAGGTTATCGCAAGATAGTAGGTACAGATAAGGGTAAAGAGAAGATATGAGCTATTTCCAGGAACTAGAAGACTCCCTGTAATAGTTTCTTTATGATTCGGTTGTGTAATAGGTGATAGTTGTAAACCTTATACTCTGAAATGAAATCTTGGGGTTGTTTTGCGACAGAAATGTTATTTAATGTATGTATAAAGGTACAGGTTGTTACAATTGGTATCAGAGCATTAGTTTAAGGGATATAGGTGACCAGATGGGCCTAGACTTAAACTGAGAAAGTAGAAACACAACTGAGAAGTAGGAAGACCGTAGGAAGTTAACATTAAGGTAGTAAGGACTAGCATGTAAGGTAAATTTGGAATTTCATCTGGCCATTGTAATTGTGAATTTACAAGTACATGTTTGTGCTTAAATTGTCGTAATGTGTAGCATGTTAGATTGAATGTCTTATGTTTCTTCTTATCAGAATTATGTCTAAGCGAGTAACAAGGAGTAGGTCTATGCCGAATCCTGAAATTGAGCCAGTTAATGAAGTCGTTGCTGAAGAGCGAACGACTGTTGTCAACTCGACTGCTAACCGAGGAAAGAGTCGCGGTCGACCTAGAGGTAAGACGGTTCAGAAGGTGACTACTCAGGCAAGGGTTTCCACTGTGGGAACTCGAGGAGGGAAGACGGCTCGTGGTATACATCCAGTTGGAAGTGTAGAGGTAAGATCTGAACAAGAAACTTCTCATCAGGAAAGTTCAGCTTCTGTGAGGGGTCGAAAGCAGACAGGAAACCGTGGTGGAGGTAGAACTCAGGGTTTTGTTACCCAAGAAACCTTCGCGACAGAAATGGGAAAATTATAGGAAACATTGAACGCTTTATTGGCTCAGCGCACTAATGAGGTATCGTCAAGCAAAGAAAAGAGTCAAGAAAGAGTAGGGACCGAGATAGCGGAATCACCAGTAACTATAGGGGGTAGCCACCCTCAGTCAAACCCCATTGTGTCAACTAAAGCGGTAGTTGGGAGAGGATGTAGTTTTAAGGAGTTTGCTGCCTGCAAGCCTCCTACTTACAAAGGGGAATGTGATCCAGTGATAGCGCTAAGATGGGTAAAGGGGATGGAGCTAGCATTTGATACTAGTAAGTGTGCTGAGGAAGATAAAGTAGTTTATGCATTTTCAATGTTGAAAGATGAAGCTGTAATGTGGTGAGATGTTGAAGCCGGAGGACAAAGTTCGATGGTAGCCAAAGAAATGTCTTGGGGTGAGTTTGTGAAGAGATTTAAAGCACAGTTTTGCCCTCTGGCGGCAGTTAAAAAGTTGGAAGAAGAGTTTTTGAGTTTGGAACAAAGGGGGATGTCAGTTCGAGAATATACTACAAAGTTTATAGAGAAGTCTCGATTTGCAGAAATTTATGTGCCTAATGAAGGAAGACGAGTAGAACGTTTCGTCTTGGGGTTGAGAAGTGATATTCGAGAATTTGTCTCGAACAAGGAACCATCTACTTTTCAAGTGGCAGTAAATGCAGCTGAAATGAGGGAGAAGGAAAAGAATCGGCAAGCTACTGAAAGAATTGGAGATAAAAGAAAATGGGACGGAACGGTTCGTGACTCCAAAACGTTTAAATCTGCCAAATTTAATCAACGGTTTGTTAATAAGTTTGAAAGTAAGCCATGTAGCAAGTGTAACCGAATACATAAAGGAGAATGTAAGATTGATCAAGAAGGATGTTATAAATGTGGAAAGATTGGGCATATAGCTCGGGTTTGCCAGGGTTCAAGGTCTTGTTATCAGTGTGGATCTCCTGATCATATCAGGACTAATTGTCCACAATTGAAAAAGGGATCGGTCGGAGGGTATGTAGATAAGGGAGGTGAGAAAAAGGTGGAGCCAGCTAAGGCGAGGGCTAGAGTTTTTAATATGATTGCAGAAGAAGCGGCAGAGATACCGGATGTAGTGACAGGTACTTTCTCTATAGATTCGAATTTTGCTAAAGTGTTGTTTGATTCAGGCGCAAACTGTTTGTTTGTGTCTCCAAATTTCGTGAATAAATTGCATGTGAAACCCAAGAAGCTTAGGCATGAATTAGAAGTAGAATTGGCCGATAATAGTCAAATCTTAGTGGAGGAGGTGTATGATGGTTGTAGTATTGTCATCGATGGGCAGTCATTTCCACTTCGACTGTACCCGATGGGTATGGGAGAATTTGATGTCATTGTGGGAATGGATTGGTTGGCGTCTAATGATGCTCATATAGTATGCAATAAGAAATTAATTCGTATAGCGTAACCAGGTAAAGAAGAGATAGTAGTGTTTGGAGATCAAAGGGATAGAAAGTCGTGCTTGATTTCAATGATTAAGGCTAAGTGGTGTCTAGTAAAAGGGTGTGTGGGGTTCTTAGCTTATGTAATAGATGCTAAGAAGGAGAAAAAGGGATTAGAGTCAGTTCCGGTAGTAAGTGAATATCCAGAAGTATTTCCGGAAGATTTAACCACTTTGCCTCCTGATCGGCAAGTGGAATTTCGTATTGATTTAGTACCCGGAGCGGCGCCGATAACAAGAGCACCTTATAGATTGGCACCGGCAGAAATGAAAGAAATGATGACTCAACTGCAGGAGTTACTCGACAAGGGGTTTATTCGTCCTAGTACCTCACCATGGGGAGCTCTAGTGTTATTTGTTAAGAAGAAAGATGGGTCTATGAGAATGTGCATAGACTATCGGGAGCTCAATAAGGTGACTGTCAAAAATAAGTATCCGCTTCCCAGAATTGACGATCTTTTTGATCAACTTCAAGGAGCGAGTTACTTTTCGAAAATAGATCTAGGATCTGGTTATCACCAATTGAAGGTGAGGGAGGAGGATGTACCTAAGACTGCCTTTCGTAGGAGGTACGGATACTATGAGTTTCTAGTTATGCCATTTGGACTGACCAATGCGTCAACAGCTTTTATGGACCTGATGAATAGAGTGTGTAGTCCGTTTTTAGACAAGTATGTCATAGTCTTTATAGATGATATACTGATTTATTCACGGTCCAAAGAAGATCATGAAACCCATTTGCGAGCGATTTTAGAATTGCTTAAAAACGAGAAATTGTATGACAAGTTTTCAAAATGTGAATTTTGGCTAAAAGAAGTTCAGTTTCTAGGTCATGTGGTGTTGAAAGATGGGATTAAGGTTGACCCGACTAAGATTGAAGCCATTAAAGGGTGGGAAGCGCCGAAAAAACCATCAGAAGTAAGGAGTTTTCTAGGATTGGCGGGTTATTATAGAAAGTTTATCCAGGACTTCTCGAGAATAGCCACGCCACTAACAGCGTTAACCAGAAAGAATGTCAAGTTTGTATGGGCGGAAGCTCAGAAAGAAGCGTTCAGTAAATTGAAAGAGAGTCTAAGTAGTGCGCCTGTCTTGTCTCTACCCAACGGAACAGAAGGATTCGTAATCTATAGCGATGCTTCAAATTTGGGTCTGGGATGTGTGTTAATGCAAGAAGGAAAGGTGATTGCTTATGCATCTCGTCAGTTGAAAGAACATGAAAAGAATTACCCAACTCATGATTTAGAGTTGGCAGCAGTAGTATTTGCTTTAAAATTTTGGAGGCATTATCTGTACGGGATCAAGTGTCAGATTTACACAGATCACAAGAGCCTTCAATATCTTTTCAACCAAAAGGAGCTCAATATGAGGCAGCGTAGGTGGATGGAGTTGTTAAGCGATTACGACTGTGATATCTTGTATCATTCGGGCAAGGCCAATGTGGTGGTAGATGCTCTAAGTCGTAAGGAATGTGGAGAAACAACAAAAGTGGTGGCTTATCGAGTTGATGTCGTTTCTAATTTCTTGGAAGAAGTCATAAAGTATCAAGAAGAAGCGGCGTCAAAGGAAAACTGGAAGAGTGAGAGAATAGTTGGAATTGTTAATTCGTTAGTTGTTGATAATCGCGGAGTGAAGTGCTTCAATAAGAGAGTGTGGATTCCAAAGGTAGGAGAACTACGAAAGAGAGTTTTGGAAGAAGCGCATAAGTCACGTTACTCAGTGCATCCGGGAACCAACAAGATGTATAGAGATTTGAAACAAAGCTATTGGTGGCCGGGTTTAAAGAAAGATATTGCTCACTTCGTTAAGCGATGCCTGACATGCTTGAAAGTTAAACCTGAGCATTAGAGACCTTATGGGGAGCTTCAATCGTTAGAAATTCCAGTTTGGAAATGGGACGAGATTACGATGGATCTTGTAACCGGATTACCGCGATCACCTAAGGGGCATGATGCCATTTGGGTGATAGTGGATCGACTCACAAAGTCAGCCCACTTTCTACCAATTAAGGAGACGTACTCACTTGAGAAATTGGCTCGATTGTATATAGACGAGATAGTAACCAGACATGGAGTACCGTCGTCAATTGTGTCAGACAGGGATGCTCGTTTTACGTCAGCTTTCTGGAGAAGTTTGCAAAGGGAGTTAGGCTCTCAACTTAAGCTGAGTACAACCTATCATCCACAAACTGATGGCCAGAGTGAGAGAACCATACAGACATTGGAAGATATGTTTCGTGCATGTGTCATTGATTTCAAGGGTTCGTGGGAAATTCATTTGTCGTTGATTGAATTTTCTTACAATAATAGTTATCATGATAGCATTCAAGCGGCCCCGTTCGAAGCATTGTATGGACGTAAATGTAGAACACCTTTATGTTGGAATGAGGTGGGTGAAAGACAGCTAGCGGGACCGAAAATCGTACAGGTGACAACTGATAAAGTCAGTCAGATTCGAGAAAGATTAAAGATAGCTCAAAATCGTCAGAAAATGTATGCAGATAAGCGGAGGAAACCGATAGAATTTCAGGTAGGAGACAAAGTAATGTTGAAAGTCTCGCCCTGGAAATGGGTAATTCGCTTTGGAAAGAAAGGGAAATTGAGACCAAGGTTTGTTGGACCATTTACCATCACGGGACGTGTTGGTGAAGTGGCCTACGAACTTGATCTACCAGCAAGTTTGCGTGGGATTCATCCCACATTTCATGTGTCAAACTTGAAAAAGTGCTTAGCAGAAGCAGATGTAGTAGTTCCCTTAGAAGACATTCTGGTAGATGAAAAATTAAGTTATATTGAGGAACCCGTAGCAATTTAGGATATCAAGGTAAAGAAGTTGAGAAACAAGGAGATCCGGTTAGTTAAAGTCCAGTGGAAATTTCACAAAGGACAAGAGTCAACATGGGAAGTAGAGGCGGGCATGAGATCTCAGTATCCCCATTTGTTTAGCGATGGAATTCTCTTAAGGATGGGGGAGATTGTAATATCCGGGTCCGAAAAGTTTATAATTTTGGAAGTTGGGTGAAAAGTTAAGCGAGATCCAAAGTTCAAGGGGTTATTTGAAAATTTGGTTATATAAATAACCTTAACCCTAAGAGATTGATTTCATAACTCATACTGAAGTTTTGTGTGACCGACTTAAGAAAACGAGAGAAGAAGTGAAGGCACGAAGAGATATTAAAGGATCGATCAGTTATTGACAAATAGAGGTATGATTCTAGCTTAATACTTCTATCTACGTGTTATAGTTGGTAAATAGTATTGTTGTTGATCCAAACTCTCTCAGTGATTTGATAAAGACCCTCTTTTATACTTAGTGAAAATTACGTTTAATATGTATTAGTGTTTCACCATCAGCGATCAAACTGAGTATGTTCAGTTATCGCTGATAGTCCTTCTTTAACATTTAATATGTATTAGTGTTTCACTATCAGTGATCAGACTGAGTCTGTTCAGTTATCGCTGATAGTTTCTGATGTAAACAGTAACGTAATCCCTGAAGACAAGTCTCGCGTCAACAGATGTTCATAGCTGAATCAAAGACAAAGCTGTTGAACAAAGACAAGTCTACTAGTGACCTGATGCGGATATCAGTGAAGCAAAGACGAATCTACTTATACGCGAAGGAACATGAGGAAAAGCTTCAGCGACAGCTGAACCTCTTTATATCTCTGAAGGAAGAGATATTCAGCGATCAAACGATCACGAAGTTTATGCCTCAAGTCTCCTTTTGTCTTACCTTGCACAACCAGTATGATGTGTCAGAACGGACACGTCTCTGCCACAAATAGTACAACAACTCTGTCAACTACATTGTTCATGATCCGGCCGAAAGCATGTCTCCCAAAGTCAGACTCCCAAAGCCAATCACTGAACGCCACGTGTAAAGTGCCCTGCCATGCATTTAATGCATAGGGTATAAATAGAAAGATTACCTCTCCATCTGAGTGTGTGCTCACCTCTGGCCTTCATCTTTCTATTTCATAGAAACCCTTGTTTTCTATACTCTCTAATCCCCCATTCTCTATATTCTTGTGCAACCATCTTAGTGTTTTCTTAAGTTTGTTTAGATTGAGTTTGTCTTAATCTTATTCCGCAACAAACTTGTAAATTGTGTTTGATTTATCAATAAACAATTTATTAAACTTTAATTTCTAAGTTTGTATTCAACCCCCCCTTCTACAAACTTGTTAAGCACCTCCGGGACCAACAAGTGGTATCAGAGCAGACTGTTTAATCTGATAAACAAGATCTTTCTTTATTCTCTTCCTTGCTATTCTAAAATGGCACTTAACACAAACACAAACTACTATGATAATGGTTCACTTTCTAAACCTCCTCGATTTAGCAGAGATAACTTCTCTCTCTGGAAAAATCGAATGATGCTATTTCTAGAAGGTACAGATCCCACCATACCTGAATACATAACAAATGGACCCTATGAACTTGTCCAAATCATAGTTGCCGTTCCAGCTACTGCCACCACTCCATTTGTTCCTGAACGCTATGTTGTTAAGGAAATTAGACAACGAAGTGATGAAGACAAAAAGAAGGTTGGTATCGATGCAAGGGCAAAGACCATTATCTCAATGGCCTTGCCTGATGAAGTTCTCCATTCCATCATGCATCTTAAAACTTCTAAGGAAATGTGGGAAACCATATGTGTTCAATATGAAGGCACCACTGAAATCCAAGAGACTCGAAAGATTAACTTGGTAAGACAGTATGAAAGTTTTATCGCTGGTAAGAATGAATCTCTCTCTGACGTTCATCAGTGGTTTAACTACTTAATCATTGATCTAAGAACCGTTGGTAGGACCTATTCTAATTATGAGGTCCTAACAAAATTCTTGGAATGTCTTCCTGAATGCTGGGACAGTTATTCAATATGTCTCAAGCTGACAAAAGACTTAAATTATCTTTCTCTCAGCACCTTATATGGAATATTGCTCAACTATGAGCAATCAAATCTCTTGAAGAAGAATCTTATAAAAGATTCTAAAGACTCCAAAAGCACTCCTGTTGCTTTAGTCTCTTCAGAAATAATTCCATCTCATCGATCTACTCTCACTATCACTGAGTTAGATTCTGAAACTGAGGATCTATCAGACACTGATCTTTCAGAGTTTGATGAATCCTTAGCACTCTTGACAAACTCTTTTAAGAGATTTGCAAGAAAGAGCAATTTCAGAAGAAATAAGCCTCTATCCCTCACTGAAAGGATTGGATCGCAGAGAGATTGAAACTTGAAAGGATTGGTTTCCGTTTTGGCAAACAAAAACAAAAAGAAAAAGAAAAATGGTAACGGCTATTCAGTTCAATTTTGAATAATGATCATTATTCTACTTACTATAGAATAGTAAGTAGTAGGACCCACTGGGATATGCGGCTCCAATCCGTGATTTTAGCAAGTATCCATCCGTGAACCTTTTTCTTATTCTTCTTTTTTCATTTACATTTTGAAGTTTTCATTTATTTTTAAATAAATTGTCTGAATAATAAAAATAATCGTTTTATGTAATATCTGGGTCCGAAAAGTTTATAATTTTGGAAGTTGGGTGAAAAGTTAAGCGAGACCCAAAGTTCAGGGGGTTATTTGAAACTTTGGTTATATAAATAACCTTAACCCTAAGAGATTGATTTCATAACTTATACTGAAGTTTTGTGTGACCGGCTTAAGAAAACGAGAGCAGAAGCGAAGGCAGGAAGAGATATTAAAGGATCGATCAGTTATTGACAAATAGAGGTATGATTCTAGCTTAATACTTCTATCTACGTGTTATAGTCGGTAAATAGTCTTGTTATCCGTGTTTTTGATCGATTTAAAGATCTGAAGTTTTCTGGGTTCGAGTCGCCGACTCTGTATGAATGTCGACCGGACCGGAGGTACCGACCGGACTCAGGGGTGACCGGTGTGTTGTGTTGGTCGTCGACCGGTATGTTGCGATCGGGGTGGTGCGACCGGTGTCGACCGACCGGTGTAGTGATCGGACCGGCGTCGACCGGTGTATGTACTCGACCGGTATAGTGTTAACCGGTCCTAAGTGGTGTTGACCGGAGTGGTCTCGACCGGGGTAATAGCAGTATATTGTATTTGATTTGTTTAGAGAAGGAAAGAATGTTAGTCACGAGTTAGCTTATCTTTGTATTTCGATACCATCGTAGGTGGTGTTAATCGTTAGAAGACAGAGTTTAAGCAAGAAGAATCTGAGGTGAGTCTTTCAAACTAAATCTTTTACGATTTTGACAATTATTTGATAAATGTGAGTTTTATAAACTGCACGTTTATAGTATTGAAAGTTATGAAGATTTATTGAAAAAGGTTGATTTAATTATGTTGGTATGTTTATGTTAAATTTATATAAACTTGTTTTATATATAGTGAAGACTAAGTGTATGCATACATTTGAGTCAGAAGTCTGACCTAAGTCGGGAAGTGTGACCCGCCTGCTCGTACCGGGGAGTGTGGCCCGTTTATGCCATTAGGGTGTGTCCCTAAAATAAGGCAGTACGAGACAGACATACTGTCTTTGACGACAATGTTGGTCAGTAGCTTAAGTTACGCTTGCGAAGCGTAAAGAGTGGTCAGTGATGGCCAGTAGATTGAGTTACGCTTGCGAAGCGTAAAGTATGATTAATGTTTGATTAATAGAGCGAGTTACGTTCGTGAGATAAAAAGCTTTGTTTAAATGTTTTAAATAATATTTGAATTGTTACAGTAGTGCTTGGAGGGGGATTCACTAGACCATCGGTCTAACCCTCGCTCTTTCAAAATTATAATCCTGTTTCAGGTTATCGCAAGATAGTAGGTACAGATAAGGGTAAAGAGAAGATATGAGTTATTTCCAGGAACTAGAAGACTCCATGTAATAGTTTCTTTATGACTCCGTTGTGTAATAGGTGATAGTTGTAAACCTTGTACTCTGAAATGAAATCTTGGGGCTGTTTTGCGACAGAAATGTTATTTTAATGTATGTATAAAGGTACAGGTTGTTACATTTTATCTCTCGGTAATCATTAAGCATTTGTTGATAAGTTGTTAAAAAGACTGAGATTTTATTAAAGGAACACAAATCTGGAATAAAAATCATGAATTGATGCTAATGAACATAAATCAGGAATAATGTGAGGAAGAGAAATCAATATTGCAGGGAGCAACAATCGTAGGGAGTGACAGGAGCGTCGGGAGGGAGGGTGCAGGAGAGCATATCATGGGTAAGGTTTACGATCACCGACGTTGTTGAAGTTCAAGCAAGATAGGGGTCCGTTTAGGCTAGGGTGTGGGTTGAGTGATGAAAGGGGAGATGGCATGTTTTTTGACAAAGCATGGTGAGGTTATATTTATATTGTTGAATGTGGACAAGTCATCCCCACCCGGCTAGCCATATAAGTCAATCAATTTTCCATTAAACCACATATTGGGCTATAAACTACAGGCTCAAACCCAAGCCCAAGACACCTAGGGCATCAACTAAGGAGTTAATCTATTAAAGAAATGTAGCGTGAATACAATTATCAAGCAAGTGAACAACCAAGCCGATTCATTTTGTTCCTCATCTCTTATCGTTCGGCTATTATGATTCCATCAGTACTGAGATGAGTTGCCTAGCTTGACTAAGTCCCACCCAAACCCTTTAAAAATTGTACATTTCATTTGCTTAAAATCGACATAGCCACATAGGGGCATTTTTTTAGCATTTCCGCTCAAGACATCAGAAACCCAAGACCTAACGGTTATTGAATTTGAATGACGATGCCATCATCATTGTCATCATGGTATAGTAGGACCAAGTGGGATTGGAATATGTTGGATAACTCAAAATTTAAATAAATCAATATTAAATAAAGCTTATAAACCCGACAATTTCAAAAAACAAGAATAAATAAGATCAACATGAACTACTAGTCTTGATGTTTGTCCAATGCACATTTTATATTTGTTTTAGAATATGATTTTTTAACCTTATGTTTAAACCACACCCTTGTGTTAAAATGTAAAAGTCTTGGTTGGTGTTGATAAGTTAAATTGAGAAAACAAATCCATGAATCCTAACACTAACATAACAGGAATGGTACTCTCTTTGGCAACCCGAAGCCAAGAAAGGCGTCGATTTTTGAGAACATCATAACCCATGCTTACTTTTGGGTAAATCATAGAAGTAGAAATTTGTCTATTAATTGGGTTGGTTGGCTTACTAATCCTTCCCTTGCCATTAATTCTATGTAATTGTTTTTTTTTTCTAACTTCTTGCTAGTTAAAAATTCCGCCATTCAAAAAAAAATTCCATACTTGGAACTCGTTTGATGAATAAATAATACCTTGTGCCTTATTTTCCTCAATGGCCAAGATGTGAAGGATAAAGGCTATTGGTTTTGTGTTTCTTTTTTTCCTAATTTCTCACATGTGTTGTGATATCTATTAGGAAAAAAAAGGCTTTGCTTTGGTATTTGTTTAACTATATGCAAACTAGTAGCTATGAAATACCCATGAATCCTAACACTAACATAACAGGAGATGTATCTATTTCTTCATAAATCAAAACCCTTTTACACAAGCAGGTATGTATGTATGTATGTATGTATGTATGTATGTATGTATGTATGTATGTATGTATGTATGTATGTATGTATGTATGTATGTATAGTAGGAGTAATCTTTTCAGAAGCCTTCATCCTGATTCTTGTATATTAACCTACCTTTCATGGGACATGGGATAGAATATGTATATACATATATAATAAAGAGAGAATCAAAACAACACTCACTCTGTTTTACTAGAAAACAACTGAAACTAGATTACATAAATACTTTTACTTCATGGCACATATCACCAGTACTAAAAAAAAGATGTATTACAGAGAAAGAATGTAGCAGTTGCACATATGGTGCAATGATCTTCTTTTCAATTCCACCTCATCAATCATCAGATAATGTTACTGAACAACAGAATAAATCTTTAAAAATGAGCATCAACTAAATATATAGTATGAGGATCATACAAGAGAAACTTATGTTTGTTAGTTTGAAGCAAAACATGATTAGATTTTCAATTTTCTAAATAAGCCCTTAATTAATTAATAATGTGAATCAATCATCCTTGATTCTCCTGAGGAGTCTAGATGCCCATCGACGGACACGCTGCTTCAGGGTGTATCCAACTATAATCCCAGCAACAAAACAAAAGCCACAAAGCTTGGAGCAAGTCAACAGTATAACACCCCGATTTTCGAAAGGTATCATTTCGAGTTAATACCGAAACCGATATATTAGGGAAAAATAAGATAAAGGATTTTTGACTTCAATCCTAGATTTTATAGTCTAGATGGATGAAGGATTCAATTACGAGTCCAACGGTTCTTTCCGGAGCAAAATCGGAGCTATAACGAAGAAGTTATGGCCAAAACAGTGAACGAGGAGAAACCGGACGAACAGTGCACGGGGCGACTTGTGGCACGACTTAGGCCGCCCCATAACCCGCCCGGAGCCCTGTTAACCCATTCAGGCGACTTGTGGCACGACCTAACCCGCCCGGAGACCTGTTCGAGCTTAAAACCCGATTTTCAGCCACCAAACTTCATTTCTTCATATCTTCTTCATCCCAACTCCGTTTTTGGTGATTCAAGTTGCCATGGTTTCCTTTTTGAGATCTCTTCAAGGATTTAGCAAGATATTGGAAAGTCTATTGGAGTATACAAGAGTATTTGTGGTGGTAACCTTCTCATCCCTCCATCTTCATCTTCTTGATCAAGTTTTCTAGGGTTTTATCCACCCTTGTTCTTCTTTCCATAGATTGGAAGTTTGTAACCATTTTGGTGAACTAGAGGTGTTTTGGTTGGTGGATTCAAGCTTGGGTTAAGGTAATCTTCTATTCTTTTCAGTTTTGGAAGTTAGGGTTTCGATATCAGTTAAGGTATTCATGTATAGAGTTTGGGGAAATGTTTCTTTGTGGTTGATTATGAGTATTTATGGTTGGATCTTTATGGATTTAGGTTATTGGAAGTTTTTGGCGTGAGGATCCAAGTGTTCTTCAAAGGAGCTCAAGTTGGGAAAAAAATCTAGATTTAGCCTAAATCTAGCAAGGTGAGTTCAAGTTGATTTTTGAAAATGGTGTACATGCCAAAATGCTTATTTTAAAGTGTTTGTATTTTCATTAAATTGTTAACTGCTGATAAGTTTTGATTATTTGGATATATTTAACTTTATGAACTTATGTAACACACATCTTTGTGATTTTTGGGTATTTTGATAAATAAATCATTTTGATATATTTCTTTGATGATGTAATATATATATGGAAGTCATTTCATATAATTGTCCATTTGGTGCATACGATTTTATAAACCGTTGGAAAATGCATATCATTGAGCTATGGGTCGTTTTGGCAACACGAAGAGAAAGAGTTCATTTGGAAAACATTTTGTTTCAACCAATGAGAAGTTTTGGGTTAATTACGTTTTTGGTCATGGTGTTTGCATAATGGTTGGTCAAACGTATTTCGATATCTCTACTAGCTTTCATTGGGTATTCACGTAAATTGATGGGCCTTTGGCTCGGTTTTGACTAAATTGAGTCTTGAGGAGGTTTGTCCGGATTTAATAACCATTGTGGGGTTTTGAGTATGATGGCGCATTTTTCGTGTCATTGGAGAGTTACATGTTTTGGGAGCTTTGATCTTTCATTTGGAGTCATGTAACGTTAGACAGTGTTGCAATGGATTCATAGGCACGCAAGTCTGTTTGTGTTGGGAAAGCGGGTAAGGTTGGTTATGACCGTTGACCGCTTGGGTTCGCCAGCGAGTAGGCAATAGGTGGAACGAGCCTCCGAGTTGAAACTCGTTTAGATTGGATAGACACCCGTGTCCGTAAGTCCTTGGGGTGAAACCCGACGGGGTAGGGCTAGAGGCGGTAAAACAGTCTGAGGTTGTGATGTCTGGTATGGCATGGGAACTAAGTCCGGGATACGTGGTGAAATCCAATAACATCAAGGGTGTCCCTATTCACGTGTTCTCGCCACCCAAGATGGAAACGTTTAGACGACACGCGAAGAAGTTGTATGTGTAACATCCCGATTTCGAAAAGCTATAGTTTCAAGCTAATACATAACTCGGTAATTTAAGGGAAAAATAAGATATTGAATTTTGGACTTGAATCCTAGATTTTTATAGTCTAGATGGATGAAGGATTCAATTACGATTCAACGATTCTTTCCGGAGCAAAAACGGAGCTATAACGAATAAGTTACGACCAAAACAGTGAATGAGGGGAAAACCGGGTGAACAGTGCATCTCGAGACTTACGCGCGACTTGCACTAGCGGCATAAGTTGCGAACCCCCCCCCCCCCCGATCGAGCTTAAATCGCGATTTTCAGCCCCAAACTTCATTTCTTCGTATCTTTCTCATCCTAGCTCCGATTTCAGTGATTCAAGTTGCCACGGTTTCATTTTTGAGAGCTATTCAAGTATATAGAAAGATATTGGAAGTATATTGTAGTATGCTAGAGTATTTTGTGGTGGTAATCTCCTCATATTTCCCTATTCATCTTTTTCACCAAAGTTTTCTAGGGTTTCATCCACCCTTTGTTCTCCCTTTCGTAGATTGGAGGTTTGTAACCATTTTGGGAACTAGAGGTGTTTTGGTTGGTGAATTCAATCTTGGGTTAAGGTAATCTTCTATTCTCTTCATTTATGGAAGTTAGGATTTCGGTATCACTTGAGGTATTCATGTATAAGGTTGGGAAACGATTCTTGTGGTTGGTTATGATTATTTATGGTGGAATATGTATATTTATGGTTGGAACCTTGTGAATCTATGTTTTTGAATATTTGGTTTGAAGAACCAAGTTTCTTCAAGGAAATCTCTAAGTGGGTAAAATCTAGATTTAGTCTAAATCTAGCAAGGTAAGTTTACTAACCTTTGTTAAAACTAGATACACATCATTATCTAATACTTGTTAATATTAATGCATTTCTCAAATGTTCATGGTTATTGTTTGAGTATTTGGGGATTTTCCTATGGATTTATGTATATGGAAGTTACCATGATTTATATGTGTATATCTTGGTATGTTGATGATTCCTACTTGGAATGCCTTTTGGCGACCTTACATTCTCGTGATGGATTTGGTTGATATTTGGGTTAAGTGTTTAAATTGCATGATTAGGATGGTAATGTTGTGTTCATGACTGATATCTGAATATGTTGGGTTGTTACACATCTTGAGACCTCCTATTTGCATTATGTGGACGAACCGAGTCAGTGATTCACTATAGGAATGTAGGTGGGTGACATTTGGGGAATTTCCTAAGCGGTAGTCTCCTATGTGCCTAGACCTCCGCCGTCGGGGAATTTCCTAAGCGGTAGTCCCCGGTGTGTGTCGGGCCTTTGGGTTGCCAGTGAAAGTGGCTTCAAGGTGCCTTGCCTCTTTGGGTGAACCTGATTTGGAGATATGGGTCGCTCCCGTTGACTCCACATCTACGTGATTAAATGATTAACTGCTGATAAGAACTGCAACTGTTTCTGGCATGTTTTTACTTGTACAACTCACTAGGCTTTTTGGCCTAACACTTGTTTGGTGTCGATGTGTATCTCAAGTATTAGCGGCGCTGCTCCTAGGCAAGCTTAGATGCTTTGGGCGAGAGCTTGGGGTTACGGCACTTGGACTGTTTTTGAGAAGCCTTGGGTTTATAGATGACACCCCTTTTGTAATCTCTTTTCTAGATGTAGAAATTAGATTAGTTGGTTGTTGTTTATTTAATCCGTTAAATTACAATTGTGATTAAACAAGTTTATTTGTATATTTCCCCATTTTTGGGAGGCTCTTGCTATGGCAATTTTATACCACTTCTCCTCTTTTGGAAAGTTTTTGTTATCCCTATTTTTAGGGTGTTACAGTATGGGCGGCCTACTTGCGTGTTCCTCTATTCTCAGTATGTACGGGTCCCTCCGTCGTGGATCCATGGTATTTTAAATGTTGATGTCGTATTTTTACCAACTTTGGTTTTGTGTGGTCGTCGATAAATGATGACCTTAATATTGGGTTTTCCCCACGTATATTAAGGTTTGAATGGAATGCGTCAATTCTATGTTTCAGTATTTGGTTTCTTTCCATTTTATGGTTGCGTGAGTTTTGGGTCTAATGTCCGTGTTGACGGCAATATTTATTTACATGGGTTTTTACTTATCTTTGGCTTTATGAGTCATGGGTCATGTTTCACCCGTGTTGGGTATTTCGAGACATAACATTTTACCCATGTTTTATAAATTGGGAGTCCTCTTCCTATTCTCATTTTGAGCAAGTTTTGAGTTGAACTTAAAGTTACGAAAGAACGTTTTATATTGGGATCTTCGCCTTTAAAACAATTTGGTTTGGTTATCGATTATTCGGTGTCCCTTTCGTTTAAAATGCATAATTATTGATAAACGAGTCGTTTTCATAAGTGAACCATATCATTTGAAAGATTACGATTTTTGTTGCATCCTGCCTTTCTAAATGATTAATTTATTTATGTTGAAAACTCTTGAACTCACTAGGCGTTAGCCTAACCTTTTATTTGCCGGCATGTGCATCAGGTTCCGGATGGGGGAAAGAGGTTTTAGCTTGAAGCGTTGAATGCTAAGAGTTTGTGCAAGGGTGAGTAGCTTGATGAAGTCTTCCGCGTTAGTCGTTGATAAGAGCAACTATTTCTTTGGGGTTTTAGTAACACCCGACTTTGACTAGTCTTTATGCGAGACTTGTCCTTTTAGTTGTTAAAGTTAAATCCAATATTCTTTTGAGGTGTCTCAAGTGATGATTGTAAAATAGATTATATCCTTTTTGTTGTATAATTTGGAAGTTTTAAATTAGTTGTTCTGTTCATTTTCGAGGGTGTTACAAACAGTGATACCGCTCGCCTGTCATTTGTAAAACTGTAGACATGAAAAACAAAAGGCAGGCAACAATCGCAATAATAATTACTATACATAATAATCTTATTATCTAGAAGCATATTCTCAATATCAGATCCATAGATATAAGTAGTGATGGTGATTTTAAAGCAGGCAATTGACACAAGAATAAGAATATTAATTAAAAACAAGAATTGGTTTGGGTACCTAACCTCACTCACTCACCTGCCGGGGGGGTCTGGTGAGCAGGAGAGAAGCTGGAGGGGTCTGGTTGAATGAAAGATTGGAAGGCTCCACTACTACAGAAATGACTTTTTTAAACGCACATTTTTAAACGGTGTTTAAAAAAAATTCGAAAAATCCGTTTAAAAAGGTGGCCGCGTTTTTTTAAGACTTTTTTTAAATGGTTGTTATAAAAAACCGTTTAAAAAGGGATACGTATTTCACACGGATAATTGAACAAAAACGTTTAAAAATCCGTCTAACTTTTTTACACGGTTTTTTCATACAACCGTTTAAAATACATACATCTTTTTAAACGGTTCTCTAGAAACAACCGTTTAAAAAGGCCAAACACTTTTTCAAACACTTTCACTATCACAAAACCGTTTAAAAAGGCCTTTAAAAATTTAGGATAAAACCGAACTATATTAATGCGTTCTTATATTTTGATAGGTTCGGAACAATTTGGAGCGAAAAAGAACAAAACGATAATTTTTGACAGATTTGCGCAACTGTGGCTTTTTGATCATATCTCACTCGTCCGATCTCCGATTTGAGTGATTCAAGATGATCTGGAAACCCAACACAAAGATCTACAATGTTCGTGTTTTGAGTTTTTGGGAATTTTGTAACACCCGGAATTTTAATTGAGTAAGTTTAATGCTAAATGTCCAATTTATTGCTTAAGTGCCCTATTTGATCTAATTTTCACTCCTAATTGTATAAATAGTTCCTTAGAGCATGTTATCTGTAAATCGTGACTTTTCGGGTGCGAAATCGAGAGTTCTGTCAGACTCGGCGACCTTGCCGGCGACTATGACACATGTCAATGTCGCGGAGGCAAAGTCACGGGAGGCAGATAGGCTGCGGTACGTCCCGCGCGAGAGTGCCACGCAATTGTGCCCTTGGGCACTCTCGCCGGTCACAATCGCGGGGATTGTACCGAGAGGCTGTGGGTTTCGGCGACTATGCCCTGGCGATAGTGCCCAGGGCAATGTCGCGGGGCACAATCGCCCGCGTGGTCTGGTCGAATAAAAGCACCATTCCAGCCTCTTTTCACTTCACAATTTCAAAATCAGATCTAGGGTTTTCTTGAGAGCGTTTTTGGGGGCGGTTTTCCTCACTTCTTCACCTTCTCACTTCATTTATTACATAGAGGTTGTTGGGATTTTCAAACATTTGCCCAACTACTTCAAGGATACATTCAAGACCTAGCAATCAAGTGTTTGGAATCTCAAGACTTCATCCTTTTCCATTTCATCTATTTTCTAGGTTTTGGTTCAAAACCTAGATTGTGAGTTTACTAAACCTTTGTTAAAACTAGATACACATCATAATATCCTATTTGCTACTTTATTTCTATATGTTCAAATGTTTGGGGATTCCTTTATGAAAATAGTTGGAAGATGTATATACATATGGATGGTTTGCCATGATTATTGTTATGTGTATCATTATTTGGGATTGTCACATAGATACATAATGTGGGTACCTTGATGTATTAAATGTATGCATATATGGGCATGGTGGTGATTCTAGTTGGAACACTATTTTGGTGATATGTTTATATGCTTAATGAGCATGATTTACATTGGGTCTCTTGTTAGACATCATGAGGATAAGGTGGTAATATTATACCTGTAGTTGGTATTGAAGTATGTGGGTTGAAATATACCTAAAGGACCCCTTATAAATGTTATGTGGACGAACCAAGTCGGTACACTAGGAGGATATAGTCTTGGGCGCCACTGTGATGGTATGTGCCTAGACCTCCGCCATTCGGGGAATTTTCGTAGCGATAGTCTTTGGGTGGGTCGGGCCTTTGGGGTGTTCCTTGTTAAGGGCATCAAGGTATATCGACTCTTGGGTGGGACTTGATTGGTGCTTTGGGTCTCCCCTAATGACTCCACATATATTGAACATTGATTAACTGCTGATAAGAATTGTATCTGCTCATGCATGCTTATTATTGTTCAACTCACTAGGATTTTTGGCCTAACACTTGTTTGGTGTCGATGTGTATCTCAGGTTCTAGCGGCGGTGGTCCTAAGCAGGTTTAGTTGATTTGGGGTGAGAGCTTGGGGAATTGCACATGGACGCGTTATACTCTTGGATATAGACTGTTTGTGTCTATAGATGACAACCCTTTTTGTAATCTCTTTTCTAGATGTAGAAATTAGATTAGTTGGTTGTTATTTACTGTCCGTTAAATTACAATTGTGATTAAACAGGTTATTTATTTATATATTCCCCGTTTTTGGGAGGCTCTTGCTATGGCAATTTTAGCATACCTCATGTCCGTTTTCGGATTTTTGTTATCCCTATTTTTAGGGTGTTACAAGTTGGTATCAGAGCTTTAATTTAAGTGAACTAGGTATTGTTTAGCATATCTAGACTTAAGCTTTAGACCTTATGACTTCACTGTCCACTTGGGGTAGGAATCCTAGGTGGGAAGAGCGTTAGGATTACGGAATTACTGTAATTGAAAGTTGTGATGACGGTGACAAGAATATTTGTGTATGGTTCGTTCATAATTTCACTTAGCTACTGCTATTATGAATGCATTGTTACGTGGGCATACTTGGTTTACTATTATTATGATAATTGATGAAAATAGTAGTACGTACAATGAGTCCAACTCGCTTAGTCTTTTCTCAATCTATTTCTCGTACGTGCATGGCAGATTATAAATGGTAAACACTCGAAGTAGATTACCGGACGTGCCAGAAGGGCAACCTGAAGTAGAATCTGCAGTTGTACGACCCCCGGTGGGGGCAACCTCCAATGACATTCCTATACCCAGAATCTTGGCAGGAGGGCCTGAGAACATCCCGCGCCAGAACCTCAACACCGGTGACGCCATCTTGGAGGAAGCTACCATGGAGACCTAGCTCCGGGATAGCATGATGTTGGCCATGAATACGGCTTTGGCTCAACAGCAGTTGGCCATGACTTCGTCCATGACCTAACAACAAGAATTTTTCATGAAACTTCTAGAGGATCGAGACGTCAGTAACCGTCAACCCGAGACTATGGCTGAAAACGTTATTGTGGGGTCGGGTGGACCGAATGTGGTGACGGTCAAAGAACCATCCGCTGAGGGAATCAGAACGAAGACTAAAGGGTGCACCTACAAGACGTTTCTGGGGTGTCACCCTAAGGAGTTTGCGGGTTCCGATAGCCTAGTTGCTTGTATGTATTGGCTCAAAGAGATGGAGATGGCCTTCGAGGCAAGTGAGTGTGATCCCTCTCAACGAGTCAATTTTGCTTCCCAACTACTTCGGGGAGAGGCTTTGATTTGGTGGAATCTCACTCGATCCGCCCTCACCCCGGAAGTTCTGGCTAAGTTGACTTGGCCGGTGTTCAAGGAGAAGATTATGGACAAGTACTGCAGTGAGCGGTCGTTGGACAAGATGGAACGGGAGTTCCGAGATTTGAAGAAAGGGAATATGTCGATTGTTGGCTACTCCAAGCTCTTCTTGGAGAAGCTAAACTTGGTGGGACATCTAGTCCCCGACGAAAAGTCAAAGATGAAGGCTTATCATCAAGGGTTACCGGCCGAGATGCGAACGGCGGTAAGAAATGCTAAGTGTTCGACTTTGCAAGAAGTTATCGAGGAGTCCTTACTCGTTGAGGACGACATCAATTCGGAAAGGGATGAGAAGAGGCATGTTGGTGAGAAACGGAAGTGGGAGGGGCCATCTGGGCCCGTTCGTCAGTCAAGACCCTTTGTAAGCGGGAAATCGGGTGATCAACGCCGTGAAGATCGGTGGTGCCACAAGTGCAGGTCAAAGCACTCGGGGTCGTGCGCTACAAGGACTCACTCCGGTCCAGCCGGGTGTACCAAGTGTGGTAAGAAAAATCACACGACTCGAGAGTGTTCCCTCCGTGGGTCGGTATGTTATGAATGCGAAGAGCCGGGGCACATGAAGCGAGATTGTCCGAGGTTAGTTAGAGGAGGTGGTGGAAATTCTGTGGGCTCAACGGCTAGGGTCGAGCAACCACCAAGGGCACCGAGTCGAGCCTTCCAGATGACTACCGAGGAGGCGAAGGAGACCGCGGATGTCGTGTCGGGTACGTTTCTAGTAAACTCCATGCCTGCTCGTATCTTGTTTGATTCGGGTGCTACGTGTTCTTTTGTGTCAGATGCTTTATGTAAACGATTCACCACTCCTATTAGTGTTCTTCCCGATGCGTTAGTAGTAGAAATAGCTAATGGGGATCAAGTAATCATTCGTGACCGTTTCTGTGATTGCACTCTAGAGATCGATGGAAATCCTTTCGGAGTAGATTTACTACCTATGGCTATAGGAGGGTTTGATGTAGTCATAGGCATGGATTGGTTAGCGAGGCATAAAGCGAACATCTTTTGCTCCAAAAAGATAATCCAAGTACCATTGCCGGAAAATGGGGTGGCCATCATTTATGGAGAGAAAGGAAAGAGGAATAATCCTATTATCTCATCTCTTAAGGCTCGCAAGTTTTTAGCGAAGGGCTACCCTTCGTACTTGGCCTACGTTGTGGACGCAAAGAAAGAAAAGAAGTCGGTAGAAGATGTGGAGGTGGTGCAGGATTATCCGGACGTCTTTCCGGAAGACTTACCCGGATTACCACCGGAGCGACAAGTGGAGTTTCAGATTGACTTCACACCGGAAGTGGCTCCGATAGCTCGTGCTTCATATCGTTTGGCACCGACAGAAATGAAGGAGATGATGACGCAACTTCAAGAGTTGTTAGAGAAGGGCTTCAATCGACCAAGTTCGTCACCTTGGGGAGAACCGGTTTTGTTCGTGAAGAAGAAATATGGATCCATGAGGATGTGCATAGATTATCGGGAGTTAAACAAAGTCACGGTGAAGAACAAGTACCCTCTACCTCGCATCGATGATCTTTTTGATCACTCCAAGGGGCGGGATGTTTCTCGAAGATTGACCTTCGGTCCGGTTATCATCAAGTGAGAGTGAAGAACGAAGATATTCCGAAGACGACTTTCCGAACGATATACGGTCATTATGAGTTCTTGGTGATGCCGTTTGGCTTAACCAACGCTCCGGACGTATTCATGGATTTGATGAACCGTGTGTGTCGCCCATTTTTGGATAAACCCGTGATCGTCTTCATCGACGATATTTTAATATATTCAAGGGATGAGTCCGAACATGGAAGACACTTACGGGAAGTATTAGAAGTTCTAAGAAGGGAGAAATTGTTCGCAAAATTCTCGAAGTGCGAATTCTGGCTCCAAGAGGTGCAATTCTTGGGGCATGTGGTATCAAAGGACGGGGTAAAAGTGGATCCGACAAAGATCGATCCAATGATGAGTTGGGAGCCTCCAACAAGTCCGACGGAGATTCGAAGCTTCTTAGGTTTGGCGGGGTACTACCGGCGTTTCATCCAAGACTTCTCCAAGATAGCTACACCGCTCACTTCTCTTACAAGGAAGAACGTCAAGTTTCTTTGGACTGATGCACAAGAGCAAGCCTTTCAGACGCTCAAGAGGAAGTTGTGCGAAGCTCCGATCTTATCCCTACCCGAAGGATCGGAAGATTTTGTTGTGTTTAGTGACGCTTCCAAGATGGGGCTTGGGTGTGTCCTGATGCAAAGGGGGAAAGTAATAGCCTACGCGTCGCGACAATTAAAGGATCATGAGAAGAACTATCCGACTCATGATTTGGAGTTGGCGGCGGTAGTTTTCGCGTTAAAGTTGTGGCGACACTACTTGTATGGGACCAAGTGTACTCTTTTCACGGATCACAAGAGTCTCAAGTACATCTTCGACCAAAAGGAACTCAACATGCGACAAAGGAGATGGCTAGAGCTCTTGAAAGATTACGATTGTGACCTACTCTTTCATCCCGGTAAGGCTAATGTGGTGGCGGATGCTTTGAGCCGAAGGAATCATGGTGATGGTGTCAAAATGTCCCTTGCAAGGATCGATGTGGTTACAAGTTTGTTGGAAAGCATTAAGGCGAGTCAAGTGGAAACACATAAGGAAGAGAACCTCAAGGCCGAAGTAATGGTGAAACAAAAGGAGTTGTTAATGGAAGACGGTCGTGGTCTCAAACTCTTTCAAGGACGAGTTTGGGTGCCGAAGTTGGGAGGAAACCGGAAGCTGCTTCTTGAAGAAGCGCATAAGTCGAAATACTCTATACATCCCGGTAGCACCAAAATGTATAGAGATTTAAAGTTAATGTATTGGTGGCCGGTAATGAAGCTAGATGTGGCTAGTTATGTGGAGAAGTGTGTCACTTGTCTCCAAGTCAAGGCGGAACATCAAAGACCTTATGGAAGTTTGCAACCGTTGTCCATTCCCGAGTGGAAGTGGGACAACATCACCATGGATTTTGTGACAAAGCTACCGAAGACCTTGCGCGGTCACGACACTATTTGGGTAATTATGGATCGGCTAACCAAGAGTGCGCATATTCTTGCAATGCGGGAGACCTTACCAATGGAGAAATTGGCCAAACTTTATATCGACGAGGTGGTGTCAAGGCACGGAGTTCCAAAATCTGTAGTATCGGATCGGGATAGCCGATTCACTTCGAACTTTTGGGCTAGTTTGCAAAAGGAGTTGGGTACTCGACTGAATTTGAGCACGGCGTATCATCCTTAAACGGATGGTCAAAGCGAGAGGACGATCCAGACTCTAGAAGATATGTTGAGGTCGTGTGTAATAGACTTCGGGGGAAGTTGGGATTCACATCTACCCCTAGTAGAATTCGCGTACAACAACAGTTACCATTCTAGTATCGGAATGGCACTGTTCGAGGCTTTGTATGGACGGAAGTGAAGAACCCCGGTTTTTTGTTTAGAAGCGGACGAAAAGCGATTCGCCGGGCCGGAAATCGTTCAAGAGACGGCCGACAAGGTGAAAGAGATCCGGGAAAGGCTAAAGGCGGCGCAAGACCGACAAAAGAGCTATGCGGACAAGAAGAGAAGACCGGTTGAGTTTCAAGTGGGTGACCAGGTCATGTTGAAGGTGTCCCCGTGGAAGGGGATCATACGTTTCGGGAAGCGTGGAAAGCTTAGTCCTCGTTTCCTTGGACCATTCGTTATCTTGGAAAAGATTGGTTTGCAATCCTATCGGTTGGATTTACCGCCGGAAATGGATGTGATACATCCTACATTTCACGTGTGTTACCTTCGGAAGTGTCTAACCGAAGAGGAAAGCGTGATTCCTTTGTCGGAAATTCGGGTGGACAATGGGAATCGTTGTGTGGAAGAACCGGAGTCGATTTTGGAATCGAAAGTAAAGAAGTTGAGGCATAAAGACGTGGTCATGGTTAAAGTTCAATGGAAGCATCATCGGGGTGCTAACATTACTTGGGAGTCCGAAGATGATATGAAGAAGCGTTATCCTCACTTGTTTAATCTAGTGTAAGATTTCGGGGACGAAATCCCTATTTAGGTGGGGAGGATTGTAACACCCGGAATTTTAATTGAGTAAGTTTAATGCTAAATGTCCAATTTATTGCTTAAATGCCCTATTTGATCTAATTTTCACTCCTAATTGTATAAATAGTTCCTTAGAGCATGTTATCTGTAAATCGTGACTTTTCGGGTGCGAAATCGAGAGTTTTGTCAGACTCAGCGACCTTGTCGGCGACTATGACACATGTCAATGTCGCGGAGGCAAAGTCGCGGGAGGCAGATAGGCTGCGGTACATCCCGCGCGAAAGTGTCACGCAATTGTGCCCTTGGGCACTCTCGCCGGTCACAATCACGGGGATTGTACCGAGAGGCTGTGGGTTTCGGCGATAGTGCCCAGGGCAATGTCGCGGGGCACAATCGCCCGTGTGGTCTGGTCGAATAAAAGCACCATTCCAGCCTCTTTTCACTTCACAATTTCAAAATCAGATCTAGGGTTTTCTTGAGAGCGTTTTTGGGGGCGATTTTCCTCACTTCTCCACCTTCTCACTTCATTTATTACATAGAGGTTGTTGGGATTTTCAAACATTTGCCCAACTACTTCAAGGATACATTCAAGACCTAGCAATCAAGTGTTTGGAATCTCAAGACTTCATCCTTTTCCATTTCATCTATTTTCTAGGTTTTGGTTCAAAACCTAGATTGTGAGTTTACTAAACCTTTGTTAAAACTAGATACACATCATAATATCCTATTTGCTACTTTATTTCTATATGTTCAAATGTTTGGGGATTCCTTTATGAAAATAGTTGGAAGATGTATATACATATGGATGGTTTGCCATGATTATTGTTATGTGTATCATTATTTGGGATTGTCACATAGATACATAATGTGGGTACCTTGATGTATTAAATGTATGCATATATGGGCATGGTGGTGATTCTAGTTGGAACACTATTTTGGTGATATGTTTATATGCTTAATGAGCATGATTTACATTGGGTCTCTTGTTAGACATCATGAGGATAAGGTGGTAATATTATACCTGTAGTTGGTATTGAAGTATGTGGGTTGAAATATACCTAAAGGACCCCTTATAAATGTTATGTGGACGAACCAAGTCGGTACACTAGGAGGATATAGTCTTGGGCGCCACTGTGATGGTATGTGCCTAGACCTCCGCCATTCGGGGAATTTTCGTAGCGATAGTCTTTGGGTGGGTCGGGCCTTTGGGGTGTTCCTTGTTAAGGGCATCAAGGTATATCGACTCTTGGGTGGGACTTGATTGGTGCTTTGGGTCTCCCCTAATGACTCCACATATATTGAACATTGATTAACTGCTGATAAGAATTGTATCTGCTCATGCATGCTTATTATTGTTCAACTCACTAGGATTTTTGGCCTAACACTTGTTTGGTGTCGATGTGTATCTCAGGTTCTAGCGGCGGTGGTCCTAAGCAGGTTTAGTTGATTTGGGGTGAGAGCTTGGGGAATTGCACATGGACGCGTTATACTCTTGGATATAGACTGTTTGTGTCTATAGATGACAACCCTTTTTGTAATCTCTTTTCTAGATGTAGAAATTAGATTAGTTGGTTGTTATTTACTGTCCGTTAAATTACAATTGTGATTAAACAGGTTATTTATTTATATATTCCCCGTTTTTGGGAGGCTCTTGCTATGACAATTTTAGCATACCTCATGTCCGTTTTCGGATTTTTGTTATCCCTATTTTTAGGGTGTTACAAATTTGGAGTAAATCTGAGCCGAATATGAAGTTGAAGTTGGGAGTACAAAGTTGGACAGAAAATGAATAAAAGAATTAAAAGTGCTTCTATAAACACAGAAGAAGATGTGGTGGAATGGTAAGTGTCATGGGTTTGCATGTTTGTGGTTTCGAGATTGAGTCCTATATGCAGTAAATAGCATTCTTTTATTTTTTAAACCGTTTAAAAATGTGACTTTTTTAAACGGTTCAAAAACCGTTTAAAAAAGCTCCTGACTTTTTCAAACGGTGCCCTTTCAAACGGTTGTAAAACCGTTTAAAAATATCCAAAACAACCGTTTAAAATACCTATTTCTGTAGTAGTGCTCATTGGTCACGAATCCAGTACTACCACTCCTTATTGCTGCTTTCTGAAACCCTTCCATTTGCAACAATCAAAACAAGATTTCTTTCTTTCTTACTTGTTCGCCCTAACTACTAATACTTGTCGTCGTCTTTTTACATTTAATACCCTCTTCATTTGCTTTAGTAACTTGGAAGCCCCTCAACTTCTTCAATTTCATGTTTTTCAAACTACACCAAATTATAATGAATCATACCAACCAAATCCAATATTTTTGTTTTTTTCTTTTTTCTCCATTCAAAATAAATATTAAATTATTCTTTTTAATTTGATAGATTAATTATTTGTTTTTTTATCGTGATTATTTAATTCTCTTAATTAATGTTAATTAAACATGCCCTACAACAATAAAAGTATATATATAGAGAGTGAATTGTACCTATAAAAATACAAGACGTTGGTTTCAAAATCCTCCATCAAATTAATACATTAAATATATTTCATGACTTTAAACATTAATTTCATATTTTATATTTTGTTTCCTTTAATGTAAAAATGTGTGAGTTACAACTAGTACGTATATTATAAGCTAGCTAGCACTTGGTACTTGCTTATTTAATATAATTAATTAATAAACAGATCGATAATAATTAAAAGGTATAGTAAAATAACTATGGCATTATTATACTACAATATATATATATATATATATAATGTATTCATCAATTAGATTCGGTCTTGCTCATCATCATCATCAGATATATAGTCTTGACTGTTGTAAGGAGTAAATGCTTCAGCCAACCAGGTCTTCTTCCTCCAAGAACTCCATCCCATCTCTTGACAAATTTCATCAGTGTGATTGATGCTGAAAGTGGAAATGCAAGTCCTCTTGTAAAACCTGGTTGTCTTCTTCATTATCTCCATTTCTGTGGTTATCTGTTCCAGCATTTTGTCCATGGTAGGTAACTTGAACTTACCAGCTATGAGCCTGGCTAACCATTTGCAACGTATCTCTGAAGTGTGGAGGTTGGAAACACTTTCGACGTAGCCCATGAAAGCCATGTTTGGAATGAAGGGATGAATGGTACCCCTATATAAAGGCATGATGCCAGAGGGAAATTCCAAGAAGCTACGAAAGGGTTGGGGGAGCACAGCAGTGAGCTTCTTTTTGCCATCATAACCAGTGGCAAGAAGCACAAGGTCAGCCTCTAACTTGGTGTTACCCTCAAACTCAACACCACCTTCCCAAAACCACCAGTTTGATGCTCTCTTGAAATTGATTTTTCCCTTATCGGCTTCAGGGAAGAATTTGTCCGGCAAGATGGCCATCTGACAGGATGCGTAATCTTCCTCAAAAGGGTGATCTGGTTTTAGTCCATATTTCACAAGTGGAAGCTTCCATAGCAGATAAGACTCGATCATCTTCGATGCTGCTTTTCTCTGTCAATTAATTATATATATATAATTTTTAATTATAATATATTAATATATGCAAGCTAAGGGGACAAGGAAATTAAAGGAATTACCGCTGGGGATAATAGGTGGCAAAGGATCGTCCTGAGAGTCCCTTGATTTGGTCTTTCATGGAGGAACTGAGAAAACCTGGTTGAATAGAACAAGTAAAATGGCAATCCCCATATGGAGTAGTGTGGAACTGTCCAATGCGAAGTCCTAACAACCATGGTGCAGGCTTTCCCTTCTTCCCCTATATATATAATATATTAATACTAATTAATAGAAATAAAATTATATATTAAACAAATGAAGATCAAATGGCTTAATTAATACAGAAAGTTTAAGGAGTTTTTGCATATATACTAATTAAAATAGACAAAAATATATACGAACCTACAACAAGACCATAAATATATCCTGGAAACGATCGACACACTCACAATTAATAATTTCGTGGTTGTGGAAAATTAATGAATTTTCCACATGCATATATATATATATATATATATATACCTTGGTTAGCTTCGGCACATTCAACAGCTAGATCAATGCCTGATTTCTTGTATCCCACCACCACCACCTTCTTTCCTTTGAGAAGCTGGCAAGACTCTTGGGCGTTGAGCTTGCTATATTCTTGAGAGTGCATCACCTTCCCTTTGAACACTTCTGGACCTTTGTTCTTCCCATACTTGGGTATCATCGGTACATCTCCATATTTCCCCATACACACCACGATAAACTCAAATCTATACCACTGCATGCATATATATATATAACCTTTGATCAGAACACCCACATATATATATATATATATTCCTTTTCTTTTCTTTTCTTAATTAATCAGTAGTAGTTAGGTAGGTAGGTATATATAGTAAGTAAATAAACTAATAAACCTGAATAACTGCAGTACTGGAATTAGCATTATTAGTCTGGACAGCAACCTCCCAAACGGGTTGTCCAGACAGGACATGATGATGAGTTGAGAGCTTGGCAGTAGTAGCAGTAGTATTAGGGGCTTCCTCGGTGGCTATGTACCGGATTTCTATGACCCTTGAGTTGAATTTGATGAACTTGAACAAGTCAAAGTGGTTGGCATAAGAGTTGAGATAATCCAGAATCTCAGCATAAGATGGGAAGTTGGAGTTATCCCTCATTGGCCAAGGATAATCAGAGAATTCGTAGTCGCAACGAGGCGTTTGAAGTTTCGTGGTCCTAAAGGAACAGTGCTTCCAAACACCACCGATGGAGTCGGTAGCCTCCAACACCATCGGGTTGTATTCGGAGAGTTGTTTGGCCGCAGCTAACCCACTTATGCCACCTCCAATAATCCCTATCTTGGAGGAGGAGATGACATTATTCACAACGGCCATTAAATTAATATTTAGCTAGCTAGCTACTGATCGATCAATATATATATATATATATATATATATATATATGGCTAGGTTGTTTGATGATGATTTATTTATGGAGGTGTGTATATATATCTCAAATCTCAAGTGTGTTAAGTTTGAGTGGTGAGAATTATGGATATTTGAAGATGAAGGGACGTTATGCTATTTATAAGAGTTGCATGAAGCGGACGACGTCGTTTTGAGGATGCCATGAGGATTGACTTTTTAGGTAAAGTGGAAACCATGTGTTCACATTTGAGTTGGTATAAGTGATGATATATACTTTGTTTATTAATTTTTTTTTTTTTGGGAAAGGGATACTTTGTTTATTAATTGAAAATGTATTATATATATAAATATAAAAGAAAAAAACCAAGCTCCGCTTACTTAACTAAAAGCATATAATGCAATATCATATACATCCTGATCCCAAAACCAAAAACTTAGGCTTTGTTTGGCAAACTAACTTATAAGCTAACTTTTCAAAACGCTACTTTGAGTAGCGTTTCAATAAACTAGCTTATGGTCATCCAAACACGTACCAGGAAAAAAAGCTAGCTTATTTTGCCAAACATAGCCTTAATTGAATCTTTTTATTTTATATCTCTTTTAATTTTTATTTATAATTTTGTATGATTTTGAAATAGCAAGAAAGTCTTCAGTTGATCATTAGTTTTATTAACGAAAGTGGCAAAATAAAAATATCATAAAAAATTAAAAGATTTTGTATGTATTCTCGATTTATAATTAATGCTTTAATTAGTAGTTGTATTCATAAAAATTTAAGAGTTTAAAAAACTCAAATCTATACTATATTACAAATCATTTAGTTTTTATCTCTTAAAAACTCTTAATTTTTAGGAATGCACGCAGATGTTAGATCAGTATGTTCAAATCAATAATGCATACAAAATCTTTAAATTTTTTATAATATTTATATTTTACCTTTTTTATACACAATAAGAAGAGTATAGTATTGAAAATTCATAATATTACCCTTTCCATATGAACGAACCAATATTTGGAAACTCATATATTTATCTCGGTGTTTTTACAAAAATCTAAATCGGCTTAATTAAGTATAATTGATTTTTTGATTAAAAGAAATATAAAAAATAGGTATTTTATTCTCTTTAATTTAATACTCATGTCTATATACTATATTATAAAGCACGAATAAAAAACTCTTAAATACAAATTATTAGGCATAAGGTACCATCATTTTATGCAAGATTTTAAAAATCTCTTAATTTCCAAGTATCAAAGCACAAGATACATATTACTACTGCAGACTTCTAACACCCACCAATTTGGTATGTGCAGGACCTTCCTTTTATCCAGACATTTCCATGTATCACTATTAATTAATATATTATATTACTATAATTTTGTTTTAATTATATTATTAAATCTGTAATTAGTTATTTTTTCTAGATGTCATTAAAATATATAAGATAATAATTGAATTCTAACAAAATACTTAATTTTTTTATATAAAAAATATTATATTATTAAGCCTAAATTAAACCAATTTATAAAAAAACATTATCAATTTCTCAAAATCATCCAAAATTGTACTGTAAATCGACAAAAAAATAAAATGAAACATTAAAATTGTGATTTATCTCGCTGCATTGCGCGAGTACGCTTCTAGTTAATTTCAAATTTTCAAATATGAATATATTCATACAATATTTTTACCATGTTATACAACATTTCAACTTATAATTACATACGTGTAATTTACTAATATGTACGTTTGAAGTTTATAAACTAATTCATAGTCAACCGATAAATATGTTTAAATACTTGATAAGTAAGCCCTATTAATATAACAAAATGCTTCATAAAAATGGTAACTAATAAAAGATTCGGTCGCTCCTTTAAAACCTCACAAATTCAATAAAATAATATCAAAAGATACATAATAAAGATATATTACACTATGTTACAGAAATACATTAATTTATAATACTTTATAATTTAATATAAACTATTTTGTCAATCATCCATCCCCTTTTGTAAGAAAGAAATAATATGGTCAATATATATATAGGGAGAGGGTTCATTTGAGAAATGGTAAATGTATGAGAAATAGAGAAGTAATCCTAACCATTTATCTGGTCAACATTTGCGGTTTTGACCGTGAAACACCGAATAATTCCTTGCATGGTCCATAGAAGATAGAAGGGTAATTTTGTAAAATAGGCAGAATGAGTTCATATATGAACATGTATGATTCATATATGAACTTGTATAATTCCTTACGTTCATATGTGAATCAGTTAATTAGTTCATATGCTAATCACAAAAGTTCAAATATGAATCTGTTAACTAGTTCAACTGATTCACATATGAACCTACAGTTAATTAGTTCATATGTGAATCAGTTAATTAGTTCATATATGAATAACAAAGGTTCATATATGAATCAGTTAAAAGAGTTTATATGTGAATTATACTGGTTCATATATGAACTTGTGAATCATACAGGTTCATATATGAACTCGTCCCGTGTATTTTGTAAAAATTACGAAACTCTCCTTCTATTTTTGGAATAGTCGCAAATTTTGACCAGTCAAAGCCACAATTATTGACCAGTCAAAGCCGCAATATTTGACCAGTCAAATCCGATCTTGACCGTATGAATGACTAGAATTACTTCTCTATTTCTCAAATATTTACTATTTCTCAAATGAACCTATGACTATATATTTATATATATATATATATATATAATGTTTGTTATTTCTATAGGTAATTAATTGGAATACATAGATGCAATATTGTCGTATATGATTAGTTAGAAAGAAAGAGGACGATATGATTGACTTCCAATTAATGTGTAGGTATTAATTATATATGTGGATTGTGGTTCTTAATTATTATTATTATTATTACTATGTAGTATATGTATATTACATACGTACTATGTCATGTTTTATTGTATATATACATACCATGTCATGTGTATCCATTTCTATTATTATTATTTTTTTGTCTATGTATATGTTTTAATATGTGTATGTACGAAGGTAGTTAGCTAGGTTCATGCATATATAATTAAAGGATATATAGGAGGATATGTCTAGCTTTATAGAAAGTCGTAGTTGTGTTACATGCATATTTTCTATAAGGTATATACCCATGCATGCAAACAAGTCTACATATTGCAATTGAAGACATGTTTCCATGTATCTTCTTAAAGCAAAACACACCTAAACATATATATGCATGTGGTCAAGTGTATATATTCATGTTGTTAGAAGAAAGAAACAAAAAGCAAAAGAAAGGAAAGATCGAGGAAATTAAGCTGGCAATTAAGGATACTTGACTGAAGAAGAGTATACGACTCTTCAAATATAAACATCCATTCTTCCAAATATAATTCCTAGCTAAAAGAAAGAGTATATATAATATACCTTCTTCTTTTTCTATTTAATTTCTTTTCCACATCCCCACATGCATGCATGGAATTCTCATCACACACCAATTAATACACCATGACATTGATTGTTAAATTGGATTCCCCCATCAATTTCTTATTATATATTTATATACACAATCAAACTTCATAAATAAATTATATATTGTTAATCTTATTCATGCATTGACGACTCTAATTCATTCAATTGAATAAATTATAATTAAATTATTATATATAAAAAAGAAAAGACATGGTATGTTCAAATTCAATTACTCATGTTTTCTAGCTAATTAATTAATTGACTTACCATATATAATATTTTCACAAGAAAGAAATTAAATACCAATTTAAGGACCTCAGCTCCAGTTCCACCACCATAATTAATTTTCCAAATCACTCGCTTCTTAGCAACTACCTAAAACTTGCCCCTTGTTTTTTCTTCAAATCAAATACACTATAATATAATATTAATTGAAAATATATACCACAAATTTACACTCACATATAATACAATGTAGCTAGTAGCTTGGTCAGGTTAATTTCCAAGTTCGTGTCCTTTTCTTTCTATATAGAGAGGGAGAGAAACGAAAAAATTTTGAAGGTTGGAGACGTGAAAACATATCTCAATCATTTTTTTTCCTCACAAAAGGGGGTTTTGGACTAGAAACCAAACACAATATATATATATATATATATATATATAGAGAGAGAGAGAGAGAGAGAGGGGTAACATTAGGTTTCATGTCTTGAAATCAGCATAGGCATGACTTTCATATATAGTATGATCGATAGAACGTAAATACGTACGTATGAATCATTCACAAAAAAAATTAATATTATGTTTATGAGTTGATAATTTATAGGCATCAATCGAACAAACTTGTTATCTACTTTCTCTTCGACAAAATGACAGTCAATACCGATGTGTTTAGTATGCTCGTGAAATGTTGGATTCACTGCAATCTGACGTGTTGACTTGTCGTCACATAATAGCATAATAGACTTCACATGATCAACACCCAAGTCACGTAACAAGTTCTTTATCCAAATCAACTCACAAGTTGTGGTACATATGGCTCTGAGTTGTGGGTTCCAACAACACGCGCGGCTTGGCCCACGACTTGAGGTCGCGGCCAAGGCCGCGAGAAGCTGTCTGGTCGTTTTTATACCCAAAATTTAGGGTTTTCTCTCATTTTACTCCCACTTTCCACTTCTCTCTTCATTGGGACGATTTTGAGAGCACAAGAGCCAATTTTGGAGCAGCTTGAGGTGAATCCACTCTAGAGAGATCGACGGGTTGGTGATTTGAAGCTTAGTTATGGGAGGAGTAAAATATTTCATGGGAGATACGTGGTTTGGAAGATTTCAGGTTCCGTTTGAGGTAAGCATCTTGTAAATCCAAGCTTTAGTATAAGGATCTTTGTAGATCTAAATTTTTTACTGATATTGGTTCATTTCTAGAGTTGATAAAATGGGTTATTTGGAAACCCTAGCTTTTTGTTGAAGATGACTTGGAAATGGTGGAATCTACACTTTTGGAGGCAAATGGTTGAGTTTTGAACCTAGGTTTAACTTAACCTAGCAAGGTGAGTTCAAGTTGATTTGTGAAAACGTTGTGCATGCCAAAATGCTTATTTTAAAGTGTTTACATGTTTTGCAGGAAAATATCATTTGTTGAGTTATTTGGTATGTTGATTTTTTGAAGTATTTAACTTGTTAAGCTTTGCAAAACACCCACCTTGGGATTTTGGGGCATCTTGATAAATAAGTCATTTTTAAGTGTTTAAATGATTTATTGTATAAATGGAGATTACTTGGTCAAAATGCACTTTTAGCATTTATTGGAAATATGCATCATCTACGTAATGGGACGTCTTGAAAATATGAATGTGTGAGTCATATGGATTTTGGGTCTTTCCCGACCTTGTGGACATGTTAGATTTGTAAACCTTTTTGGTTTTGGGCCGAAGGCCAATTTAAAACAAAGAGTCAAAGATTTTGGGAAAAGATGTAACTTATTGGCTCGCGTATTTTAACCAAATGTGTATTATGTCGTTGGGCTAGATTTATACTTAGAAGGGTCTTTGGAGTATCTGTCAGTTTTGGTACTCGATGTGGAGCGTTTGACGTATGATGCACTCAGTTGCGTCTTCTTGTGAGTTACATGTGTGGATGTGTTAGTTCATCCATTGGAGTCATGTAACGCTTTAGACCGTAATGCAATGGATCCATAGGTATAGAGGTCGGCCTTATTGTGTAAGTAAGATAAGATTCCCGTGTTTTAATTTGGAAATAGGCATTGGTGATACAATGTAATTTCTCAATGAACAAGCGTATCAAGGATGGTGAGATCCCAAGGTAAAGATCTAGATAGGGTTGAACTTGGTGATTCTTTGGGCTAAAGACTTGGATAGAGTTGAACCCACATTTGCACTGAACTATAGACTTGGATAGAGTTGATGTTCAAATGGCTAAAGACCTAGATAGGGTTGATGCATATTATGACTAAAGACTTGGATAAAATTGATGTTCAAATGGATAAAGACCTGGATAGGGTTGACGCCTATTATGACTAAAGACTTGGATATAGTTGATGTCTACCTTGACTAGAGATCTATGGATAGGGTTGATGTCAATGGTTGTTTATCCTTGAAAATACGCTTATAACATAGATATGTGGCTTAACTTTGTGTGCCCGCCACATTCAATGGAATAGGGCCTCCCCCGTCACCGAAAGGTTTTGTTTGGGTATTGGGTTTAGTACCCATGTTTTCGGTGTCGTTTTGTGTACATGGGTTTTATCCATGATTTACAGGTTGATTATTATACTCCGTCCGTGTTTTGGGTGTTTCGGAATATAAAGTCTTATCTGTGTTTTCATAACTTGGGAGTTGTTTTCTATTCACATTTGAAGTGAGTTTTGGGTTGGATCTAAGTTTACGAAGGAACGTTTTATATTGGGATCTCCATCTCTAAATTAGTTTGGATCAGAAAACGTTTGTATTGGCATCTCAATCGCTTAAGACGCATGTTATTGGAAAACGAGTCGTTTACATATTTGAAGCATATCGATTTGAAAGAGTATGATTTAAATTGCATTCCTTCTTTTCAACGATATAATTATTCATGTTTAAAACTCTTGAACTCACTAGGTGTTAGCCTAACCTTTTATGTAACACCCTAAAAATAGGGATAACAAAAATCCGAAAAATGGACCCAAGGTATACTAAAATTGCCATAGCAAGAGCCTCCCAAAAATAGGGAATATAAATAACCAACATGTTTAATCACAGTTGTAACTCAAACGGACAATAAATTAACAACCAACTAATCTAATTTCTACGACTAGAAAAGAGATTACAAAAGGGTTGTCATCTATAAGCCCAACAGTTCATTCCATAAGCATAATACGTTCAAGTGCAAAATCCCCAAGCTCTCACTCAAAGCAACTAAGCCTGCTTAGGACCGGCGCCGCTAGAACCTGAGATACACATCGACACCAAACAAGTGTTAGACCAAAAAGCCTAGTGATTTGTACAATAATAAGCATGCATGAACAGTTACAATTCTTATCAGAAGTTAACCAGTGTTCAATATATGTGGAGTCATTAGGGGAGACCCAAAGCACCAATCAAGTCCCACCCAATAGTCGATATACCTTGATGCCCTTAACAAGGAACACCCGAAAGGCCCGGCACACCCGAACACTATCGCTAAGAAAATTCCCCGAATGGCGGAGGTCTAGGCACATACCATCACAGTGGCGCCCAAGACTACATCCTCCTAGTGTACTGACTTGGTTCATCCACATAACGCATATAGGAGGTCCTTTAGGTGTATTTCAACCCAACATAATTCAATACCAACTACGGGTACAATATTTACATCCTATCATTATGAAGTCCAACAAAGACCCCACGACATATGTCAAACACATAAGCACTTTCTTTTTCGAACCACATTGATCTCAACTCCTAGGTATTATCCAATTCTTACACGCTGAACATACATCGCCCCAACAACAACTCTTCAACTTCGCACATATTGGTAGCAACTTCCACAATTCAAGGCCCTCGCAATCCACCAGTTCCAACTGGCCAAATAATGCGGCGCATACCTCCCTTTCTCATTGCATCCATAATCACTCGACCAAAATCGCAATAAACCCAAATTCACCCGCTCAACCCAGAGCAGCCAAGCTTATACAAACTATTCCAAATAGTTTAACACCGGACAACTGTCTCACTTGGAATCCCCTTTTCATGCATTACCAAAACTGACATAATGGTTCTTCGATTCCGAGCACTATATCCCACCACCTATACCTTCCTCCTTGAAAACTTCAAACCCACTTCTAACGAACGATTCACTGATTATTAGTGTGAACTTTTGGTCAGTTGCACGACTTTGATTAATCACATTTACACCGCACCGAACGCTATATTCTCTTTCTTCACTTATATTCATCATGCATATAAATATGTCACCAAAGTGGTATTCCAACTAAAACCATCATAATACCCATACATGCGTACATTTCATATCAAGTTACTCACATTGTGTATCCATGAGAAAAGCCCCAAGTAATGACACCCATAACATAAAACATAGCATATCACCAATATCTATATTTCCAACTATTTTCATCAAGAAATCTCAAATACTTGAACACATAGAGATAAAATAACAAATAGAAGATTATGATGTGTATCTAGTTTTAACAAAGGTTTAGTAACTCACTATCTAGGTTTTGGACCAAAACCTAGAAAAGATGAAAACCCTAGATGTTGGAGGATGAACTTGAAGATGAGAAGTTGTCTTGAAGAAACCCTAGAAACTTTCCTTGGATGACAATAAATGCTAGCAATGAAGGTTCAACCACCAAAGAATCGTATTTATGAGGGTTAGGATTTGGAGAGGAAAATGGGTTTGGGAGCTTCCAAAATCTCCAAGAGAAGAGAGTATTTGAGATAAATGAGATTGGAAATCAGATTGGAATTCATTTAAAACCCCTGCACCCGCTCGCGACCTTGCCCGACGACAGTGACATGGTCACTGTCGCGTGTCACAATCGTGCGAAGTCCCCCACTCTCGGTACATCTCCCGCGACATTGACACTGCGACAGTGACAATGTCACAATCGCGTGTCATAGTCGCGCGGGCTCCCCGATCCACGGTACATTGCTCGCGATAGTGACACCGCGAGAGTGACCATGTCACAATCGCGAGTCACAGTCGCGCCAGACTCCCAACATCCCGAAATTTGACCAGTTTCGATAACGAGCGCGAGGTTTGAACAGTTAAGGACGGTAAGTCAGATTATACGACATTTCAACATATCAACTATCATAAAACGCATACAAAGGCTCATATACTCACATAGGTACATTTAATGCATTTAAAAGAAATAAATACTTACCTTGAGAATTTCCGGGTGTTACATTTTATTTGTCGGCATGTGCAACAGGCTCCGTTTGGGAAAGGCCCTAGTGACACCGTGAAGAAACGAGTGCTAATTGTGTGCACGAGGGTGAGTAGTTTGGTGAAGTCTTCCGCAGTTGGAGACAGTGATTGTAACTGGATTTTAGTAACATCCGTACCTATTATAAACCGTGTATAAGGATTGAAATGTGTTTATTGAAGGTAAACCTTAAATTGTTGTTGAAGATGATTCAATTATCGATGTACTTAGAAAATTTTAAAGTAGTTGATATTTCCATATTTGAGGGTGTTACAGTTTTTGATCAAAAAAGTTGAATATGCGGCAATGAAGGTAGTTAGAATTGCTTAATGATTATGACTGTGAACTTCTATACCACCCGGGAAAGGCGAATGTAGTGGCGAATGCATTAAGCCGAAAAAAGTATAGTGGAGCGCTGCGAACATCGTTGGCAAGGATTGAAATTATTTCGAACCTTGTGGATATGATAAAGACTGCTCAAGCCGAATCGTTAATTGAGGTGAACCTCAAGGATGAATCCATATCCAAGCAACACCTTATCTTGACGGAAGATGGTAGAGGGTTGAAACTCTTCCAAGGACGAATTTGGGTGAGCAAGTTGGGTGGGTGCTGGAAGCTACTATTGGAGGAAGCGCAGAGATTAAGATATTCCATTCACCCCGGAAGCACTAAGATGTATAAAGATTTAAAGTTGAATTATGATAATGTCAATTTTTGACATTATTGAGGCACCGAACTGAGCAGAAATTGTTTGATCCCAGATAAAATAATGGTAATTCTAATGAGTTTTGAGAGAAAAGTACAGAACAACATGAATTAAAGAGAAAGCATGAATTTTAAGAAGAAGTTGCTAGAAATGGTTGTTTGAGAAGAAAAACTCAATGTGGAGATGAATGGTGCTTAGCAAGGTTCAAGTTTTGAATAAAACAGCACGCGGGGCGGTTTGGGACGCGAGTTAGTGGGTCGCGCGAGTTTTAAAAGTCCGGGCGACTTGTGGCGCGACCTAACCCGCGCCATAAGTCGCGCCATGCACTGTTGGTGTCTTAGGTGTTTTTCGGTTCATTTTCTGTTAAGACCTGTATGGATATAGTTGTCTGTATGAATATAGTTGTCTGAGTGTTAACAGATAAGTTGTTGTTCGGTTGTTGTGCTGAATAAATAGTCTGAATGTCAGAAATGACCATTTTACCCCGGTCTTTATTTTTGTCTAAATAAAACAAAAATGTTGAATAAATGACCTATAATTATAAAAAAAAATAATCAATTTAAACTTTTTTAAATAAAAACAACTTTGATGGTGCTCATACACAGATTGAAAACATAATATGAAAATAACTTAGTCATATGCACAGATGATGCTCATACACAGATTCATACAAAAATTCATACACAAAAAAAGCATACACAAAATCATATACATAGCGTATGAAAACAACCAAAACAACCATATACACAGCTTATCACAAAAAAAGGAAAAAAAAATACACAGATTCATACCTGTGAGAAAGAAAGCAGGTTCATCTATACACAACCCACACAAAATCAATTCATAAAAATCCATGTGAGAACGCATAAACAAAATCGATTCATAAAAATCAATGGAGAAAGCATACACAACAGATTCATAAAAATGGATGGAGAAGAGAAATACATGTGAGAAAGCATACACAAAGTCGATGGAGAAATCATACCTGTGAGAAAGAGCAGCGATCGTCGGAAGTAGCTCGTCGGAATCAGCATGTCGATGGAGAGAGCAGCGATGGTTTATAATGGTAGGGCCTTTTCTTTAATGGGGTGTAGTTGGGGGAAGGGTAGATAGGGAATAATAATGGCTGAGCCCAAAGGACCTCCATAATCTAGCTGACCGAATCAGCCACCATCTGAGCGATTAAGCCGGTACCGAACAGGTAGATATGGTTGTGCGAATAAGCCATATCTACCATACAGCCCATTAAGCCACAAACGAACAGGCCCTTAGTCGACTGTTTCAGTCAGATCTAGGTATTTGGCGATTGGACAAGGGACGACGGCGGATAGAAGCGGTTTTGAGGAGCAGATTCAAGACGATAAAGAGACAAAAAGGGGGGAGAGACTTGGTGGAACGGATCCTCGATCTTGTTACAAACTTTTACTTCAAGATTCAAGGATTTCAGGGAGTGTTCATTTTTGTTAAAACATTTCATTTCCGAACGATGTTTAGATCTATTTTGCTTTCACTTCCAGTTTTCATTTTTGTTAACCCCAACATGAGCTAAACTTCTCATGTTGGGGGTTGGATGATTATTTGGTGATGTTGCATGAAACTTGTGATTTGGTTTGTAGTTTTTGAATACTTGTGGCTCAATGAAGCATATGATGAATTTTCAATGTAATTCATTCTAGTCTGATCAGCTATTTGAATTTTTCTTGGTTATCCTACTCTTCGAGAGAAGTGTAGGATAATTAGATGTGTTTGTCATGTGCCTATGGTATAAAGTGGATAGAGATATACCGCTTTCACCATAGATCTTTTAATTTCACCTTCCTGAGTATTTTAACTTGAAGTTGAGTTCGAAAGGAGAAATTTCATTGTTAAATGCTAGTATTGTTATAGCTTGAGAAAGTGTAACAATCACTTTAAAATTAGTCATTGAATATGTGGTCAATTAATTTAAACCATCACTTGTTTTAGAAAACGATCCTTATATGAATCCAGCCCCCAACTTTCTTATCAGCAGTTGACTGTTTGTGTTCCTAAAAGCTTCCTTTTAGTCGTTTCAACTTAATCCTTTGCAAATCTTCAAAACAACCCAATTCTCATCTCGTCTAGTTAATACTCAATATAGTCTTGTGGTACTCAATACCAAGTTCCTTTGGTTCGATACTCGTACTTCCGTACTCATTACTTGATACGACACCGTACACTTGCGGTTGTTGGGAAGGGTGTAAACCCGACCTATCAAATTATTGATGGTTGGTTATGAAGCTCAATGTAGCAAGCTTTATAGAGAAATGCCTTACTTGCTCGCTAGTGAAAGTCGAGCACCAACGACCGTATGGAAGCTTGTGTAACACCCGAAATTTTCGGTAAGTAAATGGCACCCGGACTTTTCGGCGGCTTGTAAACAGTGGGGTTTTGTTTGTAATTGTATCGTTTAAGTCCCTTATAGTATTGGGGGTGTTGGCATTGAAAAAGTTGAGTTTTGGGACTTGGAAATGGCTCAGCGACAGTGCCTGGCGACTATGACAGTGTCATAGTCGCACTGTCACAGTCGTAGGGAAGGTACCGCGGCCTGGGGGAGTCTGGCGACATTGCCCTGGGCAATGTCGCTGGTCAATGTCGCACCAGAGGCCCAGGGCACTGTTAAGTGCGGGATTCCAGCCTCCTTCCTCATTTCTCTTCTCCAAACTTTTCCTATCCTCTCTCAAATCATCCCTTCTTCACTCCCCTCAAACCCTAACTTATTTTGGGACCTTTTCTTGGGTTCTTAAAGTGTTCCATCATTAAGTGGTAGTTGGGAGCCATGGCAAAGAGTTCACCATTATCATCTTCAACCTCAAGCTTCATTTTAGGGTTTTCTAGGTTTTCACCAAAACCTAAGTGGTAAGTTCATCCTCTCCATTTCTAAACCTTAATATAAGTTATAAATGCCTTCTTGATGGTTTCCTAGCATTTGGTTTCTTGAATTTCGGATTTGATGGTTTTGGAGAAATTAGGTCAAAAAAATTAGGGTTTTGGCCAAGTTGGAGATTTTGATGTAAAATGTTTGGGGATCGATTCTAAATGGTTGAACTAGTGTATTTATGATTGGAAACTTGTGATGATAGGTTTTTGGAAGGTTTTGCTTATGGATTCGGAGTTCTTCAAGGAAGCTCAAGTTGGGGGTAAAATCTAGATTTAGCCTAAATCTAGCAAAGGTGAGTTCAAGTTGATTTGTAAAAACGGTGTGCATGCCAAAATGATTATTTTAAAGTGTTGTGTTTTATATTAAAATGCTAATTGCTGATAAGTTTGGTTATTTGGAAGCATTCAACTTTGTAAACGTATAACACACTCATCTTGGGGATTTTTGAGTATGTGGTTAAATGCATCGAAATGAAAATGATTTGATGACTTATTTACCTAAATGGAAAGTATTGGGTAAGAATGCATTTTTATGCTTGTTGGTATTACGTGTATTTTGTATCGTGAGATATTTTAAAAATACCACCGTGTAAGTCATGGGCGTTTGGTCTTTCCCAACTTTGCAAACATTTCTGAACTTCTGAACTTTGGGTTTTGGGAAAAGATGTAACTCAAGTATTTATTGAGTAAACCGGGGATATTGGTATTTAAATGATTTATTGTATGGGTATAAACCTCTTGTGTAATTGTCATTTAAATGTGGGTCATGGGACGTTTTAGAAAGAGTAAATGAGATTATAAACTTGGTTGGAGAATGTTTTATGTTGGAGTTTATTTCATTAGTTGAAGCATGTGTTTGCATAAATGCGGTCATTTCATTTTATTGCATTTTGCGGATTTTAGCATATGTCGCTTGATAGGTTGAGCTTAAGGCTCAGTTTTTTTGTTTTGTCGGGTAATGAGGACTTTTGTCCGGTTTTAACAACTTAAAAAGGAGCTTTGGGTGTGAGTTGCATTTATTGCACTTTATTTTGGGGAATACATGTTTTGAGTGCGTATGTTATTCATTTGGAGTCATGTATTTTAGACTGTAATGCATTGGATCCATAGGCATGTGAAGTCGGTCGTGTTTAATGGTGAGGACCCTTGGGATTCCCACTTCGGGAAATAATGTCGTGTTGGCATTGGTGTTGTCCCGGTTGTTTGGTGAAGAGGAACCTTTATAGGTTGTACCCCGGGACCATTGGGTCTTGTGTTTGGATGTCTAATTCTTATGCACGAGGTTAGACATCGCGAGTTATCAAGCGAAGAGTTGAGGCTCCTATCTTGAATGCTAGGGAGTAGGCACTAGGGGTCGAATGAGTACCCTAAGGATGAAACTCCGCTAGAGACCGAACAGGTAATAAGATCGTGTATCCTTGAGGTGTAGCTCGGCGGAGCAGGCAATGGGGGATACGGTGTTTGGGACTCGAAATAAGTCCGACTGGAGGTGTAGCTCGACGGAGCAGGCAATACAGTCAAAACTGGAGGTGTAGCTCGGTAGAGCAGGCAATACAGTCACGATCTGAGGTGTAGTTCGACAACATGGTTATGTGGATTAACTTTGTGTTCCGCCACGTACAATGGAAACGGGTCTCCCCCGTCACCGGAAGGTGTTATTTGGGTATTGTCGGGGATTATTTTATTATCCATATTTTCGGTGACGTGTTTGCGTATATGGGTTTGTTTACCCAAGATCTGAGGGTTGTGTATTATGCCCGCCCATGTTTGGGGTGTTTCGCAAAGTAAAATCTTATTTCGAGTTATTATAATTGAGAGTTTGCTCACCGTTCACGTTTTGGGTGAGTTTGGGGATAAAAGGGTTTTACAAAAGAAGGGTCAAGTTGGGGCCCTTGTTTTAAAGGCGTTTTTGGGAAATGTTGTTGTTTGATATTTAAAGTAAATCTTTTGATCATCCACGATTTAAATTGCATTCTTTCCCTTTAACAAATATACTTATTCCATGTTGTAAACTCTTGAACTCACTAGGCGTTAGCCTAACCTTTTTATTTGTCGGCATGTGCATCAGGTTCCGGATGGGGGAAATGGTTCTAGCGTTGTTGCGAAGAGTTGAGCATTAGTTATATCCACGAGGGTGAGTAGCCTGGTGAAGTCTTCCGTCTTATTCTTAGGAATAGCAACTTGTGTTTGGGTTTTAGTAACACCCAACTCGATTTAGTCTTCGTGTAAGACTTTATTTATTTGTTGATGGTTGAACCTAGATTAGTAATTCAAGTTTGGACTTGTTGTAAGAGATTTTATCCTTATTTGAGGTTTTATTGAAAATTTTAAATTAGTTGTTTTTTTTCCAATTTTAAGGATGTTACAGCTTGCAATCTTTGGAAATACTGGAGTGGAAGTGGGATCACATCATGATGGATTTCTTGAAAAAACTACCAAAGACATTGAAGGGTCATGACACCATTTGGGTGGTAGTGGATAGGTTGACCAAAAGCGTTGTAACACCCCGAATCTTAAGTTTTAACTTGTGGTTTGACCCAGAATTCATGTATTATTGGTTGTTAGGTAAGATAGTTGTCATGAAGGGGGAAAGGTTTCCAGCAGTGCTTGGCGCGGCTCACCGCGCAGGTGGAACCGCGCGACCATCCATGCGGGACTCTGCCCATCGTGGCTCTAGTGCTCCGCGCGGCTCACCGTGCCAGTGGAACCGCGCGAGAACTCGCTCGCGCACACAGATAACCAATAAATTGAATAAATCAGCCACCAAACACACATTTACTCCATCTTTCACATTTAGGGTTCTTTGGACTGCGTTTTTCTCTCAAGGAAAGGCTGGTAAGTCTTCCCTCTTCACCCTCTCCCCATTAATGATTTCCATCCACTCCAAACCCTTAATCATTTATGACATTTAGGTTCCTTTGAGCAATTATTGTGCTAGTTCAAGTCTTCTCAAGGAGCCCATCTCACCCCACTAGTCACTTGGAATCTTAACGTTTTAAGCTACAGCCCTACAAGGTGAGTTCATTCTCTTTTAAAAAAAAAGTATACATGTTAAAATGTAGATTTTAACCTCTAAACAACTCTTCTCTGATTTCTATTGATTTGGGTGAGTTTGCACCAAAACCTAATTTTGGAGATTTGGGGGTTTTATGTGGGTAAACTTGTTTTCAAGTATTACAACCTATCTTTGGGAGTATTCACATATTTGTGCATATGTAGACATGGATTTTCTACAAAACTCAAGTTTAAACATTTTGAAAACTAAACTAGGGTTTAAGATATCGATGAATGCTTATTTAAGGAGAACTTGGGTAGGTTGGCTTTTGGTGTGAAAGTATTATTCAAAGGATTATATTGGAACCTCTTGGAATTTCATTAATAATTACATGAAGTCTTGAGTCTTGTATGTTTGACGGCTCTAAACTATGGGAATTATTGGTTGGTTTTGTTGACATTGGATTGGCTATTTGGTTGCATACGGCCATCATGAACCCACAATTATTTGTATCATTTGTCCGACGAGGGAATGTTAGTTTTCCACGTTGAGGCACGTTAGGCATCAGATAAGGTATAAAGTCCTACGTGCTAGTACGCGATATTGGGTGAGGATCTCAACGTTAGGACCCTATGTGGTTGAAGTTGACTTCCCGTGGGTGTACGTTTAAAGCTATCGAGCCTAACATCAATTGCATGTAGGGGTGCTCAAAAAATCGACCAACCCGACCAACCAAATCAACCCAACTCGACCAACCCGGAAAAAAATCAACCTGAGGTAACCTGACATATAATTGATACAAAATTAAGACAACCCGAAGCTATTGGGTTGATATTGGGTTAGGCTCAAAGTAACCCAACCAACCCGATAAACATTTTAGCGGCTTGTCTAAAATTATTTATATTTCTCTTTAACATGTATAAGCTACCAAAAACAACTCGACAATAACGAACAATGGAGGACATTATTGGAAAGTTAAATGTAATACCTAAATATTTGATAAACTCGTATATTATTTTGAATGATTGATCGTATTTCAAAGAAAAATTTCTTTATTTTTATGTTTTCACTATTGCTTTCACTTTGTTTAAACATAACCCGACCAAACCGATCAACCCGAACGGGTTGGGTTGGGTGGGGTTGCACTTTTGTTTGGGTTGAAAATTCTCAAACCACCAACATTGGGTTGGGTTGTTGAAACGCCTTCAACCCGATCAACCCAACCCGTGAGCACCCCTAATTGTATGTACTTCATTATGTGTTTGGTTTTACTAACATGTCAAGTGGCTTACTTTTGAGTTCCGTCACTTATGTTAGTAAGCAGGTCTCCCCCGTCAACCCAAGAAGTATTTGTATTAAAGTGAAGATTTGTCTATATTTATTCCACCGACTTTTCTTAAATATCTCGTTAGAATTTACTGGTTTCTCCATATAAATGTTTGATCTTACTAGGCTTTAGCCTAACACTTTTTCTTAAAATGACATGTATAACAGGTCATTCTAACGGTGGGATTCCTCGGGCTTGAGTGGAAAGTCGTTGAAGGATAATAGCATTTTTGAAGATTATAGAGGTGTACATTTAATATAGTGATGGTATACTTTCGGAGTGGGATGACGAAAACCGTTCGTAATCTATAATTAATTGGTCTAGATTAGTAGGTTGTCGAGTTTAAACTCACTTGATATCCGTATTGTAAACGCCACACAATTATTCCCCTTTTTGGGTGATTCAATTATGATAGACTTGTTTATTCCGCACTTATTTTAGGTTTAAATTAACCCCAATTTTTAGGGTGTTACAAGCGCGAGCTTCTTGGCCATGAATGAAACCTTACCATTGGACAAGCTAGCAAGATTATACATTAATGAGGTGGTCTCGAGGCATGGAGTACCAATATCCATCGTTTCTGATCGGGATAGTCGTTTCACTTCTCATTTCTGGAATGCCTTTCAAAGGGAATTGGGGACAAGAGTAAAGTTGAGTACGACGTATCACCCTCAAACGGATGGACAAAGCGAATGGACTATTCAAACGCTAGAAGATACATTGAGATCGTGCGTCATCAACTTGAGGGGAAATTGGGATTCACATCTTCCATTGGTAGAATTCGCCTACAACAATAGTTATCACTCAAGCCTAGGCATGGCGTCGTTTGAGGCCTTGTATGGTCGAAAGTGTATGACGCCGACTTGTTGGCTCGAAGCGGGCGAGAAGCAATTCGTCGGACCGGAAGTGGTGCAAGAAACGGCGGACAAAGTAAAGAGCATCCGGGAACGTTTAAAGGCGACCCAAGATCGTCAAAAGAGCTACACGAACAAGAAAAGAAGACCAATGGAATTTAATGTGGGTGACCGGGTGATGTTCAAAGTGTCGCATTGGAAGGGGATTATTAGGTTCGGAAAGCGAGGAAAGCTTAGTCCTCATTTTCTTGGGCCTTTTCCTATCATTGAACGCGTGGGACTTCAAGTCTACAAACTAGAGTTACCACCCAAGATGGGTGGAATTCACCCTACATTCTACGTGTGTTACCTACGAAAGTGTTTAGCCGAGGAAGAAATCATTATTCCACTATCCGATATTCGAGTGGACAATGACCGATGTGTGGAGGTACCAGAAGCCATCTTGGAAAGGGAGACGAAGAAACTTCGCCATAAAGAGGTGGTTATGGTCAAAGTACAATGGAAACATCACCGATGAGCAAACATAACTTGGGAAGTGGAGGAAGACATGAAGAGGCGATATCCTCACCTTATTGCGTGATGTTTGATTTCTAGGACAAAATCAAATTTAAGGAGGGTAGGATTGTAACACCCCAAATTCTGGCTAATTTCTTATTTCTATGATTAAGGTTCACTTTAATAATTTCACCTCTAATCTCAGTCGTGTGTCGAGAATCGGGCCATCAGGTTTTGGAGGGGGGGGGGGAAGGACTCGGTGGCAGTTCACTTGGGCATTGTCTCATGTCACAATCGCCACCAAAGCCCCACCCTCGGTACATTTCGGGCGAGAGTGCCCGGCGAGAATGCCAATGGCACTCTCGCGTGTCATAGTCGCGGGTCGGCTAGAAACTCTTGGTACGTTTTGTGTGAGAGTGCCTGGCGAGAATGCCCATGTCACTCTCGCATGGCAAGGTCGTCGGCGGGCCAGCGGGCTTTTATAGCAAAATCCGACTTTTTGAGCTTTATTTGATAATTTTGGGACTTTTGAAGAACTCGTTTTCCTCTCAACTCCAACAAGAGAAGTAACTAACATCTTTGGAAACATCAAGCCATCATCTCCATCTTTAGTGTTTTGTCAAAATTACGGTTTCTCCATACAAACCTTAAAGGTGAGTTTCTTGATCTACAAACCTTCTTTACAATACTTGTATTCTTGAATATATATATATATATATATACACACACATAAATGTCATTTGTGGGCCAAAAATCTAGGTTTTCATGAGTTTTGGTTGCATAAGTATCTTGGTCTTATTGTTGCATATAATTGTCATAAGATAAACTTATTGTTTGAGAAATATATGTGGGTTTGTCATCATCATGAAATGAACAACATTGAAAGTGAGAAATCCTGTATGGCTAATATCATGTTCTTGGGTTTAAAAGTGAAATATGCATGAGTGTGAACATCTTAACTCATTTTGATCATATGTAGAGGGTTTGACTTCTATTTCCTTGTGCACGAGGATTTAGATTGTATGATTTATGTGTTCAACATTTTGGCCCCTTTGGGTCACTAGCGAGTAGGCAATAGGGGAAACAAGTCCTTGAGGTGTAAATCGTCTAGATTGGATAGACAATAATGTCTCGTAAATCCTTGAGGTATAACTCAACGGAGTAGGCAATAAAGGCAAATGACGGTTTGAGGTTGTGATGTCTTGATGGCATGGGAACTAGAACCGGGACATGAGGTGTAATATAATAACATCACGGGTGACCCCACTCACGTGTACTTGTCACCCCGATGAAACGGGTCTCCCCCATATTTCAAAATAGGGGTGTACAAAAAACCTTCAACCCGCGAAACCCGTCCAACCCAAACCGCTAACAACTCAATTAAACCCAACCCGCCCACCCGCCAAACCGCCAACCCGCAAATTAAGAGAGTTGAAATTGGGTTACGCTTTGTTCAACCCGCTCAACCCGCCAACCCGTCACTAATATATAATTTTTATAAAATTTTATGTATATCTATACTACTATATAAAAATTCTAAAACGGTTATTGTACAAACTTTTGTACAATAACATTTACCACCCTTACAATGTTATATTACCACCCTTATAATTACTTATTTAATTTACTTTATATCCCTTACTTTTTCATTTTTCATTTTACATCATTATCATATTAACACAAATAATCGTATATGAACAAAGATGTAATGAAAAAATACGTTTCTTTTTCTACAAATTATACCATTATAATCGTCTCGTCAATACCTTCAAAACGAGCCCAATATTGAATATTTTTTTATTTAACCGTACTATTAAATATCATGAATATCTACAAATACGATTGTTTTATATCCTTACACTTTATTTTATTTTCACATTTAGCATATTAAAAATACGTAAACCAACTAAAGTATATTAAAAACATGTTTCATCAATTCATTTTATTTTGAAAAAGTTACATTGTAACACACATAACAAATTATTGAAATAGTTCACATAAATCACCAACTAGCGAATTCCGTATAGCGAAGTGATATTTGTTATCCTTGATTTGATTACACTATAAGCATGAAATTATTGGAATTTACGTCTATCTTCAACTGCCCCTTTTGTTCTTTATTTAACTTTTTAAATAAATTTGGAAGATAAAAATAAACTTTTACACCCGCCGCATTGCGCAGGCATATAACTAGTATATATATATATATATATATATATATATATATATATAGTGGAAGGATATTTTGCAACCCTTAAAAATGTTGCAACCCTTGCAACCCACATCTTAACCGTCGGATTCATGATCGACGGTTATTTTATTTTTATTTTTCTATTTTTTTAATTAAAAATATTGGGCCTCATATCTATTTATAACCGCCGATCATGAATCCGACGGTTAAGATGTGGGTTGCAAGGGTTGCAACCTTTTTAAGGGTTGCAAATTAAACAACCCCTATATATATATATGATACAAGAATATAAAACAACTAGTCTATTTAAGTAAATTTATAGCCCAAGCTATATTATATACATTATATATATATATATATATACATTTTACTTAACCGAACAAATTAATGGATGCTTGTTCGTGTTCGTCATTAAACTTAACCAAACAAATGAATGAACACGACCGGTAAAATAACGTATTTTTTGTGTTCATGTTTGTTCGTTAAGAAAATGTGTTTGTTCGTGTTCATTTATGTTTGTTCGTTAAGATGCTAAATAAACGAACGAACACAAATGAACAAAAAGACAACATCATTAATCATCATTTAGTTCCGAAATAACATAACAAAATGAAAAATCGGGTAAATTTATGAATAATAAGAAATGAGTTTTTAAATTTTAATATAATTAATGATTTTATATATTAATATCATAATATATATATATATATATAGGGATGAGTAGCGGAACTGGGTACCCGCTTTTGGAACCGGAACCGATCTGGAACTGTCGGTTCCGGAATCGGAACCGATGCGAGTGGTTCTGGTTCCTAAGACACGGAACTGATTAAGACTAGTTCTGGTTCTTATTTTTTGGAATCGATACCCGCTGGGTACCCGTCGGGACCGGTTCCGGGACCGGGTGGGTACCCAGAACCGCAACCGACGGGTACCCGCTGTTTTTTATAACTATTTTTTTATATATTGAATTATTAATAAAATCTATTAGATTATTACCGTTTATTACTCATATAGGGAATTAGGGTTGCTTTCACGACATCCGATTAAGATTTTTCCCAAACTAAGCCGCCTCCCACCTCCATCGATTATAGATTGAACACGATTTCTCCATCGATTTCTTTTACCAAATCTGCAAATCGATGAAGTCATGAAACACGTATAACAAATCTGCAAATCGATGAAGCAGATTTAAGATTTATCCATTGATTATCTCTCAAGTCTCATCTCCATCGATTATGTATGTTATCATCTCCATCGATTTTGTATATTAATCATCTTCATCGGTTCGGTATGTTAATCATCTCCATCGATTTTGCAGGCTTGAATCAGCTCCATCGATTTAAAGGCAAAGGGATTTCTGCAAAGGGATTCTTCAAATAGTTTTCTACAACGAGATTTCTTCAAACCGTGTGGTGCTTGACTGCTTGGGACAACGAGTCAACGATAAGAAACCTTCAAGCCTTCAAGGTATCATACAATTCATTATAATAAAGTAATAATGCTAATAAGTAATATAGTTGTTTGTTATTTGCTACAACCGTGTGTGCTTACTGTTTGGCAAAAGGGTTTGAATCAACTCCAACAAAATATTGTAACCGGGTACCCGGAACCGGTTCCCAACGGTTCCGGGACCGGTTCCAAAAAAATGAGAACCGATGCATCCAGTTCCGACATCCTAGGAACCGCCGGTTCTGGTTCTGGAAAATATAGGCGGGTACCCAATTATGCTCACCCCTATATATATATATATATATATATATATATATATAAACGTAAACAAACATAAATAAACAGACATTAACGAACGTAAATGAACGAACGAGCTAATTGTTCATGTTCGTTCATTTAACTAAACGAACAAAAAAATGTATTCATGTTCGATCAATTCTTAAATAAATGAATATAAACGAAAATCTCCCGAACGGTTTGCGAAACGTTTGGTTCATTTACAACCTTAGCACTGCTAAATGCTAACCAAATAACCTCTTGGTTCACTAAACGTTTGTATATTCTTAGTAGTATTTATCGTACTTCATTTAACAATTTTATGTAAACTACTAAACCGCCCAACCCACCCAAACCGCCATAACCCGCAAGGGTTGGGTTGGGTTGGGTTATACTTTTGAATGGGTTGGGTTGGGTTGAGTTTTTCCAAACCGCCATAATTGGGTTGGGTTGTAAAAATGTCCCAAACCGCCCAACCCAACCGCGTACACCCCTATTTCAAGAGGCTTCTCTTGTGTGTTCAGGTTCAGGTTTGGAACGTCGTTGCAATGTTGGGCAATCGGTATTTATGGTACAAAAAGGGAATCGGTAACATTAATCTTATGTTATGATTATTTTACATGTGAACTGTTTTGACTTATGAGATCTCACTAGGCTTTAGCCTAACACTTGTCGTGGTGCTTTGTTGGTTCACAAGTCCCACTAGCGGTGGAATCTAGGATGCCATGACTTGTCGGTCGTGAAGTACCAGGCTTTTGGGGGACTTTTGAGAATAGTGAATTTTTGGAGATAAAGCAACACCCAATGTTAATCTAGTTGAAACTGTTTCTAGATTAAGTAGGTTGTTGTAGTCCTTATCTTTATCCCGTTGGAATTTGTACAAACAACCCCAAGTTTCGTGGGTTATAGTTGGCATACCTTGAAATTTTATTTTGCCCATTTTCTGGAATGTACCCCTTCTATTATGCTAACTTTTAGGGTGTTACATATGACTTAGCACGAGCACTTAATTTATGTCATGATTTGGGAGATGTAGACACAAACACTAAACACCCGAAAGTACGTAGCATAGAAAAAACTGGAAGAGAACCACAAAGTATCTCATAAGAATACTTATCTCCAAATATTTTGGATGGTGTTCGATTTATCAGAAATGTGGCAGTAAGAATGCATTTAGAACAGAAATGTATCAAAACTCTTGATTGAAACATTAATGATCTTGCCACGTTGAGTAGGTGTTGATGCTTTCGCTTAACCATTGAAATTTGTTAAGGGCGTCCAACACATGACGTTTGGTGTAGTATACCTTTCTCAACAAATAAATCATCAAATTATTTAGCATTGTTAGAACAAAATGCTTTGATCTATGTATCAAACTGAGTATACACCATGTTATAGAATTTTGGCACAATGCTGATCACATATGACTTATGTTTGAGTAAATAAACCCATGTAAATCGACTATAATCATCCACAGTCGTAATAAAATATCGATGTCCTTGATGTGCATCTACACAAAATGGTCCCCATATGTCACAATGCACAAGATCAAAGGGTTTACTACTCATGTTATGTAAAGAAATGAAAGGAAATCGTTTATGTTTTGACAAGGGACAAATGGTGCAACATTCGTTAGTAGAACCAGAAACATTCTTTACATTCAACAAATACGTTATTGCCAAAATCTGTTTATTACTAGGATGCCCAATTCGTATATGCCACACGTCTAAAGAAACTTGAATACTTTCTGCTACTTGACAAGCAATAAAGTCTTAAGTTATGAAGATGTACAACCCTCAAACTCTATTAGCCATGCTAATCGTCTTCTTCGACTCTATCTCCTGGACAACAATATATTCATGTAGGAAGTTGACTGTTAAATTCCTATTAGTAGTCAAGGCACTTACAGATAGAAGATTTAATCGAAAATCAGGAACATGTAAAGATCTTGAAAAACAACCTATTTATTCAAATTAACGTCTCCAACCATTGTTACGAGTATAGTTATTGGTGCTTGTTTCGTAAGGAATGTTAGTGGTGAAGAAACTTATGTTATTTGGCTAAGAGGTCAAAATTTCTGGTTATGGCAAACTTTTAGCGGATTCAAACTTCGTTAGAGATGTCCCATGTCTCAAGGAGTTTAGCATATCGCCTTACATTGGAATATTCGGGCCAAGATTTCGAGGACGAAATCATTCTCAATGTGGGGAGGATTGTAACACTCCGAAATCTTCCCGTTTGTAAATCATCACCTTGTTTATTTGCGAACCGTAGTTCATTAGGAAGTTGTTTAGATTGGAATACCTATGCTTCCTAAACCATGTCAGGAGTGTGCGGGCGCGAAATCCGGGATTTTCGAGTTCGGTACGCCTTGGGCGACTGTGCCGGCGAGAGTGCCCAAGGGCACAATCGCGTGGCATAGTCACGGGGCTCCAACCCCTTACGGTACACTGTGGGTGATTATGCCCGGCGAGAGTGCCCAAGGGCACAATCGCAGGGCATTCTTGCGGAGGTGTCCATGGCCACGGTACAACTCGGGCGATTGTGCCTGGCGAGAGTGCCATGGCACTATCGCCGACGGGCCCAGTCCCCTTATTTGATGTGACTTCTTGCCCTATTTCATTTGTTACACTTCCAACTCAACTCCTCTCCTCTCCAAAACCGAAACCCTTATTTCCCTTCTCGATTTTGAGCTTGTAGAACACCAAAACTTGAGATTTCAAGTGGTTCTTCACCACTTGGTAAGGTTTTGAAAGATATAAACTTTAATCTCCTCATTTTCATCTCCATCCCCAAGTTGCTAGGGTTTCATCTAATACTTTTCAAAACCCTTCCCATCCTCTTGAAGAGTTGGAGTTTGGGGCCCATTATAATGACCTATAAGTGTTGTGTTGGTGGATTCAAGTTATAGTTGAGGTAATCTTCTCATGCTCTTCACCTAAGAAATTTGGGTTTTGTAGTTCTCATCTCTTCCATTTATGGGAACTTGGTTTAACTTAGGAATATTTGTAGCAAAGGTTTGTGGTGGAACTTGGAGCTAGTGAAGGATTCAATACTTCATTCTAGAAGTTCAACCTTTGCGGGTAAAACCTAGATTTAGCCTAAATCTAGCAAGGTGAGTTATAGTTGCTTTACAAAACTATATACATGTCAAAATATAAATGTTTTGAGTTTTAAACATGCAAATATGTGTTCACTTCATATTTAATGAGTTTTGATGATTTTGGGTATTTTGAGCATATTAAGTTACTAAATGGTTGTGAAAGATTTATGACATGTTATTGGACATTTTGGCCACCAAAAAGGATATTAGCTCACTAGTAAACATTTTATTGGATTGAAAGGATTGGGTACTCATTTCAATGGTTATTTAATATGTGTAAATTGGGTCACAAATGGTTTTGGATGAAAAGATTTTAAGAGTCAAAGTCTTAAGGACAAGTATTTCGGTTATGGTGTATTTTGGGGTTTTGACCAACCTACGAGTTTTGGACATCGGAACTTTAAATTCATTGGATTTTTAAAAGTGTGAGTTATTGGAAATGATCATCCTTGACCTTATATATATTTTGGGAAAATGTAAACTTTACGAATTAGGCCTTTGGCCGTTTATAATTAAGGTAATTGTTCGTGTTTGGAAAAGTTGTACATCTACGCATATGACCATATTGGCTTTATTTAATTTCCAAGTGTTTTATGATATCCTTGTGACTTGGCTTATACGCTAAGGGATTTTGGGACGTTGTCCGGTCTAAATGGCTCAATGGAGCATTTTAGGCATATGTAACTATTATACAAATGTTGGTTATTACATGTTTGGAATGCATTTAGTTCATTCAATTGGAGTCATGTAATGTTTAGAATGTAATGCAATGGATCCATAGGCATAAGAGTCGTTTGTTCATCATGGAGTCTTGTCATCCATGTTTGAGTCTAGCGAGTAGTCCCCAAGTCATGTTGTTATGTAAGCTTGCGGTGGTGCTCTTGAAGAGTCGTATACGGAGCTAAGTCTTGCGGTGGTGCCATGGTGAGCCGGATACGGAGACTTGTGACTTTTGTGGTGACACTCATCTAGAGGTCGAGTAGACTAGGGTCATTTGGGTATCTTGCCGTGGTTGCTCAATAGAGCCGTATACGAGGATCCATGACCCGAAGTGAATCTCGTGAACGTCGATAAGTGGCTTAACTTTGTGTTCCGCCACATTTGATGGAATTCGGGTTTCCCCCGTCACCGAAAGGTGTTATTTTGGGTATTCCCTTACCCAACTTTCGGTGTTGAACGTACTATTTATTTATATAAATAGCTTTTGATGAAATACTACGTGGGTGCGTTTTGGGAGAAATTGAATGATGCTTATTTATTTAAAAAGGTGTGTTTGGCATGGGTGGAGACGTGTTTTGAAAATAAAACCTTTTACAACTTATGTTTCAAGAAGGGATGCTCTTGGAGCAAGTTTTTGGTTTTAAAACATCTTACGATTTTTATATGGTTAAATTGCTTTAACTCACTAGGCGTTAAACCTAACACTTTTTCGTATCGACATGTATATCAGGTCTTAGATGGATCTGAGTGGCGAGTGAAGCGGAGTAGAAGTTCCGGTAGGACGGCTCTGGTGACGTCTTCTGGTTTTGAGAAGATAGTGGACTTGGTGGTTGTAGTAACACCCGTCAGACTATGTTCCCGTTTGCGGGACTAGATAGTTCCGTTAGAACTCTGATGCACATTGTTGTTGTGTTTTCTTCCCTTGCAACTTTAGTTTTTCATGTTTCAAGTTATGTATCTAAGGGATTTTTGGAAGTTTTATATTGTCTGTTGTAACGCCCTAAAAATAGGGATAACAAAAATCCGAAAAACGGACATGAGGTATACTAAAATTGCCAAAGCAAGAGCCTCCCAAAGATGGGGAAATGTATAAACAACCTGTTTAATTACAATTGTAATTTAACGGACAACAAACAACAACCAACTAATCTAAATTCTACGACTAGAAAAGAGATTACAAAAGGATTGTCATCTATAAACCCAAACGGTTCGTTTTCAAAAGTATAATGCGTCCATGTGCAACATCCCCAAGCTCTCACCCCAAAGCAACTAAGCCTGCTTAGGACCGGCGCCGCTAGAACCTGAGATACACATCGACACCAAACAAGCGTTAGGCCAAAAAGCCTAGTGAGTTGAACAATAATAAGCATGCATGAATAGTTACAAAACTTATCAGCAGTTAACCAGAGTTCAATATATGTGGAGTCAATAGGGGAGACCCATAACACCAATCAAGTCCCACCCAAGAGTCAATATACCTTGATGCCCTTAACAAGGAACACCCGAAAGACCCGGCACACCCGAAGACTATCGCTAAGAAAATTCCTCGAATGGCGGAGGTCTAGGCACATACCATCACAGTGGCGCCCAAGACTACATCCTCCTAGTGTACTGACTTGGTTCGTCCAACATAACGTATATAGGAGGTCCTTTAGGTGTATTTCAACCCAACATATTTTCATACCGACTACGGGTACAATATTACCATCCTATCCTCATGAAGTCTAACAAAAGACCCCAAATGACAATTATACTCATCATGCATATAATTATGTCACCAAAATGGTGTTCCAACTAGAATCATCTTAATACCAAAACATGTTTACATTTAGCATATCAAAATACACACATTATGTATCCAAGAGAAAACCCCCCAATAATGGTACATATAGAGTAAATCATGGCATTTCACCCATAACTACATTTCCAACATATCTTCCCAAAGGAATCCCAAATAATTGAACATATAGAGATAGATAATAACAAATAGAAGAGTATGATGTGTATCTAGTTTTAACAAAGGGTTAGTAACTCACAATCTAGGTTTTGTACCAAAACCTAGAAAAGTGAAAACCCTAGATGTTGAAGATGAGACTTGGAGGTGAGGAATGGGGGTCTTGAATAACACTTTAATAAAGACATTTGAATGGAGCTTTGATGACAACTCAATACTCTCACCAACCAAGACCCTATAAATTTATGGAGGTAGGTGAAGAAGACCTAAAAATCGCCCAAAGAGTATGCTCTCCCGTTTTTGATGATAAATGCTTGAAATGAGGGGTTGAATTCTATTAAAACAACAGACTGGACCATGCGGGCGACTATGCCCCGCGACATTGCCACTGGCATAGTCGTCAGGGCATTGTCGCCGAACCACTAGACCTCTCGGTACATGCACCGCGATAATGACACGGCGATAGTGACCAGGTCATAGTCGCGTGTCATAGTCGCCAAACACACCCCACCCGCGGTACACCATCCGCGACCTTGACACGACGATAGTGACAATGTCACAGTCGCCTGTCATAGTCGCACCAGACTCCAAACTTTTCGAAGTTTGACCAATTTTGATAATGAACGCGAGTGCTTGAACGATTAAGTATGGTAAATCAATTATATGACATTTCAACATAATAATGATCATAAAATGCACATAAAGACACATATTCTCACATAAGCGCAATTAATGCATTAAGGGAGACAAAATACTTACCTTGCGAATTTCCGGATGTTACATATGCTATTTTCAAAATTCAGGGGTGTTACAAGTTGGTATCAGAGCTCTAGTTTAAGTGAACTAAGTATGAGTTTTAGATGCTGAGACTTAAGCTGAGACTTTAAGTTATGAATTGGTTCGGGATGGATAGAACTCTAAGTTGAGAGTGGATCGTAGTGGTTGACATAAATGCACTAGTTGAGAGTCGTGACTATGGTGACGAGAATTCTTATGTGTATTACATTCATAATATCACTTAGATACTGATATTGTGAATACAATATTACGTGAGCATACTTGACTTTACCATTGTTGTGATGATTGATTTGTATAGGAGTATGTCTTCGTTGTTAATCTTTTGTCAGTGTAACCTCTTAACCTCATCCTCATGTATGTCAGACGAGAATGGCGAATGCGCGGGGAGAAGCTCAAGCCCAAGAGGACGGTCATATTGTAGGCATGGCGACTCCAAGTCAAACCGCTGGAGCCAACCATGCACTAAATAAATTTAAGTTTGGAAATGAAAATGTTTGGAATTTTTAGGTATATGGTTAGTAGTTTGGAGTTATATCATTCTCTATATAAATTTAAGTCTATATTTTGAATATTCTTTGATTACGATAAATTTAAGTTTATATTTTGATTTTTTTAACAAGTATATTATAAATTTATTTAATTGGTACATATTTAAAAAAAACATGTAATTAAATGAACTATCTAAAAATGATACATTTTTTATTAAAAAACATGTAATTAAATTTTATTAATTGGTATGCATAAATAAGAAGAAAAAAATAATTTTTTTTAAAGATAACTTATAATAGAAAGTTTTTTTTTTTTATTAATGTAGACGGATTTGCAGATATATATATATATATATATATATATATATATCAAATAAGTTGCATAAAAATTTAAAAATATTTAATATTTAACTTATTTTAAAAGTATTTACAAGACTTTTCTAATGATGTAATTTATAAAATTCGAATACGTATTTTTAATATATCTTTAGTTAAAATTATTATTAATTAATTAATGTAATAAGGGTATAAATTGGAAAATGAAGAAATGTAGGAAAGAAAAGAAAAAAAAAGACAAACTATAGGGACTATAAATGTAATTTACTATGTAATCTAATAAAACAAAAGATAAAAAAGACAAAATAAAAAATGAAATGACAAAAATACTCTTAATTTAACTAATTCTTTTAACTAAAGTTGGTTAGAATGACTAAAAGTGAAATAAAATAGCGACCACAATGACCAAAATTGTAATTAGTTTGAAAGAGAGACCAAACTTAATAATAGGTGGTAATCACAAGGACCAAAAATGTAATTTACTCTAAAAAAATATACTTGACTTTATATATGGAATACTAATAAAATTATAAATAATATGATATTCTTTTTAAAGAGTAAATTACAAATTTCGTCCTTGTGGTTGTTGGAAATTTTGGATTGGGTCCCCCAAACGAATTAATTACGGACATGGTCATCATGGTTTCACTTTTGTTTCGGATTGGGTCCCTTCTATAACTTCACTAACCGCTTGTTCCGTTAAGTGAAGGGTAATGTTGTTTTTTTAGTTTTTTTGTCATTTAAAAAAAAAACTTTTTAGTAGATTATGGACACATCAAACGATTCCCACCACCCCACTTCTTTTTCTTCTCCACCACCACCTCTAACCACCGCCACCGCCGGAGGAACCGAAAGTCCTCCGCCTAACAACAACCGAAAATCTAACAGCAAAGGAGGACCTGATAACAACAGACGATGGTAATAAGAGAGAGAACAGCAGGAACAATAATAATACTGGCACAACATCCACAACTTTCTTATACGGGTTGAGTGGAGGATCAGTTCTTGGCCCGGATACCACTTCTTTGCATGGGAGAGGATGAAGCTCTATAGGCAACGAAACTGATCATCCGGGAAACTTTCATCATCATCACCATCTTCAATATCATCAACATCCAGTAGTAAAGATCGAAAGTAGTAGGGGTACTCAGAAATTTCAAAATTACCCTTCTGTGTTGAGCTTTCACAACGAAGATGAAGCTTTCAAAGCCAATATAATTATGTGTTGAGTGAGAAGGTGTTTAAGGGTCTTGGTGTGTTTGATGAAGATTCTTCTTTGGATGATAGTGACAATAGTATGATGATGAGTCTGAAAATGAAGCGTCTGTAGGTGATGGTAGTGGAAATGTTACTGACGATGATGAACTTGCAATTACCAAACTGGATTTGCCTCAAAAGTTGGTTCAGATTATAGAGAAAAGAGAAATTACTAGGTTGTTTAACCTTGATAGAACTGTCGGATGTGACGGTTGATGTAAAACAAACACAAACATGAAATGGGGGAGGGAGGAGAAGCCGCAGGGATTAGAGAGGAGTTGTTGTCGCCGGAGATGAAGTTTATGGCCGAAAAAATGGACGATTTTGTGGAAGAAGGTCAATGTAATGTGGGTTTTGATTCAATATTATTAAAAAAAGTTTTTTTTAAATGACATAAAAAAAACTAAAAAGACAACATTACCTTTCACTTAACGGAACGAATAGTTAGTGAAGTTATGGAAGGGACCCAATCCGAAACAAAAGTGAAACCATGATGACCATGCCCGTAATTAATTCGTTTGAGGGACCTGATCCAAAATTTCCAACAACCACAGGGACGAAATTTGTAATTTACTCTTTTTTAAATTATAAATAGAGTGAATTGTGGATTTGGTCCATGTGGTTTAGTGATTTATTTGACCATGGTCCTCATTCTATGTTTATTGTGGATTTGGTCCTTGTTTCAATTTATTTTGGTCATGGTCCTTCTGACTAACATTTTCATTAACTTTGTTAAATCAAGGACCATTTTAGCTATTTTATCTATTTTTTTGTCCTTTTTTGATAAGAAAAATATAAACAATATTTTTATACACACATGTGTATATATATATATATATATAACGATATTAAAATAAATAAAATAAGATATTATTGTATGATTTAATTGTTTAATTTTTTTAAAATTAGTTATATTAAATACGATTTAATTTTATTATTTTATTGTAATTGTGAAAAAAAATATAGTTTTATTGTTTTAATGTAATTAAAATTTCAATTTAAACAAATCAGATCATAAAACTATATTTTATTTATTTAGATCGAATAAAATAAAATATGGTTTTATGATTTGATTTATTGAATTAAAATTTTAATTAAGTTAGAGATGATTTAATTATATTGTTCTTTTACTATCATTGCAACAAACAAACTTATTGTTGATATTTTAACACCAAAAATCATTGAAAACCGTTGAGAAATGAACTATAATTTTATCATCTTAAAATTAGAAGCTCCAATTTTCATATTGTTTTTCAGTCAAAAACTCAAAATCAATTTTCATATTATTTTTAGTATGATAAAATTAAAGTTCATTTTTCAACGGGTTTTAATGATTTTTTTGTGTTAGAATATCAACAATAAGTTTGTTTGTTGCAATGATAATAAAATAACAATATAATTAAATTGTCTTTAACTTAATTAAAATTTTAATTCAATAAATCAAATCATAAAACCATATTTTATTTTATTCACTCTAAATAAAATAAGATATAGTTTTATGATCTGATTTGTTTAAATTGAAATTTTAATTACATTAAAACAATAAAACTATATATATTTTTCCACAATTACAATAAAATAATAAAATTAAATCGTATTTAATATAATTAATTAAAAAAAAATTAAACAATTAAATCATACAATAATGTCTTATTTTATTTATTTTAATATCGTTATATATATATATATATACATGTGTGTGTGCATGTGTGTATAAAAATATTGTTTATATTTTTTTATCAAAAAAGGACAAAAAATAGGCAAAATGGCTAAAATGATCATTGATTTAACAAAGTTAATGAAAATGTTAGTCAGAAGGACCATGACCAAAATAAATTGAATATCACGAGGACCAAATCCACAATAAACATAAAATGAGGATCATGGTCAAAGAAATCATTAAACCACAGGACCAAATCCACAATTCACTCTTATAAATAATTGAAATATATTTAAAGACCACTTGTGAAAAGTGGTTTGTAATTGCAAGTTTATAAAGAGTAATCGAAAACTGTTGGAAAAATGGTAAGTCTGAAAATGTTGTGGTTATCTGTGTAATTAAGCGAGAATCCGAGGGGTGGTAATACAATTATTGTAAAATTAAAAAAAAATCTTTACGCTAAAACCCTAGCAAACACGCCAAGAGAGATAGAGAGAGTCGGTATCTTGCAAAACCCCTTCCCTTCTTTTCTCTTACTCTTTTCGCCTGCAACCCTGTCTGAGACAGCACCGTCCCAGTTGCCACCGTCCCTTCTGGCCGGAACTAGGAAGGCTACTCGACTCAACAGGTATTTTCCCCTCCATTTTTCACTTCAAGCTTTCAATTTTTAATGCTTTACTCTTGAGCTTGATTTCTTTTGTTTGAGTTTTTTTTTTTACTTGATTATGCATTGTTCATTCTTGTTACTGTGGTTATTCTTGACTTAGCACTGATGTTTTATTAATTTTGATTTGTTCATTGCTTACATTTAAATTTGTTATGGTTTTCCCGTGATTAGGAGCTTAGGGCCGTTTTAGATTTTACTGAGATTGGGGCTACCATTTCTTTGTTAGTGATTTAGTCATATAGATTAGCCATTCTTGATTTCTTGTTTATATCTGCTCAGATAATTGTGCTGTCATTTTGCTAGTTCTTTAAAAAAAAATATTGGGGATATTGATTTTTTTTTTGACATGCAAATAAGATGAAAAATCAATCTATCATTCATGGATTTTTTTAGAACTAAAGATGCTAGTTTTTCTCGGTACCCCAAAGAGACAACAAAGCTAGAGATTATTCTTACTTATAGTGCTCCTAACCAACGCAAAAAAGCTTTAAAGGAAATTAATGATATTGACCTTATTACACTAGAACTTCAAATTTATGATTAATCAGCAGGATGCAGTTTGAAGAGCTTATATAAATATTAGTCCCCCTCAACCAAAGATGTTTGAAGGTTTCATATTTTTTGTCTTCTTTTCGAGTTTTAGTATGTTATAACTTTGAGGATAGTGTATATTTTGTGCTTTTAAAATATACATATATATATATATATTACATTGAAGGAAGTTAGACTCATTTATATGACACATTTGTATAAACATTTAGGTACGGCCCCGGGGTTACAAGGCTTGTTTTTGGTTCAGTTCAGGTCAGAGATGTTGCAAAATATTGGTTGTATGGAACACGACGATCAATCAGACAATGACTTCTGCAACTCAATCCTCTCACGGTATAGCAACTCCACAGACCCCCAACACCACCACCTCTGTTCCATCATTGGTGACATATCTCAAGGTCTTAAAGACCTCAACCACCCTCTCACTCCCCTCGCCTATTTCGGTGCCACCTGCTCTTCTCTTGATAAGCTCTTATCATCCGATCCCAACCCACCCTCTCACCACGTTGATGCTCTCATCACTATCATCTCCATGGTCCTGCCTTGTATCACTTCTGCTGTTCTCAGGAAGGAGTCCGAATATGTTTCTAGTATACTTACCCGTGTTATTCTCTCTCATGCTGTTGCCGATAGCGTTGTAACTTCTGGCTTAAAATGCATTTCACATTTGTTAATTGTTGGTCATCGGACAAGCTGGTCTGATGTTTCTCATTTATTTGGAATTCTTCTAGGATTCATTGCAGATTCACGTCTCAAGGTGAGTAATTGTTGCAACTTTTCTTTAAACAAACACATATGAATATTTATTTGGAGTTCCAATTGATTGTCTTTTGCTAGCCTTATACTTTTAGTTGACACAATGGGGAATGGGTGTAAAAAGAAAGCTGCTTAGTTCTAGTTATTAGCCTTTGGAGGTGGTTGCCCTAGTTATTGGAAAAACTTTGTAGGTTGACAAAATATTTGGGTCTGTACTTTGATTAATTAGTAAATTGCATAAACAATAAAAATGCTCATCATATGCCCTTTCACGCTGACTAATTATTGACTGTCATATAGGTAAGAAGGCAAGCACATGTTTGTCTTCGTGATACCATGCAAGGCTTCACGGAAACATCAGTGCTGTCACCTGCAAGTGAAGCTATTGCAAGCACATTTGAGAGGTTTCTTCTGCTTGCTGGAGGATCAAATACGAACACGTCAGAAGGTTCCAGAGCTCAGGAGGTCCTATATGTTTTGGATTCTCTGAAAGATAGTCTTCCACTTATGTCTGTGAAGTTCTCAACGAAGATTCTGAATTACTTCAAATCTCTTCTTGCACTGCACCAATCTGCAGCTACCCGGCGCATTACGGATGCTTTGTATTTACTTTGCCTCCAACCAACTGTTGAGGTCTCTCCTGAAGCGCTGATAGATTTGTTATGCTCATTAGCTATCTCAGTTTCTTCAAATGAGATGTCTGGTGACAACTTGACATTCACTGCTCGACTGTTAGATGCCGGGATGAAGAAAGTATTTTCCCTCAACCGGCAGATTTGTGTTATCAAGCTTCCAGTTGTTTTCAGTGCATTTAGAGGTTTGTTTGTTAGTTTGTTTAAATTTGTGTTATAGACACTCCTCTAGCTTGGATAATTTGGTCTCAGTGACAGCAATGCTATGCATAAATAAATAATTATGTTTATGACTTTGGAGTGGCAGATATTTTAGCTTCTGAACATGAGGAGCCTTTGCTTGTTGCTATGGAGGGATTCAAGAGCTTAATACATACGTGCATTGATGAGAGCTTGATCAAACAGGGTGTAGATCAGATTATGACAAGTGGGGATGTGAGAAAATCTGGGCCGACCATTATTGAGAAACTTTGTGCTAGTGTTGAAAGTTTACTTGATTATAGCTATGCTGCAGTGTGGGACATGTCATTTCAAGTTGTGGCAGCAATGTTTGATAAACTAGGTAATTTCAACGCTCTTAAAAACCAAATATAATTGTTGGCTTGTTGCTTTAAAAGAATGCAAACGAGAATTTCAAGCCTTGACTCTACTTCTTCAGGTGAGTTCAGCTCTTACTTTTTAAAAGGTACCCTCAAGAGCTTGGAAGACATACAAAAGTTGCCGGATGAAGATTTTGCTTACAGGAAACAGGTAAATTTGGTATCTTAAAGAGCTTTTTTATTATAATTTTTCTGGAGGACCTTTGCAGTTGCTGCCTTTTTTAAACTTATCAAGTTACTCTTTTTCATGATATTTTACTATGCTTCTGTCTTGTGCTGTTTTCTTCATTGTGACACTAGTATCTTATCATGCTGAAGAATGACTGTCGTTGTCATGGGCATATTTTGTTCACCGTCTTTTACAATGATTGGTCTTTCTCTCTCTCTCTCTCTCTCCATATGTATATGCTCTCATATTTTGGAACGGTGGTAGTTGCTTTGCTGACTTGGAGATTGATACTTTCATGTCTTTAGCGTATTCTCTTGTTATTATCAACAAATTAATGGTCCACCTTTGTTGATGCAGTTGCATGATTGCATGGGAATTGCTCTGGTTGCATTAGGGCCTGAAACATTCTTAAGCTTTCTACCTCTGAATGTAGAAGCTGAAGACCTCTCTGATGCCAATGTATGGCTTTTCCCTATCTTGAAGCAAAACATAGTGGGTGCTCGTTTGAGCTTTTTCAATGAATCTATGCTGAATACAGTTCGAGTCTTGAAGCTGAGATCTGTGAAGGTACAAGTTTCCTGTATTTTTTAGGGTTTGTTCCTGTATATCGTGTTCCATCCAGTGTCTTTACATGTTTACTTGTACCAGCACGAGCAAGAAGGACGAATTCATTCTGCCAGGAACATTGATGGGCTTGTATATTCTTTATGGTCTTTGTTGCCTTCATTTTGCAATTATCCTCTGGATACTGCTGAGAGTTTCAAGGATTTAGAAAAGGCATTATGTCGTTCACTTCGGGAAGAATCTGATTTCCATGGAGTAATATGCTCCAGTCTGCAGATTCTCATTCGACAAAATAAAAGAATAGTTGAGGGGGAAAATGAACTCTCTGGTAAGGACGTCAGCGTTTGTGAGCAACGAGCAGTTTCTCGCTACACTTCAGAAGTTGCAGCTTCTAATCTGGATGTGTTAAGGTCCTCTGCACGTGAGATTTTATCCACACTATCAGGAATTTTCATCAAGTCTTCCAAAGATGATGGCGGATCTTTGCAGGTAGCTCTATGCCCCAAGCAGAGAAGTTGTTGAACAAATAAATTTTGAAACAGATTTGAAATTGTTGCAAGGTTTCTAATCATCAAGTGTTCTGCTTTCTCTCTCAGTGACGGATAACTAGACTGTTATATCTTATTTCTTTTCTTTGGATCATAATTTTCAATACCAATATTAACTGCCGTTGTTTGGAGGATGTGGATCTTTCAGACTTCTCTTGTGGAAGATAGTGAAATCAGTTATTGATTTTAACCCAATAGCATTTATAGTTCCCATCATTGAGAGCTTTCTGCTATTTCTGCTCTTATGCTATTGGTAGGTATTAGTCAAAGGCGTTCTTGTATATATCTTTTAAAGATCCACAATCAAATCAGGATGGGAGTTAATTAGTACGATTTATGCTTTTTTTTGTTCAAAGTGAATTATAAATTGGTCGCTCTTTACTAATGCATGCTTAGAGTTATCCTATTGGAGAATCATGATATGCTAAGTTGTGTTGATGTTTATCAGTGTATGGCAAAGTATGGCCACTTGTACAGATTACGATGGTGTTTTTTGTGTCTCCCAGGGTGTGCATGCTAGCTTGGTAGAAGTTAGAAATTGGGTTTTCATTATATATTCTGATACAGGCACAATTATGTAATTCCTCGATAAACATAAGCTAAATTCATCAAATATTATAATGTAGCTGCATTTTCGGTTGATAATATGCACATCGGGGACGGTTTTTGGTCCATGGCTAGTTGTTTTGTGATGCCACTTAGAGATGCACATATGGTGTGATTTGATTTCTTTTATTGTTTAGCTTGTTGCAAGAGTTATTAAACTTTACAATGGATTCATCTAAAGTCATTGATTCTTGGTCTTGGTTTCTCTTGCACACTTGACTATTAATTCACTATAGATGACATCATCTCTGTTTTGCATGATTTTTGCCCTAATTGATTAGAACTTCTGTTGGTTCTGGATTGAGGTAGCCATAGCTCAGCAAAAGCTAAAGTTCACAGTTAAACTTCCATTTTGTAGAGAACAATTGGTGAGTTTGCATCTATAGCTGACAAAGGTGTAGTCTCGAGGTTTTTCAAGAGCACAATGCAGAAGTTACTGAAGGTGACAGAGGAGGCTGGGAAAGTCCAAAATACCAAAGGTTCCAGTTCTATGGAAATAGACAACTCATCCAATGAAACTTCATTGTCACTGACGAGGTAACCTTCTTTATTTATCTCCTAGTTTTTATAATCAACTTGATTCAGAATTTTCTAAGATACAGTACATATTTTATTCAGTTACAGGGCAAGGTTATATGACTTGGCAGTCTCACTTTTACCAGGCTTAGGCACAAAGGAGGTTGATCTTTTATTTGTTGCAATTGAACCTGCATTGAAGGTTAGCTTATCCTCCATTTGCTGACAAGAACTTGAGCCTTATGGCCAAAGTTTATGTTGTGCTGTTTGATAATTAAGATTAACATAAATGATGTATGTCTGATTGAAGGATGCTGAAAGTTCGATTCAAAAGAAGGCTTACAAAGTTCTTTCAACAATCCTCAAGGTAGTTTATTTTGCATTCCAAGCGAAAGATGTATAGCATGTGAAGCTGTGTTTATTGTGATATTTTCCGTTGTTTTTTTCTAAAGTTGCCATAACATCCTGTTCTTTTGATAGATTATAGATCCCCATGTGTGTTTGAAAGAATTCAGACTGTTGCTAGTAGAATACAACATAGGATGAACTTGACTCACGAAGTGTTTTATGTAATGTTTTTGAGATGAATAGTTAAGGTGTGTATGTTGCACTGTGATGCACTATTTTTTGGGATCCGTTGTTGCTTGTTAGAGTTTTGACTTCATTTGCCAAAAAAATTGTTAGTTGTTCACTATTTATTATTATATATTGAATATCTGATGCATCAAACATTGTTTGGACTAAAAATCTAGTTTTACTAGACCATGTTTGGAGCCATTCCCTATATAAGTTCATTGCAAAATGATTTTCCAAAGATTGTGTAATTAACAATAATGATCAGGAATTAAACCAATATACCTGATAAGTGATAATTTATCTCATCAAGTGATTATTTGTACTTGTAGCCACTCTTTTGCCTCCATGTGTCCTCTTCGTAGGCTGGCCTCTCTCCCTCTTATCTTTGAGATTGACCTTCATATCATCACTATTGTTTAAAGCTTCCATTGCCTGCTCTTGTTTATCCTTTACTTCAAGCCATCCTCTTCCATCACAAGTACCTCTTTGTAGGAAGGATGCCCCCTCCATATATTTTTGCTGTTATGTGCTTTTGGGTACAACTAATGAGCTATGCCGAATCACGGTGGCAAATAGTGGTACCGCTAATAGCGGCGCTAAATGCCTGCATTTTGACCACTATTTTTGTGTTGCAATTGGTGCTATAACCACTATCTTTTAGTTGGGCTAAATTTTTGGAGATTCCACCATTTTATTAGCTATCCTTTTGTTTCTTTCCTTCTTTCTAGAGCATAATCCATTTCATACATTTTTTCTTGCTAGTGTAAAGTTTGAGGTTTTAACATGATATTTTGATATTGAAACATTATATATATATATAGAAATATGTTAAGTTCTATTTATATGTATGTATTCTTTTGAAACGGGAAATGATGTCCATCAGAGGTAAATAAGTTATCAGTTCGTCATTCTTGTTTTTGAGACTTCAACTTTATATTTGGGTAACACAACTTATAATCTCCCCCCTCAAAACTTAAATGAGTGTAATGTAGACAATAGTGAGATTGGATTGACAGTAAGGAAATAAAACAGGGACGGTAAACACCTGAAGTTCAACAACTGAATCTGTTTGGGTTACCAAGCAAGTTATGTGTAAGTGTGTTGGAACATAAAGCTGTATGTCTAAAGGATACAGGCACAAACATTTGTTGCGACTCAGAAATTGAGTTCTATTTAAGGCCACTCCAATCAAATCAATGTATTGCTCTCTTCTAGAAATCTTTTGATTTAAAGTCAACCGGGAACCGAGTTTGTGTAGATAGGGCTATTGGGGTGTCACAGAGTACACTTCAGTTCAGATCTGTGCAAAATATTTTATTGTATACATAACAAGATACAAATCAAGAAAATGTGAAAGTGTCGAAGTGCAAAAACAGTAAATATATATCTTTTCATAAAGTTGCCTATTGTCTTATATGAACTTATTGTAGGTTAATTGTGGACGAAGAACTACATGGATTTTAACTACTTCACTGAAATTAATAGTGCCAAGTATCTGTAATACGAAATTCAAGAACTAGGGACAGTGGAGAAAAATATAGATGCATATGAAGAAGGAGAACTATCAGAGACAGAAGTTTAACTGGAAACTTATTTTTAGTTTATATTGAGTACTCAAACTCTAATACGTTCTATTGTTTCTCCCAAGTGCGTACCAACTTGTAGAAAAATAAGTCAGTACCTGAATTATTGCCTAATGGCACTTTGCCCACCCTGTACTTGTTAATGATCAATTCAAGGGCTCTACCTTCTGTAACCATGAATAATTAAACCATTGGGATAATCTTGACATCCTGATAAAAAATTACATTTTCTTGACAGCATGCTGATGGTTTCATAACAAGAAAGCTTGAAGAGTTACTCAAACTGATGTTTGAAGTGATGCATTCATGCCATTTTTCAGCCAAGCGGCACAGACTTGATTGCTTATATTTTCTGATCGTCCATGTCTCAAAGGTAACAAGCAGCATAACTGCATTTTAGTTCATAGTTTCTACACGTGCATAAACTAGAGACTAGATGAAATTAAAATACTTCTTCTGCAGGATGAATCAGAACAGATGAAGCGTGACATTATTGCTTCTTTTTTGACTGAAATTGTTCTTGGACTGAAAGAGGTACCATCTAAGACATTCTGGAGTTCTTATTTAAGTTGTTAACTAATTATGAAGCTTTTAATATATATTCTATGGAAAATTTTGGAGTAAAATGACATGCTTCATTTTTCATTTTATTCTACTGTTGCATTATTTATGATGACATAGATATTGCTTTGTTCATTATATCTACACCATAATATCGTGCTTCAAGAGTGGCCTTTGTTTTGTTGACAAACTTGATTGACTGGCCATCACATGATAAGATAGAAAGGATACTGATTTTTTTGGGTCCAGGGTGAAAAGCAAGTGTTCACAAAAATTAGCATTATAGGTTGTACCATTGTAACTGGTACAGTCACAGTTAGAGGTTTTGATGGGCAAGGAGTTGATCCTGTTGATACTTTTGTTTCTGTCTGATGCAACTGAATTTTGTAGTTTTCTTTCAAAGTCATTCCGGCTGACAATGTGTCTTATATATATGTTTTGCAGGCTAACAAGAAAACAAGAAATAGTGCATATGAGATAATTGTCCAAATTGGTCATGCCTGTGTGGATGAAGATAAGGGTGGAAACAAGGAGAACTTGCATAACTTTTTCAACATGGTAGAGAACCTAACTTCTTGGGTGCTTTAGTTATGAAGAAGTGATTTTCATCTTAGTTATCAAATTTTGTTGTAGGTGGCTGGAGGCCTTGCTGGCGAGACCCCTCACATGATCAGTGCAGCAATGAAGGGCATAGCTCGTTTGACTTATGAGTTCAGTGATCTTGTATCCACTGCTTTCAATGTTCTACCATCCACATTTCTCCTTCTCCAGAGAAAGAACAGAGAAATAGTTAAAGTAAGTTTATTTGACAAAGTGACTGCAACTTTCTTCTTTGACCAGTTGCATTATTCGCTCCTTCCTTCATGCCTTGAACTTGAATTGAGTGAACAATAATATGCATTCAACCATGATGATAAAAGTAAGGATTGTATGAATCACTGCCTCAAGATACCTCAGCATCTCCCTGGACTGGTCAACATGAGGAGTAGCAATACATATAAGAGATGCAGTAGCTTCTTACTAATTTTATATTATGTTCAGGAGTCTAATTTCGTGATCATGCTTCTTGCTGCAGGCCAATCTTGGTTTGCTAAAGGTATTAGTTGCCAAGTCACAAGCTGAAGGGTTGCAAACCCATATGAGGGGCATGGTGGAGGCCCTGCTGAGCTGGCAAAGTAGCAACAAGAATCATTTCAAAGCAAAGGTTAGTAAAGCACCCCAGCCTATTATTCTTATGGTTTCTTCCATGCATGCTCAATAGAAGATTATCAGCTTTTAAATTCTTACGACCATGACTTTTACAAAGACCTTTTTAGGCCTTGGTTAGAGAGTAAAAGTAGACAATTTATTTCTTGGAAAGCATAAGGTTGGCAAGGGGAATAGCAAATGGCCTATATGAACCCAAAATGGTTAAATGGAGGTTTGCAGGGAGGTGATGGAAAGCTTAGTCTAAATAGAAGATTCTCCTTTTTTCTATACTTGCGGGTTGCTATCCTGACTTCAAAGGTGTTTTTAGGCCTTGGATAGAGAGTAAGGTAGACATGTTTTTCTTGGAAGGCAAAAGGTCGGCAAGGGAAATAGCAAATGACCTATTTGAACCCAGAATGGCAAATTAGAGGTTCGCAGGGAGGTGATGGAAGGTTTAGTACTAGCTAGCTAGCTAGCTGGGAATGCAAGTCTAAACCATCAAAAACGAACCAGACTAAACCAATAAGTTTGATTTGGTTTTGGAATAGCCTGGCTATGTGAGGTCTAATAATTTACAAACCAACTGGTTTGGTTCATGTTTTTTGGGTGCCAAACCAAACCAAATAATCTCACGAAATTTAGTTTATATTCATCAATCTTGTTTTAAAACCTTAATTTCTAATGTTGTATTTAATTGTTAGGGGAAAGAATCATAGTTGGTTTTTAATGCTATTTCGAAGGGTTTTGTGTTTTCTTGAGCCATCTTCTATAAGTCGGAACATATTGGAAAATGATTTTAAATCATGGAACCAAACCACCCAAAGCTGATTGATTCGGTTCGGACTAGAAGCTTGCTGCCGGACCACTTCCTCCTAGTACATGTCTTGACAAAGAAGTGATTATTAGGGAGCATATGATCAACAGTCGCTCATCAAGTTTCAGCAGAAGTATATTTTAAGTTGTACCATGTGCTATTGAAAATTTGGGTGGTGATTGTTTACCATTTTCTTTTCATTTGTTAAAATGAAATAAATTATTATCGACGAAGGCAAGTAAACGCAATCACAAACTAATTGTTATTGCAAATAACGAAGATAAAGAATCTCCAGATTTACATATTCTGATTTGTGCTAAATAGTTGTTATTGGAATAACCTAAATGATCATATGTTCTTACAGGTGAAGCTGCTCCTTGAAATGCTTGTCAAGAAATGTGGGATTGATGCTGTCAAGGAAGTTATGCCTGAAGAGCATATGAAGCTGCTCACCAATATAAGAAAGGTTTGTTGTGGATCGATATTTTTGGGAAATTAGTTTGAACTGAACAATATAGGTCATTTGTGAATGTTGAATTGCAGACAAAGGAACGGAAAGAACGGAAACATGCTGCTAACACCGAGGAAACCAAATCTCGTCTATCAAAAGCAACTACCTCAAGGTTCTGCCTGCATTGAAATACTCTCAACCTCACATTATGGTTTGTTGAGTTGTGCTTAATTATTTAATCCTTGTTCGGTGGATTCAAGGAACTTATTGCTTTATTATTCAAACTTAACGCAGACGGTGATGGGTTATGCCATTCAATAGTTATATTTGCTATTAAGTAGTATTATTGATAGTTTACTGCATCTTTCACAGGCTAAGCAGATGGAATCATACAAAAATATTCTCTGATTTTGGTGATGAAGAAACTGATGATGGCAATTCAGAATATATGGATATGAAGACGGTTTCTGGTCGACATAGCTTGCTCAATTCCAAAAAATCTTCATTCCGGTTTGTTCTTGGACCCAAACGTGTCATGCTTCAATTCAATGTGCATATTTGCTTCTAGTACGAATACATCGTAGGTTTCATGCAATAAAAGAGGATCTTACTGCACAGCCCTTGTTCGAAGTGAAAAGTTCTTTTGGTGAAGATGCATTTTTTTTTCTTCTAGAGTCGTGCATATTGAAATTTAGCATTATTAATATACGACTATGATGCATGCACTAAATTAGTTCACACCATTGCTTGTTTTGGTTAGCCAGAGAAGGGTTGGGATATATATGTGACCTTTCAAGCTTTAGATTGAAGAGTTTAAATGAATAATTTGCTGCAGGTCCAAAAGAGCAGGGAAGAGCTTGCCAGAAGACACTTCTGACCCGTTAGATGATGAACCACTTGACTTGCTTGACCGTCAAAAGACAAGATCATCTCTTAGATCATCTGAGCATCTGAAGAGGAAGCTACAGTCTGATGATGAGCCAGAAATAGATGATGATGGACGACTTATAATTCGGGAGGATGGGAGAACATTGAAAAGAGAGATGCCCACAGGCCTTGACTCTGAGATGAGGAGTCTAGCAGGTACTAACGTATCAGCTAACTCAAGAAAAGCAGAAAAGCGGAGGAAAACGACAGAGTCTGGTTGGGCGTACACAGGTTCTGAGTACTCTAGCAAGAAGGCAGGTGGCGATTTGAAGAGGAAGGGGAAGCTTGAGCCATATGCTTATTGGCCGCTGGATCGCAAGATGGTTAGTCGCAGACCAGAGCATAGGGCAGCTGCAAGGAAGGGCATGTCCAGTGTGGTAAAGCTGTCAAAGAGGCTCGAGGGGAAGAGCGTCTCCAGTGCTTTATCCATCAACTTGAAAAGAAGAAGCCAAAAGAAGAAAAGCAACAAGAAGAAACATGGTTGAAGGATGATATGTATTACTTTCGAATGTATACAAAGATATTTTATCCTATAAAGGAAATCATTTGTTTGAAGGTAAATAGGAGTAGAGCAGTTTGCATGTTGATGGAAAATAATTTTGGGTTTATGTGGATCTTGTTACATGTTAAAGGTGCTGCATTGTCGAATTATGAATTCTTGATCTTGATTTTTTTATTTTTGTTCAGACGTGATCTTAATCCTAGTCCTAAAGTGAAATTTTATTCACATTTACAAGGTGCAGATATATTGTACCTTTTTTTTTTCTGGAAAAACACATGAAAGAAACTATGACCCAAGACACTTGGTTGCTCATTAATATAACTTGATGGAGGAAACTGCTTTTAAAGAAGATTTAAGAGCAATGCTTTTAGCTCTTGTTTTTTGAACCCGTTTTAAGAGTTGAATAATAAATATGGTATGTTGCTTTTCTTGCTGATGACAAGGGGTTAATTTGTAGTAATAAGTGAGCTGTTCATGTTTACTACCGGCTGAGCTAAAAGCTACTTGAAAATCTGAAGGTTTAATACATGCTGTTTAACTATCAAAATATGCAAGAAAAGAAGGGCTCAGAGGTGGTATTGATGAGAGCTTAGAACTTGCATCTGGATGTGCAAGCCAAAGACACCATCAATTATTATAACTAGCAAACACATGATCAAAACAATATAATATATAATAATAATATGATGGGCCAAAATCCAACAATATATATTCATCTACTTTGACAAGTACAGATGGAAGCAACAGTCAAGTGAAGGTCTATAAAAACCCTCTTCCTTACACAGAGCAGTGAGTGACAATTACATTTAGCTCATTCTCCTTCATCTTCCACTGTTTCTCTTTCCCCACCATTCATTGTTTTCATCAACACAGCAATAAAGCAGACACCTGCAACAAACCATTCAATGAATAAGGTGTCTCAGCTCTTTAAGGTTGATGATAGGGGATATTAACAGGACGATGAATTAGACAAAATCACAATGCTTGCCCAATTTGCTTTTTATATAAACTCCAACAACTAATCTCAAAAAGCCAGACTTCCATGCTTTTCCTTACCATCCATATTGTTTGCAGGCATGCTGAAAGTAGTCTGCACCAACTATTGGAAAGGCGCAAATAATATTGATGAGTTGTGACCCCCAAATCCAAATGAATTAGACAAGGCCACCTTGACATCTAGTCTTTCTTTCTTTGGGCCCACCAGCACGTTTGTGTCCTGAAATTCATGGCATAAATGACAACAGGTTGCTACAGTGCATTTAATCATGTAACTAGCAATAACATTTGATCAACCAACAAGCCAATAATGAACGAGGAGACAACCACACCCTGGAGGAGGCTAGGCTCAAACAGCAATGAGTCATAAGAAGGAATATGATGGCACCATTAACACAGTTTTCAATGGTTCAGAATAAGAAAAAGATAACGTCAAATGAAAGAACAGAGAACAATTCATACCACGCCTTCGTCTGGATTTTCAAGATTAATATTTGGATGAATCCAACCCGTCCGTATTGCCTACAAGGAGATTGCCAAAAAGAACAGGCCTAAATAAACAAACGAGGGAAATAATAACTAAGAGAATTGACTTGTGTTACAACTGTAGAAAAACCAACCAGCATGGAATGTTCACAACAAAACCATAAGATTTATGAAAATACATAACTAGAAAGAGCTTTTTCGCATCACATTGTTCTTACTTGGATCGACAGGCCCAGTAGATTAAAAAAAAAAAGGTTTACTGGTGCGGACCTAGATTATGATGAGCCGTGGATCAATTACTCCTTTCTTAAAATGCTATGGTTAACAGCAAAAGTCGGAAAATAGATTTGTCGGTAGCAACACAAATATTTGTGCCAAGTACCGATTTGCAATTGTTTTAAGTCTTTGAAACAGTATGACTTCATTTAATCCAATTCTGGTCTGACACAGAGGATTGCTGATATGAATCATATATTCTTTTTGTGATGTGTACTTCAGTCAAAAACTATCCCTCACACAAAACAATTGGTCATAATAGGGGACAGAAGCTCTTTACTTGCAATGAGTGCCCCGTCCAAAAGCACCCTTGCAGAACAAATCTCATTTCATAAGTGACAGACAGCAAACTTATATTTTCTATAGGATCAAGATCTGTGCTGAGGCATTTTGCTTATTTAGGTTAACCTGTCACAACAGTTACTCAGGGTATGATCGGTGATTATTTAGAAAACCATCACATGTACATAAGTAAGTTGCTATAGAGCAGAAATCGCCTAACTTCAAATGCATCAAAAACGCCAAGACATATTAGTGTTTTGTTTATGATCAGCAAGACATGCTAGTGCTATCTCAATGCTTTTTCCTTGTAAATTCTCCAATTTTCTAGGAGGGCCATTCTCTGAATATTGTTACTGTGGGTTGTGGGCTTGTGGCGCTAACGCACCAGTTTGTCTCAGTTTGTGTTTCTTCCAAACCAATGTCACAACTGGCTGCAAGGGCCACTAAAACGAACCGTAAGATTTTTATGTCAACCGACTGATATCCATTCACTCACTGCAACATGATAGCCACCAATATAACTCGAAAATGAGAAAAATGAAGTACAAGGACCAAATATAAGACCAGTCAACTTATCATCATTAAATGCAGTTCATGTGAATGAAAAAATCCACCAAGGAAGTTCCTGTCTGACCTTGCAGACAGAAGATAAGTGCCTAACATCCAAAGGTCTCAGTGGATGAACAGAAGGAAGACATATCTTACATATTTGGGTAAACCAGAATACACACACAGAAGGTATCACATGATTAATTACTTATAACATATACATCACATACACAAGGCATGGCACATCTTAGATGGTACTTTATTGTTGGCTCCAGGAGTTGGTTCACATCTTGAAGGGATAAAGTATGACATTACCATATTTACAACCAACCACTATTAATCATACAAAGAACCTTCACCAATGCACAGTTGTTTCCACCATGCAAATTTGACTTGGTCATGTACTAAAATTCATTACTAATGATGAATTGACCATTGATTATAAGGAGAAAAATCCATGTAATCATATATTTCAATTCCTGCAGAATGTGTTTGCATGTCAGATATGGAAGAAAATGAAACTACAAAGTTATTTATTGCGTTACCTGTACAGTTGCAACAGCTTCCACAGCACCAGCTGCTCCTAGAAGGTGACCTATCATAGATTTTGTGGAGTTCACGCGCAACTGCAAACATTAAAATTCCATAATGAAGTCAATGTAAGTAAAAAGATGTTGCTTTCGTGGGACTATTACGTCTATTTAGCCACCTCTTGGTTCTGGCCAAAACAATGAAGAAGAGCATGGTATTCCTTGAGGTCTCCAGCTGGTGTTGATGTCGCATGTGCATTTATGTAGTTCACATCTTCCCTGGCCACCCCAGCCTGAGATAAGGCCTTCTCTATGCATAAAATGACACCAGTACCTAATAACAGGTAGAAAGGAGAAGATCAATTACTTGTCATACTGCACATATGCACTTATCATACATCACACATGTTTCATTATTGATTTATACACCAAAATGACTGCTTTACAACAAAATTATATTCAATGAAACTGCACCGCAAATCTTTAATATATTGATTTATGACAGAATATCTATAACCAGATAGGGTTCTACAAAGTATGTATTGTTTAACAAGAGCATTTCACACAGCTAAAGGCAACCATACAGCAAGATAAAACTATATACTAGTTAGTTGCAATCTGCAATATACTTATTTTGAGGCAGTAATTGCTACGACCCCCAAAGAAACAAGGAGTGTAAAGCAAATGAAAATTGAAATTTTTAGCAATTGTTTTTCATGAGGTAAGATATTAGAAGATATCCAAATATGCTGATTTAAAGATGGTACTAGCTGTAAACCTTATAGAGCTGTAACTATTGTGTAGCAGACATTAGTGAGCATACGGCCACAAGAAGCAAGCATATGACCACTTACTGGAATTTTCAAGAAATACATCATGGGACACAACGTTGCAAAAAGGACCCTGGACCATAGGTAAATTCTGTTCTAAAGTGAAACTTCAGTTTAGTTGAACACAATCTCAAAAAACCACAACCATATGCCATATCTAATAGCATAAGCAATGGACTTGAGAGAAAGTAAAATGCCACAAAAAATCCGTATCGGTGACCCTCTTGCCTGTACTAAAGCAGGCCTAAGGAAAGATCAGTTTGAGCTGCAACAATATTTCCTGGAGGCTGAGTGACGAACACAGAGTGGTATGAGATAAAGAACCATTTACCCAGAAAAGGAAAAGTTGGCATTCATTGGCATTGCGGATGGCGCCCAACTGCCACAGGTCAGCCTCTTATCACATCAAGGAGAAGGCACCATGATTGTCCAACTCTCTTCTAATGAACTCGCTACAAACCAAAATAGAACCTCAACAACTCAATGCACTTTCTGAGGTATACAAGGCAATAGCGCCATCTTAAAAGTAAAGGACAATGATCCACGAAGGCCAAATGTCCTTCATTATTCATGGATCAAGCAGGATTCTTCCTCTCTCTGTATATTTTCTTGTTGGTTCTCCTCATTGTCACTTCTGATGCACAATCCTTTCATGAAATCAGGTGTCAGACTAAACACTTCCACCCCCACAACGCTGATTCACCCCCAAGATGGCACCCACCGTATGTCCCTAATGAAACTAATAAGAATTTACTGGCACAAGGTTTCTATCACAGTCAACTAGCCAGTATAGTTGTTCACTTCAATTGAATAATCTTAAATGTATACCACAGTAACACTAGGGTAAAGATTGAAGAAGACGTAAGCTTCAAGATCCTCAAACCTTTAACCACACACCCCTCCCCCTCTTCAATTGACTAATCTTAAATTTATAGGATAAAGATTGAAGCAGCTGTAAGCTTCAAGATCCTGAAGCCTTTAATCACAACCCCTCTCCCAAACCACCAGAACCACTAATAGATATGAACGGTAGAAAATAACAATTAACAAGGATAAGAATGAAATTTAAAGAACCAACTATCCTCTAGAAAAAATTCATTTACAGATGAACCGAAGTTTGATTTCATCCGGCATACACAAAAATGTCATGCTACCTTGAGGATGAGGCTCTGTCATATGATAAGCATCACAAGTGAAGCTTCCACCCAGAAACTCTGCATAGATTTTAGCACCCCTTTTCTGTTCAATAACAAGATGAAATCAAATGGAAAAATAACTGATTAGCATATTACGGTATTGTAGTTATCATCTAGACAAACACTGCCACATAATCTTTACTTAGAGGTGAGTAAATCTGTTACAAACCTTAGCATGCTCAAGTTCTTCCAACAATAGGACTCCAGCTCCTTCTCCCATAACAAACCCATCACGGCCCTGTTTGAATAGCATAACCAATTTATGTCTTCCAAAACTCAACATGAATGGTACAAAGAGAAGACATGGATTTTCAGTTTTTTTGAAGTCTCACCATACAACTCATACAGTTATATGCATGCATCAAATAACTTTATTTATATAAATGTGCATCAAATAACTCTTCTGCAATAGAATATACATTTTCTATATAACATAAATATTCTGCCTAAGCAAGTAGGATCCTTTAGTTTGAGATGGATAAACTAAAAACAAGAACTATTCAAGAGAGAAAACATGCTATTTCCCAATAACTGTATCGAAGGAACTTCTATAAATTGGTAACATCATACTCTGATTATATACAAATTTCTAAATCATGTTCTGCTTGGCAGCTTCTGAAAAGCGAATGCTAAACCAAAAATCTTAATTGAAGAAATAAATTTTGGAAAATCAAGAAGTTAATTGAATAATACCGAATCCCATGGCCGAGACGCTTTGGCAGGATCATTGTTTCGCTCAGACAGAGCCCGGCATGCCACGAAGCCTCCCAATCCTACACCAATGGTTATGCCATAAGGTATTGATGTTCTATGTTAACAACTTACATGAGAAAAAATCCAATACCTATAGGTATTATGACAGCATCTGAGCCACCACAAAGCATCACGTCCTACAAGGTTTTCTACTGTGTCAGAAATAGATGCAGCAGATAACTAAGGATAGCAATTTTTTTTAATTGTTAGTATTCTTTTGCAACACATTTTTTTCTTGCGTCTTTGAAAATATTTATAGTAAGAAAATTTGTGAAACCAATTACTGCAGCATTTCGTTGTCCAATAGACATAGAAACAAAAGCACTTACAGCTTCACCTCTGATAATGTGATTTGCCGCATTCAATATACAGAAGTTGCTTGTGGCACAAGCTGTAGAGATAGAATAGTTTGGACCCATCCATCCCTGAAGAATAATATGCAAATGAGCAGTTACAAGGATGTTGAATGCTTTTAATCAGACGTCAATTGGCTTTTTGAAGATCATTGAATGTAACTCACCAGATCCATGGCCAACATTGCAGATCCCATATTAGTAGTTGCAAAGGGGACACAAAAAGGATTCATCTTCCTATATGAGACCCTCAACGCTTCTATGGCATCATTGAAAACCTAAATAATCACAAACAAAGCATGTTTAACACAAATAGAAGTGAGCATATGTTTTCATTTCCACTGTAGCAGACACCCAGTCCCACATGTTAGGCATTCAAAAGTCAGGTAACTGTTATTTTCTCTTTTTCTTTTGGTAGAATATACAGCTAAAGCATATCCTGGGTCATGTGCAGCTGTCAATGTCCTAAAGAGACACCACTGAAGCATAAACTTCAGAAAGAATTGAAAACAATATATCACTTCAGGGGCTACCTAAGAAGCTCTAGTGCATGCCTTTATATTACTATCCCAGTGTGAAACAACTTTTAAAAATGTGGCAGAGAGTAAAACATTCATGCTCCATTCAAACCACAGATAAGAAATCTGAGCATACAATGTCTAAAAGAGAAGAAAAAGCTTCTTACATGTCACTTATCATGCAGAACTGTCTAAAATTACCTTCATACCACCCATAGCAGAGCCAATCAGAACTCCACATCTAGATTTATCTAGCTCATCCATTTGATCTTCGGTTATCCCACCATCTGCCAAAGCTTTCTTGCCAGCAGTTAGCATGTAGAGCATAAACCTGTCCATCCTCTTGGAGAGTTTTGGTGCCACCCATCCATTTGTTGAGAAATTTTTTATCTCTCCAGCAATTCTCTGTAATTCAAACTCCGTTATGCCAATTTTAATCAAGAACTTTACAAAACAAAAAGGGTGGAGAATAAATACGTACAGTTGGATAGTTGGAGCAATCAAATGCCTCAATTTCACTAATGCCACTGACACCTTCTAGCAAATTATTATAGAATTCGTTTGGATTGTTACCAATTGGGGTCTCCACACCCATCCCTGTCACAACCACTCGCCTTTGTTTTGTTGGAGGTTTCTTTTTCGTCACGGTCTCCATTGAAGGTTGAATGGCTACAGCCATTGCTTCACCTAAATGTCAGTTGAGAAACCAAAGTTCTGGTTGGCGCCCAAAATATTATGAAGACATTATCCAAAAGGCAGGAATTGTAAAAAGTAGTTTTGCTCGATTTTCGTCATGAAGGACATCAATGACTTATAAATCAGGTTCAGATGACTACTTCTCGCATCAACAAGTAATGAAAAATATGCTCAGTAAATATGGAACAGACTATTTACACAGTAAAGTCAGCAAAGGTCTATAAACAAGAAATCATGTCCAATCCCATAACCATACTTAAATCTAACATGATAAGTGTGTACATGATATATACATACTTATTTTAGTGTGAGAGGGGGGGGGGGGGTTGTGTATCAGCACAATCAAACCTGCACAAGCTTGAATATAAAGGGTGGGTTCAAACATGAACACCACCATTTTGCGAAAACATGAAAACACCCATATCACATGTCATATTGTACTCTATCGCATATAATACCAAATCAAGAGACGCATGCGACCTTTGGCGCTACCTAGGTCACGGGCCAAGTCCCCCGCACAACACCAGGTCTCTTCACGTGTATTGTCACATGTGATGTGGAAGTTTTCGCGTATTCATAAAATGATGGTGTTCTTGTTTGAACCTTCACCTATATATATATATATATATATATATCAACATTATAAATGGTTTGAGGTGTGGCGTGGCGGCTTTAACCTCAAGCCTTAGAGGCCATGGCGTTTTTCAATGTATTATATCAACAGCTCATAACAAAAAAATAGCGTTCCAACAAAGGTTCCACATACATCGAGGCTCTAATCTTAAGACCGTATACAAGCATAAGAATGTAGGTCATATACTAAGAGCTAAGAAAGAATGACAGTATAAGCTCATTGCAGAAAGAAGTCAAACAACACTAAAAACACACTAAAGAAGTCAACATGGTGTAAACGGGGAATGAGGATGAAGCATTTTTAACAACACACCTCTCTTTCTCTACCTCTTAAGTGTGTGTATATATATTTGCATGTTTATGCATATACAAAATTGAGCCATACATAGATGATGTGAAAGTGCTTACAAGAGTATATTATCAATTTGCTCCGTTTGAATCAACAAACAGACCAGCTTTCATCAACTAATACTTCAATTCGATAAAGTCGAGAAACTTAAAATTAGGCAGATGTTTGAGTGAAATTTTGTGGCAAAAAACAAAAATTTAAGGAAATCCTAAATAAGAAATTAGTGGAATGAGGATTCAGTGAGTAAGCCTGCCTAGATAGCAAGAGTCGATACAATTGAAGCGGATTTGTAGATTAAAAAGAAAGAAAGGGGGGAAATGAATTATTTATTACCTGAGGGAGTGGGACGGCGGCGCCTGCGAGCAAGGGGAACAATTGTGGATCGGAAAAGGGAAGCAGCGGCGAAAGAGGAAAGTGAGAGTGGATTGGAGGTGGTGTAGTATCGATCGCATGGAGATAAACAAGCGGAGACGAAGCCCTTGGAATTAGATGGTGGAAAAGAGGCGTTGGCGTTGCATTTAGATAAGAGTCTTCGTTTGCGAGCCCATCTGATGTTGGTTGGTTTGGCAGAGGGGAAGAGTTGTTGATTTTGGCAAGAGACAGACATGCAGGCCGCTACTATCCATGTACAGACGAAGGAAGAGGCCGCCATCTGAGTTGATGTAAGTAATAATTATCTATCTTGTGTATCTATAAGCTTGAAACAGAATGATACAAAGATTACATGTGAAACATTACCTAGGGTAGGGTAATGTTGGATTGTGAAGAAGAAGAAGGTGTTGCAGGCGTGGCGGCGGAGAGACAGAGAAAGCGGAGGAGGAGGGTGAATCTGAGAGAGAGATTACGTGGTGGTGGTGGTGGTATGCGTCTTTGTTTCTTGTTTGTTTGTTGTGTTTCAATTTCAACAAAACTCAAAAAAAGCCATGGCCACTGCAAAGGCAGTCCGTCGTCCAACTCTGGCTGGGCCCACCCACAACCTCACTGTCTACTCGATACCAAGTGTCACCCCTAAATAAATAAATATTTTCTTTTCTTCCCTCCCTCCCTCCTACTTATTACTATTTATTATTTAATTTTAATAAAACAACACCAACTACCATTATAATTTATTAATACTACATATACACAAACTTAAATTAAGTTATTGTAATATGTTAAAAATAAATGTTTATTTATTGTGTATATATATGAAGGAAAAAAAGTAGTAGTACTTATTATTAGTATTGTGTATGATTAAAAATATATTGAGTGGTGAATCCCATATAAGGCAAAGTGGTAGTTGTTGAAATACAATAAAATAATAATAATAATAATACTAACATTTATTTGTTTCAACCATGGTGTATAAATAAATAAATACTTAAATTATTTATTAACGGGAGGAGGCGGAGAAAACAAAGGAAGCCATGGAAGTGGGTTAGTGGAATCTGTAGCACGTGAGATTGGGTGAGCAGTCACGTGACCACTAACACAACAATTTTCCTTTCTCTTTCTCTCTCTTTTCTAATCAAACTATACTTAACAACATTGTATTTTTTTAATTTATTCCACATTACGATTTTAGACATTTTTTAATACTAAAGTGGTGTTTGTTTTTTAAGAGATTTGAAATCTAAACTCTTATTTCACTTTTAATTAATAAGAGGTGATGCTGAAGTCTGAAATCTGAAGCAATAAGACTATTTATTTTTGTAACGTCTGAAGGCGTCTTGAGAGAAAGAAAAACATATGAACTGAATCGGCGATAAGAGATTTTAAGAAGTTAGGTCACCTCTTTTTATTTCATATGTATTTTAAAATTAAGAGGTTCTGAAAATTGAAAAAAAAACAAACAAACAGTTTAAATGTAAAAAGGTCTGACAGATTTAAATTTAAGAATCATTAAGAAGTTTTTTTGATAAAACAAACAGCCCCTAAGTAAAAGTTTGTGGTCCTTCAAAAGGAAAACGTATAAGTTTATGGAGATGTTAGACTAGGGTTAAAGATCTATCTAGGTAGAGGTTAAGGTTAGGATATACGGTTGATGAGTCGATAGTTAGGTTTTAGTTTTTTCTTTACTGTATGTCTCTATTTATATTTTTATTGTAGAGATCGGATCTACATATTTTATCCTCTTTACCCTACTTTCAAGTAAGATATATTAAACTTTTTTTTGAATGGCAAAGCAAATATATTTAAAGAAAAAAACAAAACAAAGAGAGTGAACGAGACACATGATCTACAAGCAGCAAACCCAAACAAAACAAGGGAAAAACCTACACGCCAAGACAGAAACAAGGGCAACAACCCCAAACTAAAAACGTTGAACATAAGGACGGACCCAGCTTGGTGGCGACAGTGGCACGTGTCACCGTATTATTTCTCCGACGAATGGTAAAATTTTTAGGTTCGTGAAAAGTGCAACCGTATCATTTTGGAAGGTGCTACCATATTATTTTTTAGAAACTTCAAGAAGTGCAACCGTGCCTCGTAATCAACAAAAAAAAACTTTTGAAATCAACCAAAAAACCGAAGAAAACTCTTGACATCAACCAAAAAAACCGAAAAAATCCTTCAAAATCGATTAAATTTTTTTAAAAATCGGGCGAAATCAAGCAAAAAAACTTTAAAAAGTCCTCGAAATGGTAGAATTAGGCTAAAAACATATAAGACAATATTTAGCGTCGGTGAAAAGATGAAAACACGTCGATAAAAACCGTGTCTTTTGTAATTATTTTTTGTCTATATTATGTGGTGCCACCGTTTGAAAAAAATTATGATTCCGTCCCTGGTTCAACACCCCGAAAAAGAGAACCAAAGAAACCCAACACCCAAAGCAGTCAAATTGAAGCCATGTTCGGAGAGCCAATCCAATCAGTCCAAGATTTAGAGAAAGACTTGTCCCTTAAGGAGATCCAACTGTAAGACTAGGATTTGATATCATCAAGAAGGTATTTTAAACTTGTTTTGGTTTGGTTTGGTTATATTTATATTTAACAGCCTCCAATAAAACTTTACTTAAGACAACTATAAATCAATTGGCTTTATTTAGAGCATATACATTAACCACCATTTATTGCCACATCAAATTTTTTTTTTGTTGCCTATTTACTCGTAAGTATGTATCTTTTTTATGATAATGTGTAACACCCGTGTTTTGATTATAATCAATAAATGGAATTCCGGGAATTAATGAATTGGCTTTGATAGCCATTTCGGGGGAAATAATGTCTCGTTGCAAATTTTATCATCGGGGTGTTAATCACACGAATTGAGGACTCTCTTGGGGTCCGGATGACTTATCGGGCGACCTAAGTCGCGTGAAAAGTCGCCCAAGTTACTGTATGGTCGATATAGAGTGCAACTCGAGCGGGGAAGGCAATGGCTCAAGCAACAAGTCAGGCGACTTATGTCCCATAGACGACGTCTGCGTGCTCGAGCAAGGCCACCTGGGGTGTGCCTTAAGGAGGCCAAGCCACTTAGGGCCAAACAACATATGTCGCCCCATTAGTCGCACCAAACTCCATTTGGCCAGCCTCTGCCCACTTTCCCTTCACTTCCCATCTCAATTTCTCTCGTATATATTCATTTCCTCTTTTTTCCTCACTTTCACTCATTAATTTTCGGTTGGAAGCATTTAAGGAATGATTCAACTTTGGAGGTTCAAGCTTCAAGATTTCCTTTCCATTTATAGGGTTTTCTTGGTTTCTAGGCTTTAGCCAAAACCTAACATTGTGAGTTCATTATACTCTTTAATAAAACTACATATATGTCAAGATGTTGCATTTTAATCTCCCAAGGGGTTGTTATGATGTATTTCTTACATTTTTGGTAATTTTGGAACATTTTGGTGATTTAAGGAAATTTGGGAGTTTTGTCCACTTTGACAAACTAACAGCGTGAATCCCTTTAGAATATTATAAAAGTGGTTTGTTTAAGTCTATAAAATTATTCTGAAACATAAATCTTTAAAATTTCACTATACAATGGATTTGTGATGAAATTAGAATTTCATATACTTGATCACTTTGTTGAACATGAGGTTTTGTAAAATTGGGGAATGAGTTATTTGGTTTTGAGAAAGGAAATGGTTCAAAAGTTATGGCCAGACTTGAGATAGATGAGTTTTATTGATTAGATTGCATATTGATGGAATAAATCTACATGTTTTGAGTATGGTTGAGCATTCTTAAATCACGTCGTGCATAGATTGTAATGTATTGGATTCATGAGCATATGAGCCGATTTGTTGGGTTTGAAAAGGGATAGGTGTTCCCTCATTATAACCAGAAAAGGGACAACAAGTTGTCAGGGGCATTGTGGTGCAGGATCTTTGGAGTCGAACATCGGCCATTGACTTTGTGGTATAGTTTCTAGTGAACGAGCATATTTGGGATCATCAGAGGTGTGAAAGGTTTAAATTGATGACCATTGATCCGTAGTGGGGATCATAACATAGATACGTGACCTACTTTTGTGTTATGTCACTATCAATGGAGATTCAAGTATCCCTGTCATTGCAAGATGTGTTTACATTTTAGAGAACTGAATAATTTGCAACATTGATTTTTGTAAAGTTTATGCTTCCGGTTTAATATCTTGTAACCTTATTTTATAAAATGTTTGAATTCACTACACTTTAAGCCTAATGTTTTTTTCTTAATGTCATGTATATTAGGACCCGTATAAGTGACAGGCTAAGGACGCTTGAGTGGAGCGTTGGGTGCAGTAGAGGCACCTTTTGGGTTGCATTTTTGGAGTACCTTGCAAACTTGGGAATCTACAAATATAATCAAATTAAAAAAACTTGATCGACTCCTAAGAACTTCTATAATGAAAGGTGTAAAAATGAAATTTTTATAAGTTACTAACATAATACATGGATATTAATATGGATTTTGTTGGTGTAAATATGAAATAACCAAATGTAAAGACGGAGGCGTCATTCATATAATTTAGATTAAAATTCGTTTTAGAAAAATAATAATAATATGAAAGAAGACAAGTAGATGGAATATATATATATATATAAAATAATACAACAAAGAAAAATCTTGAATTATGTATGTATGGTAATGGTATATATACAAGGGGCATTAAATGACCTTATATTCTATGTTGAAAATATTTGTTTCAACACCTTATCCTTTATCTCACCCAACCACCTCAACTGCATATCAACCACATAATACAATGCCACTCCAGTATATCCTATATATCATTGCAGTGGAACAGGATATACATTTTTATTAAGAAAATCTAATATAATTCCTTATTGAAAAAGAAAATAAAGAAAACCTTTTTTTTTTTTTTTTTTTTTTTGTATTAGTAACTTCAATGTTTATATCATATTTAAACATGTTTATCAATTGATTTTATACATTAATAAAAAATACTTAATTGTTTTTACCGAATGTAATATATACATTAAATCAATTTATTTTAACCAACAATAATATAGAATCCTGTATTGAATTCACAACAACTGGATCAACTATATTATGGTTCTGCATTAGGATTAGGATGGAAGCTACTTCATTTCAAAACAATGTGATCTATGTTTTCAAATCTTACCCATCAACAAATACGTATGTAAGCAGGCAGGGACAAATGAAGACCCAAATTTAAGACAAATTAAGACCTATAAAAATTCAAAGGATTGGTAATGGTAGGTCACCACCAGCTCAACAGTCAACTAACATAACCATCATCAACCACCTTTTTCTTCATCCCAACCTTTCCATATATATATATATATATAGGAACGGATTCAAACGTGTAGCTAAACATTTTGCAAGAAGACGAGAAATATGATATCATATATGATTAAACACATGTTACATTGACAATACATAGACGTTTAATCATATATGATTAAACTCACCTACAGGCCATGTAATCATATATAATACCACACTTCTCGCATGATGCTTCCCCTCTCTCTCTCTATATATATACACACACACTTTGAGTTGAACAACTACATAATCCAAATGCATCCACATTTCATCTATCCATTTCTAAATAATAATAATGAAAAAAAAAAAAAAAAAGAGATTAGAATATTAAAAATTCAAATATTAGATTCAGATACTTGAAAAGAAAGTGCAACACCTAATAATAATATATGTTTTTATTTACAGATTCTTGTTCTTAAACACCCAAGCAGAATGTATCATAGAAATCTGATGATGTATAAACCACTTCATCATGCTATTGCTGCTGCTTGTACTACAACCCAATATCAACAAACCAATTTACAATGAATAAATTTTCTTTTTGATGTAAATGCAGATTACCACAACAATCTCATCATCTTTAAATTCCCCTTTCATTTGCATCACTCATCCACTTGCCTTCATCCCCAAACCCCTAAACTGGCTCACCACCACCATGATATACAACACGTGCTCGTGCTGGATCCACAACCTTGTTTATCTGTTACACACAGAAACATTATGATATTAAGAACCGGTGAATTATATCCATACCCCCTCCTATATAGGGTATGTGAGTGAGGTAGGAGGGGTTATGTGAGTGAGGAGGGGGTATGAATTATACGCCTCCTTCACATTGCCTCGGCAAACTTAGGGCTTCCACCCAGCGGGAAGGCATGGCCCTCAGGAATTGAATTGACAGCACCTGCAGATTCCAACTTGAGACTTGTAGTAAACAAGTTGCAAGCCTTACGTATATTAGACTAAGGGGCCGTTCACGAAAATGCTTACCGGTAAGGACATTACCATCACTTACCTTATCATATAACATTCCCGACCATCAAAATTGATTGTTGGTAAGCTTCTTAAACTCGGTAACCGCTTACCGAGTAAGAGTCATTTCTCTCACTTACCGGGTAAGACGTTAGGTCCTTGTTATGACTCTTACCGGGTAAGATTCTAGGTAGTTTCCATGCTTACACGCTTACCAGGGTAAGAATTTAGTAAACGGCCCCTAACTCCTTAGGGTTTACAAATTCCCGACTCAATAAGTTGAGGAAGCCTGGTTTTTCCAAACAAATGCACCAAGGGCAGTTACTCCTGCTTGTGCTTACTGCTGTCCAAGTTTGGAATTGTCGTCCTAGTTGTGGCTATATGGATGATGCTAAAATATACTTTTTATATCAAGTGTATCTATCTCTGTTTCAGGTGGAGACTGGCTTCTTATACTGGTCATTTGAGTACCATCTTTTTATTTTTCTACAATTTGTATTCCCTTGTTGGGAAATGTTGTCATTTATATAGACAAAACAGCTGCAAGTGCATATTTGCTGGTTCTTTGCCTGTATGATGTTATATTTTGTGTTTTGTGCTACAGAAGAACAAAATTCTCGTTGCTAAACATTATATTGATGCACAAATTGTTGATCAACAAAAAACAAAATAAAGCAATTTAAGTACCCACCTCAATCTTTATATTCAGACATTTTTGGTTGTTGCTCCTCAATCAATGTTTGGACTCTCTGCAGTGTGCACCACACATATTTTCACAAAGAAAAGAGAGAAACATAATAATAATAATATACAACTAATTATTCAAGGATGGTACTGAAATGGGTTTACCTTTAGAGAATTGCCAACTTCCTCTAGCTTTTGTAGTATTGCAACCTCACCAACATGAGACAGAGTATCATGTGCAAGTGATTTTGAGGGGGACATCTGCTAGTTACCAACAGGTAAACAATGACACAGGGAGAAAAGCAGTATATGAAGCAAAGTTACAAGACATTGCTAACAAGCTTAGGACCTTAAATATATTTTAAGAGCAAAGAAAAAGGGGGTTAGTATATGATGTTTTAGAGTGGCATACCGGCGCATTATATGACTGGACATTTCGTGAAGAACCAAAATCTTCCGGGATGGAAGCTTGCCTAGAGAAGGCTTGATTTCTCATATTTGAAAGGCGCATCAAAACAACCTGATGTAAGTAAGTAACATGTACACATAACCAACAACATATGCCTGTTAATGTGAAGATACCTTTCTGAATGCCTGAGGATTAGCAATGCCCTCAATTTGAACATCGTCACTTGGTGGCCTTCTTACACCAACATTCTCAATTCTAATGGAGTAGACACCATAACGAGACTGCAGATACCCTGAGTAAAACGGAATTGACAAAAAAATAAATAAATAAACAGGTAAGATAATCAGGAATATAGACAAACACAGGAAGGAAGGAAGGAGGTAACATTTCAAGTCGTATTTTCCTTGGCAACACCCATTCCATTGTGTTTGCTATGAAGAAACAGGCATGTATATATATGATGTATATATTAAATAGCTGCTGCATAAGCACATACCTTGTTCAATCACAACATCAGCAACGGAAGGCAACAGCACATGCTTCTCTTTCTTCAAAACCCCAAAACACGGAAACGGAACTGGCTTAATTACCTGCCATAAAAATTTACCACTTAGAATTTTTTAAAGACTTGATGTTAAAAATCCTAGATGCTAACACACACCATTCAGAATGACAAATGAAACGTTGAATCAGAAAGACAGCAAGCATACTTGTTGATGAGAATGAAAATAAAAATAATTACTTTGTAGACAATGGCATTGGGGGTGACATAGAGCTTTCGTGAACGCATCATACGACGCAGTATGCACCGACGCACGGGTATATACAGGAACATGATCAAGCCGAATCCCCATGCCAAAATTAAAAGCAACGAATAAAGTATCCACTGTGTCGTCTTAAGCTTTATGAAATCATCCTCAGCTTCTTCGAAGTTGGCAGAATATAGTACCTCGTCGTCATCTTCACAATCATTACCCTCACGCGTGTCGGACAACAACCCTTTCTCTAGACGATCAATCTCACCTTCTTTTGAGTCCATCTGAGCCAGCAATAATCAACTCCACTTGTCATCAAATATTAGAAAAATTCAAAACCCTAATAAGTAATTCTACCATCGTTAATTTGTGAATGGAGGAGGAGTTTTATCTTGGAATACACGAAAAAACGACGAACAAGTGCTATACTATGCTATGCTCACCGACGAATGCACGACTCCAGAAGATTATTTATTGGAAGAGGTGCTGTGCTATGCCTCTGGTTTGGTTTGGATGATTCGAGAGTTTTTTACTAGTACTTCCAATTTCAGGGAGGCGTGTTCTTATATAATAAATAATAATAGAAAGTCTAGTTATGGGGTAATAATGTAAAAATTATGGGATAATTATGTAAATACTTTAAAAGTTTTGGAGCGCATATGTAATTAAATAAACGTCAGGGGTTTTTTTTGGTAAAAATTCCCAATGTTGCTATGTATGCGCAATAGGGTTTTATGGTATAAACCCTAGTTTTGGTCGAGGGAAGCAGCAACGAGATATCGATCAATGGAGAAAGGGAACATAAAGAAGAAGAGTATTGGGGCAGAGGGGGACATATTCGCTTCTTGTGATTTCTCTAGTCTTGGCCTTCACCCTGCCTTATGTGACCAGCTCCGAGGTATGTGTGTTTTTCGATTCCATGTACGGTCGAGTATAATGAAATACAATAGCAGCTAGAATAGAATCTTGTACTCACGATTACAGTCCAACATGATTTGTAGATTCAGACATACTGTTCTTCAAATTCGTATTCGTATTGGTATAGGTGTTTATAGTTTCTATATCCAGAATTTGTCTGCGTTTTCCTTTTTCTGTTTTGTGTTGTTTACTATAGTATCATATTAGTCTTTACGACCACAACTGTACGACAAGACAGAACCTTTACATGCCTTTGTTTATTTTTTTGTCAAGATAACTAACTGCACTAACCAAACAATAAAGATTGTAGTTGTTGAAAGAAGAGTGATGCTTTTCATTTACCTCTAATGTGACTTGCATTGACAGAGAGAATGGGCTTTGAAGCTCCAACATTAATTCAGGCCCAAGCTATTCCAGTTATTCTCTCCGGAAGACATGTGTACTTTTTCTCCCTAGTCTGTGTCTGATTGTGGTTCCGGTGTCTTCAATTTGTTGTCCATGTTTCTAAATTTATGAATGTTTTGTGTTTGAACTTTCAATTATAGGCTTGTTAATGCGGCTACCGGCACTGGTAAAACTGTAACTTACCTGGCTCCTGTCATTCATCAATTGCAAAAGTGTGACCCTAGAATTCAGAGGTCTGATGGTACTTTCGGTATGTTACTTGGTTTCCGTATGAATTATCATTTCAGCATTCATGCATGGTTATATCTGAAATGTAAACTATAATTAGATATAAACTCTTCTATATCTGGAGTCATGGGATGTTTATCCTTTTAGCTGTTGGACAGCCTTGAACTCCATGTAGTTTTAATATGATCCCATGTTGGTCATTATCTTACTAAATGAAATTAAGAAATCTCATGTGTTAAGAAGTGCTAACTGGAATTCAACTTTGGTAATAGCGTTGGTTCTTGTACCAACACATGAGCTATGCATGCAGGTATATGAAACTTTGCAGAAGTTATTGCACCGCTTCCATTGGATTGTTCCAGGTTATATTATGGGTGGGGAAAACAGGTTAAAAGAGAAAGCGAGGTTGCGAAAAGGTAGGAACTCTTGCTACAACTTAGGTTTCTAAGAGGTCAAGTAGTTTTTTTTCGGTCTTCATTGTGAATGACATACACCTGCAAACCAATTGGTTCCTTGTTATATATTAGCCATTAGGCAAGAAAGGAATGCTCGAAGGAAAGAGCGAACAACCACCTTCTTTGTCTTGAAGTAGCCACTCTTTGCAAATCTCTTATATGCCTGACCATTTGTGTTTAGGAATATCTATTCTTGTTTCAACTCCGGGACGTTTACTGGATCATTTAAAGCACACATCATCTTTTGTACATAAGAATTTGCGGTGGATAATATTTGACGAGGCGGACAGGTTCGGTTTGCAATCCCGCCTGGAGAACTTGCTTTTCTTTCTACATGTTTGATTTTTTCTTTCTTTAACCCTTCATTGAATTCTACAACAGGATTCTGGAACAAGGATTTGGTAAAGAGATAGAAGAGATAATTGATATTTTGGGTTCAAAGCTGAACATGTCTGAAAGCAAAGAAAATACAGTTTCTGGAGCTACTGGAGTTGTGAGGCAAAATTTGCTCTTGTCAGCCACCTTGAATGAAAAAGTCAATCATCTTGCAAATATTAGTTTGGACAATCCAGTTATGATTGGTATTGATGACAAGAAGATGCAACCTTCTAGTAAACAAGTTACATCATTAGATTCCAATGAGATCAATACATCAGAGCTTTCTGGGGAAGTAGCAATTGCATCAAATGGGGAATATAAGTTTCCAGCTCAACTGAATCAGAGATATGTCAAAGGTAATTAAATAGAAAAAAGAGAAATACTTTCACACTCTTCAATGGCATTGTTCTTATATTTTGCTTATGGCTCATGCCATACTTCAGTGCCTTGTGGTTCTCGTCTTGTGGTGCTTCTTTCCATTCTAAAGAATCTATTCACCGGAGAAGCTTCCCAAAAGGTAAGGCCACCTAAATTTGATATTATTTCTTCTGTTAACTGCCTTGTCAATTTCAAGCCCTTCTACTCAACATCTTTAACAAGAGTCCCTGAAGTAATGTTGTTAAAGCATGTGGTCTACGTGCTTGAAATTTTCTGGATATATTCGTTTGGTGAACCAGTTAGACACCTTTTATCATCCTTTCTTTTGGTAATGTTTTTTTGGATTGCTAAATCTTCTCTGTGACTCATTTTCTTTCTACAAGTAGCATGCTAATTTTGCTGTGAGACTAAAGGCAGAAGCATTAGGGTTTCTAATTCCTAATCCTATTTCCTTGTATGATTATATCTTTTTTTTTCCCATGATCTACTATGAATTTTATTTTCATAATGAAAATCCCAAAAATATCAGAAAAGTTTATGTGCGCAGTATAGGCAGTTTGGCAAAATCAGTTAGGCAGCTAGCCTGCAATTACAGGCTCATTCGTTAGCACTACTGGCAAAACGTGTTTTGCCAAATGTTTGTGGCATCAAGAGTAGTTATAAATTGATTTACAAAGAGTAACTTGTTAATATTTCTGTTGTGACCATGTGACTGCTGGTTTCAGATTGTGGTATTCTTCTCAACGTGTGATGCTGTCGATTTTCATCATGCACTTTTAAGTCAATTTCGAGGATTGTCAAATTCGCAATCAGAGACGGAGACGAGGGAGCTATTTGTGGGATGTAACATTTTGAAGCTACATGGAAACATGAAGCATGAGGATCGTATAAAAACTTTCAACGCTTTTAAAACTGAAAAATCGGCTCTTCTCTTGTCCACTGATGTTTCTGCTAGAGGCTTGGACTTTCCAAAAGTCCGATGCATTATTCAATATGATTCCCCTGGGGAGGCAACTGAATATGTTCACAGGTATGCATTATTCTCATGTGGATTTTTTCTAGATGGACCGAGTTATATGTGGCAAGACCAAATCTGATCTTGGATGTGCAGGGTTGGAAGAACTGCCCGTTTGGGTGAAAGGGGGGATTCTTTGTTATTTCTGCAACCCATTGAAGCTGATTACCTGCAAGAGCTGAAGAAACATGGTGTACTGTTAACAGAATATCCTCTGCTTAAACTTTTGGATGGTTTCCCATTATATGGTCTGAAACATGTCAAAAAGTTTGTTTCTATAGAGATGCATCCGTGGGTACTTTGTCTGCAGAGGTCCCTTGAATTTTTCATCTCGACTGAGGTAATATTTCATGGCAAGAAGTTTGTTTTGGTAGAGGGATGCATCCATGTACTTTGCTTGCTATTTCTGTTGGACATTCGCATTGTCCTTGCTATTTTTTGTTGGAGCTATGCATTTTGGTGCTTGTATTGATTTTTCTGAAGTCTTTGACCTGCTCTGTGCATGTTCTTATATCCTTTCGTATCTTTGTGGTTAATATTAAGATGGGATTAACAAAATGTAGAATGGAGCAATCACTTGATTATTGTGTTTCGCCTGTTAAAATTAGAACTATGGTAGGTTGAGGTTAGGTCCTAGTTGTTTTTGCTATAATATTATGCGTCAACAATCAGATTTAGGACGTGGAGAGGAGAGGAGAAAGATGCCTTGTTGTATGATTATAATGTTAATTGAAATATGTAGAGTTGGGCTTGATAACTTGTCAGTTGTTTTTATTTTCGTCATGCTTTCTTTTGGTTGCAATTAATCCTTTGAGCTAGACTTATGGTATACTGTATGTATGTTGACATATATGATATAGTTAGAAAGAGGTGTGAGCGGTTCCTTTAATTTATGGTGTGATTAGACAGACTTGAGGTTTTTTCTGTTGGAGGAGTTTATACATATATTTTTTGTAGCTGCTGCATATGGGGAAGATAATTGATGGTGTGAGTTGGTTGTTATCAGGTGATGATGAAGAAGCTAGGACAGAATGCATTTTGTTCGTGGGTGCGTGCATACAGTGCTCATCGGGGGGATCTGAAGAGTATATTCATGGTGAAGAAGCTTCACTTGGGGCATGTGGCAAAAAGTTTTGCGCTCAAGGAACAGCCGTCTTTGGTGGGCAGATCGGTCCAGAAGAAACATATGGCAAAGAGGAAGGGAGAGCAGCAAAGACACAAAGGAGGAGGTTTGAAAAAGAAGAGAAAGACATAACATTTTTTTAGTCCATAAAGAAAGGAAAGAGTTGAGGAATGGAATGATTGATGAGCTGGGTGGGGTGGGGTGGTGGTGATTAATATGAGTAGGGGAAGCTAGCTAAGGTGTATGTAGCAGTTGGTGGTAGTGGCAGCAGCTGGAGATGGACCCAAGCTCAATCATGCAAAATTTTGGTTTAGAATAGAATGCAAGTACTTGCTAGCAAGTAGTAAAAGAGAGAGAGAGAGAGGATAGCAATGGCAATGGGTCCATCATCATCATTAAAGGAAGGAAGGAAGGAAGGGATTTGCATTTAAGTTTAGCAACTTTATGTCACGCTCGCACCCTGCCTGGCCTGGCCTGGCCTAGCTATCTCTATCTATCAATTTATATATCTTGTGCTTTATTGCTTGTGTGATTTGATGATATTGTAGAATCACAATCGCCCCACCTTTGTTATTATTATTATTAAGAATACATCACCTTAACTATGCCTATCAACTATATTGCCCTAGATTTTATTTTTATTTCTCTCTCTCTCTCTCTCTCTCTATATATATATATATATATATAATTTATTTATTTATGTTATTCTCATTTCTACCATATATTGTTAGTAGATTGTAAAGCATGATCCGAATGGAAATGGAAAATAGTGTTTGATTGATTATTTAGGGTGTTGGTAGATAAAAAGGTTTTGAAGATAAATAAATAGATGATAATGGTATGATTTATAAAGTTAATTCGATATGAGTCCGTACGACTGAATTAATGGGTAGGCCTTTCTTTGAAGATTTTATTTGCAGTTTGTGGTAGAGAATTACATTAAAAAGGGGAGGCTAAATGCACCTTTAATTTTGCTAAATGCACCAATATGATTATTTTTCTTCTCACACACATCAACATCAAAAATTGCTTTTTACATTTCCAATGCATAAATTACATTCCCAATGCACAAATTGACCTGATTTTGACATAATTTTGGTGCAAATAGCACTCCCCTATTTATATTTATAAATATTTATTTCTTTTTAAATTAAACCAAAAAGTAAAAAAATACTTTTAAAACTATATAATACAAATAAATAAAAATATATAATAAATAAATAAATAAAAGAAAAAATAAAAGACAACAAAAGGACAAAAAAACAAAAAAACAAAAAAAACACAATTATTGCACCAATCATTTTGGTGCAAATAGCAAAAAAATATGTGCAAATAGCCTCCCTTATATAAATATTACTAATTTTTTATAATTATATAATTATAAAAATAAAACGTAATCTATATTACATTCGATTATTCTAAAATAACATTATCCGTAGTACAATTAACACGTAAAAGCTGCATGTAATTCTTTATTCGCTCTAAATACGGGGTAGCCCATCCAGCAGCACATGGATAACTGTAATGGAAAAAATGTCCTACAATTTGCGAAAACGGGTATCCGTATGCCATATCTAATTTCACTTAATGGTTACCATTAACGTACCCAATTGTAAAAACAATATGTTCATACCACACTGGCGGAGTGGACCTAAGCGGCAAATACGTCCCACTGTCGGTCATACTTATAACATGTAATATCACATTATATTTTGAAGCAATCAAGACACCTATTTCAGGCATTGTCATCCAGTGTAGATTCCGAATATGTAAATGATTCGTCGATTACTTCAATTGATTGAGAGCAAATCTAGAGAGAAGTTTGAGAGATTTTTAGAGAGAGATATACATGAAGAAGAAGAAGTGAACGATATGTTGGAAGTCTCTAATCATATATATATATATATATATATATATATATATATAGTAAATTACAGATTTGGTCCCTACCGTTTGGCGTTTGTTACGGAATTGGTTCCTAAAAGAAAATTACATTTTACAAAGTTATAATAAAATGTAATTGTTACAAAAAGAAAAATACATTTTATAAAGTTATAATAAAATCAAAAGTTACAAATTTATAAAATAAAATCAAAAGTTACAAATTTATAAAATAAAATAAAATAAAATCAAATTTACTACTGCAGACCTCTAACACCCACCAATTTGGTATGTGCAGAGTTTTCCTTTTATGCAGATATTTCCATGTATCACTATTAATTAATATATTATATTACTATAAATTTGTTTTAATTATATTATTAAATAAGTAATTGGTTATTTTTTCTAAATGTCATTAAATTAAAATATATAAGATAATCATTGAATTCTAACAAAATACTTAATTTTTTTATATAAAAACATTATATTATTAAGCCTAAATTAAACAAATTTATAAAAAAAATTATCACTTTCTCAAAATCATCCAAAATCGTACTGTAATCGACAAAAAAATAAAATGAAACATTAAAATCATGATGTATTTCGCTGCATTGCGCGAATACGCTTCTAGTATACAATAAAATAGATAAAAAAATCGCAATATATATACACATATATTTACATTGTATAATATAGATAATATATAATATATTTAATACAACACAATATATAAGACACATATATATATATATATATATAATTATAATAATTAATATAAACTATATTATATTATAATAATAATACAATATTAATAAAATAAATTATGTATTTGATTTGATTTGATTGTTGATTGGAATCATGGGATTACAAATCCCAATGCATTCACTATTTGCACTTTTGGTGCAAATAGCACCCCCTAAAAAAGGAGGATGAATATGATTGTTTTCACTATTACAAATATCTTAAATACGTTTTTATGATTCATAAAGAAGGTTAAATGATTTTTTTTTTTTTTTTTTTTGAAAAAAGTATATATGTTTCAAGTGTTGGAGTTCTATTTAATTTCTTGATTAATTGTTTATTGTGTGTAATATTTTTTTTTTCATAATTTGTTTATGATGATGTTTATATTTATAATTAGTTAGATTAGGTGGACGATCAATTTTTTTTTTTCTTCTGGTTTACAATAAACATTGGCAATTAATCCCTTTTCCTTATATTTGGACATCTTCTATAGCTCCCTCCTTCTCTCTTTAGAGGTTCAAAGGAAAACCTAAAAAAAAAACGAAAAACTGAATAACATTCTGGTAGCATTTCATCTGGACGGTTGTTTTTTTGGTTTGAGTTAATTACATATTTGGTCCCTGTGGTTTAGGGGTTTTAACACTCTGGGTCCCTACTTTGAAATATCTGTGGATTGCATCATCATGGTTTGCATTTTATAACGCTTTGGGTCCCTAAAACTAACTCCATTAATTTTTTTCTATTAAATAGATTAAATACAAGGGTATTTTAGTCATTTTATTTCTAATTAAAAATACAGGACCAAACATGTAATTTACTCTAAATAATAAAAACCCCAAGATCAAAGTCGTCCCCCTCCCCCCTCCGGTGTACCCTCCCCCTCCGGTGTAACCCCCCTTCCGTCGCATCCCCCAACGAGCCCAGATCCCTTCGCCACCTCCCATTCCCTGGTGGTTTCGATTTTTCTGGGGCGACGACCAGTCCATTTGCAAGTCTAGGAAGCAAGTGTAAAACCAGGTCCAGACTTCATTCTACATGGACAATTTCTATAGGAACGAAGGGGGTGTAAAACCAGATCCATACGATTTCTACAGGGATGATTTCTACAGGGACGAAGGTGGTGATGGGTACCCCTGGTTTATGAAGATTTCTACATGGACGATTTCTACGGTTTATGAAGATTTATGCAGGTGGTGGTGGATTGATTTTTTTTTGGAAGGCATAGCGACATCGAACCAACGAACGACTACCACGCACACACGCACACACACCTCCCCGGTGGTATCGGGCATCCACGGGAAACCCACTAATCCGCCGTTGTCCGCCCAACCACAGTCTAAGACTGGGCTGGGTTGGTGGTGGATTGATTTTAATTTGGGTTTTTAATTATGATCTGGGTTTTTCTTAACTCGATCCAAATCTTTAAAAAGTTTGAATCTTTTTCGGTAATATGATGTGGGTAATTTTGATCTGTTGTGTTTCTTTTTGGGGGAAGAACAGGGTTTTTGAGGAATGAAAATGCCATGCAAGAAGATCCCGAGAGTATGATTCAAAGAGGCTGGTTTTATGTTGTTGTATGTTGATCTGTAATGTTTGTTGTTGTATGTTGATGTTCAATTTTAGTTATCAAGGTTTGGATTTGGGTCTTTGATTTGGATTTTCAGTTTTAGTTAGTAGAGTTTGGATTTGAGTTGATTTGTTGTGGTCGGTTATGTTTGGGTGTTCTTCAACGATGGTTGCCGGAAAATAGAAGATGTCGATCGGAATAGTTGTCGGAAAATGGAAAGTTGCCGATCGAAATAGTTGTCGGAAAATGGAAGGGAGGAGGGAGAGGAAAGAAGGACACATGGCAATATCTTATTGGTGTTTGCTTTTTTAGTTTTTATTTTTAATGTAAAATGAAGAAAACGTGTAAAATGACCAAACTACCCATCATGTGCAAGTCTTTGATAACATACTGTACTCTTTTAGGATCAAACATCATGCACAAGTACTCTATGACCATCCTTTTAATGCTCATCCCTGCTCCTTTCAGTAAATCCCCATACAAGTTCAAACCAACCTTGTACATTTCTTCCAAATACACCCTGTTACAGCTTCTGATTATTTTACCCCATGTGCCTTGCACATGACCACTTTAACAGAGACATGTTTAATAGAGTTAGTTTTAGGGACCCAAGGCATTATAAAATGCAAACCACGAGGATGCAATCCATAGATATTTCAAAGTAGGGACCCAGAGTGTTAAACCCCTAAACCACAGGGACCAAATATGTAATAAACTCTTTTGGTGCACTTGTGCATATGTACGTGTGCATGTTACAAATTACTTGTATGAACAAGTGCATACCGTCCAGATGAAGAGTTATATATATATATATATAGGGTTGGGTTCCGATGAGAAGTTGAGGTTACCGTGAGAAGTGGTTATCAAACGTTGGATGAGAAATGGATACACATTATGATGAGATGCACCAAATGAATTCCCTTCTAAGCCGCAATTCATGGGAGAACATTTGATTAAAAAGTGATCAATGGTTAAGTTCATATTCACTTCTCACATTTCTCACGTTAAACTCAACATCTCACACAATCGTTCACCTATATATATATATATATATATATATTAGAGAGAGAGAGAGAGAGAGAGAGAGAAGCGACCAAATGCAAACTACCTCTATTTGAACAAACTTACAAACTAATTACAGCCGTCCATATAGTCTAACGAATATCTAATTTTATTTTGTTTCCTTAACCAATGTCATGATCATAATAAATGAATCTTATCCTCTTCCATATATATCTCAATCGTATTTAATAAATCATGATTATTATCCATAAATATCTTAATTATTTTATAATATAATGGTTTGTATGGTTTGTACAAATGTCTTGGTTTGCACTATAACTCATATATATATATATATTATTAAGAGCAAGTGTAACATGAGATAATGTTGTTGGTGATGTACATGTGAAATAACTAGGTGCATGATCTGGAATTGGTTTCATTAATTGTACTATGATGGAGGGGTGGGTTTAATTATAAAGCAATTACTTGATATAAAGTGAAAAGAAATTAATTGAAGGAATGATGAGAAGTTGAGGAGTTAGAAAGAAGGGAATATATATATATATATATATATATATATATATATATATATATATATATATATGTATATCTCTTCACATTCATGTATATGAGTAGTGTGTTAATGAAAGCAAATTATATTCGATCGGTTTGTTCCCCATTTCAACTTTAATTAAGATAATTAATAATTTCAAGCTTTTAAGTTTTAATGTTTGGGATGATTAATTAGATCATAAGATTCCATGTCAAGTGTTATCATATCAATTGAAAAGATATTTGTTTACATTCATTAATTAAAACCATATATACATTAATTATTTTCATTATAGTATTAGATAAAAGAGGTTACAAGTTAATCAATTGAAATATTTATGAAAAGGATGAGGTTTTATTTATTATAATTTGGATATTTATGAAAGATGATTCGAGTTTATTAGGAAACAATTAATGCTTTATATTAGAAAATAATCAAGATGTTTATATATTAACTAGATTAAATGAACAATTGAGATTGAGTTGTAATAATTGTAACAATTAATGGATTGAATTGTGTAATTAATAAACCACCTCTACTAATTAATTAATTATTTTACATACCGATCATAATTGAGTTGTTCTTAATTAGCTAGCACTAGCAGATGCAGAAATGGCGGAAACAAGTATGGAAATTATATAATTAAGAAAGAAGCTAGCTAGCTAGCTAGGAAAGGACATGATGATGTTAGTTAATTACGTTGGAATTAATTAATAATTATAAAAAGAAATTAATTAAGGGGGACAAAGGCTGAGAGGCTTCACATGGTGTTGGGTGCATGCATGTTATTCACGGGGCCATCATCATCCTCCTCCTAAACACACACACACACACTCACACTCACACTCATGTATTATTTTTCCCATGTGAATTCAAGGATCCATACAATATTATTAACTTATATATAATATATACTATTATTCATATATATATATATACATATAATCACTCCAATGATCAATTCCTACGTACCTTTTGTTTCATTATATATTTAATTAATTAATGATTACAAACATACATACACCACAAAACAGAGACTTATCACCGACAACCCGTCTCTTGGGCTGTTAAAAGTGGGATTCAGCACAGGGCCCCCAAAATTTTTAGGGCCCAAATTTCAGTTTTCTTTTCATCTTTTCGGGACTGTAGCAGACTGTAGCGACACTGTAGAGGTACTGTATCGACACTGTAGCAGACTAGCACTAGCAGGTAAGTGGTAACCTTCTTGACTTGTTCTTTACTCTTTAGGTTTCTTTTTTTTCTTTTTTAGTTTTTTCAATTTTCAATTGTTTTGATTGGTTTTAATTTGTGAATAAGAATATATGTTTTGTGTTCCAATCGACTCGTATTTTTGATACAAGTGTAACAGGGCCTCCAAAAAGCTTGAGACGACCCTGATCACCGACGGACGAATCCGTCGGTGATCCGTCGGTAAAAGAGAAATCCGTCGGTGATCCGTCGGTAAATGTCCGTCGGTATAAAGGTGGTCGGCGTTCAGATCACCGACGGTTTAATTTTTCGACGCATCTCCAACGGTTACCGCCGGCGTGGGTTATTTCCGACGGATCACCGACGGTCGACTTTTAGCGACGGATTACTGACGACTATTCACCGACGGATTTGTTCCGACGGATTTAGCGACGGATTTCCCACGGATTTTTATTAAATAAAAATTAAATTAAAAAATATTTTCCGACGGATAATCCGTCGGTAATTTTTTTTTTAAAATAATTAAAAATTAAAATTTTCCAGTTTTTATTATATACAAAACCTGCCAATTTTTAAATATTACTAAGTCTTAAACTGTACAAAATATCTATAAATACAAAAACGTAATCCTACGGAGGGGGAAAGGGGTGTTGATTGTTAAACTTCATCATGAACACGTCAAACTGTGTCATTCGTTCCTGCATCTGTCTCTTCTCTGCTTCATCTCTATTCATTCGCTCCTGCATCCGGATCCTCTCTGCTTCCTCTCTCTGTAGTCGTTCCTGCAACTGGATCCTCTCTGCTTCCTCTCTCTCTAACCTCTGCCTCAGCTCCTCTAACTGAAATTCAACATTTGACAAACATATATAGAACAATGTCAGACAACATTTAACAAACATATGATTAACAATGTTAAACAACATTTGACAAGCATACATCCTCATCGCGACGGTCGCGCGTGCTCCCGCTCGAATTGGCATCTGCATCACCGGTCATAGCATAATAGGGATCCTGACTGGTCCCTCATCCAAAAATACGACCCTTACACCGTCCTCCGACACTACGCTCCCACAACTCGGCGTCATTGGGAGGTACAGTGCCGGGAGGTAAGTCTGGGTACTCCTCCTCCCTAATCCGATGATAGGCATCCTACAGTTTACCAAATTAGACATTGTCAAGTCAACTAACCTATAGAAAATTCGACAACATTTCAACTGTGATTTGAACATATATCCATGACCTGTTTTTATCAAAACAATCCTATCGTCTGTCCAATAGTGGCAGCCCAAACTAAGTTTGCTATAATTTCTATCTATCTTATAAAACAAACAAATATCTAGTCATGCATAATTGAACTTACAATCGTATGAGCCGCCTTTGGGTAAACGTAGATCGGAGGATCCGTGGACGGACCAGTCGCACCCGGAACAAGCTTTCTGTTGGTGCAGTGTGTAGCCTCCCAAACCTCGTCACTGGTAGGCTCACTGCCCCATGCATCTCTCTACAATACACAACTTAAATTGTTAGTAGGTAATAAAATCATGTATATAGTACATATATTGTAACACCCTGAATTATGGAAATAACAACTTATTTAAAATTTTCTAAATACATTAATAAATAAATCATCTACAACCACAAATTAAGATTTAACCTCAATACAACCATTCATTCTATACAAAAGTCTATGATAAGGACGGGTGCTACTAAAACCCCATAATAGTCTCCAATGATGCGGAAGACTTCACCAACTACTTACATTTGCACAAAGCTAAGGCTCAACTCTTCATAGGAGTGCTAGGACCAACTCCCAACCTTGAAACCTGATGCACATGCCGACAAATAAAAAGGTTAGGCTTAACGCCTAGTGAGCTCAAGAGTTTTCAACATATATAAAATAATCGTTTAAAAGAAAGAATGCGGTTAAAATTATAGTCCTTCAATATGATATGTCTTACATGTGAAAACGACTCATCTTCCAATAATATGCATTTTAGGCAAAGGACACCAATTTGGACATTTTCCAAACCAAACCACTACAAAGATGATGATATCAATGTAAACCGTCCATTCATAAATTAGCTTTAACCCAAAACTCACTCACAGCGTAAATATAAATTGAACTCTCCATTTATAAAGATACCGTAAAACCTTATATCCCAAAACACCCAAAAACACGGGTGGGGCATAATACTCAATCCATAAATTAAGGGTAAAACCCAAATATACAAAACGTCACCGAAAACTTGGATAATAAAACTCCATACCCAAAAACAACACCTTTCGGTGACGGGGGATTCCCGATTCCATAAAATGTGACGGTCCACAAAGTAAGCCCATTTTATGTTGTTATGACTAGTCATATAAACAAAAGTACACGCAAGGGATGTCAGGCTCAGTATCTTTAAACGTACACCCACGGAAACTCGAGTTCAACCCCGTCGGGTTCCTATGTCGAGCTCCTCATCCAATATCGCAATACTTGAGCACGAAGGACTTATACCTCAATCCGGTACCTTAACGTGCAACACGAAGGACTTACATCTCAATCCGATACCTAACGTGCTTCATCCAAAATCGTAACACTTGAGCACGAAGGACTTATACCTCAATCCGGTACCTTAACGTGCAACACAAAGGACTTACATCTCAATCCGATACCTAACGTGCTTCATCCAAAATCGCCAACAAGGCTCGAAGTCGAGCTACCAAAACTGGACAATTGTCCAAAACCCCCATCAAAATAACAATGCCCAACCGCAGGCTTAGCAACCCATTGACCCATTGACAAATGTAATAAAAATACGATAAACGCACTCGACCAACGGATATGCAAACACAACGACTAAAAGTAAGATTAGTTCAAAACTCGACATTAATCGAGGCACCCATTTTCCCAAATGAACGTTTACTCTTATATTTTCCAAAATGCCTCATAACACAAATGACATGCATTTTCCCAAACTTGATTGCTGATAAGAATGAAGAGCATAAAATGATACTATAAGCACTCTTTCAAGTACCTCACATAACAGTGCAAGTAATACTTTATAAACACTCCATTTCATGATGATGCATAAAACCCGACATACATTTGAAAGTGTATTTCTTTGACCAAGGGTCCATTTATGCAATAAGACCTCAAAACCCATTCATTTGTGACATATATATCAAATGCCCAAAAACCCCAAATGTGGGTGTTATACAAGGTTTGTAAAGTTAGATAATTCAAATAATCAAAGATTAGCAAATAACCCAACATTTGATAATTTCATGTAAAACACATAAAACACTTTAAAATAGACATTTTGGCATGTACAACGTTTTCACAAATCAACTTGAACTCACCTTGCTAGGTTAAGTTAAACCTAGGTTTCAATTCCCCAACCATTGGCCTCCAAAAGCAGAGATTCCACCCAAAGCTTTCCGAAGATATCCATTCCAACTCTTCAACTCAAGCTTCCAAAACCTAGATCCACACATTTCCAACCATAAATTACCATATTCAACCACGTAGAAACATTCCTCAAATATTTTACACCAAAATCTCCATTTTGGTCCAAACCCTAATTTTGACCCACATCCTCCAAAATCTTACAAACCGAAAATAGAGTAACATAATACTTAGGAAATCACCAAAGGAGTATTTACAACTTATATTAGGGTTTAGAAATGGAAGGGATGGACTTACCACTTAGGTTTTGGTGAAAACCTAGAAAACTTAGAAATCTTCAAGAAATGGTGGGAGGACACATGAGCTAGCACATGAGGTTGAGATCACAAGCTTGATGGTGAAGAAACACCTTGGAATCTATGGAAATGGATTTAGAATGAGTTAGGGTTTGGGGGTAATGAAGAGAAAACGATTTGAGAGAGAATGGGAGAGTTTTGGAGAAGAGAATGAGAAAGAAAGCTGAAAACCTCAACTTAACAGCCCCCTGCACCTATTGGGCGACATTGAAGGGCATTGTCGCTGGTCAATGTCGCATGAAGCCCCTCAGCTTCTGCGACTGTGCCCCGTGCGACTGTGACTTGTCATAGTCGCCGGGCATTGTCGCGGGACCATTCCGGAGCCCCGAAACCCGACCTTTTCACTGTCTATACTCCCGATACTCCGAGGGACTTTAAGAAATACATTTCCCAGCAAAACCCCACTGCTTACAAGACACAGAAACGCCCGGTTGACAATTACTTACCGAAAATTACGGGTGTTACATATATTCATCAATTATATACATTTAGTCTAGTGTATGATAAATTACCAAGCGGTCCCGATGCATAGCGGTACTAATAGATCCAGTACAGTGTCTGGATGTCATCCCCTCATACTCGGTGGCCCGATTGGCCGTATTGGCCGCACATACACGCCGGAACGCGTCAGTGTTCCATACATGTTAAAAAGAAGACATAAATCAATATAAATCCTAGTATAACCAGATACAAGTATTCAAAACAAAACAAACCTGCTGAATCATCTGGACCCAAAACTCACTCCGGATTCACTCTGGAGGGTGTAGCGCAAGAATCGTGTAGTCACGTCCGTCGAACTCGACACCATCAATGGCTAAAGCCCTTTCCTTGGCGAAGCGACGTGCATCTCTCATCATGTCGGCGTACCTATTATTTAGGTGGCGCCGGAATGCAGCTAGTACTTCGGCGTCCATCTCAGGAGGCCAACTATAATACAACTGCAAACACATTGTTTGGATTAAGTAAAAATAAATCCACTCAATAAGCTAAATAGAGTAAAATACCTACCCGAAATCGATCCAGCAACAGTGGATAGTGCTCATTAGGGATATCCCTAAAATGAGCCTAAGGACCATCGAACATGGACTTAAAGACGGTAATGGTCCTCTGGACTGCCGACTTGTCCTTAAACCTTCACAATTGCAAAATATACAGCATAAAAAACATTAGGATAGGTTTATTATGTACTAGAATAAATAATATATCACATCTACTTACCCGCCCGCTTCAGACAACAAAAGTGGCGGTCGCTAACTCGGCTGGGGCGTCTGTGATGCTACATTCGGGCCTCTAACCCTCGAGCCCGCTGCTTCGTCATCGGACTGGATCTGATCTAGTGCGTCGCCGGTGAACTCATCGGCCTATGGGTCACCACACCCAGCGGAGCTGCTACTGCCCCTACCCCTATAACTCCTACTACCCCTAGAAGGGCGTCCAAACATCTAAAAATAGAGAATGGTTAACACAAAATGATATAAGTGTACATAAATCATAAGACCCAAAAATGTCTACATAAGAACAACAAAATAGAGAATGTTTAACACGAAAAATGTCTACATAAGAACGGTAAAATAGAGAATGTTTAACACGTAAATGTCTACATAAGAAAGACACACTAGTTATCAGATGAGTGATCAGATAACATAAGTTCGTCTTTGTTATCTTCATCATCATCATCTATATCTTCAAATTCTTCTTCCTCGTAGCTAGCTTCGTGATCTGATGCATCTTCCTCGCTAGCTTCGTCATTTGTGGCGACTACGTTGAGCTCCCCAGTGACAAGAGGGACATAATCGAGGTCTTCATTTACCTAGTTGTTTGTATTATGAGTTACCTGTGAGATCCCACATCGGCTAGGAAGGAGAACAAAGTCCTCCTTATAAGGGTGGATGGATACCTTCCTTACATGAGGCCTTTTGCCTGTCACAGGGTGCGGTCTGGGTGCGTCCCGCGTATGCCTGTGCGGACAGGAACAAAACCGTGAGCGGTGCCGGCATGCTTATGCAGAGGGTATCCGCAAAGCGGACAATATCATGTACGGTGGACTGGGATGTTACATTACCCGTTCGTTGGTTTGAAAGAACGGTTCTCCATCCACGTTATCATCATCCAACACATCGATAGCCATTTCTACAACTTCATATATTCCACGGGCTTTGATATTCACAACTGCCCACCAGTCCTTTAAATCCTTACTTTCTGAAGGATAGGGTGTGTAATACACTTGTTCCGCTTGTGATGCTAGGACGTAATAGTCCTCACCTCTGAGTCTAGACTTGTATTTGATATCAACCAACCCATGTTTAGGGTCGACTCTAACTCCATCTGGACCATCAAACCATGTACACTTGAACAAAACTACAACACAATAGCCCACACTGTAATACTCTACCTCTAACACGTCGTCCAACAATCCGTAATAGTCAAACTCGGAGTCTTCATAACAAGATCCTCTCACACATACGCCACTATTATGTGTGACACGCCCAACAACATGTGTTACCGTATGAAACTTGTAATCATTGACAAAATATCCCTTATGCGACCAAGCATATCGGCCTGGTCCACGTGCTAGGGATTTCAAATGGTCGGAGAAATCGCCTGATCCGAGCATGACCTATAAAACCACAAATAAGAAATAAATTACATATGTGTAACATTACATACGTAAATTTCATATGTTTGTACTCACGTGTTGTTCGAACCAAGTAGAAAACCTTTCATCCCGAGCTTTTATCCCGTGCAACTGCATCAAGATGAGGTTCTCTTTAATAGGTGGATAGTTCATTTACTAGATAAGACTCAACGATAGACCCCTCCACCCTTGCTTTGTTTCTAACAGTCCTCTTCAACGACCCAAGTTTCCTAAACAACGATTGAAATACGTGTTAGAAAATAAATGGGTAAGTATTTGAATGAAAATTATTTGAATGGCAAAGTTCATTTACCTCTCATAAAGATACATCCACCTATATTGAACCGGCCCATCATTTATGGCTTCTCGTGTCAAATGTATCACTAAGTGTTCCATAGAATCAAAGAATACGGGCGGGAAGACTTTTTCCAACTTACAAATTGTTTGAACGATACTTGTTTGCAATGGAATCAAGTCTTCTAAGTGTAACACCCTTGAGCAGATTACACGAAAGAATGTGCATAACTCCATTATCGCATCCCATATGGGAGTCGGTATCATCCCTCGTAACGCAATAGGAAGCAATCGTTGCATAAACACATGACAATCATGACTCTTGAAGCTATAAAAGCTGTAATCTGCCATGTTTACGCAGCCCCCAAAATTCGAAGCATACCCGTCCGGAAACTTCAGTCTCTTCAACCATTCACATACTTGTTTTACTTGTTGTTTCGTCAAAGTGTACGACGACTTCAGCTTCACTACTTTATTGCCTGACGTGGCAATGTGCAACTGCGATCGGTTGCAATAAATCTCTACATCCCTCCTTGCTTTTATATTGTCTTTCGTTTTTGATGTGTCCATGACGGTGTTAAAGAGATTCTCAAAGACGTTCTTCTCAATGTGCATGACATCCAGGTTGTGTCGGATTAACAACGTCTTCCAATATGACAGCTCCTAAAAGATGTTTCTCTTCACCCAATTATGAGTGATTCCGAAACTGGTAATTTTTCTATTGGTCGGTCAAAACGGGGAGCCATAGTAAACAGTTGGAAGATGACGGACATGTTCCCATATTTCTTCATCGGTTAACTCGGGTGGTGGACCGGCTAACACCCTAGATCCATCCAGAAACCCTGTTCGATCACGTCGGAAGGGGTGTGCACTAGGTAACCATCTCCGATGACAGTTAAACCAACAAGATTTACCTCCATTTCTTAACTGAAACGAATCGACTGTACCCATGCAGTACGGACAGGCTAGCTTGCCGTGCGTGCTCCAACCCGACAACATTGCGTAGGCAGGGAAGTCGCTGACGGTCCATAGAAGTATAACCCTCATCTCAAAATTATTCTTACGATAAGCATCATACGTAAGAGCACCCACTGTATACAACATCTTGAGATCTTCTATTAGCGGCCTAAGAAAGACATCCAAATTCTGATCGGGGCTCTTTCTACCTGGAATGACCAATGCAAGTTTCACGTATGAATCTTTCAAACTCAACCAAGGAGGTAAATTGTAGATGGTAAGAAACACTGGCCAAAGTGAATACAGATTCGAATTTGAATTATTCGGGTTGAAACCGTCGGTGCATAAGCCAAGACGCACATTCCGGACCCCAGAAGCGAAGTCAGGATGTACCATGTCGAAATGCTTCCAAGCCGCACCATCACTTGGATGTACCATCACACCCGGTTCTGTCTGATGATCCTTTTGCCAAGTCATCTCTTTAAACGTCTTCTTTGACATATACAATCTTTGAAGTCTAGGAACAATCGGCAAGTACGTCATCACCAAGTTAGGGACCTTGCTTCGATCACTTGTCTTGAAACGATATTCATTGCACACTCGACAGTGGGTCAAATCAGAATCATCCTTATAAAATATCATGCAATGGTTTTTGCAAGCGTCGATCTTTTGTTTTGGCAGAGCAAGCTTTTTCAAACTATTTTTCGTCTCATAGAAGTTACCGGGTAGTTTATCACCCTCGGGTAACATCTCTTTAGTTATAGCAACATTGCAGTTATAAGTCGTCTTGGGTACATTACATTCTGTCTTCTAATTCAACAATCTCGTCGCAGCTCCTAATTTCGAGTAATTTGGACACCCGTCCCATAGTGGCTCGTCAGCATCTTGTAACATGACATAAAATCCTTGGGCAGAAGGATTAGGGGTTTCTTCTTCCCATGTCATGCCATCATGTATCATGTGATCGTTCACCATTTCAACATAACCTTCATTATGATTTACTACCGGAGTAGAAGATTGACCCACGTCTTGATGCCCTTCATTATGGTAATAAGTTTCACCATGTGCCCACCATGTGGTATAATCAGGCATGAAACCGTGCTTCATCAAATGCAGCCTCGCGTCAGTCCTTTCTTTATAGCGTAAGTTTTGACACTTCTTACAAGGGCATCTAATACGAAGCACTATCCCATCACATGTAGGTTTCCTTTCAACAGTCCTTTCATCGGCATAGGCATAGTCCAAAAAACTGTCCATTGCAACAATATAGTCGACGCTAAGAAACCCCCGACTGTCGTTCTTTCTATACATCCATCCTCTATCTGTCGACATATTCAACCACTACAACAAATAAATAAATAGTTAATCGACATAATCAAGATAGAGGTGGTATAACACCGTAGGTTTAGATGAGCTTTGGATGACTTTAAAACCCTACGTGTAATGGTTTGACTATTGAAAAGTCAAACCGTAGGTGTCAAACCATAGGTGTAGAGGAGTTTTGGATGACTCTAAAACTCTAAGTGTAATGGTTTGACTATTGGAAAGTCAAAACCGCAGGTTACAATCAAAGAAAGGTATTTTGGAAAGTTTAAAACCCTACGTGTAATGGTTTGGCTATTTAAAAGTCAAACCGTAGGTGTCAACGAAGTTAGAAGTCTGTTGAACACTACATGTAATGGTTTGCCTTCTTGAAAGTCAAACCATAGGTGTAGAGGAGTTTTGGATGACTCTTAAACTCTAAGTGTAATGGTTTGACTATTGAAAAGTCAAAACCATAGGTTACAATCAAAGAAAGGTGTTTTGGAAAGTTTAAAACCCTACGTGTAATGGTTTGACTATTTAAAAGTCAAACCGTAGGTGTCAACGAAGTTAGAAGTCTATTGAACACTACATGTAATGGTTTGCCTTCTTGAAAGTTAAACCATAGGTTTAGAGGAGTTTTAGATGACTCTAAAACTCTAAGTGTAATGGTTTGACTATTGGAAAGTCAAACATATGTTTTTTAAAATTTCGACGATATAACGGCTATAAAATGAATATTTCCGTATATCAATCTAATGTTTGCCCAACAATTGGCAACCCAACTAAAATAAATAAATAAAATCAAGTATAATCAAATCCTAAATCATACCAAATAGAGGTAGTGTGCACATGATCAGATAGAAATAATGTCATCATGTACACAAACACACAACCTTGATTTCTAGATGTGACATGTATTAGTCTAAGAATCGTATACACAAACATACAACTTTGATTTATGGATGCAATACAATATACATATTTTTTTACGAATGTGACAAAAATAAATATTGGACGTATATATATATATATATAATGGTTGGTGTGTAGAGATCAAAGGCTCCATAAGCCAGTCGTAAAACAACTACCAAGAGCCTAATACCGTGTTTAGTTTGGTTAGATTAGCAATACGACATTTGTTATTCATTTATAATTTTTTTAAAGTATTATATTTATATACGATAAATACTAATCACACACTCATAACTTTTGATAATGTTTAAACTCTTAGAAAAATTAAAATCTACCGATAAGCTGGATACCATTCAACCAATGACACTTTAGCTTTTTATAATTTAACAACAAAGAAAGCCAACACACACTCACACTATACACATATTCATATATAGTGAGTTTGACATAAATTCATACTTAGTATTACATTCACAACCAAACTAATATCATCTCATCGACTTCGGACAAGAATTCTAGTGAGTTTGACATAAATTCAAACAAAATCTCTTCTTCCCCAATTGAATAACAGTAAATAGTACATACAAAGAGAAGAAAAGGGATCAAAACCTGAGGGATCTGAGTGGTTTTGCTGCCGCTGTGGAGGTCGCCGATGTGGAGGTCGTCGTCGCCGGTGTAGAGGTCGACGCCGGTGGAGAGATCGAGAGCGAGAGTGAGACTGAGAGTGAGATCGAGATGGAGATCGAGATGGAGATCGAGAGCGAGAGTGAGACTGAGCGAGAGTGAGAGTGAGAGTGGGAATCAAGATAGAGATGGGGTTGAGGGAGGGAGACGAGAGGGAGAGACGAGAGACTGAGAGGGAGATCGAGAGATTAGGGCTTTAAGCCCGCTATTTTTTTTAAGAATTTTCGGAAATTCACCGACGGATTTCCGACGGAAATTCCGTCGGTATTTACCAACGGATTATATCCGTCGATGATTAGCGACGAATTTCCGACGGATAATTGTTTTTTATTAAATAAATTACTTTTAAATTAAAATTATATTTAAAATTATAATTATTAAATAAATTATTAATTAATATATTATTTAATATTAAAATTAATAAATAAATTATTAATTAATTTATCAAATTATATTTAAAATTATTTATTAATTTATCAAATTATATTTAAATTGACTAAAATACCCCTGAAGTAATTGGACTTAATGGAAACAATTAACGGCCGTTATCTTTTCCCGTTAATTCCAGTTAGATCAGGGACCAAATGTGACCAGTTAGGCTTTAACGTACCCAGTTTGACTTTAAACGAATCCGATTGGGCTTTAAACGAATCCGGTTGGGCTTTAAACGAATATGGTTGGGCTTTAATGGATCTGGTTGGGTTTTAATGGATTTAGTTGCGCTTTAACGTTCCCAGTTGGGCTTTAACGTATCCAATTGGGCTTTAACGTACACAGTTGGGCTTTAATGGACCCACTTAGGCTTTAACGTACCCAGTTGGGCTTTAAACGAATCTGGTTGGGCTTTAATGGATCTGGTTGGGCTTTAATGGATTTAGTTGGGCTTTAACGGATTCAGTGGGGCTTTAACGTTCCCAGTTGGGCTTTAACGTATCCAATTGGGCTTTAACATACACAGTTGGGCTTTAATGGACCCAGTTGGCTTTAATATATCTAGTTAATGGATTCGGTGGGGCTTTAGCGTTACCAATTGGGCTTTTAATGGATCCAGTTAGGCTTTAACGTACCCAGTTGGACTTTTAATGGACCCGCTTGACTTTAATGCATCAGTACATGATGTACATACATACATGATCACATATGTACATGTACATACATACATATTACATACATGATCACATACATACTATACATGGTGTACATACATTCATGATTACATACATACATGTGTATATACATCATGATCACATATGTACATGTACATACATACATGATCACATACATACTATACATGATCACGTACATATATATACATACATATTACATACATGATCACATACGTACTATACATGGTGTACATACATTCATGATCACATACGTACATGTGTATATACATACATGATCACATACATACTATACATGATCACATATGTACATGTACATATATACATACATATTACATACATACATACATATATATATATACATACATGATCACAGAAAAAATTAATATTTATTAAATTATTAAATTTACCGACGGATTACCGACGGAGTCTTAAATGCCGTCGGTAATTACCGACGGACGTCGGAAAAAAATAAATATTTATTAAGTTATATAAATTACCGATGGATTTCAGACGGATTTAAAAAAATAATAATTTAATATCCGTTGGTAATCCATCGGTAAATATATATATTTACCGACGGATAGTCTATCCGTCGCAAAGTTTTCATTTCCGTCGGTAATTACCGACGGATATTATCCGTCGAAAATCTTGGTCGAAAATAAGCAATTTTCCAGTAGTGATACATGTATATAATTTGGGTTGAGTTAACTATAAAGTATATATAATCATGAATATTAATACTTAATTAATATAATATATATAGGACTATATATAGCTAGATATGTTAAATATTGTTGCCACAGTTTTTCATTAGGAAAACTAACTAATTTCTTTTTGATTATGAAATTCATTAATTCTATATAATTAACAATAGTTGATAATAATTAATGATAGCAACATGCATCGACCCCACACAGTTTACAACTAGTACGTGCATATATATGGACTCCCACCAGCCACTTGTTGCTTTTAACTTCTTCATAAATACGATGCCTATGGATATATATATATATATATGGGGCTAATTGCACCCATAACTTTACTAAGTGCGCAATCATAATTAATTTTCTCCTCACACACATCAACATCAACATCTGCTTTTTACATTCCCAATGCATTAATTACATTCTGAACGCATGAATTGACCTGATTTTGACATAATTTTGGTGTAAATAGTACTCCTCATTTATATTACTTATAACTAGAGTAATATATATACTATATATAGTACCTAGCTAATTATAAGTTTATAACTACCAACAATAAAATTATGTTTAATTAGTTGAAGCATATATATGTACCATAAATGGTCTCGCCCCCCTGCACATATATAGAAATAGTCATACAAATATAGCTTAATTAATTAATTGTTCTTCAATTCCTACACTACTTCCCTCCCTCCCCCCCCCCCCCCCCCCCCTCTCTCTCTCTCTCTCTATATATATATATATATATATATATATATATATATATATATATATATATATATATATATATATATATAGGGTCAGGTTCAGGGAAAAACCTCAAAAAATAAAAAACTGAGGAACACCTTGATAGTCTTCTATCTGGACGGTATGCACTTGTGCATACAAGTAATTAATTAGTTTTTTGGTTTTTATGCATAGGTGCATATTATGCACTTGTGCATATACACGTGTGCATGTTATAAATTACTTGTATGTACAAGTGCATACCGTCCAGATGAATGACTACTAAAGTGTTCTTCAGTTTTTCATTTTTTTGAGGTTTTCCCTTGAACCTCTCTCTCTCTCTATATATATATATGTATATATATATATATATATATAATATACTAGAAGTTCACCTCCATTACATGTAATTTATCTTCAATAATTCCACATCCATCCATAATTAGTTAGCTTGTAGCCAGATTGAATTGTCTGCATGTATTTGGGTGTCATGCCAAATTCATGTTAATTTTCATTATATTTTTGAACCACTTCATCACAACTTCAATTCCTTTCACATTAATAAGCATATATGTATTATGACAATAATTATTTAAGCATAATTAAGGTGGTGTAATTGGAATTATTTACAAGTAAATAATTAGTATATATATGTGGTTAAAAATATGAATATACATAGATGGATGGTGGGTGTATTTAATTAATTAATCTTGTGTTCAATATATATAGACAAGTTGTAATCAAAACAACAAAATGAATAAAATGTGTCTTGTGGGAGCAAAACACGCATTTTTACTTTATACCATTAATTACTTACTACCTACAACATCCATTCATTAAACTAATTGTATTTTTTATACTATACATCCAACATGTAAATGCTATTTGATTAATTAATTCTTACATATGTCTTCCCTTCAATTCTTCTCGAGTAACATGACTCTTAATTAGGTGGCGTTTAGTTCGTAAATTCTGAAGGATCCAATCTGATTGAATTTGAATGTTGAATTCCATTGATCGCATTTCATTTCTTTGTTTGGTTCATTATTTTTCATGAAAATAATCTCTAAATTCCATCAAATTCCACAAATGAGAGAATTTAACATTTCTTAGCAACTACAAGGTATTTTGATGAAACGAAATTCTTTTTTTTTTTTTTTTTTATAATATCACATATGCACTCAATCCAATATAATCTAATCACACAAAACCTATCTGATTAAACCATGTCTCCATCGGCTCCTTCTCTAATCCCTGCCGACCACCGTCGTTCTGAATCATCGTCGACCACCGCCTATCTGAACCATCGCCAACCACAACCTATTTGAATCATCGTCGATCTGAACCACCGACCACCGCCAATCAGAACCACTGCCTACCACTGCTGTTCTAAACCATCGCTGTTCTGAACCATCGCCGATCTGAACCACCACAGACCATCGCCGACCACCGCCGTTCTGAAACATCACCGATCTGAACCACCGCCTATCTAAACTGAACCACCGCCGACCATATCCGATTTGAACCACTGTTCTAAACCACCACCAATCTGAACAACCGTTACAAATAAAGTACTTTTAATGGCTATTTTATTAAAGCATTTTTTGTCTAGAAAAATTAAAATTACCAAAAAGGGTATTTTGGTCATTTATCAACATTTCATTCTAATTCTAAAGCTACATTCTGTGAACCAAACAGACAGATTTCAATTCTTTTAACATATTTCATTCTAACTCTATTAACTAAACATTTGATCAAATCTGACAACATTTCATTCTATCCAAAAATATTCTGCAAACCAAACACCACCTTATAGTCTTATGTATCCTCTCTCTCTCTCTCTCTCTCTCTATATATATATATATATATATTTGGTGAAAAAATTTAACAAATTTTAATTTGACATCATAGTAGTATAATTTATAAATGAATATTAGATATATAGGATTGTTGCTGTAAATTCGAGGAAGGAAGGAAGGAAGGATGCAAGTGGTAATGATTATATTCCCTATATACTGCAGCCTAGTCTATTACTAGTATAAAGCAAGATAGGTTTGATTATAGTCAGAATTTCTTTCTTTCCTCTTGTCTTTATCGCCGGCGGAGCCAAAACCATCCAACCAACAAATTCAGAGCTTCTTCTAAGGCAATCAATGTCACTCATCACTTTTGGAGACCAAAATCTATGACCCTTTTTTTCTCATTCATTCCAAAATGAAAGCTCCTCCTCCAAACGCATATCAACCCAATTCTGGACAACAAGGTACTACTTATTTTTTTACTTTTTAGGTCATCTATCTATGGTAAGTAGTAGTTAATATGATGTGGCTTCTAGTTTCATCCCAAACACAGATCCTTATTCACTTCATTCTCACTTAATTGGGAATGCATCACACCTGCCTCAATTTCTAACTCTATTATATATATATATACATACTACCTATATATGTCTGTCTTTTACACTCATTCCTATACTATACTCTCTCCCAATTTGTTGAACGAAGAAAAGAAAAAAAAAGTTTTTTTTTTTTTTTTTGGGGGGTGGGGGTTCAATTTGACAAGAAGGCATATGAGTTGGCAGGGGAACCAGGGTGATTTTGATAAAGAATCGTTCCCAAGGTATATTCAAGCTGGTGGCTTTTGGATAACTTACTGACTGACCCTTTTGTAAATCTAGTCGATTTTATACACTCAACATCTATTTCCAAAACCATATTCTGCTAACTTCATATATATGGTACCAATTTGTTCTGGTGTGTGTCTCAAATCTGCCCTTTCTCATGGAAATCAGGCTGCATGCTATTTTATCAGCTACCCAGTAGTCTTAATATGATACTTGAACCTTCAATTTTTGTTGCTTTGAGCTCATCCTGATTGAATTCAAAGAAAAAGTGGGTAGCAAATTAACATGATTACCAATTTGTTGAAGTTGGTTATTCATGACTTAAGTGTATCATATAGTATTATTTTGTTTTTAGGTGCAAGGAAGGTAATGAATTCAGAGTTATGGCATGCTTGTGCTGGCCCAATGGTCTCCTTGCCTCCTGTTGGAAGTCTGGTGGTGTACTTCCCACAAGGTCACAGTGAGCAAGTAAGCTTTCTTTCTTTCTTTTCCATGCTATCTACAATATTATGTAGTATATATCTCAACTCTGTATACTCATGATTTTATTTCATTTTTTGGTTGAATAGGTTGCAGCATCTATGCATAAGGATACAGAAAACATACCCAACTATCCTAATCTTCCTTCTAAGCTCATCTGCATGCTTCATAATGTCACATTACATGTATGTGTTTCCACTTCCCTTACTTCACTGTGTGGACTAATTAATGGATGCTTATATATGTATGCCTGACTTAATTTCATTGTTTTGGATTAGGCTGATGCTGAAACTGATGAGGTCTATGCACAGATGACTCTTCAACCTGTAAATAAAGTAGGTCAGCTGGTTATTAATTTTGGTTTTCTTTTTCTTGGTTTTTACATCAAGTTACTTAAAAGCGTGTATGATTGTGCAGTATGACCAGGAAGCATTACTTATCTCGGATATGGGTCTAAAGCAAAACAAGCAACCTGCTGAATTCTTTTGCAAAACTCTAACAGCTAGTGACACAAGTACCCATGGTGGATTCTCTGTACCTCGCCGAGCTGCTGAGAAGATTTTCCCACCACTGGTACAATATGAATATCATAACTTGTGTTTAATTTTGGTGACAGTATATTTTAGATTCCATTGCTCACTAGAAAGATGTTTTGGTAGGATTTCTCAATGCAACCTCCAGCTCAGGAGTTGGTAGCTAGAGATTTGCATGATCAATCTTGGACATTCAGACATATTTATCGAGGTTTGTTGGATTTCAAAACATGCCCCTTCTATCTATCTATCTATCTACGAATATATATCATTGGATTTCAAAACCTTTAAGAGAGCTTATTATATCTTCAATTTCTTCAGGCCAACCCAAGAGGCATCTACTGACAACAGGGTGGAGCATTTTTGTCAGCTCTAAAAGGCTTTTTGCTGGCGATGCCGTGCTTTTCGTAAGGTAAGATGATTAAAAAGAGTATTATTCATTTTTCTTGCCGTCGTACCTAACTGATAAGGATGATTGTAGAGATGAGAAATCACAGCATATGTTGGGAATTAGAAGGGCTAACAGACAGCAGCCTGCACTCTCCTCATCAGTTATATCCAGTGACAGCATGCACATTGGAATCCTTGCTGCTGCTGCTCATGCTGCTGCAAATAATAGCCCCTTCACCATTTTTTACAATCCTAGGTAATATGGAAAGCTTTGCTATTTCCTTATATTATATGTACATCACTGGATAAGTTTATTAACAAAAAGCTTAATGATGTCAAACTATCAATATTGGTTGTATTTATTAATAAACAACTTTGATATGGACAGGGCCAGTCCTGCTGAGTTTGTGATACCCCTAGCCAAGTATAACAAAGCAATGTATACTCAAGTTTCATTGGGTATGCGGTTCAGAATGATGTTTGAGACTGAGGAGTCAGGAGTTCGTAGATACATGGGAACCATAACTGGTATAAGTGATATGGATGGAGTCCGGTGGAAGAATTCACAATGGCGTAGTCTTCAGGTAAATTTAATCAAATGGTAAAATTATGAAAGAAGAAGATTGCAGTTCATGAACTGTGCACTAATGTTATTTGCATGTCAATCTATATGTCTCATCCCAACATTTATACAAAATTGTTCCTTACATAAATAATAATGCACGATTTCTTTTATTGATCTTCCAAGGGGATTTTGTATACAATGACAGGTTGGATGGGATGAATCAGCAGCTGGTGAGCGGCCTACTCGAGTTTCGGTATGGGAAATCGAGCCTGTTGTGACTCCATTTTACATGTGTCCACCTCCATTTTTCCGACAAAAGTTCCCTCAACAACCAGGTAATCTCTCTGTGCTATGACCTTGATGTTTAACCAAGCTGTAGTGAATAGAGAATTTGCATCTTATCTTTAGTTTGCCATTTTTATTTGTTTGTGGTCATCCAGACGGTGATACAGAGATAGAGAATGCTTACAAAAGAGGGATGCCCTGGCTTGAAGATGTGGGTATGAAGGATGCCTCCGGTTCAATCTTTCCTGGCTTGAGTTTGGTCCAGTGGATGAGCATGCAGCAGAACCATCGGTTCCCATCAATGCAACCTGGGGTTTTCCCTTCCGTTGTCTCGTCAAATTCTATAAATGGTAGCCTCAGCTTTGAAGACCCCTCAAAGCTATTAAGCTTTCAATCCCATAACCTTTCTGTTCCAAGTCCACAATCGAACAAAGCAAACCAAAAGAACCAACTTGCAAGTCCCCTGCAACAAATATCTCCTCCATGGCCCCAACACCAGCAACTGTTGCATTCCACTCAACACCACCATCTGCAGCAATCTCAAGACCATCAGCATCAACAGCAACTGTATCATCAACAACAGACTTCTATGTACAATAAGCTACAGCAACAGCAACAACAACAACAACAACAACAACAACAACAACAACAACAACAACAACAACAGCAACACCATCAACTGCAGCAGCAACAACAACAACAAAACCATCAGCAGCAGCAGCAGCAACAACAGCAAAACTATCAGCTGCAGCAGCAACAACAACAGCAAAACTTACAACAGAAACAACAATCACAACAAATTTCGGGAAACACACAACCTCAGCAAATCACTGGTTCAGCCAATAGGACGTCATCTCAGCCTTTATCCATGTCCTTGGAGTCGCAGTTTCAGCATCAAATGGAACAACATCAAGGGCAGTTGCGACAACATAACTTATCGCTGAGGCAAGCAGCACCACAACAGAGCCTCTCAGAGCAGCAGCAAACACTGCAGGTACTGCAAAAATTGCAACAGCAACAGCAACATCCGTTCTCACCAGCAACTCATGTAGAGCCTCAGTTACCCCTACAACAGCAGGTCTTGCCACAAATTCAACAAGCCAAACAGCAGTCGTTATCACAGCAACAACTTAGCAGTAACAGTTTGTCGACATCAACACTTCTGCAGTCACCACAGTTTCCTTCAAACCAACTACAGAGTCAATACAAGCCACTGGTGCCAATAAGAGTTCATCCTGGTATTACTGATGGGGATGCTCCGTCTTGTTCCACATCTCCTTCGACAAATAACTGCCAAATAACTCCACCAAACTTCCTGATCAAGAACCAACAAGGACCATCTGTTCTTGGGGATGATTCCATGGCTGATCCTTCTTCTAAATTTGTTCATGACCTTCAAAGTCAAAGTAAATCTGATGCAAGAGTCAAACATGAATTGAAAGTACCAGAGCAACCTAAATACAAAGGCATTGCTACTGAACGATCAGAACCTACCACATCTGTAACATCATACTGTTTGGATGCTGGTGGCCTTCAACAGAACTTCTCGATCCCAAACTTTTGTCTGGAGGGTGATGTTGTTCACTTGCAAACAAGGAGCGATCTCTCTTTTGGGGCTAATATTGATAGCCTGCCACCTGATGCTTTGTTGTCAAGGGGTTTTGATTCTCAAAACTTGATGTCTAACTATTGTGGTGGTCCTAGAGATATTGAGACCGAGTTGTCAGCTGCTGAGATAAGTCCACAGTCGTTTGGGATGCCTGATATGTCTTTCAAGCCAGGTTGTTCAAATGACATTGCTGGTAACGAAGGTGGTGTTTTAGGAAGTGGGTTGTGGGGTAATCAGACTCAGCGCATGAGAACATACACAAAGGTGACACACATGCAAATGTCCCGTTTTAACTATATATACACATCAATTATCCATTTCTTAATTGTTGTCTGTTGTAGCGATTTTATATGTTCTCTTTTAACCGTTTTAGGTCCAAAAACGTGGGTCGGTAGGAAGAACCATTGATGTGACTCGTTACAAGGGGTATGAAGAGCTGAGACATGATCTGGCTCGCATGTTTGGTATCGAAGGTCAACTAGAAGATGCACAAAGAACAGAGTGGAAACTTGTTTATGTTGATCATGAGAATGATATACTGCTGGTTGGTGATGACCCATGGGAGTAAGTAGATAAACTAAACTTGTGTGTACCAAAAGTTTTCTTTAATTTAATTTCATGACTGATTTTAAACAAAAACAAAAAAACCTTATTATTTCAGGGAATTTGTAAGCTGTGTGCAAAGCATAAAGATACTGTCATATTCTGAAGTACAGCAGATGAGTTTGGATGGTGATTTAGGTAATGTGCCAGTGCCCAATCAAGCTTCCAGTGGGACTGATAGTGGGAATCCATGGAAAGGGCAATATGATCATGAGAATTCAGCTGCATCCTTTAACAGATAATTATCAAACATTGTATATGCATCAATGCTCGATCTTTCATCCCATCATATCCTACAACTCATCTTAACTATATTATGATCCAGATTCATCATCTCATGTTTCTGAGTCTACATAGAAGCTAGGTAGGTAGATAGATAGGTAGGCTCAAGTGTAAAAGAAGTAGGAAAGGTGTATTTTTGTTAATTGTATCATGAGTATATATATATAGAGAGAGAGAGGTGATAGATACCATATATATACACTGTTGGACGTAGAATCCAAATAAACATAAACAATAATGCATAATACAAATTGTCTTAAACATACAACAACATTCAATTCTTGTTAATTGATGGAAGTCTATATTTAAAAAAAAAGTGTGTGAAAAGTTTGATCATATGCTCCTGCTGCTCCAAGATCTCGAGTCTTGTCGGCATCCCAAAAATTATGTGTCTGCACATTTAGGGGTTGTTTGTTTAAAAAAAAAACCTCTCTTAAGTCTGAATCAGTCAGACCTTTTTACATTAAGACTGTTTGTTTTTTTCCTAGTTTTCAGAACCTCTTTAAATACATTTGAAATAAGAAGGGGTGACCTAACTTTTTAAAACCTCTTATTGCCGCCTTATTTTATAATATGTTGAAGACGCCTCCGGACATTACAAAAACAAAAACAGTCATATTGATTTAGATTTCAGACTTCGACACCACCTCTTATTAATTAGAATTTAGAAGTGAAATAAGACTTGAGACCTCTTAAAAAAATGTGAAAATGCATAGCAAAATTGGAGGTAAAAAGGCACAAGAACCCGACTTATATAATTAGTAAATTAAGACAGATCAAAACTATATATATATGAGGTATATATTAATTAATTAAGAAATGTGACCGACCATCTTTGAAACAACGACTCATCTTAACTTCTGTTCTGCCATACACCAGATTAAACCTCCAGAAGCTAGCTAGCTTGTGCGGCTTGCCTTATAACCAAGGTTCTAAATGCGCGTGAGGCGTGGTGTGGCGGCGAGGCCAAACCTCAAGCCTTAGGAGCCATGGCGAAGCCAAGGCGAGCATCAAATTTTGAATTCATATATAATATTATATATATAAAAATAAGCAAGTTAAATGAGGTTATATATTAAAAACTTGTAAATAAGACATTAAATAGTCAATTGTACTGCCTCCTGCCATGCATCTAATAGTTTCACCGGTGTATCTATATATCTAGACAAAACTTAATTATAAATATCATTGAAGCTGAAGGTTTTGGTCCTGTATGTGTATATATATATATATACATATATATGTTGAGAAAATTTTGGTACTAAAAAAACATCTATCTACAAAATTCTGGGACAAAAATTAACAAGCTGCTGTCATTTAATTAAATATATATATATATATATATATATATATATATATATTTCCAATCAGAATTAATTATTCACATGCACCCAAAGATCGACCTTGATGCCACACAAACAAAAACATATTCTGAAACATGAGCAACCTCCTGCTTGACAACATTTACATGCTGATCATTGATGCGGCATGAGACTAGACAACGGACAATTATATCTCAAGACAAGCTCGAGATCGAGGCACACAACCTAGCTTAATTTTCATCTCTATATATATATATATATAGGGTCTGGTTCAAGGGAAAACATCAAATAATTGAAAAACTAAAGAACACCCTTATAAGCATAGATTCAACTCAATCTAAAGGACATTAATAATCATCAATTAAAGCCTTTTAAATTAATAAAAAGGGTATTATAGGAAATTAGCCACCTATTGAGATAAGGAAAGCTAACAATCAAAGCAACAAAATCGTTGCCTACATTATAGGAAATCTGTTCGATGGTTTAATTGTATCAATTGAGAAGATTCTTATGAAAAAATTCAGTGCATATGGTCGATGGTTTAGGAGTACCAATTGAGAAGAATCATATCACAGATTTCAGTGCATATCAACCTGCAACCAATCGATTAGATTATCAAAATGGAATCGATGGTAGAAAACGTAAACAGAGAATCCGCTAATGGAGGAAATCTGGGCAGAGATGGATTCAATGATGATGAAGACGTTGATTGTGATTTAGAGGGTAACGATTTACAATCAGGAAATCATTATAAACCATTATTTAAATGGCAATTAACAATTTACAAACGTTTAGTATGATGATTGAATTCTGATTCAATCATCGTGACCTAATTTTTTAGTTATATAATTGCCATAGTCGAAATTAATGGTTGCAGGTCGTATATGCACAAATGCATATACGGGTGAAACTAAGAATGTTTGTTCTTATGAGTTTGCTTTTGTTATTGAACCATCGAAGATAATAGTCTATTGTTAGTATGTAGTATATCATGAGTTTGAGTGACGAAGTGATTGAAATGGATCATATTGAGAGTAATTTAAGATTATGCATGTATGCATTTGTGAATGCAAGTATAAAACAGTTGGAAAACATGCACAAGTGCATGTTATGAACTAATAACCTGTTACATGTGCATGTTATGCACAAATTCATGTTATAAATATATTATCCTGTCACGCACAAGTGCATGTTGTGAACAAACGAATGTAATGCACAAGTGCATAACTGAAATGAATGGATTTGTGGAAAACATGTACAAGTGCATGTTATGAACTAATATACAGGTGCATGTTATACACAAATTCATGTTATAAATAGATTATCATGTGATGTACAAGTGCATGTCACGCACAAGTGCATGTTGTGAACAAGCGAATGTAATGCACAAGTGCATAACTGAAATGAATGGATTTGTGGAAAACATGCACAAGTGCATGTTATGAACTAATAACCTGTTACAGGTGCATGTTATACACAAATGCATGTTATAAATAGATTATCATGTGATGTACAAGTGCATGTGAATGTAATGCACAAGTGCATAACTGAAATGAATGGATTTGTGATCCAATGTGCATATGAGGTAGTGTACTATTTGCATTATGCAAATGTGTGAATGTATGAAATTGTGAATGAATACTTATTTTAATTAACTACCTATCTAAATATGCAGGACGAGCAATTGAAATCAGTACTCCAAGAGGATCAATGTTTTGGATACCAAGGGTGGAGGATTGTGTTATACCTAAAATTGGGTGGGTGTATGAGTCAATTGATAAAGCCATTGTGTTATACCTAAAGTTGTGTTCATTATTTGTTTGAGAATTTTCATATAATTTTTTAGAGTGAAAACGAAGATTATGTGAATCTTAGTCCGATTATGCATTATATGATATACACAAATAACATTTGATAGAATAGTGCACATGTTATGCACAAGTGCATGAATGTTAGGCACAAATCAATTGGCCATCCTACCAACATCGGGCTCTATCTCATATTGGATTACATTGAGTATGCAAAAGATGACATGGTAGACTAGTGTTTGACACCCATATAAGTGCCCATGATCGAATTAGTGCATGTTATGCACAGGTGCATGTTATGCAAAAGTACCCTGTAATAGAATTCCTTCCATGACATTGACGCGTAATAGAAATCAATTAAAGTTAAAACCATTATTTAAGTGAAAAATGATAACTGATTCATAAGATAAACATCAATCAAATTGTTTAAGTATCAACACCCAACAAACAAAAGTACAAAAAACCATAATCCAAACAACCATAAACCAAAAACTTTTCCAAACTCCTAACAATTTCTTGGGGGATATTCGGGTTCTAATAATTGGATGATTGACCTCCTCTAAGTCCCCTTCATCTACAAGTACTCTTTCTCGTTTCATGGCCTTGGGAACTGTTTCCTTCTCACCTTCCCTACGTTTTCGTTTGTCCGTGATCATATCCTTGTCGGGATTCCCAACAACGAATGATGTACTTGTTAAACCTGTTACAAAATTGATTAATTTGATGATCCATGTGCACACCGAACATAATCAGTAATGATTTGGTGTGTTTCTATCTCATAGACATATTTTTTTGTGTGTGACATAACTATATGCACAAGTGCATACTGGAACAAATATATATAAAAAATGAATAAGATACATGATGGATTTTCAAAAACCCCACTAAATACAAAATAAAGTTTCATATTTTGACAGAATACAAGACCCAAATAAAGCATTTCTATCAAACCCAACACTTTTCAAAATAACTTATCAATGGAACACATAGGTTGTTTGTTTATTTGAGGTTTTCTCTAACTATATGCACAAATGCATACTGGAACAAACATAAACCAAAATATGGATTTGACACATATATTAAATACTATTTGAACATAAATGTTTAAAGATACTAACCTTTACTAAGTACATTCTCCGACAGATCATAGTTCTTAATTAACCTAGGGCTTTTCCTAGGTAAACCTGGAAAAAAAACGATGTTATGATATATGGGAAGAAAGTATGATGAAAAATAAGTCAATCAGTGAAAGTAACACAAAAATATACCTTCTTCAGCCATTAACCGAATCTGGCTTCTTTAATTGCCTGAAAATCGGATTTTTGTCCTACAACTGAACCAAAGTTGAATCCATTTTAACAATATCATAATTCAAACTAGGATTTGTGCCCTAAAACTGCAAGATATATGATCCAGTCACATCTGCAAATCGATTACTGCTCATAAAATCACACGTGATTGATAGAATATGACCATGTTAATGTAGATGCATACACACAGATTTTTCAAATAACAGTGTGTATTTGAAAAAGTTCATGTGATGCACAAGTGCATCTAATGTATTCTAACAAATATAATCCCAAAGGAAACTCCAAAGATTATATATGAACCCAGAAGCATATTGAAGATGCTGGTAATTTCTAACGTTAGGATTATTCTAAAAAAATACAATCTTAACTAAATGATCTAGTTATCTTAAAGTTCAAAATTCATAAGTTGGGGGGTATAGTAAAGCAATCTTCTAGCAATGTTGAGGTTCATATTTATGATCCAAAGAGTATGATATTTTATATGAGTTTTCTCCAGACATTTGTAAATCTTTTATACAAAAGGGCTCTCTATATGCATAACTTTTATATAGAAGCCTGGCCTATATAGGATAAATGATGTAATCATGCACAAGTGCATGGTATATGAAAGAAACACATATACAGGAGAAATGATGTAATCATGCACTTGTGCATATACTACTCTGGATATGCATTATAAAACGGATAGGTCAATCGATGAAAGAAACACAAAGAGTATACCTTCACAGCCATTGATGCTAGCTTGAACAAACAACACGATTGTAATGTATTGACTGAATCTGATTGCTACTGACCTGAAAATCGCAACCAAGAATTATTTTATTCCCGTAATAGGATTTGTGCCCTAAAACTGCAAGATATATGATCCAGTCACATCTGCAAATCGATTACTGCTCATAAAATCACACGTGATAGAATATGCCCATGTTAATGTATATGCATACACACAGATTTTTCAAATAACAGTGTGTATTTGAAAAAGTTCATGTGATGCACAAGTGCATCTAATGTATTCTAACAAATATATTCCCAAAGGAAACTCCAAAGATTATCTATGAACCCAGAAGCAAATTGAAGATGCTGGTAATTTCTAACGTTAGGATTATTCTAAAAAATACAATCTTAACTAAATGATCTAGTTATCTTAAAGTTCAAAATTCATAAGTTGGGGGGGTATAGTAAAGCAATCTTCTAGCAATGTTGAGGTTCATATTTATGGTCCAAAGAGTATGATATTTTATATGAGTTTTCCCCAGACATTTGTAAATCTTTTATACAAAAGGGCTCTCTATATGCATAACTTTTATATAGAAGCCTGACCTATACAGGATAAATGATGTAATCATGCACAAGTGCATGGTATATGAAAGAAATACATATACAGGAGAAATGATGTAATCATGCACTTGTGCATATACTACTCTGGATATGCATTATAAAACGGATAGGTCAATCGATGAAAGAAACACAAAGAGTATACCTTCATCAGCCATTGATGCTAGCTTGAACAAACAACACGATTTTAATGTATTGACTGAATCTGATTGCTCCTGACTTGAAAATCGCAACCAAGAATGATTTTATTCCCGTAATCGACTTCAAAATAGACCTATTTGAATGGATAACGTCAGTACCTGGTTGGATCGACTGAAGGTCGTAATGTATTGACCGCCACTGACCTAGCTATTGGTCTGAAAATCGCACCAGAGAATGAGTGGGAAACAGAAATCGATTGCAATATTAGAACGACTGAATGGATTTTGAACGTACCTGGTTGGATTGACTGAAGATGGTAACCTAATTTCCCCAAAATCGTATGAATAGAGGTGAGGAACCAATTTTGCTTTAGAGTAGTAGGAGAGAAAACCCCTTCAATTTTGGGATTCTTGAGAGTGATTAAGTTTGAGTGTAGATTGGTGGTGGATTTGATTATGGCTAAAAAAATGGTAAACGGAAAAGGGTATAATTTCATTCCAATTTTACCCTCTAATGCAGCTTAATGCCTTATACAATATACCCCTAGCTTCTTTTTATTTACAAAATTGCCATTGTGATAATAACCATTGGATTATCCCATTCTATGTCTATAAGGGTGTTCTTTAGTTTTTCGGTTATTTGAGGTTTTCCCTTGAACCTCCCTCTCTCTCTCTCTATATATATATATATCTTGTTCATTATGTTGTAGCAACACATCCACCCTAGTATATCAGGACCTCAAAAACAAATATATGCTCATCACTACATTAAATTATAATTATATATATATATATATATATATAGATGAAAAAAAATCATATGAAATAACACATTTGATCAGTTAATAAAAATACTAATGGTTTTTATTGTTTTGTTCCCTAGCTAATCCCATTTTCTATTAATTAATTTCATTAATTAAAAAAATTAATTTCTAAAAAATCTTATGTTATCGCTTTTGTTAACATAAATAAGTAAATCTAATTAAAAAATTTTTGTTTTGTTTTTGACTATGTTTTCAGCTTTTTTTTTAATTAATGAAATTAATTAAAAAAAATTATTAACATAAGTAAATCTAATCTTGACCTTATATCAATTAGATCAATAGTAGGAAAGTGATTTGCACGATTTGCGTAAATTAGAATGGTTTACAAATGTTGTAATAAAATAATTGAGATAATATATGATGAAGATTAATTAAGGTATATAGGAGGTTACCATATATATATATATGCATGTCGATCTTCTTTCCTTCCCTTAGCTTGCTTGGCATGGTTGCAGCAATTGATTAAGCTGATCATGACTTGGTTAATTTGGAAACTGGGTTATATATATATGTTCAAGATTTCAGCATACATATATATATATATATATAGTGTATATATGATGTGGGTGATCGATGGCCGGTAATGGGAGTAGAGTTAGAGTAGGTTGGTGAAAGAAAGAAATAGAGTTGTGGGAATGAAAGAAGCAGAGAATGAATTCAAAGCAGGTGTAGAAATCGCGTAATACCAGTGTTTAATAAAAATATATTCAAGCATGGGGTTAAACATTATATATATATGTATATATATTTCATTCATCGGTTGGGTTGACCTTGGCTATAATCGTCATTATTATATTTCAGAATATAAATAGTCTAAACATGTGATTGTGAATTAACTTGAGTCAATGATTGTGGACCAACCAGTTTTTCAAAAAACTTCCCATTTTCTTTTTCTGGACGCCAAGTGTTTATAGTGGTACCCCTACCCCCACAAACTCCATTAATGCATATATATATATAGTACATCACAAAATTATATATATGTTTATAACTTTACTAAAATCTTAATTATTATAAATTGTAGTTGACAATATCTTCATCCAAAAGTTAATAAGAAATATTAATGGTCAATTGATCGATATATATTATTATAATTACATTTTATAGAACAAAATTTATGAAATAGATTTATCAAAACTTTTTATATATAATTTTAACAACATAGCGTTTATGGTTTATTTAATATAAATATTTGACGATGATTCCTACATATACAGAATCTGAGAGAGAGAAAAAAGGCTCTTTTTCAAAATTATTTATTACTGTTTTTTTAAATCAAATAGAAATATGTCAATTAGAGCATATATAGAATATTCTTATAAATGTAGCTTTCAATATCTAAACTAATTAATGAGGTATTTTATAAATAATTATTATAAAATATAAAAAAAAGTCTATCTTTAATTTGGATTTATTTGTTTTTAACATTAATCATGATTATTTCTTGGTAAGCTTATCATTTTAGTTTTTTTTTTCTTTTATCAAACAAACATCATCATTAAAATAATTAGTTTTATATATTCTTCAAGATTACTTTTAATTAGAAATTAACAAAAGATCATAATAAATGTGTAATTTATAATCTTCAATAAAAAGATAGACTTCGCTTAAAGAATTATTTTATTTTGATATAGAACTTTGGTTTTTAATTAAAATATTGTCTAAAAGAATAAGTTTAAGTGTACTAGCTAGCTTGAAAAATGAATTGGATATAAATATAAAATACGATAATATTTGAGATAAAGAATTAAAATGGATAAATGAAATTGTAAAGAGAAAATAGAAAGAAAAAGAGAGTGGACCAGAAGAATGAAAATGAAAACAAAAGAAAACAAAACGTGGTGTATATATATATATATATATATATATATATGTATATGTATATGTATATGTAGTAGTAATGATGTCACCGCGTAATAATGTATATAAAATACTCCTCGCAGACTGACACCTGGCATCTCCCCTATTTTCTTTCTAGATTGTCATAATCAACGCGCCCCGTTGACCTATCTATTCAATCTTCAGCCGTCAATTCACATATTCAAACTATATATACACCAATTCCCCACCACAATCAAACCAATTCCTCCAACATATACTCGATCTCTTAATTAACAACTAGTACTGCTTGTACTCTGATCATGGTGAAATCTCCTCCGCCTCCGACCACCATTGAAAGAGTCGATGAGGCCAAGTACAGAGGCGTTCGAAAGAGGAAATGGGGGAAATGGGTATCGGAGATCAGACTACCCAACAGCCGTGAAAGGATCTGGTTAGGCTCATATGACTCACCAGAAAAAGCAGCTCGTGCTTTCGATGCAGCTCTCTACTGTCTACGTGGCAACACTGCAAACTTCAACTTCCCTCATCAACCTCCCAACATTCCTGGAGCCACCGATCTTCACCCTTCCCAGATACAAGCTGTTGCTGCCAACTTCGCAAACCAATCTTCTTCCTGCATCTCACCATCTCCTGCTTCAGATGTCGTCATTGCATCATCATCCCTAAATGATGAAAATAATAATAATAGTTATCAAACACCACCTGGTTCCACCTCGGTAAATGTGGACGAACAAGACGACTTCTCATCATCCTCCTTTTTCATGGATCATGATATTCATAGCAATGAGGCTGTACCAGATTTCGGGATATTTCCAGGGTTTGATGATTATTTCATGCCCATGCACCCACCACCACTAACTGCTGATTACGGATTAGAAGAGCAGGTTTTTGATTCTCAAGATCCGTCCTTCCAGCTCTGGAACTTTTAATCCATTATATATACATGCATGTACACCCACACCCACACCCACCCACACGTATATATATAGTATATATGTTCGTGCATGCATGCACCAACTATATATATAATAATTAATTAATAACGAAAAAGGGATTGGAAGAGGGTAGGAAAATTTTTAACTAGGTAGCTGATGAAGTTGTGTAGATGCAATACATGGAGATGGAGCAGGCAACCAGTTAGTTTTTGCCCATTCTCGTTTTTAGCTTCCAGCTGCATGTTTTTGTTTCCTTGCCTTCAATTCTTTTTCTTCAAATATAATTAATTCCACGAGGTCATGTAATATTGTATACATATATATATATATATATATATATAAGCAGTGTTGTTATATATGCTACGGTGACGTTTGTTTTTTAAGAGGTGTTGAAGTCTGAAATCTAATTTCACTTCTGATTAATAGGAGGTGATGCTGAAGTCTGAAATCTGAATAATAAGACTGTTTATTTTTGTAAACTGACAAACATCTGAACTTATCTATTTTTTTGGTTACATGAAATCAAATGGTATACATGAACATTACATAAAGCAACTATCTTTGAATAGAGTACCAATTTTACGTACCAGATTGTGTACCATAAATCATGAGTCCATAGCCCATCTAGTGCCACGTATTCAACGTTGTGTTGATACAAGCATCATCGCCGGCGTAACCAAATCCATACTCGAACGAGTCATAGCTAAATATTTGGTTATATTAACATCGTCGTCGAACATAACCTAGATGAACGAACATCGTCGCCGGTGTTAATATAAGCATCTTCTAAAGGTGTTAGCTGAAACTCCATTCTTCTCCGTCCCAACTGGTGTTAGGTCAGTCAGAGGCAGTCTGGTTCGTCATCGGAAGCCTCGAAAAGGAATCTAAGATCCGGTTGGGAGTCGCCGGACATGGTTTCACAGTCGGCAATGGAGTGCGGAAGTTCAGATATCTCATTTTCGAAGCCTTCATGAGGGACTCAAGGTCCGGAGTAACCGTGCAAACGCCGGAATCTGGGAGAACGACGGGAAGATCGTCTCGAAGTATTGGGATTAGAGGCTTAGTTTACTTTCCTTTATCTCTTCCGTGCATATCTCCTATCTTTGTGGTTTATTATTGTTTCCTTGTTTATCTCTTTTGCTATTATATATAGCCTCCGTGTATTCCGTTTTGAAGCTATGAATGAAAACCCTTCTCTGATTATCGATTTTGTCATGGTATCAGAGCAGGCTACATCCAAACCCTAAAAGTCTCAAATAGCCAACAGACATGACCGGCGGTGTAGAGTCCTCAAACAAAAAGAATGATGCACCGGATCCGAACTCACCGTTCTACATCCATGCATCCGATTACCCGAAACAGATGCACGTCAACGACAATCTCACCGACAACAATTATGCAGATTGGTCGCAAGAGATGATGAATTTTCTCTTTGCCAAAAACAAGGTAGGCTTCATTGATGGCACCATCGAGAAACCCGAAAAGACACAAGCCAACTACATGTTGTGGATGCGTTGTGATGCTATGGTGAAGGGCTGGCTCACCACGGCAATGGAAAGAGACATCAGAGGAAGCGTAAAGTACGCTAATACCGCTTCAGAAATTTGGGCGAACCTTCAAGAATGATTTGGAAAGGAGAGTGTTCCTCGTGCCTACGAGCTCAAGCAAACGCTGGCATCTACCCACCAGAATGGGGCGTCTGTGTCAACATACTACACCAAGCTCCGAGCCATATGGGATGAGATGCAAGCTGCGTTGCCCTTACCCCGCTGCACATGCAGTGGATGCAAGTGTGACGTCACCAAAAACCTAAGTCAACTGAGAGACAAAGAAAAATTGTACGAATTCCTCATGGGTCTTGATAACGAATTCTCCATCATTAGGACCCAAATTTTGGCTACAAATCCGATTCCTAGTTTGGGGAACGCTTACCACCTTGTTACGGAGGACGAGCGACAAAGAACTATTTCTAATGACAAGAGACCTTCAGTGGAGGTAGCGGCCTTCAAGACCACCATGCCAGTCCGGCATGAAAGCACTCCAAACCAGCGACGTAACAAAACAGGGCCCACTGATGCAAAGAAAGGAGAGATCGTTCAAAACTGTACTTTCTGTGGAAAGAACGATCACTCCAAAGAAGGTTGTTTCAAAAGGATAAGATATCCCGAGTGGTGGCCGGGAAACAAAAAGCGAACGAAATCGAAGCCAAAAGCTGTCTGTGTCGACGCGGAATCAAGTCCCGTTACAGGCCTGAGCGCCAACCAATACAGGACTTTTCTGAAACACTTTGAAGAGAAGGAAGGTACGAATAAATACGGGATCAAACCGACAGCTTACATGACAGGTAAAAGGGATGTTAACGACGATTGGGTTGTGGACTCGGGATCAACCGAGCACATCGCCCACAACGATGGCATTCTTGAAAACATAACCAAAACTCATTTTGAAAATCCTGTTCTTATCCCTAATGGTGATGTTATCCCAGTCGAGGGAAAAGGAAGTTGTTCTTTGCCTGGTGGTACTAAACTCAATGGTGTCCTTCACATACCTAAATTCACTTGCAATCTCCTGTCAGTAAGTCGAATATGTAAAGATCTTCAATGTGTAGTTACCTTATTTCCTGACTTTTGTGTTATACAGAAGCTGTACACGAAGAGCTTGATTGGTGCGGGTGAATGCAAGAGGGGTCTGTACCGAATGGGAGTCCTTGAGCAGTCTAGAAAAGCAATGATGACAACGGGCGACATTTGGCACAAAAGGCTAGGTCACTCTTCAAACGAAAAGCTTACCAAAATCGAGTCTCTTAGTAGTTTTTCTTTTAACAAACAATGTGATTCTTGTTCTAAAGCTAAACACACAAGGCTTCCCTTTTCAAACAGTGAAATTAAAACTAGTGGTTGTTTTGAGTTATTGCATTGTGACATTTGAGGTAAATATCGTACTCCTTCTTTATCAGGAGCTGGTTATTTTTTGACTATAGTTGACGATTTCAGTAGAGCTGTTTGGGTTTTTCTGTTGAAGTTTAAACATGAAGCTAGCAAACATCTGATGAATTTCCACAAAATGATAAAGAATCAATTTGACAAAAACATTAAGAAGATCAGGTGCGACAATGGCGGCGAGTTTACCTCGAACGACATGTTGAACTTCTATAATGAAGAGGGGATCAAACTTGAGACCTCCTGTCCACACACGCCTCAACAGAACGGAGTTGTTGAGAGGAAGCATCGACACCTCCTTGAGACGACACGAGCCTTAAGGTTTCAAGCAAACCTTCCTAAACGCTTTTGGGGTGAGTGTCTTGACTGCCACCTATATCATTAATCGACTGCCATCTCGTGTGATTGACAACAAAACCCCATATGAAATCGTTTTTGGTCAAAGGCCCGACTACGACTTCATGAAGGTTTTCGGTTGTCTAGCTTACTACAGAAACGCAGAAACCAAAGGTGACAAGTTTGAAATTAGGGGGAGACCAGGGATTTTCTTGGGATATCCAACGGGTACAAAGGGTTATAAAATATATGACATTGAGAAGAGAAGAATGGCAGTATCTAGAGGCGTGAGATTTCACGAAACAAAATTCCCTTTCACCGAAACTGAAAACGAGGTAAGTCAAGGTGATTGTTTCGATGAAACCGTGCCTTATGAGGTTCCCAATGATGAGGAACGTGGGTTAGACTCAGTCGAAAATCAACATACTCCATCAAGTGATGATTCTGATTTTTTGCATGACAACGAGGCTCAACACATGCATGAAGTGGAAACTGAGCATAGCCCTATCAGTCACAGCGACAACGATCAAACTGCTGAATACTCACGACCTCAACGAATCAGAACACAACCATGTCACTTTCAAGATTATATTGTTCAGCTGCCCCATTCGGTCGACCCTACGCGCACCCCGCCAACTCAAAGCTCTTCCACGGTATACCCCTTAACAAACTATGTTTCTTATAATAATTTCTCTAACTCTCACAAAGTTTTCCTAGCTGCCATCGATTCTATCGATGAGCCAAAATATTTCCATCAAGCAGTCAAAGATGAGAGATGGAAAGATGGCATGAAAAGAGAGGTTAGGGCACTCGAAGAAAACGATACCTGGACCATTGAAGACTTACCAGAAGGCAAACGCGCTATCGATTCAAAGTGGGTATACAAAATAAAATACAAACCAAATGGAGAAGTAGATAGGTTCAAAGCGCGTCTGGTTGCCAAAGGTTTCACGCAAATGGAGGGCGTGGATTATCATGATACCTTCGCTCCAGTTGCTAAACTTGTCACTGTACGCACTTTGCTTGTTGTCGCTGTCAAAAGAAATTGGTCCATACAACAACTAGACGTCAATAATGCTTTCTTGCATGGTGACTTAAACGAAGAAGTGTATATGAAGATCCCTCAAGGATTTGCTACAGAAGGAGAAACGAAAGTATGTAGGCTCAGAAAGCCATTGTATGGCTTGAAACAAGCTTCTCGAAATTGGTATAAAAAATTTACCAATGCCCTTCTCGAGCTACGGTTTAAACAGTCAAAGGCAGATCATTCGCTGTTCATATTACGACAGGAGAATGTCTTTATAGCAACTCTCATTTACGTTGATGATGTCATCATCGTGGGGAATGGCACCAACAAAATACAAGAAACGAAAGAAGAACTTGACAAACGATTCATCATAAAAGACCTTGGAAATCTCAAATATTTCCTTGGGATAGAGGTTACTCGTGTCCCATAAGGCTTAGTGTTGAGTCAACGGAAGTACATCCTTGATATACTTGATGATTGTGGTATGCAAGGGTGTCAGCCTAGTTCATTTCCCATTGAACAAAACCTTAAACTAGACAAGGGTGAAAAGGAGCCGAAGGTTGATGCTAGTCAATATCGAAGAATAGTTTGGAGATTACTCTATCTGCAGCCAACTAGACCAGACGTAGCCTACATGGTAAATCTTTTAAGTCAATTTGTCGCATATCCGCGACAACCTCATATTAATGCAGCTGTCCAAGTGCTTCGGTACCTAAAAGCCACTCCAGGTCAAGGAGTCCTTCTTCCACGAGAAGGTGGTGGTGATCTCTTGGCATATTGTGACTCTGATTGGTTAGGGTGTCCTCTTACTCGACGATCCAGAACAGGTTACGTGCTGTTATTTGGAGGTGCACCTATCTCTTGGAAAACAAAGAAGCATTATGTGGTTTCCCGTTCTTCAGCTGAAGCTGAATACTGATCCATGGCATCAACAGTTAGTGAAGTTTTATGGGTGAGATGGGTGCTGAAAGAGTTAGATGAAAACATTACTGGACCTACTCCTCTCTTCTGCGATAATCAAGTTGCTCGTCATATAGCTACCAATCCCGTTTTCCACGAACGAACAAAACATGTGGAGATGGATTGTTTTTTTGTTCGTGAGCGAGTTGACACCAAAGAAATTGTTCCACGTTCTGTTGACACTAAACTACAAATTGCTGATCTTCTCACCAAAGGCTTAGGGACGCAACAATTACAGTTTCTCCTTGGCAAGTTGGGCGCTCGAAACTTACACGCTCCAACTTGAGGGGAAGTATTGGGATTAGAGGCTTAGTTTACTTTCCTTTATCTCTTCCGTGCATATCTCCTATCTTTGTGGTTTATTATTGTTTCCTTGTTTATCTCTTTTGCTATTATATATAGCCTCCATGTATTCTGTTTTGAAGCTATGAATGAAAACCCTTCTCTGATTATCGATTTTGTCACGAAGTCTCTTCGGTTGGACAGAGTTGGATTCGGAAATCGGAATCGTCCAAGTCGAGTCGAACTTGCTTATATTCACAGGGAAGAAGACGACATAAACCTGGACAACGATCTCGATTTGCAATCGATTTGGTAGAGATAAATGGATGGAGGCGTATGAATGGGAGGCGTGTGAAGTTGGTACTGATAGTGGAATTAAGTTGTTAGAGCATCCACATGTACGTGTTTTTCACCGAACTTTTTCATAGCTTTTTTCTTACACATTATTGTGACATCAACAACTTAAAAACCTCCACTATGTGAAAAATCTCACCCAAGCTTTTTCATTACTTTTTTAAACTATTCAGAGTCCCACTATTTTTACTTTATATCATTTTTATTCTTATTTATAAAAATAAATACATTAAAATTCATACAAATACATATTTATTTAAATCAAGAAAATATTATTAATTTAATTATGTATTTATTTTACATAATTTTTTTAAATTTTTTTAAAATGGATTGGAAAGTTTGAGAGATATATTTATACACTACTAGAAAAAAGACCATTACCGACGGCAAAATCCGTCGGAAAATTGAATTACCGGCGGATTTCTGGCGGATTACGCTGTCAAAAAATGCCCCGCCAGAAAATGGATTTTCCGACGGATTTTCCGACGGATTTTCCGTCAGAAATCCGTCAGAAATTAATTTCCCATTTTTTTAAAAAAAGTCAGATTAATCAACAAACTCTTAATCTGATTAATTAGTTTCCGACGGATAAATTTTTTATTAATTATTTTATTTTTAACCGTTTATTTATTAAAAAATATAAAGAAAAAATTTTAAAAAAGAAAAACAAATTTCCGACGGAGAATCCGCCGGAAATCCGTTGGTAAGTCCGCCGGAAATCCGTCGGAAATTTGTTTTTCTTTTTTAAAATTGTTTTTTAAAATTATTATTAAAAATATTTATTTAAATTATCCGCCGGAAATCCGTCGGAAACGTTTTTAAAATTATAATTTTGAATATATTTCTTTAATTTCACCGACGGATAATCTGTCGGAAATCCGTCGGAAATTAACTGAATATTTTAAAAAAAAAATTAAAAAAATCGATTTTAAAATTTTAAAATCCTGTAAATGCAAATAAGTTGTAAATAAAATATTAAAATAAATTAACGCCGTCATCGATTATAAAAGATGCTAAAAATACAAATTGTCCCAATTGTTCACTAAAGCAAGTTCATGTACATTAATTTAAATACAAAATAGGTCATAATACTCAACCATCAAGACTCTGGAGGTGTGGGAGGTGGAAACTGCGATTGAGTAAACTGACTCTGTGTTAACCTGGTCACCATCTCCATCATTTCCTGATGTTCCTTCCTGTGGACCTCGTCTCTTCGGCGCATCTCCTCCATCTTTTTGTTGCGGGCGTCTTCTGATTCGAGAAGTCGGGCGTCTTCTGGTCACCATCTATTATGGGATGGGAAGTGGCATCCTCGCCATATTTTTGGGTGAGATTAGCATTATAGTTACCCTGTGGTTTAAGACACAAATTAATTTCAACAGCATAACGGCTGTAATTAGGACATTTCCAAATAAAACAATCCTAACGTTTGCCCAACAAATGGCAACCCAGACTAAAATGGAGATGTATATACCAACATTTAAACCAAAACAATATTAATTTCCGCAAACAATGAAACCAAAGACATATATAACCGCTAAACAATAAGATGTATGCCCCAAAAAATGGCAACCCAAACTAGATATAACTAGGGGTGCTTACGGGTTGGGTTGATCGGGTTGGAGGCTTTTCGACTAATCAACCCAATATAGGCGGTTTGAAAATTTTACAAGCCAACCCAACCCAATCAAAAGTACAACCCAACCCAACCCAACCCGTTCGGGTTGGTCGGGTTGTGTTTAAACAAGATGAAATCAAATATCAAAGCAATAAGACGCTTAGTTAAAAATGTGAGTTGAGCTCAGCAAGGGAGAAAGAGATTACTTGGAAGTTCAAACATGTGAATTCAAAAAATTCATGCCCTGTGTATACGATCCTTGATGAGGGAACTCCAAATTGATACACCAATGCAAAATCAAGAAAAAAACTAGCCGCGAAAACCAATTAGAGCACATTCAATAAAGAGATAAATTGAACACCCGTAATAACTGAAACTACAATACGGAAACTAGGCTTTGGTTCACCTGTGCATTTGGAACAAGCTGAGATCCCATCGTATCCTTCTTACCAGATCCATCTCCACCCCTTGCAGAACCCTTTGTATCACCCTAAAAAAAGTATACCACTACATCAGCTACTTATACTACTTGACAAACAGCTCGAAAGTCATATTTAGATTAACGTGAGTTAAGTTATAAGAGTTTAGAATGAATCCCGCACCTCTAACTGAGTAGATCAGTATTCCATGTAAGCATCCAACAGCAAAACAAGAAACAAAAATCATGTCAGAAACTAAATTTACGGAACTGATAACCTGATACCAACAGGGGCTTAAAGGTCCACCCACTTAATTTGGAAGGGTGCCCTGCAATGTTCTAAAACCAAACTTATAACAGAAATCAGAAATAGCTGAGATGGTCTAAATCTCCAGATTAATGCTTGCCCTTCAAGTGATTACGGGTTCGACTCCCGTTTTTGCACATAAACATATAGGAAAGTAACATGGAGAAAGGTCGAACCTGCAACCTTCCCTACAACATACCAACTAATCTACCATGATATTATGAAAAAATTCTCTGTAGCTTTCACCTTTAGGGTCTACTGGTGCCACCACTTGAAATTTTTTCTGGGTCCGCCCTTACCCCAAATCATGATTAGTTACAACTACAAACATCTAAAATCATTTTTACTACCAGATGTATTATCAAGTCTGAATTGATTTGTAGTAAATACTGGTATGTATTGGGCAACACCTATTCAACATTCGGGACGAAATAAAGAATTCAACTAACATACACCACAAATGAGCAATATAAACACTAAATTGTAATGACAAAACAAGATCCCACAAACCCCATTCCATTCTTACTGTTATTTAAATCAAAAAGATAAGATGAAATTATATGAACACCCAACCCTGTTAAATCATCATAAGAAAACAAGAAGGCAAGCTTTAACTACAAGACAACTACAAAACGTTTTACCTCTCTGTATCTAGACAGGTAAGCCTTGAGTGGATCAATATAATCTTCAAAACCTAGTGTAGCCATAGCCCAGAGCAAATCATCACCATTAATTGTCTTCTTCTTCTCTTTTTGACACTTATCACTAGCTCTACTCACCAAATCACAACACACAGACAAAAAAAATCAATCAATTTCCATGAAATCGACCGAAGGGTTTAGATCGAAGGCAGGGCGCCAGGCAGCGATTTAAATCTCTCTCGACTCTCGACTCTCTCTCGACAGTCGACTCTCAAGTCTCAACTCGATCTCGTCTGGAATTGGAAGGATGGAGAAGAGATTGGAATTGGAAGGATGGAAGCGGCGATGTGTATTGTAAAAAACTAAAAAAAAATGGCGCTACGGTGGTGCGCCGACGATGCTTCTGCTATGGTGGTTTCATGGTGCGATGATGGAGACCAAGGGGTTATAGAGTTAGAGTATAGAGCTTTGAGAGAAGGAGAGTTTTAGGGATTCTTCTGTGTTAGCGTCGAGGAGACGACAGGGGAGAGGGGAGGTCGCCGCGAGGGAGGTCGCCGCGTGGGAGGGAACAGCGGAGGAGACGACAGGGGAGAGGGGAGGGAGTACCGGAGGAGAGGAAGCTTTAGTCTTAGGGTTTTTTTTGGGAAAAGGGTTGTTTTGGGGGAAGAAAAGATTTGAGCGGGATAGGTGTTTTTGAGAACCCGCCCAAAATCATTTTCTTAAAATTCCTTTTTTTTTTAAGATTTTTAAAAACAATTTAACATTTTTAAAAAGGTTTTCAAATAAGAAATGTTTTTTTTGAAAAAAACGAAATTTTTTCTCTCTATAATTAAGGGTAAAATTGTACTTTGGGTAATTGAAAAGTGTAATAATTACATACTCCTAAAACTGTGTCTTTTTCATTGTGGACATTTATATTGGGACGGATGGAGTAATTTAATGAAGAAAAAATCATATAAAAATTATTTAAATCAGTTCTTATAAAATTGTAACATTTTTTGGTCTTAATGAAATCTAAAAAATATTTCTCATGTGTTGTGAATTATATTATTAACTATTAATTAATTTTTAATTTATAAAAAATATTTTGATATAGGTCATATATATTGATGTGCTAATTGAACCGATATAAGATCAATATAAACCATCAAATCCTAATTGAACCCATCAAAGTCTGTTATGATCGTTGTATCGATTATTAATGCCCAAACACACAAGTAAAGACTTATTATGTGTTTATTTACACGTATCGACTTCATAGATGCATGTGTCGTGTATTTGTGTCAACTAGACAACTAAAAACCATTATACGCTAATATAAGCCACTCAACCACCATTATTGCCCAACATGACATTTTATAACTTATTAAGCCCAATAACACCAATGGTGACTTATTATGTGTTTGTGTGCACGTATCCACTCATAGATGTATATGTTGTCTATTAAGGTCGAAAAAAGAACTAAGAACCATTATATCATAATACAAACCACTAAATCACCATTATATCCTAATATGATGCTTTATATCTTAACAATTTAATTTAAGAAAATGTTTTAAAATAAAATAAAAATTAAAAATCGATTCACACGCAATATATAACCCATCAAAGAGCAATACAAACGATTTAAGCCCAATTGAACCGGTTTAAGCTCAACTGAACCCATCAAAGCCATTTGTGATTGTTGGTGACTTATTAAGACCAATATATCCAATTGAACCGATTTAAGCCCAATAGAACCATCAAAGCCAAATAAAGCACATCAAAGCCCATTACAAGCATTGTTGACTTGTTAAGGCCCAATATAACCTATTAAAACCCAATTGAATCGATTTAACCCCAATTGAACCATCAAAGCCCATTACAAGCATTGTTGACTTATTAAGGCCCAATATAACCGATTAAAACCCAATTGAATCGATTTAAGCCCAATAGAACCATCAAAGCTCAATAAAGCCCATTACGAGCATTGTTGACTTATTAAGGCCCAATATAACCTATTAAACCCAATTGAACTGATTTAAGCCTAGTTGAATCAGTTTAAGCCCAACATAACCGATTTAAGCCTAATTGAACCGACTTAAGATCAATATAACCCATCAATCCCAATAGAACCCATAAAAACTCATTATGATTGTCATTGACTTATTAAAAGCCCAACTAAACCGATTTAAGCCCAATAGAACCGATTTAAGTCCAATTGAATCGATTTAAGCCCAATATAACCTAATAAAACTCAGTTGAATCGATTTAAGCCCAATAGAGTTATCAAAGCCCAATAGAACCATCAAATCCCAATAAAAGCCCATCAAAGCCCATTGTGAGCATTGTTGACTTATTATAGCCCAATATAACCTAAAAAACCAACTGAATCGATTTAAACGTAATTGAACCGATTTGAGTCCAACAGAACCGATATAAGATCAATATAACCTGATATTCCAAGATCACAAGATCTGTAGAGAGAGAATCTAGAGAGAGAAAATGTACGCTCAAATGAAACAGTAACTTGTATTCAAAATGTGAAAGTTCTTACAACCAAATAAGCCAAGGGGACTTAAATACCCCAAGGCACTAACAAGACAGAAAAGAACAATAAGCACTGACAGATAAAGGAAATAAATACAATGATTACTATAAAATCAGATCTAACAATCTCCCCCTTAGTAATCATTGGCGCCGAGGTCTTCAAAAAACAATCTTCAAAAACAGAATTTACCATCTAGGCGACTTTGAAGGATCATTGACGTTCTTCTCGTTGACGAAGTCTGTTCAGCCCAACTAACACTTCCAATCGTCGCAGAGTTGAACGGAGATTCAGTCTATCTTGAATAGAGACCAAAGTTCTACGGATCAGACGGATTTCATCATTTTCAAAAAGGTATGACTCTCTTCTTGTTTCCAAAAACTTTCTTCTAGCCTCTTGTAGACGATGCTCCAACTGAAGTTTGATCACCTTTAGAGTTCCATCAGAGTAATATCCAATCTCATCAATTCGTAGAAAGCATTTTTCACTTGAGTTGTTCTTATATACTACTCCGTATGGATCTTCGATAATGGTGAATAACGGATAAGACTCTAGATTCTGCAAACTTCGGTTGGGCCTTTCAAGATTAACCACAGGCTGAAAACTTTCGACGACCATCTGGAAGTCAAAAACACGATAAAATCGGATCTGTCGTCGAATGAATCGTTTAATAACGAAAAGAGTTTGAGAAACATCCTGAGTCCGGTGATAAAGATTCCTGAAGTGATCATATAAGAATTCAACATCATCAATTGAAAGATCAATGAAATCAACCTCTGAAAATTTGTACCGATTGCAGTCTCTTCTTTCCACTACAAGGTCTGGATACCAGATGTTCACAAACTTATTAATTGTGACACTGAGAACTCGAACAATTAGATGAGGAGAAGCAACGGTGTTATTCCTATTGCGCTGTGTTGATCCAAACTCTCTCAGTGATTTGATAACGACCCTCTTTTATACTTAGTGAAAATTACGTTATTATATGTATTAGTGTTTCATCATCAGCGATCAGACTGAGTCTGTTCAGTTATCGCTGATGACCTTTATGTAAACATTTAATATGTATGTGTTTCACTTTCAGCGATCAAACTGAGTCTGTTCAGTCATCACTGATCGTTTCCCATGTAACACAGTTAACGTAATCCCTGAAGACAAGTCTCGCGTCAACATAGTTCATAGCTGAATCGAAGACGAAGCCACTGAACAATAGATAAGTCTACTAGTGACCTGATGCGGATATCAGCGAAGACCAGACGAATCTACTTACGCGAAGAAACCTGAGGAAAAGCTTCAGCGATAGCTGAACCTCTTTATGTCTGGAAGAAGAGATACTCAGCGATCAACGATCACAAAGCTTATGCCTCAAGTTTTCTTTTGTCTTACCTTGCACAACCAGTACGATGTGTCAGAACGGACACGTCTCTGCCACAAATCGTACAACAACTCTGTCAACTACACTGTTCATAAAGCGGCCAAAAGCATGTCTCCAAAAGTAAGACTACCAAAGCCAATCTATGAATGCCACGTGTAAAGTACCCTGCCATGCATTTAATGCATAGGGTATAAATAGGAAGCTCACCCCTTCATCTGAACGTGTGCTCAATCCTTGAACTCCATAATAGAAACCCTTGTTTTCTATCTCTCTAAAAATCCCCCATTCTCTGAATTTCTTGTGCAACCATCTTAGTGTTTCTTAAGTTTGTTTAGATTGAGTCTGTCTTAATCTTATTCCGCAACAAACTTGTAAATTGTATTTTGATTTATCAATAAACAATTTATTAAACTTTAATTTCTGTGTTTGTATTCAACCCCCCCCCCCCTTCTACAAACTTGTTAAGCACCTTCGGGACCAACAAGTGGTATCAGAGCAGTTTGTTTAATCTAATAAACAAGATCTTGCTGTATACTCTTCCTTGCTATTCTAAAATGGCACTAAACACAAACACAAACTACTATGATAATGGTTCACTTTCTAAACCTCCTCGATTTAGCAGAGATAACTTTTCTCTATGGAAAAATCGAATGATGCTATTTCTTGAAGGTGCGGATCCTACTATACCTGAATATATAGAAAACAGACCCTATGAACCTGTTAGAATTATAGCTGCGGTTCCCGCTACTGCCACCACTGAAGCTGTCCCTGAACGATATGTCGTTAAGGAAATAAGACAGTGGAGTGATGAAGATAAAAAGAAGGTAGGCATAGATGCAAGAGCAAAGACCATTATATCAATGGCTCTGCCTGATGAAGTTTTTCATTCCATCATGCATCTAAAAACTTCTAAAGAAATGTGGGAAACCATATGTGTTCAATATGAGGGCACCACTGAAATCCAAGAGACCCGAAAGATTAAGTTGGTAAGACAGTATGAAAGTTTTATCGCTGGTAAGAATGAATCTCTTTCTGACATTCATCAGCGGTTTAACTGCCTGATCATTGACCTAAGAACTGTTGGAAGGACCTATTCTAATTCTGAGGTCCTAACAAAATTCTTGGAAAGTCTTCCTGAAAGCTGGGACAGTTATTCAATATGTCTTAAGCTGACAAAAGACTTACATACTCTCTCTCTAAGCACTCTGTATGGAATATTGCTCAACTATGAGCAATCTAATCTCCTGAAGAAGAATCTTGTAAAAGATTCTAAAGACTCCAAAAGCACTGTTGTTGCTTTAGTCTCGTCAGAGATAATTCCATCCCAGCGATCTACTCTCACCATCACTGAGTTAGATTCTGAATCTGAGGATTTATCAGACCCTGATCTTTCAGAGTTTAATGAGTCCTTAGCACTCTTGACAAACTCTTTTAAGAGATTTGCAAGAAAGAGTAACTTCCGAAGAAGTAAACCTCTCTCTCTTACTGAAAAGCCAAAATCAACTCCGGTTGATAAGGCTACAGCCACTTGCTATAACTGCGAAAAAATTGGACATTTTGCTAGTGAGTGCAGGTCTAAAAAGGTCTTCAAACCTTCTACCTCAAGAAGATCCAGTGATGACAAATACCATAAGCTGAAGAACAAATATCAAAAGCTGAAAAGCTATCAGCGAAAAGGTAAAGGTCTCATCGCTGAAGAACATGACTGGGCTGAATCAGAAGAATCATCTTCTGATGAAGAAGAAGTCGCTAATCTTTGCCTCATGGCTGAGATTAAAGAAGAAGTAGAAGAACCATCTGAACCTTCTATGAGCTACATATCATCTCAGGTATCTATCTCAACAAATCCCTCTCTGCCTGAAGCTGAGAGAAGTCGCGCTGTTGATGTGCTGACGATTGACCTTTATAATGCTCTAAACGACAAAACTCAAGCTGAAAATAAAAATGTTTATTTAACACAAGAGCTAGAGAAATGTCATGAAAAGATCAGTGAACTAAATCTTTTAGAAGAAAAGCTGAAAGATCAAGTCATTATAAATGAAATCATCAGCATTGAACGCGAACAAGCCATCGCTGCTCTAAAAGCAGAAAAGGCTCATGTTGAAAAATGGTGCAAATCATCAACAAAGATCTCTGAGATAATAAATGCTCAAACTCCTGAAAGTGATAAAACTGGTCTTGGTTTTTGGACACCACAGGATGATCCTAAAGAAGAAAGTTCCTCGCTTAAGTTTGGAACTTTTGTCACATCTTTCTTTGACACTTCTTATAATCAATTCTATCCCTGTTCTTCTTCTAATCCCATCCCTGAGGAGATATCTGCAAGATCTAAGCCTGCAGATAAAGGAAAGTCTATTCTCCCTCAGAAGGCTTCCAAGAAAACCAAACTGAAAGTTCCCTCCAAACCTTTAGTGGATAAACCTTCTAGCTCAGTGACAGAAATCTTTGATATCTGTCCTCCAAAGCTGAAGGTTGATCTAAAGCCCGTGAAATCTGAAGAAATAAAAATTCCTCCCAGATCTCGTGCTAAAGGCATTCTTGGAGCTGGACCTGCTCATCTTAAGTTTTCAAAACCTTTTGGTTATAAAACCACCATCAGATATAGAAAATGTTATCACTGTGGATTCACTGACCATATTGCGAGCAAGTGTCCAAATACCATCGAAGCTGATAAAACAGCCAAAGTGAAGAAAAATGCCTCTAAGGCAAATAAAGTCACCAAAGTTGAAAAATCAACCAAAGTGAAAAATACCACTAAGGTTAAGAAATTAACCAAAGTGAAGATTACCACTGAAGCTGAATCTTCATCAGCGGTGAAGACTGCTGAATCTTCCTTATCCACTAACTCTGAAGGACCCATTGAAAAGTGGGTACCAAACAACGCTTAATCTTCCTTATGTATGCAGGGATCAAAGGGCATCTGGTATCTCGATAGTGGATGTTCTCGTCATATGACTGGACAAAGAGACCTGCTCACTGAATACAAGGAAGAGAAAGGCCCCTCTGTTACCTTTGGTGGAAATGGAAAAGGATTTACCCGTGGGTTTGGTGTCCTCAGCAATGGGACAACTACCTTTCGAAGAGTCGCTTATGTAGATGGACTGAAGCACAATCTTCTAAGCATCAGTCAGCTATGTGACAAAGACTACGAAGTTCGCTTTTCTAAGAAAGCATGTGCAGTGGTAGATGAAAAAGGAAAACTTGCTCTCGGTGGTTATAGAAGAGAAAATGTCTATGTAATAGATATGGACTCTACCATCACTGATAACCTATGTTTTCTCTCTAAGGCCTCTTCTGATGTCAACTGGCTATGGCATAAAAGGCTCTCTCATCTAAACTTCAAAACCCTGAATTCTCTCTCATCTAAGGAACTGGTTTCTGGTCTTCCTCAGCACTCATATGCTAAAGAATCTCTCTGCTCAGCATGTGAAAAAGGAAAACAAACAAAAGCTAGTTTCAAGTCGAAACAAGTTTCCTCAGTAACAAGTCCTCTTCAGCTCTTGCATATGGATCTATTTGGCCCTGTCAACATCCAATCAATAGCTGGAAAGAAATATACGCTTGTCATTGTAGATGAATATTCTCGCTACACCTGGGTTATTTTTCTTCGCTGTAAGAATGATACTCCAGAAGAACTAATATCTTTTGTCAAAAAGATGGAAGTGCTGAATAATCTTACTGTTCGATCAATAAGAAGTGATCATGGAACTGAATTCAAAAATAGTTCCCTGAACAATTTCTTTGAGAACAAGGGAATCTCTCACAACTTCTCCTCAGTAAGAACACCTCAGCAAAATGGAGTCGCTGAAAGAAGAAACAGAACGATCATAGAAGCTGCTAGATCAATGCTCAGCGATTCTCACCTCCCTACTCAATTTTGGGCAGAAGCTGTAAACATTGCATGTTTTACTCAAAACAGATCGCTGATAATAAAGCGATTTGGGAAGACAGCTTATGAACTCTTTCTTGGAAGGAAGCCTTCTATCAGCTTTCTTCATATCTTTGGTTGTCAGTGCTTTATCTTAAACAACAAAGATCAACTTGGAAAGTTCGACCCAAAAGCCGATGATGGAATATTTTTAGGATATTCCTCCATCTCCAAAGCCTACAGAGTTTTCAACAAGAGAAGACAAACCGTAGAAGAAACCATTCATGTCACGTTTGATGAAACGCGCTCAGCGAACTCTAAACCAATCGCTGACAATGAAGAACTGAATACTTGGATGATCTCTCACTATAGAGAAACTGAACCTTTCTCAAACCATCAGCACACTGAAACTCCAATTGCTGATGAAGAACCAAGTATCATACCTCCCACCGCTGAATCCACCTCATGGGTTTCAGCTGAACCTCTAAACACATTACCACCATCAAATCTGCCTTCATCTGGAAACCTCTCTAGTGAACCTACTCAACAGTTAATTGCTGATGAACCTCAAACATCCTCATCAGTAAACATTCCAATTGTTGATCCAACCTCTGAGTTAAGCGATCATGCTCCTGCTCAGCGATGGACAAGAGATCACCCAATAGATCAAATTCTCGGTGATCCAGATGCAGGTATTCAGACACGACGAAGCTCAGGTAATATCTGTCTCTTTGTAAACTTTCTCTCCTTAATAGAACCAAAGAAGACTGATGATGCCCTCAGAGATCCAAACTGGGTCAGCGCTATGCAAGAAGAGTTGACTGAATTTTCTCGAAACAAAGTTTGGAATCTCGTTCCTAGACCATCTGATAAAACTGTAATAGGCACCAAATGGGTGTTTAGAAACAAGTTAGATGAACATGGAACTGTAACCCGCAACAAGGCTCGACTTGTTGCTCAGGGATACAGACAAGAGGAAGGCATAGACTATGATGAAACCTTTGCCCCTGTGGCCAGGCTCGAAGCAATTCGACTATTCTTAGCTTATGCAGTCTATAAAGACTTCATCGTTTATCAAATGGACATAAAATCAGCTTTTCTGAATGGAAAGCTGAATGAAGAAGTTTATGTAGAACAACCACCAGGGTTCTATGACCCTAAGCATCCAAATTATGTTTATAAATTGGATAAGGCTCTCTATGGTCTAAAACAAGCCCCTCGTGCTTGGTATGACACTCTCTCATCTTTTCTTATCTCTGAAAATTTTGAACGTGGCAAGATTGATAATACGTTATTTTTCAGGAAGATAAAAGGTCATATAATTCTTGTACAAATATATGTCGATGACATAATATTTGGTTCTACTAACCCATCTCTATGTACTCGCTTCGCTGAAAGAATGAAGAAAGAATATAAAATGAGTATGATGGGTGAGCTGACATATTTTCTTGGTCTTCAGATTAAACAATCTGACAAAGGTACTTTTATCTGCCAAGGTAAGTATGTTAAAGATATGCTAAAGAAGTTTGAACTCACACAAACTTCAGCGATGAAAACTCCTATGGCACCACCGCTGATACTTAACAAGGATCCATCTGGAAAACCTGTTAATGTCACTGCCTATAGAGGAATGATAGGCTCATTACTGTATCTTACAACAAGCCGACCTGACATCATGTACTCTACTTGTTTATGTGCACGCTATCAATCTGAACCCAAGGAATCCCATCTGATCGCTGTAAAGCGAATTTTCAGATATCTGAAAGGAACTCCTAACCTCGGTCTTTGGTATCCCAAAGACTCAGGGTTCGATCTAACTGGTTATTCTGATAGTGATTTTGCAGGCTGTAAACTTGACAGAAAAAGTACCACTGGTGGATGTCAACTCTTGGGAGGAAAGCTGGTAAGCTGGACAAGCAAGAAGCAAAATTCTGTGTCCACTTCCACAGCTGAAGCTGAATACGTAGCCGCTGGAAGCTGTTGTTCTCAAATCTTATGGATGAGAAATCAACTATTAGATTATGACCTTCAGCTGTCAAAGATTCCTATCTATTGCGACAGCACTAGTGCTATCGCTATAGCAAATAATCCAGTGCTACATTCAAAGACAAAACACATAGAGATCAGATATCACTTTATCAGAGATCATGTGATGAATGGTGATATTGAACTTCACTTTATCCCTACTGACTTTCAACTTGCTGATATATTCACCAAACCTCTTGATGAGACAAGGTTCAACTTTCTCATCAGTGAGCTTGGAATGCTGAACCTCGAAGAATAATTCTTCAGCGTTCATGTATTATGTTAGTAATCAAAAGTTCCCCTCTCATCATTCTCTCTGATAAACATTCTAACTCTCAGGTATGTTTTCTCCTTTCCCTCAAAGATGTTTTTTTAAATATAAACTTTAATCACCGAACTTTCTTCAAATGATTAAAAGCTTTTTGAAAAATACATTAATCACTGATATTTCTAGTCAGTGATCCTTTAAAAGGAAAAACTATCCCTATCTTTACTAAAAGGGATACCTTTAAAAAGGAAAATCTATCGCTGACTTTTCTTCAGTGATCATTTCAAAACGGACAAATGTACAGTCTCTCTCTTCTATGACGTCATTTGAACCGACAATCCACGACATGCCTTTTCTGACACGTTCGTCCGTTGCCCTTCTATCCAATCAACTTCGTGGAACGTGTCAATGTCATGATGATTTTTTTTCTTTTCCCGCTTCATTCTCTCTCTTCTCTCTCTTCTCTCTCTTCGTATAAAAGGAATTCTTCTCTCCTTTATACGGTTTACGCTTTCAAAACTTTCAAAGCAAGAAACATTCTCTCAAGAACACTCAAGCAAGTAAACCCAGAATATTGAATCTGCAACTCTTTTTCTTCAAGATACACAGGTTTATTTCATGTTTATATGCTCTGTTCGTATGCTTTTTATTCTTTTTAAAATCCTACTCGCTTTCTATGGATTTTATAAAACGTTTTTTTTTTGTAAAAACTAAAGATCATTCTTTCTGATTTTATGTTTTTAAATAAAAACCTTTTGGTTTTAAAGTGTTCTTCATTCTTTCTAACCAGAACACTATTTTTCTCCTAAATCATTTCTTCTATTATGTCTCTTTCCATAACAGAAATGACACAATCTTCAATCGTTGCTTCCAAGCATGTACGATTCGCTCTCACTGAAGTTGAGATTACTAAATGTAATCATTTGGCCAGACTCGAGTTCAAAGCTGACAAATACCCACATCTGGTGGAAGCTGCTGAATTCCTCAAGCAGTCATGCATAGCTTACGCGATCACTGTGGATCCTAAGCCCTCCAAGACTCTACTTCAGCAGTTCTGGTTCACTGCTGATGCAACTGAACTTACCAACAGGAAAGGTGAACGAGTCCCTGCTATCTCGTTCAGCACGAAATTAGGGCCAGGGAGCATGACCGCTCTTAGACTCAGAAAATCTTTAAGATTCCCTGACAAACCAAAGAGTGGGTTCGACGCACTCCCCACTGATGATGAGCTGATATCATTCCTGGACGCAATGGGCTATTGTTGGGAAAACAAACCAAGATCTTCTATTCCCAACAAGAAGCTCACCAAGATCCTAAAAGCTCAGATGCCATCACAACTGAACTTTATCTTCTCGCACATAATTCAGTGCATGAGTGGGAAGAGTGGTTCGCTGGATCAAGCCAGCAAAACACAACTGCAGATGGCCTACTCCGTTATCGCTGGTCAAAACTTTGACTACGCCACAGCAATCTTTGAAGATCTGAGGTCGAGATTAGAGAAGCCTGAACGAGATCCCAAGATCTCATACGTACGTTTCATATGTACGTATATCAAGTTCCTCTATCCCAACACCTATCCCACCAAAGATGATGGCACCTTTGCCAGGGTAGGTCAACGATCACTAGAGGTCAAGCCACTCGCCGATGAGGTAAGTATCTCTCTCCTTCGCTCTCGTCTCTCTCTCCATTCTTCTTCATCTTCAGCGACCACGCAGACGGTTCCTTCATCTGCTATCCCTGTCGCTACCACTACTTCTAAACGACCATCAGCTAGTCCGATTGGTCCTTCCAAAAAGGCCAAAAAGACTAAGGAAAGTACACCCTCTAGTACTATACCTGAGGGAGCTTCTCAACAAGCTACCTTAGATGCATTTGTGGGTCTTTCCTCCACAACTTCAGCAGTCACTCATACTGCCGTGTCAACGATCTCACTCGCTGTCACATCATCAGTAACCCCACCTACTATCTCATTCACTGAGATTAACCCCATCCCTACTTCTATCCCCAAAACTCTTCCCTTCTCTCCTCACTTGGTCTCTGAACCCGCCACCTCTTCTTTCCCTATAGGACCTGAGCATCAAACTTTTGAGGAATCTATGCAGTTCTACAAAATGTTTGATACGTCAGGTACACCTATAATCCTAAACACTTCTCTCCCCCCCTCTCCAAATAAGCCCATATCTGAACTAACATTATTTTCAGGTCCTAGCTTGGCGTCTGTTGACACGCATGTCAACAGTCTAGGAGAAAAGGTAGACGCACTCACCAACACCATCAATGAAACCACCAGCGCCGTCAATCAGGCTGGTGAGGAGCTGAAGAAGTTGACCGCCACTTGCTCATCTAAAGCTGAGAACTCTCAACTTTAAGCTGTTGAAGAACAAGTCGTCCAACTCAGAGAGTCCTCTCGACTCTTTCAAGGGCGATTTGAGTCTCTTACCACTAAAGTTCAGGGTCTCTCTTCAAAGGTTGACCTCTGCACGTCCCTTCTTCAGCAAATTCTACAGAAAGTGAATGCACCAGCTCCAGCGCTGCCTCCCTCCTTCACTGAAGATGATCGTACCAACCTCAACATCGCTGTGGAATTCATTCATGATGCCACATGCGACATCCCTGCGGTTGAAGACCGGATTAAGCGTCTGGAGGCTGACGTTCAAGTGCTAAAAGCTTCAACAGCTACTCCAGCAGCTGAAAAATCCCCTACCACTGATAATGACAAAGTGGGGGAGAAAACTGAAGAAACTTCTATTGCTACTGCTGGGGAAGCTAAGACTCCAAAGGAACCTCCCTCTCAATCTGAGGGGGAGAAGGCAAAAGAATCCTCATCAATTCACTCTATTCTCTTTGAAGAGGATGAGGAAGAAGACGATGAAGAGGAAGATGATCTAGATCTTGATGATCAAGAAAAGGATCAGCCCTCCGATGACGACGACGACGATGAAGACCAATCTATGTGGTTCTCTAAGCCGAACGTCGTATCAGGGACAACTTCGCAAGAGGTTGTCAAAACAGGGGTGAGAGGTGATACATCTTCAAGTGTTCCTTCGCAAAGCAAAGACAAGCAACCGATCGCTGAAGAATGTTTGAGGACTGGATCACAATCTGAGGGGGAGCATCCTTCTCAGGTATGTCTTTCAATTGTACCACTCTTCTACTCTTTCCAAACCCCTATTCCTTTCTATCCTTTATCTCTCTCGTTCTAAAAATACACTTATCCCTTCTTTCCTTCTTTTTCTAACCAGACAGTTCTCACCCCTGCTTAAGGGTTCTGAACTACAAATAATTCCAGCTACTATCGCTGAAGAAATAATCCCAATCTCTATCGCTGAGATTGATGAAGAAGAAGAAGAAGATGCCCTGGTCCATCCAGGAAGGCCCTCTCGACCATCTCATTGGTCAGAGGAAGTGGTAAAGAAAAGAGTTGAAATGATCGCTCAACTAGAAAGTCAACGGCTGAAAATCCCTCTTCAAACATCCACAGAGCTCGACTTCCTCACTGAAGCTGAAAGAGAAGAATCTGCCAAAGCTGAGAAGCTGATCGCTGAATGCAAACGAGATGCCCAACTCGCTTTAAAGATTCAATCCTCTCAAGTTAAGGACAAAAAGCTGAAAAGCAAACCTGTGGAAGTTCAAGCAGCACTACTGAAAGAAATTGAAGAGGAACGCTTCAAAGAACAAGAGATCAACGATAAGTCTATCGAATGGTGCAAACAAAAGATGGATTATCGTTCTGATCTTCTTCCAATATCAGCCGTGACTATCTCTGGTCGCAAGAAGAAAGATCAACTCTCAGTGACCATGGAGATTACCAGAGAGGATGGAACCCAAAAAGCAATGTACGTATCAAAACTTGAGAGCTTCGGATTTACGGAATGGTTAGAGTTCTAGGATGCGCTGAAGAAATCCAAATCTACATACAGAGGCTACGTTGAAGGACTTCTTGAAGCCCTCATAAATAGAGTCGTTTCTGTACTAAAGCTGCCATCTCCTCTTCCTCCCAAATCTTTGAAACTCAAGAGAAAAATTGGGTCCTCCTCCTCTGAAGATGTCGCCATCATCAGGAATGAAACTTCTATCAAATTTTCAAGAGATGCACTGTTTGGTCCTCCTCCCGATCTTTCAGTTCTGGACTTATCTCTGCCTCCTGGTGGTCCTTTCCAAGCTGGTCAAGTAATCGACAATCCTTATGGAATATTCTTCAGAGATGATGATGAGGAACTCAGATTTCAAAGAATCTCTGAGATTCCTATCTGTCCTCTGAATCATCTCAAGGATCTCTTATGCTTATGGTGTGACTTCTTCCCTGCTGCTGAAGAAATTAAAAAAATTATGAGTCAAGAATCTTTGGAACGAAGACAGAAAGGAGAAGAAATACCTGAGTATATGATCAATCCTCCTAAATCTTCTTTTAATAGCTGATAGATTAGTTTTCTTCTCTGTAATCTGTTAGTTATACTTACAGTAGTTAGTTACTCACTTGTAATGTTTTTCATATCTTGTAATTCCATCCCTGAATTAAATGAAAATAGCAGTGATGTACTTAACCCTATCAGTACTGTAAAAGATCCCTCAAAATAGTAATTGGGACATGCATTCTATGAGTCCTTTTTATTCCTATATTTTGAATCAAAGTAATTTTCTTTTGTTACTTTGTCATTATCAAATAGGGGGAGATTGTTGATCCAAACTCTCTCAGTGATTTGATAACGACCCTCTTTTATACTTAGTGAAAATTACGTTATTATATGTATTAGTGTTTCATCATCAGCGATCAGACTGAGTCTGTTCAGTTATCGCTGATGACTTTTATGTAAACATTTAATATGTATGTGTTTCACTTTCAGCGATCAAACTGAGTCTGTTCAGTCATCACTGATCGTTTCCCATGTAACACAGTTAACGTAATCCCTGAAGACAAGTCTCGCGTCAACATAGTTCATAGCTGAATCGAAGACGAAGCCACTGAACAATAGATAAGTCTACTAGTGACCTGATGCGGATATCAGCGAAGACCAGACGAATCTACTTACGCGAAGAAGCCTGAGGAAAAGCTTCAGCGATAGCTGAACCTCTTTATCTCTGGAAGAAGAGATACTCAGTACGATGTGTCAGAACGGACACGTCTCTGCCACAAATCGTACAACAACTCTGTCAACTACACTGTTCATAAAGCGGCCAAAAGCATGTCTCCAAAAGTAAGACTACCAAAGCCAATCTATGAATGCCACGTGTAAAGTACCCTGCCATGCATTTAATGCATAGGGTATAAATAGGAAGCTCACCCCTTCATCTGAACGTGTGCTCAATCCTTGAACTCCATAATAGAAACCCTTGTTTTCTATCTCTCTAAAAATCCCCCATTCTCTGAATTTCTTGTGCAACCATCTTAGTGTTTCTTAAGTTTGTTTAGATTGAGTCTATCTTAATCTTATTCCGCAACAAACTTGTAAATTGTATTTTGATTTATCAATAAACAATTTATTAAACTTTAATTTCTGTGTTTGTATTCAACCCCCCCCCCCCTTCTACAAACTTGTTAAGCACCTTCGGGACCAACACGCTGGCACTTGATAAACGCTAAGTATTCATGCTGATAAGCTTCTGATTCTTTCTCTACTCCAAGTATGGCATATATATTAATTGTCCTTCTTCTAGAAACAAAGATGTTGCTTTGGATATCTTCAAGAAAAGCTGTTCTGAGTCTAGAAGCCATATATCTCTGCTGTAGATTTCTCTGCCTTTGCTGCCTAGTTAAAGCTTCTCCTTCTTCTAGAAGAGATAGAGGAATTACCGGTTCGGAGGAAGGAATATCTGCTTGAGCTTTAGATGACTAACCAACTCCAAATGCACTTGACGGAATATTGGTTGTCGGAGCAGAACTAGTTACTGGAGTAGATGAAGGTTGATCATTTTCTGGAATCTCACCTTGACTCGGAAGATCAACATATAGCAATTCAGCCTCTTTTGTATCTGATGCATCCATGAAAACAGTATCATCCTCTGTATCAGATAAGATGATGATATCGTTGCAATCTTCTTCTTTAACTTGAGCAACTTTCTCAAATCTAACTTCTTCATCATCATCTGAAGTTATTTCTATGAAGTTCGCGAAGAAAGATCTCATGTCATTTGCTGCTTCCGACTCTTCAACTTCATAGGCTCTACCTGAGACATCTGGATCCACATAAACTACTATTTGCATATTATTAATATTTGCTTCAGACAAGTTAAATTCATTATGCAAAGCAGTTACATCAGCATTGTCAACCATGACATTCACTAAATCTTGAATACAACAATCTTGAACTGTATCAGCAGTCTTTTCTCTATCTCCAACCCTTCTGTTCTTTGTCTCTTTGCCATCTCCCCCTCATGGCCTTGATGATCGGGATCATCTTGGTCATGTCGGCGTTTAAGAGACGGGCCAGCCTCAGTCCTGCATGATTGCTCTAGATGATCAATCTTGTTAGATAGATCGGAGAAAGCTTGTGACATAAAAGAACGAAGATCAGATAAACTAGATCTAACTTCTGATCTGAATTCCTGAAATTCATGAGATAAAGCATTAATGCAATCAGAATCGGAAGAGGAAGAAACTGGAGGCGGCGTTGGATGGAAGTTCCTCAGCAGAGAGATCAAATCTTGATCTTGATGTTGTGGCGGAGACATAGATAAAAGACGCGCATAAAGAAGATCAGATAGCTCAGAAATCGGAGATTCATGAATAGAAGCCCTGGAAATCCCCGCAGACTGAGTGAATATTGACGGAAAAGGAAGAGATACAATCGGTGATGTAGATGAAGACACCGCAGAAGAAGGTTCCCGAAGAATCACCCCTGAAGGACGGCGGAAAGGAATCTCAGGAGGAAGAACCGAATAATCTATCTCTGGCATTTTCCCTTTGAAAAACGACTTCAGCTTGTTAATATCTTCTTCTTTTTGAGCATCCACCCTTTCTGAGAACTGACGAATTACCTCATTCAGAGTTGTAAATTTTTCCGAAGAAACACGTGTAGGAACCACAGAAAGCTCAACAGCAGAAACAGTCGTAGCAGTAACATCAACAGTAAAAGAAGCAGGAGCTTGACTCTGTGTTTGAGTGGAGGTTTGAGCAAATGAGATATCCAGTTCATCAACATTTAGACGAGCAGCAGAGGGATCAATAGATACCGATTCATCTTCTGAAACATCTTCTGAGACAACAACCACTTCCGGTGTTCTTATTTTCCGTTCGGACACTTTCATGTTGGGTTGATCGGCATCATCATCATCATTGTCTGAATCACTTGTTGTATTTTCATCATCATCAGAAAGATCAGCATTTGTTGCATCATCATTAGCAACTCCAGTTTCATCAGGATTGGCATCTTCTCCAATATCAACAGTAACAGTAGTGGCTTCAGCTTCGATAGCAGAAATAACAGATTCCACGTGATGAGTAGCAACATCTTGTGGTGCTGCAGAAAGATCAACATCTGTCTCTAGTATAGTTGCAACGGCAATAACTATTTCCTGAGTAGTTGCTTCAACTTGCTCTTCATGAGAAGTACCAGTTGGAGTGCCATGAGAAGGTTCTTCCTGTTCAGCCTCTACAAATTCATTTTCTAAACAATAATCGATGACACTTTCATTGGTCATGTCAGCATAATTGGCAATAAGACCATAAGGAATGGTCATAGAAAAAGTGAATGACTTCTTCTGTTTCTGAAGATAAAGCATCTCGGAATCCTGAACTTGCGGCCAAGATAATCTACGTGGAATGGCCGGATTGCTTCGAAACATACTTCTAATAATCAGCTTGAGAAACCTGATAAAAGGAATGAACTTTCGTCGCTTGTTGGTTAACTTGTCTTTCACTACTTCAGAGAGCTCGGTCCAGAAAATAATCGTATAGTCGACATGTAAGTCATAGACTACTACATGGAACAGTCGAAGATAGTGAAGACTAGAACTATCTGTGCCGGTATGTTTAGAAGTTAAGCACCTGTTGATGACAGAAAATAAAGAATACCAGACAGGAGGAAGATTAGACTTGTCAAAGTCTACAACCTTTTGCAGTGAACCAACATAGCCTAGTCATTTGATGCCCTCAAAAACTTCCTCTTCGGATGGAAAGTTATCATACGCTGTCCTTCCAGGTCTAGAAGTAGGCTCAGGAAGCTCAAGAATCAACCGTAAACGCTTGTAAGAAAGATATGAATCAAATTGATCAATTTTGAGATCAAATCGATGAGGACGTGCTAGTTCGTTCTTAGTGATGGTGTGCCAAACTTGCTGAACATAGACTTCCGGAACATCAGCAACTGAACAGAGAGCTTGAGAGAGCGGATGTCCACGAAGAATGGAGAGTATGACAGGATGAATCTTGATGCGATCAAAGTCAACAAAGTAGTTGTTACGCTTATAAGGCATGTACATGATGTTAGGAAACACATTATTTGGAGTTTGCCTAGATATAGAAAGATCAGCCCCAACAGACGGAATAGACGGCATAGGTGTATCATGAGATGCCTGATCAGCCGGATCCTCAAGAACGACATTCTCGTCTTGAATCATTGGATCAGTATTTGTTCGAGAAGACATGATAACCTGAAACACAAAAACAAAACAAAGTTAAACATCCAACAGAAAACATGAAAAAAAATTTCAAGTATGGTTTGCGGGTCCTTAAGGGAACGCAAAGGACGAAATGCGTGTCCTGAAGGGAACGCATAGGAAGGAATGCGGGTCCTTAAGGGAACGCATAGGAAGGAATGCGTGTCCTTAAGGGAACGCATAGGAAGGAATGCGTGTCCTTAATGGAATGCAAATCATACATTGAAATAACGAAACACTCAAAGAGTTTGCGTGTCACTAAGGAGACGCAAGATAGACTTTGCGTGTTCTTAGTGAGACGTAAACTACACAAAGAAAACAAAACAAACTAGAGGAATGCGGGTCACGGGTGAAACGCATAGTTCACTATGCGGGTCTAAAGGGACCCGAAAAGCGTACTATGCGGGTCTCAAAGACTTGAACAAAAACCCTAGAAGTCGTTTGTTCGAACCCGAAAACCACAAAACTAAAAATCTAAGCACAAAACAACGAAATTAAACCAAAAAAAAAACATACCTGATTGTCGATTATAAGATCTAAACAAAACCCAATACGCAAATCGATCAAAATCAACTCGAATCTGAGTTTTTCGAGATCGATGAACAGTAAAAAAAAATCGCAAGTCAGAAAAAAATACACAGTAAGAGACCAGAAAAGAAATCAAAACAAAATAAAGAAACACTAAACAAACTAAAAACATATAACGAAAATACAAAAACATACCTGAAATTCCAATGACACAATCTGAAATGAATCAGATGAGAATGCAAGAAGAAAACGCAGAGAGAATGGAGGGAAGAGGAATAGTCAAACTAGTTCAAAAGGAATAAAAAAAAATACACTCTTACTTCTATATATTCTAAAAACAAAGAACACTAAAAAAAATAACTATGAGAAAATTACCTGATAAGCCCCTGTGAACACAAGATCTAAAGATTATAGAGAGAGAAAGCTAGAGAGAGAAAGTGAATGTGGAGCCAAAAGTAGTTCTATATTCAAGATATGAAAATGTAATCTCTTCTATTTAAAAACTACTAAGTCAAGGGCTTATAAACCCACAAGGTAAAATAAATACAAAGGTTACAAAAAATGATCTAACAATCTCCCCCTTTGTAACCTTTGGCGCCGAGCTCTAAAATCAAGAAAATCTTCTGATATCCACTTGAGCTTCAAAGCGACGTAAAGCATTTCGAAAGTTGATTCGGTCTTGAATTACATCAATTGCCTTCTCCAATCTCAGTAACTCCTTGTTTCCTTCCTTTTGTGGATAAAAATTGAATCTCTGTCTGTTTGCCACATTCTGCTTTTCATACTTCAACTTCTGAATTAGATGCATCTTAATAAGCTTCAAAGTTCCATCAGAATACTTGCAGATTTCTTCAAATCTCATAAAACAATGACGACCCTTCAAGTTTCTGTACACCACACCATACGGTTCATCAACAACAGTATATAATAAGAAACTTTCAATGTTGTCGAGCTTCTGTTTCGGCTTGTGCATGTTGACCGTAGGTTGATGATTTTCAACACCCAACTGAAAGTCAAATAAGCTATAAAAGCGAATTGTTCTGATAATATGTCTTCTGACAGTGTTGAAGGCTCTATTCATATCATCTGATCGTTCATTGAGAGAGCTGAAGAAATTGAATAGAAACTCAATATCATCCACATGAACTTCATTAAAATATGCTTATGTGAAGGTATAGTCTTTGCAGTCTCTTCGTTGAACAGTGAAATTAGAAACCCAGATGTTGAATATGTTAAACATGGAAACACATTTAACTTGTACAATCCCCTTCTCAGAATATACTGTTTCTTTCCCTTGTCTCAAATACCTCATGGCCATCAAATAGTTCTGTTTAACAAGATCAGACTCTTTTTCAATGCCCAAGAAAAACTCAATACTCAAAGCAGTCTTGTGTTTCACAAAAATACTTCGGTGAGTATCTTCAAGGTATACATTTCGAAAAACCTGTCTCATATCTCTAGCCTCAAACCTTTGTCGTCTGTGCTCCCTTGAAATAAGAATTCCTGAAGATCTAAGGTTTTCTGGAATAAAATCAGGAGCCATATAATTAGGATCAACTGACTTACCAGATTTACTTGTTGGAGCACGAGGAATCTTGGTAGGTGGAATCATGACTGGAATAGACATATTAGAAACAATTGATGGAGGCTCAGAGACAACTGATGTAGAAGATATAAGAGTTGTAGAGACAACTAGAGGATTCGAAACTGTTCAGACTGAATCTGAGAAGAATCATCTTGTGAAGAATTCTGTTCATTGTGAAAAGAGAATCTAACTTCTTGAGATGAAAGATCTGCATACAATAAATCGGCATCACTATCATCATCATCATCTTCTTCTTCTTCTTCTTCTTTGACTTTCCAGAAGCTTTCAAACTTGGCATCAATTTCATTTTCAGAATCCACATTAATAATATTTTCGTAAGATGCTCTGAAATTCTCAAACGCTTCAGCCTCAGTCATATTCACAGATTTTGGTATAACAGAAGAAACTGGCTCAGAATCTGGATCAACATAAAGTACCAACTGTAAATTGTTTTCTGTAGAAATGTCAGTCTCTGGAAGATTTACTTTGCTCAACATGTCTTCAAACATAGACTGCATTTCTGTTTCTGCTTCTTTAGGCTTTTCTTTATCAGCAGAGCATGTTTCACTTGGAGCAGGTTCCGTTTTATTTTCTTTAGAAAGATCAGTTGCAGACTCATCCAAACGTCTCTTTTTCTCCCCCTCATGATCAGGTTGAGAATCATCATGATCATGTGAACGCTTGTTAGATGGTCCAGCTTTAGCACGACACGAGACATTTGGAACCTGCAAGTGTTGAGCAATGGCAAAAACAGTGGATTGCAATTGACCCAAACCTAACTGTACCTCATCTCTAAATTTCTCAAAGTCTGATCGTAAAGCAGAGAGAGAATCTTCAGTTGTAGGTGGTCGAAATGATGGCTGAAAAGATCTGAGAAGAGACAAAAGATCGATCGACTGTTGATTTGCTGGAGCCATAGATGCAAGTCGAGCTCTTAAGTGCTCAGCTACTTCCTGAACAGAAAGATCATCAATACGAGGGCCTGCAGGAGTAGAAGAGGAAGATGCACCTGCATAAGTTGATGACATAGTAGCACATGAAGCCATTTGAGTAGAGGAAGATAGAAGAACCGATGACATAGTAGATGACGAAAAGATCGGTGCAGATAGTGAAGGAGCAGGAGAAGATGTCACTTGTAGAATTGCAGAAGAAGGAACTGAAGTAGATTGACCGGAAATCGAAACTAGTTCACTCATTTGAACCGGTGCAGAACCCAAAGCTGCTGAATGAGAAAGATGAAGTTCTATGGGTTTGCCGGTCAACAACTGTGGAGGGATAATAGATGGATCAATATTTGTCAGATTTCCTTGCAGAAACGCCTCCATCCTGGCTAATTGAGTATCTCTTTCTGCATCCATAGAAGCCTTTATTGTCCGTAGAAGATTATGAACAATCTCTAGTTTTGAAGAAGAGTGCAAACCAGAAGAAGTGGACACCATAGCCAATGCTGAATCAGTGGTAGATACAACAACAGTGGAAGATTCATGAGCTGCAGAAAAGTTCTTCAGTGAAAGATCAAGCTCGTCTACAGCAAGGTGGCCAACACCTGGATTTATTGAAACAGACTCATCATCAGAACCTTCTTGATTAGATTGAAAATCAACAAACTCTTGATTATCATCATCATCATGTAATTCCTCAAGTTCATCTTCAACGACAAAGTGAATATCTGAACCTGATTCAGGAATTGCCTGAACCAAACGAGAACCAACAGGGACTGCCTGTTGTTGTGTCTGAATTTGCTCTGCAACCTCTTGAACTTCATCAACATGTTCCTCTGCAACCTGGTCTTGAACTTGTCGTTGTAATTGAGCAACTTGAACATCTGCATCAGCATTCTCTGCCTGTGGAATCTCGTAATCATGATCTAGCATGTATTCGACCACAACTTCATTTGTCAAATCTTCATAAGTCACGATAAGAATTGCTGGAATGGACATCCATTGATCTTCATTCGTAAACGTATGCTTTTGAATCTGGAAGTATTTACACTGATAATCGGCAATGCGAGGCCACTGTGTGCGAGCAGGAAAATTCTCTGTGCTATCCATAATGCTCCGAACAAAGATCTTCAAAAATCGCAGAAACGGCACAAACTTTCTCCTATTGTTTGTCGCCTTAGCATATACAACTTCTGAAAGACCAGTCCAGATGGCCAAAGTATAATCGATATGAAGATCGTGAATAACACAGTAGAATAGCTTCAGAATCGGCATGCTTGTGCTATCTGTACCAGTAGCCTTTGAAGTTAAGCAACGATTGAATATAGAGAAGAAATCATACCAGTGAGGTGGAAGTTTAGCCTTGTGAAACTGAGTCACTTTCCTGAGTTCACCATTATAACCAAGAGCAATAATGCCATCAAGAACAGTTTGATCAGAAGGGAACGGATCATAAGCAACTTTGCCTGGTCTGGAATCAGGGCCTGGAAATTGTAGAAGCACACGTAACCTTCTAAAAGTAAGCCGAGATTCAAACTGATCGACATTTATCAGGAAATGTGGAGGATTTACTCTATCATTCTTTGTAATATAGTGCCAGGCTTGCTGCACATATACCTCAGGAACATCAACTGTTTTTGTCAACGCATAAGCAAGGGGATGTCCTCTTAAAATTTCTTTCACCACACCACGAATGTTCAGATGTCCAAAATCAATATAATGATTATTGCCCTTGTATGGAAGGAAGAGAGAATGATGCAGAAAATCATCCGGAACTAGTCCTTGAGCAGATTGATCAGTCGTTGTGGAAGGCTGAGAAGGCATAGGACGAAGCCTAGAAATCTGTTCTTGATCATTAAGATGATCCAAGAGATCATTCTCATCTTGTTGTACTTGAACATCAGCCATTAAGTCTGAAAAGTAAGCATAGTTAAAACAATTAGTACATAATCAATCTGAAAGAACCAAGTGAGGTTGTCGGTTGAAGAACAAACCGAAAAGTGAAAAATTCGGTTGAAACAAGAACCGAAAAGCAAGGTTCTCGGTTGCACCAAGAACTGAGAAGAGAGGTTCTTGGTTATAACATAGACCGAGAAATGAGCTTCTCGGGTATGGGTTGGACCGAGAAGCAAAGATTGCAAAAAAATAGAGTGAACCAAGGAGTGAAGTTCTCGGTTGAAGGTAAGTTCTCGGTTATTGAAGGAGCCGAGAAGTGAAGTTCTCGGTTGATGAGGGAACCGAGAAGTGAAGTTCTCGGATATTGAGGAGACCGAGAAGTGAAGTTCTCGGTTGATGAGGGAACCGAGAAGTGAAGTTCTCGGATATTGAGGAGACCGAGAAGTGAGGTTCTCGGGTAAGGAGAGGACCGAGAAGGATACTTTCTCGTTCTAGATTAGTACCGAAAGAACCCCCTTTGCTCCCCCTACAAAAATGCATACATAAAACCTTTTAATCGAAGCATAAGAGTAGAAAAACATACCTGTAATGCAGAAATTCGTTAAATCAAAAGACAATAATCGACTTAAACTCTAGAAGAACAAATCGATTCGAAGACTCCCCCTGAACTTCACCACCACCGAAGTTGAATCGGCAAACCACGAAACACACAAATGTATTCAAAATGTTCCGAAGACAACTGAAATTTGAAAATAGAACTGGAACCGGGTTTTCAATGAATAGTGATCTTGAAAATGAAGAAGATGAATAGTGACCTTGGGAAAAGTGAAATTTGAAAAAAAAAAATTAAAGAACCGGGTTTTCAAGAAAAGCACAAAAAAAAATATTTAAAATATTGAGAAAAGAAAATCGGTTCATATTACATCAACATTTTTAGAAAATAAAATTGAACAAGATTTTGTAATTACTGAGTATTTTAAAGAATAAAAAATAATTGACAAATAAAATTTTCATAAAATAAACCATCTAATGAAATCCTATGCATGCTTTTGGAACTATAGACATGTATTATTGCAAAAAGAGTTTATATAAGTTCGAAAACAAAGATTTTCATCCTTCTAATAGGTGGACAAACATGAGAAAAAATGACCAGTCTTAAGAAAAATGTATTTCACTATATAAGAGTAAAAGCAGCTGTTACTCACACTAAAAAAAATAGAACTTTCATAGATTTACAGGTTTATCACATCTTAGCAGTTTCACCAGGTATCATGAGATGTTGTGCTCATTGGCATCTTTTTGTACAGTGTGCACATTGGCATCTTCAAATGATTGTGCTCTTATAGCATCTTTTGCATTTGTGCACTTTGGCATCTTTTTAACCAGAGAGTTTAGTAAGCCTAGAAAACATCGTAAACATAACTTTCTATCTGATCCTATAGCAGGTTTTCTGATCAGCCGCTCCCAGACCATAGCCTTAGGGGATTAGGTGACAAGCACCCCTCAGAACTTACTTACCCAGATCAGAAAGGCTATATCGATATTCCCTAAGCCCATTCAAATCAGTAGAACATGACTTTCTAACTGGTTTTATAGCAGAATTTCTGATCGACCGCTCCCAAACCGTAGCCTTAGGGGGTCAGATGTCAAGCACCCCGCGGATCTTACTCTTCCAAACCAGAAAGGTCACAGATATGAACTATCAAACTAAATGATTTCTGTATTACGAAATATGAATTATTTTATCATCTTAATCACTAGGATCAACTAACTAATTAGTTTAGCCTATATCTCCATAATCATCCATAAAATTTGTAGAATAGGATTTCAAAGCCTTGATGACTATTATATATTGACCTACATATCTTAAAACACATATCAAAATTTTCATGAAGTGGACCATTCGAGATCAGAAATTTTGAAATTTGAACAAATAACACTCATTTATAAACAATAAACTTGTAAATATTTCCTAGGCATGCACAGGCAATCAAAAGATAGAAAATTTATAAAAATTCTATTCTGTTAAACAATATTTGTTAATCATTTTGAATCTTTAAATTAAGCATTCCAATTTTCGACAGAAGAAAATTAAAGTGTTTTTCATCCAATGCTTTAGTAAAGATATCAGCTAATTGATACTCAGTAGGTACAAAATAAAGTTCAATCGTACCTTCTTCGACGTGATGCTTTATAAAGTGATATCTCATATCAATATGCTTTGTTTTAGTGTGCTAAACCGGGTTTACTGAAATAGCAATGGCAGACTTGCTGTCACAGTAGATGGGTATCTTGTTGTAATGCATCCCATAATCCCGCAGCTGTGTTTTCATCCATAACACTTGAGCACAGCAGCTTGCAGCGGCCACATATTCTGCTTCACCAGTACTGATTGACACACAGGTCTGTTTCTTTGATGACCAGCTAATCAAACGATCTCCCAAAAACTGGATATGCCCGGAAGTGCTTTTGCGATCAAGATGATTACCTCCGTAATCTGCATCTGAAAAAGCTGTTAATGAATAATCAGATGATTTAGGATACCACAAACCTAGATATGGTGTTCCTTTGATGTAACGGAAGATCCGCTTTACAGCTAACAGATGAGATTCCTTTGGATTCGCCTGAAATCGTGCAAGTAAGCATGTTGAAAACATGATGTCCGGTCTACTGGCAGTTAAATATATTAGAGATCCTATCATGGCTCTGTAAGTCTTGATGTCAACAGCTTTTCCATCTGGGTCTAAGCCTATCTTTGCACCATGAGCCATTGGAGTTCCAATGCTCGTAGATTTATCCATATTGAACTTCTTAAGAATGTCAAAGACATATTTGGCTTGATTGATGAAAATCCCATCTGAAAGTTGCTGAACATTGAGTCCGAGAAAGAATTTAATCTCTCCCATCATACTCATCTGAAATCGAGAAGTCATGAGATCGGAAAACCAAGTACAAAGTGAAGGATTAGTAGCGCCGAAAATAATGTCATCAACATAAATTTGAACTAAGCAAATATCAGAATCTTTTCTAAAAACAAACAGAGTGGTATCGATTAAACCTTTTGTGAAACCTAAGCTTAGCAGAAATGCAGACAATTCGTCATACCACGCTCTTGGAGCTTGTTTCAAGCCATACAATGCTTTGTCGAGGATATAAACATGATCTGGATGATCTTTGTCCATAAAACCTTCCGGTTGAAAGACATAGACCTCTTCCTTTAGAAGACCGTTAAGAAACGCTGTCTTTACATCCATCTGATAAACTTTAAAGTTCTGATAAGCAGCAAAAGCAAGAAACATTCGAATAGCTTCAAGACGTGCAACGGGAGCAAATGTCTCATCATAGTCTATCCCTTCTTGTTGACGATAGCCTTTTGCAACAAGTCTTGCTTTGTTTCTGACAACAATACCCTCTGAATCTTTCTTGTTTTTAAAGATCCACTTCGTTCCGATAATGCTCTTTCCTCGTGGTTTTGGAACAAGACGCCATACCTTTAATGCCTTGAACTGATTCAGTTCATCTTGCATTGCAATGATCCAGTCTGGGTCGACCAATGCTTCAGAAACTTTTGTAGGTTCAAGCTTGCTTAGAAAACAAGTGAACAAACATTCATTTGAAGAAGCAACTTTTGACCTAGTTGATACCGAAGAAGCAGGATCACCAATGATTTGATGAAGAGGATGTGCCTTTGTCCATTTTGTCGTATGAGGTAGAGGAATTATTTCATCTTGAACACTTTGAATATCATGAGATGAAATTATGAGAGGTTCTGAATCAGAAGAGATAATCTGTGTAGTATGAATTGTTGGAGGAGGGACTACTTCAACTGATTCAGATAAAGTATCATCTGGAAATGATGTTTGAGAGTCATCAGAAATAGATGGAGCATCGTCAGAATGAACTGGTGGAGAAAAATTCAGCACTATAACAATGGATGGTTCCAGTTGAGAAGAAGGAACAAATTCCTCAATCAATTGATCATTTGCAGGAAGTGGTGTAGAGGTTTCATCATGAAATACGTCATCCACTTCATGTTGTACCTTGTGAGATGTATTTTCAACTGCTGATGTAGGAAGTTCAGTCACAGGAACATCTGGAATTGCATCAGCATAATTTTGTGTAGCAGCGGAAGAACTAGTAGAAGCAATGCCAGGTTCTTGTAGTACAGCAGTAGAAACATTAGAAGAATTAGTTTTAGGTACATCATCATAAAAATTTTCAAATAATAAATCAAGATCAGTAAGAATAATAGATGAAGTATTAGATGAAAAATCTTGATTATCAGAAATCTTCACTGGTTCTGATCTTGGTTGATCAGAAGCATTCTTAATAACAACGGGTTCTGATCCAGGCTGGTCAGAAGCCAAACCAGCAGCTTCATCAAATCTGACATTGACACTCTCGATGACTTTGCGCGAAGAAGTGAAATATACTCGATAAGAAACTGAAGAAATTGAATAACCAAGAAAGATTGCTTCATCAGCCTTTGGTGCAAACTTGTTGAGGTTATCTCGATCGTTCAGAACATAACATTTTGACCCAAACGCTTTGAAGTATTTGATATTGGGCTTGATTCCATTCATCAGTTCGTATGGAGTTTTATTGAATCTGCGATGTAGAATCGAACAGTTCTGAGTATAACACGCAGTAGAGATAGCCTCGGCCCAAAGAGAGATAGGAAGACCAGAGTAAGCAAGCATAGAACGAGCAACTTATACAAGCGTACGATTGCGGCGTTCAACAACTCCGTTCTGTTGTGGTGTACGTGCGGCAGAAAAATGTTGTTGGATGCCATGTTCATTATAAAAAGCTTGTAAAATGTTGTTCTTGAATTCTGTACCATTGTCCAATCGGACAATCTTGACTGGATTTTGCTTGTTAGTCTGAGTAGTCTTGATGAGAGTGATGAGTATCTCCGTGGTTTCGTCTTTGGATTTCAGAAAACGAACCCAAGTGTATCTTGAATAATCATCAACGACTACCAATATATAGTGTTTCTTACCAATACTCTTTGTCTTCATTGGGCCACACAAGTCTACATGAAGGATTTCTAGAATATCCTTTGTGCAAAAATCAGGCTTTGGCTTGTGTGCAACTTTCTTCATTTTACCTTTCTCACAATCTCGGCAAAGTTTGTCTGTTTGAAATCGAAGAGTCGGAAGACCACGAACTGAGTCATTTTTAGCAAGACGATCAATGTACTTGAAGTTGAGATGAGCTAGCCGTCTATGACACAACCGGCTTTCTTGAACTGAAGCCTTTGAAAGAAGACAAGTCTTGGAAGGGAACTTGGCTGTTGAGAAGTCAATAGTGTAAAGATTTGACCGTCTTCTACCAATGAGAAGTTCCTTACCACTGTCATCTTTGACTGTAACTCTCTTTGATTTAAAATTGACTCCCAAATTCTTATCACAGAATTGCCCGATACTAAAGAGATTGAAGTCGAGGCCTTCAACATAGCTAACTCTTTTAATCGTTATGTTGCCTTGTATAAGATCGCCATAACCAAGAATAGGAGAAGTGTCTCTGTTTCCGAATCTCACACGACCTCCAGACTGTTCTTTAAAATTTGACAATAAAGATTTATTTCCAGTCATATGTTTTGTACATCCAGAGTCCATATACCAGAGATGACTAGGCTGCATTCATGTAAAAAAAAAAAAAACTCACAAAGCTTTAGGAACCCACTTCAGAATGGGTCCCTTTTTATTAGAACATTCCATGAGTTTGTTAAAGAAAAATGTACTTTTCACAAAAGATTTTGCATAGTGAAACAAAGAAGAGTTAGTACATTTAGATGAAGTGTGTAAAGCAATAGAAGATAGATCACATGGAGAAGACAAACATGCGACATCCTGTTGAAGAATCAACATTTGCTCACGAGAATATTTTTGAACATTATTCAAACTAGCAAATGTGTTTTTATTACAAGTATCATCACGTTTATCTAATACACGTATATCATCTATTTTTCTATTCTTCACCCGCCATTCCATCTTAATTTCCTTTCTCAAAGACCGATCTGAAAAGGAAGAATCAGAATCAGATTTATCAGACTCAACCTTATCTTTCTTCTTAGACTTTCTTGACCGTCTTCTTTTTCTTTTCTTAGAAAAATAAAAATCATTGAAAATCAAAGAATCATCCATTTGATCAGACAATTTATATGATTCACCATCAGTAGCACAAGTCGTAAAATTATCACAATGATAAGAGTTAGAATCTGGTTTTCGTTTCTAATTGAGACCGAGAAAGTCCAGTTTTCGTTTCGAACTGGGACCGAGAGAGTCCAGTGTTCGTTTCTAACTGAGACCGAGAAGATTCAGTTTTCGTTTCTAGCTTGGACCGAGAACCAACACTTGATGAAAATCCCATTTTATTTTCAACTGAAACCTCAGAAAATCCAGAAACTTGTTTTTCAGAAATAACATTCTCTTCAAAACTAGATTTAAAAACAGTAAAAATTATATCTTTTTCCAAACTGTTTTGAATAAAATCATCATCTATCTTATCTTCCAACTCAACAATTTTAGATTCTAAAATCAAAGGAGGAACGTATTTCTTAGTATCATAAGATGTTTTAGAAACACTATCCTCATTTTTGTTTACAATATAAGAATCAAAACAGTCGTTTGGTAAAGTTGTTTTGTTAGATGAGTTTGTATTTAAAAATATTCCAGATTTCTTTTTCTTTTGAGGATCAGGAAAATATTTTGCATTTTCACGCGAATAAACAAATGGGAGTTCCATTCTAGTGTTTTTCATTCTTCTCTTAGCCTCAATATCTAAGATTTGCTTTTCATTCATCCAATCTATTATAAATTGGGGAGCATAACGAGCAAGTCTCAAATATTCAAAGTGATATATAGTGGGGGATTTGTTAATGGCTAAATTTAAATATTTAGGACTTTCATATCCAAGCCCCCACTTTTCTTTAATGGACTCATAACTACGAGGTTTATTCATATTAATTGTTTGTTCAGATTGAGCTCTCATATATAATTTTTCTTCTAAATCAACAATGTTATTTGAAAGCTCATTTTTAGAAGTGGTCAAGCTAGTCAATGAATCAAGATAAGTCTTGTTTGAACTTTCCAACTCATTTATTTTATTTTGCAAATTTTCTTTGGTATCGTTTAGAATTAATTTTTGATCTTCCAAAGAAATTTGTAATTTTTCAATTTTATAAGACTTTTCTTGACTCACTTCCTTTTCAGATTTAAGCATTTTTCGAAATTTTTGCAGGGCAGAAATGATAGTATCAAACTGAGAGATAATGAATTTAATTTCTAAGTCAGAATATACCTCAGACTCATCAGTTGAATCATTATCCTCATCATCAGATTGATCATCACCGATAAAGCACATTGCTGCAGTTTCCTCTTTTTCTTCTTCATTATCAGAGAAATCGATGAATGATTCTTCCTCAGCTAAGAGAACAGCTCCACTTTCCTTCTTTTTCAACATATCAGCCTTCTTTTGATAGTAGGTAGAATCACGAACCACCTTTGTTCGGCATTCTTTAGAGTAATGACCTACTTTACCACAATTGTAGCATGTGGGAGGTTTCTTCTCATCCCTCTTTTCTTCCACAAGCTTTGGATGATCAGGCTTTAGATAGATAGTCTTTGACCCAGAAAAATCCACCTTCCTTGACCCAGATGAAAGTCGAAGATTGTTGTTGGAGCTGGCCCGGTTAGGAAACTTTCGTGCAAACTGCTGAGAAAGTAAGATCATTGCTCTTTGAAGAGCTTCTCCTTCATCATCAATATTCCCATCATAAGCATTCTCAAAAGCTTGCTCAGTAAATTTTGCAGTCATTAGAGCAATAGGATCTACATCTTTTCCTTTCTGTTTCTTTTCTTGCTTTTCTTTCTTTGCCACAATCAGATTTTCTTCATTCAGGAGAATTTCAAACATTTCTTGAATTGGCATGATTGAAATCTTTGGATCAATACGGAGTCTATGACATGCCTTTGTCCATTCAGGTTGAAGAGCGTTCAGAAACTTTAAGTTTGTTTCCAACGGGGACTTTTCCACACTAATCTTGTATAAATCATTTATCACAGCACAAAATCTATCAAAGACAGTCTTCAAATCCTCCCCACTCTTTGCTTTGAACTCCTCAAAACTGTTCATATATCTCGTTTTTTGAAGTTGAGTAGCCACCACTGAGCCAAGCATGATTTTCTCCAAATGAGTCCACATGAGCATTAGATTGTTCTTATAACAATCTACACGATTGTATATGTGATTTGGCAAGGCAAGAATGAGATTAGACTTAGCAATTCTTTCTCCGTTGTACTTTAAAGATTCTTCTTCATTGTACTCATCAACTGGCTTTAGTATTGTGGTTTGATCAGTATTAGCAGTGGCTGGAATGATCTTGACAGGTCTCTCAAAAGGAGGATTTGTTAACGCTCGAACCATGTAATCCCCATTCTGTTGTCTCTCAAGAAAATTAATAAATCGATCTCTCCATTGAGAATACTCATTCTCATTGATAAGCACAGGGGGACGTGTATCTGTCCCGAGAGACATCATCAACTCATTCTTATAAACTTGTGATTGAAGAGACATGCTGAATAGAAGCAGAATGCTTTTCGGCTGTAGTAAATAAGGACCGAAAACCACCTTTTTCGGTTGTTGAAGAAACCGAATACCAAACCTTTCGGTTATAGAGGGGACCGAAAACCTAGCTTCTCGGTTGATGAAGAAACCGACTAAGTGTGATACTGAGTAGATCGAAAAACCTTAGCCGAAAACCTTAGCCGAAAAGAACAATTTGAAAACTTCTCGAAAAACCCAAAAACCAGATGAGAACCCGAAATCTATTATGAATGAACCGAAAACCCTGAAGAATGAACTGAAAACTCTGATGAATAACCCGAAAACCCTTATGAATGAACCGAAAATCGATTCTGTCAATTTTATGATCGAAGAAAATCACACAAGTCCAAAATTCCTCAAAACACTCTCGCGAAATTCATTTAGAAACAGGTTCATAATCCAAAACTAATCCAAATATAGATCAAACACCAAAATTCAGCAAGAATTCGCGAAGAACAGAGAACTCGAGAACTTTTCTGGAATTTACAAAATTGACAAATTCGATTACAAAATGATCAAATCTTTGCACGAAACAAGAACAAAACTTGTTCTAAACTGAATTCCGAAGCAATTGAATCAAAAGTCACTGAAAATCGTTCAGAAAAACAACCTAGATCTAGAGAAATGTCCAGAAAACGATTTTCTTAAAAAAAAAATTCTAATGAATTAGAAAATCAATTGATCTGATAACACGAAATTAGTACTCTACTCTCAAATCTCTCAAAATCTAACCTGCTCTGATACCAATTGTGAACACAAGATCTAAAGATTATAGAGAGAGAAAGCTAGAGAGAGAAAGTGAATGTGGAGCCAAAAGTAGTTCTATATTCAAGATATGAAAATGTAATCTCTTCTATTTAAAAACTACTAAGTCAAGGGCTTATAAACCCACAAGGTAAAATAAATACAAAGGTTACAAAAAATGATCTAACAGCCCCCATTACTCCCCCTACACAAATGCACAAAATTTATCAAATTAGTTTAGCATTTGCATAGTAATTTCAGAAATACTTACCTTATGAATTTCTGATCAGCACAAGAAGTAATTAAACAGCAACATTCACTCCCCCTCAAAAACAGAATATTAGCAGATATGGAAATCAGATATACACTCCCCCTCGAAAAATGCGCATACCATATGAGTAAAAACACAGATAGCAAACATAAAGACATCAATATGAAAGATGATCTTATGGAATATAAATTTTGTAACAACTGAATATATAAAATTTTAAACACTAAACAAATTAAAGTTTACTTAGTAAAATTTTTCAGATTTATCAACCAGTTGAAATCAAACATGAGTTGTTGGATACAGAAACAAGTTTCATTGCATATCAAGTTAAGACATGTTCAGCTTCAAACACATGCAGGTATCTATTCAGTTTGCTAGCATGCGATCTTTGATTAGCTTCAAGAAAAATGCAATTCTAAACATAAAATGGAGAACTTTGCATTTACATACACTAAGACATCAAGAATTAAGATTTTCACAAAGTTACAGATTTATCGCAGCTCAAAATATATCACCAAGTATCAAGAGATGTGTGCTCATTGGCATCTTTTAGCAGTGTGCTCATTGGCATCTTCACATGAGTGTGCTCTTTGGCATCTTTTAAGCGTTGTGCACTTTGGCATCTTTTAATCAAAGAGTTTATTAAGTAAAGAACATGTCGTAAACATAACTTTCTATCTGACCCTATTGCAGGATTTGGGTTAGCCGCTCCCAGACCAGTTGGCCTTAGGGGACTAGGTGTCAAGCACCCCTTGGAACTTACTTTCCCGAATCAGAAAGGCTACATCGACATATCCTAAACCCATTCATACCAGTAAAACATGACTTTCGATCTGATTCTATAGAAGGATTTCTGTTCGATCACTCCCAGATCAATTGACCTTAGGGACCAGATGTCGAGCATCCCTCGGAACTTACTTTCCCAAACCAGAAAGGTCACAGGTACAAACTTTTAAACTCAAGGATTTCTGTATTTTAAATGCTTAAAAATAAAATCATCTCAATAACTCAGATCTATATCGAATAGCTTAGCCCATATTTTCATTACAATCTACAATTCTGATCACTTAGGATGTTTATGCAAAGTAAACCATAAATATGCCGACTTACATATCTTTAAAGCAATATCTAAAGCGTTAAGCATGTTGCTGACTTTTTGATGTTTGTAAGATTTGAAAATTGAACATATAAAACTTTAATATAAACAAAGCGACTTGTAAAAGATCCTAGAAACACATTCTATTCAAAAGAAAGAAAATCTGAAAGATTTTACTTTATAGAGTAAAATTTGTAAAGATTTAAACTTTTAAGTTCAACATGCCGATTTTGGAAAGCAAAAAGTTAAAACGTTTTTCATCCAAAGCTTTTGTAAATATATCAGCAAGTTGATATTCACTTGGGACAAAATATAACTCAATAGTACCTTCTTCCACGTGATGCTTTATAAAATGATATCGCATGTCTATGTGCTTGGTCTTGGTATGCTGGACAGGATTGACCGATATCGCAATCGCGGACTTGCTGTCACAATAGATTGGCACCGTCTTGTATAGCATTCCGTAATCACGAAGTTGCGTTTTCATCCACAACACTTGAGCACAGCAACTAGCTGCAGCGACGTATTCAGCTTCGGCTGTTGATATTGATACGCAGTTTTGCTTTTTCGACGCCCAGCTTATCAGTCTGTCACCCAGAAACTGGAGATGACCAGAAGTACTTTTCCTGTCCAATTGATTACCACCATAATCTGCATCAGAGTAAGCAATCAAACTATAATCAGAACTTTTAGGATACCATAATCCTAAATAAGGAGTTCCTTTGATATATCTGAATACGCGCTTGACTGCTAATAGATGCGATTCCTTAGGATTTGCTTGAAATCAGGCACAAAGGCATGTGGAAAACATGATATCTGGTCTACTTGCTGTCAGATACATTAGCGATCCGATCATCCCCCGATATGTCTTGACATCGACAACTTTTCCATCTGGATCAAGTCCGATCTTAGTTCCATGAGCCATGGGCGTGCCAATCGAAGATGATTTGTCCAAATTGAATTTCTTCAAAAGGTCAAATATGTACTTCGACTGGTTGATAAAAATACCATCTGGAAGCTGCTTTACTTGTAATCCGAGGAAGAAGTTGATTTCTCCCATCATGCTCATTTGAAACCTGGAGGTCATTAGATCAGAAAACCAAGTACATAGAGATTGATTAGTAGCACCAAATATTATGTCATCTACATAAATTTGAACTAAGCAGATATCCAAGTTAGAACGATATATAAACAAAGTGTTGTCGATGGTTCCTTTGGTGAAGCCGGATTTGAACAGAAAGGCAGACAACTCATCGTACCATGCTCGAGGTGCTTGTTTCAACCCGTATAAAGCTTTATCGAGGAAATATACGTAATCGGGATGATTTTTGTCCACAAACCCCTCTGGTTAAGATACATATACTTCTTCTTTCAGTTTACCATTGAGGAAGGCAGTCTTGACATCCATTTGATATACGGTGAAGTTTCGATAAGCCGCGAACGCGAGAAACATCCTGATAGCTTCTAATCTAGCAACCGGTGCAAAGGTTTCGTTGTAGTCAATCCCTTCTTGCTGTCGATATCCTTTGGCTACCAATCTGGCTTTGTTGCGAACAACAATACCATCTTTGTCCTTTTTGTTTTTGAATATCCACTTGGTTCCTATGATGCTTTTACCCTTTGGCCGTGGAACAAGTCTCCAAACTTTTAGCGCGTCAAACTGATTGAGCTCCTCTTGCATTGCTAAAATCCAGTCTGGGTCTTCCAACGCTTCAGATACTTTGGTAGGTTCAATCTTTCTTAGGAAGCAAGTGTACAAACATTCGTTGGAAGAAGCTCTTCTGGAGCGAGTACAAACACTTGTTTGAGGATTCCCAATAATTTGATGGATTGGGTGAGATCTTTTCCATTTTATTGTATGAGGGAGAGGATCAATAACTTCTTGAACCACTTCTAATTGATGAGGAGGATCTTCAGATGAAATAATGTCAGAAGAAGACACAGATATGGTTTCAACTTGAGGAGGAGGTATTTCCATGACATCAGATTCAGGCTCTTGTTGACCAGACATAGCTTGTACTTCTTGTTGAAAATTTTCTTCTGGAACAACTTCATCTTCTACAGACTCCTTATGAACAGTTTCAGCAATTTCTGGTTCATGTATTAATTGATCCGGATGATGTTCAGAAGATATGTCTTGAATTTTAGGAGATACTGAAGCAGCATCAGGTTCAGATGTTGATGCGGCGGAAGTAGGATTAGATGCACTCTCAGATTCCTGATTCAAGATATTTGACACATTATCAGTGTTTGGTTTAGGAACATCATCATAAAAAATTTCAAACAGAAAATCAAGATCAGAAAAGATTAGACAGAGAATTAGAAGGATCCTGATTTGTCGACTGAAGTGCAGGTTCTGAACTAATTTGTTCAGAAGCTGAGTTTCCAGTAATAGTGGGTTCTGAACTGTGTTGTCCAAAAGCCAAATCAGCAGCTTCATCAAATTTGACATTCACTGACTCTATCACTTTTCTTGCAGAGAGGAGAAAGACTCTGTAAGCAGCAGAGTTAGAAGAATAGCCCAAAAATACGCCTTCATCTGCCTTTGGACTAAATTTGTTCAGATTATTTCTGTCATTCAAAACATAGCATTTACACCCGAAAGACTTAAAATATTTGATGTTGGGTTTGATATCGTTCATCAATTCATATGGAGTCTTGTTGAACCGTCGGTGTATAATTGATCTGTTTTGAGTATGACAGGCAGTTGATATGGCTTCGGCCCAGTGGGACAAAGGAAGACCTGAATAAGCAAGCATAGATCTAGCAGCTTCCACAAGTGTTCTGTTTCGTCTTTCAACAACCCCATTATGTTGCGGTGTTCTTGCAGCAGAAAATTGTTGTTGTATTCCTTGATCATCATAGAATGCTTGAAGAGTTGAATTCTTGAATTCTGTGCCATTATCTGATCTTACAACTTTGACATGCTTTTGCTTATTTGTCTGAATGGTTTTGATGAGGTTGATGATAATTTCGGGTGTCTCGTCTTTAGATTTGAGAAATTTCACCCATGTATATCTGGAGTAATCATCAACAACAACCAAAACATATTTCTTCTTACCAATACTCTTTGTCTTCATTGGTCCGCACAAATCAACATGAATTAGATCTAGGATGTCCGCAGTGCAATGTTCAGGCTTAGGCTTATGAGATGCTTTCTTCATCTTTCCTTTCTCGCAGTCCTGACAGAGATGGTCTTTCTGGAAACGGAGGATTGGAAGACCTCTCACGGAATCATTCTTGACCAAGCGATCCATATATTTGAAATTGAGATGAGCTAGTCGTCGGTGCCACACCCAGCTTTCATGAATAGAGGCTTTTGATAGAAGACAAATATCTGATGGAACCTTTACTTCGGAAAGATTAATGGCATAAAGATTTGATCGTCTCTTTCCAACAAGTAACTCCATGCCGCTATTATTCTTTACAGCAACTCTTGTAGACTTGAAACTGACTTCAAGATCTTTATCGCAGAACTTTCCGATGTTGAATAGATTGTGACTTAAACCTTCGACATAGCTTACTCTTTTGACAGTTATATTACCTTGAACAAGATCACCATAACCAAGAATGGGAGCCGTCTCGCAGTTTCCAAATTTGACACGACCGCAACATTTTTCTTTAAAATTTGAAAGCAAAGATTTGTTGCCAGTCATGTGTTTGGAACACCCCGAATCCAGATACCATAATTGATTTAGCTGCACAATCAAAAGTTACTCAGATTTAGGTACCCATATGAATATGGGTCCTTTCTTGTTAGTCCTTTCCTTTTTCTTTTTCAAAAATTTATTTTTCCAAAAAATCTGAGACTGATCAAATAAAGCATGAACATCATCACATATTAATGAAGAAACGCAATCATCAGAATCAGAACTAGAGAGACAATATGAGATATTCTTCGAAATTTGAAACATTTGCTCTACAGAATATTTTGTAGTTTTATTACAAAAGGCAAATGAGTCTTGTTTACAAAGAAAATCTACACATTTATCCTCTACAGAAACAAATTCTTCAGATCTCTGTTTCTTTAGCCAAACAGACTTCACAGACTTCTTTAAAGGCCTATCTGAAATAGAGGAATCAGAAAGTTAGAATTTTCAGAAATATCAAACTCTTTCTTCTTTTTCTTCTTTGACCTTCTTCTTTTATGCTTTGTTTTATAGAAATGATCATTTAACGTAAAAGTGTCATCAATAATTTCAGATATAATATTTGACTTAGAAGAAGAAGATTTATCAATAAAACCAAACTGATCAGTTAATTGATTTGGACAAACCTCAGAGCAAGAAACATCAGATGAACACAAATTGATGGAAGATTTGAGAAGACCAGAATTATTTTCTTTAAAACTCGATGTCATAAAAGAAAAAATGACATCCTTTTCAATTTTTCTCAAAATCTCTTGTTCTTCCATTTGTTCTTCTAGATCAAAGATTTGGCACTCTAATACTAATGGAGGTATATATCCCTTAGTATCATAAGGTACTGGAGATATATTGTCCTTATTAGAATTAGCTACATTTAAATCAAAGAAGTCATTAGATATAGAAGATTTAGTAGAAGAAACAATGTTTAACTTTTGTCTTCTCTTCTTTACTTTTTCAGGAAAATATTTTGCATTTTCTTGAGTGTAAACAAAAGGAACTTTCATTCTCTTGTTGTTTATCCGTTTTTTATCTTCCTCAAATGTAGTTTCTTTAGCACTTGTCCAAAGAGGTTTGTATTGAGAACCATATTGTGAAAGACCAAGACATTCGTAATCATAAAAATTGGGAATCTCAAATTTAGCTTTCTTTAAAAACTGAGGATTTTTAAATCCAAGACCCCAATTTTCTTTTAACAACTCATAGCTCCTTGGTTTATGCATATGAATTGTTTGTTCAGTTTGTTTTTGTTTATAAAGCTTTTCTTCTAATTCAATTATTTTATCCGAAAACTCTTGATTTAAAATTGACAATTCAGACAAAGAATCATGACAAGTCTGTTTTTCAATTTCTAAATCTTCTATTCTTTCTTGAAATTTCTCTTTTGTAAACTTTAAAATAGCTTTTTCATCTCTCAGAGAAATCTTCAATTTTTCAATTTGAACAGACTTTTCTTGATTTTCACGTTTTTCGGATAGAAGCTTTGAACGAAAGTCATGTAAAGCATTTGTAATGACATTCATTTGCGATGAAATGAAATTAAAATCAAACTCAGATGGTACCTCAGATTCATCGGTTGAAGTCTCCTCATCCTCATCATCACTGTTGTCGTCTCCAATAAAACACATAGCAGCAGTCTCTTCATTATCAGCTTCATTTTCTGAGTGGTCTAACCAGTATTCCTCCTCAGCCAAAGCTAATTTCTTCTTATAGAATTCAACATCTTTCACAATCTTCGTTCTGCACTCCTTTGAAATATGTCCGGGTTTGCCACAGTTGTAGCAAGTCACAACCTTCTTATCTTCTTTCTTTGGTTCAGCTGCAGTAGTAGGCTCATATTTGGGAAAGAAAGGCTTTGATGTAGTATCGGGTTCTACCTTCTTTGATCCAGATGAGAAACGAAGATTGTTTGAACCGGACCATTTCTGATATTTCTTTTGATAGTGCTGACTTAGAAGAATCATGGCTTTTTCCAATGCTTCGCCATCGTCATCTGTTGACCCGTCGTAAGCAGACTCAGTCAAGACTTGCTCAGCCCTTTGACTAGCTAAAAGAGCGATTGGATCCACAGTCTTTGGCTTCTGCTTATCCAGCTTAGCTTTCTTCTTCAGTACCATGGCTTCATCAGACATCAAAATTTCAAACATTTCCTGAATGGGCATTTTGGAAATTCTGGGATCATTCCTCATCCGATGACAGGATTTTTCCCATTCAGGTTTGAGTGCATTGAGGAACTTCAGATTTGTCTCCAGCTCATTCTTTGTTACCTTGATCTTATACAGATCATTAATAACAGTCCAAAACCTGTCGAAGACACTTTTCAGACTTTCCCCATCCTTAGCCTTGAATTCTTCAAAGTTGTTCATGTATCTTGTCTGACGAAGCTGAGTAGACATTGCAGTCCCAAGCATGATTTTCTCCAGTTGTGTCCACATCAGCATAGGATTATGTTTGAAACAATCGATTCTATTATAGATGGAATTTGGTAGAGCAAGAATCAAATTCGACTTGGCTTGATTGTCAGCTTGGTATCTTAGAAGTTCATCAGCCTCATATTCTCTCAGGGCTTTTTCTACAGTAGTAGCTGGAGTGTTTCCAATAGCTGGTATCACTTTCATTGGCCTGACCATGGGACCTTCAGTCAAAGCTTTCATCATATTTTCCCCATTTGGTTGCCTTTCGATGAAATTAATAAACCGGTCCTGCCATTGTTCAAATTCGTTCTCATTTATCAGAACAGGTGGACGAGTATCAGACCCCAACGACATCATGAGGTCATTCTTGTAAAGTTGAGTTTGTAGAGACATTTTGATGAAATCTGAAATTCTGAAAAATAACCAAGTCTTGAAGACCCGCAAACTCAAGGTTTGCGTTTCTGGCTTGAATCACAAAAGAAACTTTTCAGGTCCTTGTAGACACGCAAACAAGGACTTCTCGGGTGATAGAAGGAGCTCACACTGAATAAGGACTATGCGTGTCCTGAAAGGTACGCACTTGATGCTTTGCAGGTTCAGAGTGACACGCAAGATATGCTATGCGTGTTCAACGAGTCACGCACTTGAAGCTTTACGTGTTCAGAGTGACACGCAAGATATGCTATGCGTGTTCAACGAGGCACGCACTTGAAGCTTTACGTGTTCAGAGTGACACGCACTTGGTGATCTGCGTGTGTTGATAGATACACAAGAGTGTTTTGCGTTTCCAAGAGAGAATCGAAAACCTGAGACAAACTCTAACACCCAAAAGTTAGTTACACAATGAATATTTGATAGAAGCGGATACTAATAAGATGAATATGAATAACCCGCATACTTCATGAACCACACGCATACTTCAAAATCTATGAATAACATGCAAACTATAAGAACAACCCGCACAACTCATGAATAACACGCAAAGTAAGATGAATAACCCGCATACTTCTTGAACACACGCAAACTAACACTCGAAGATAAATCTGCAATTTCTATCATAACAATGAAATTAAACCCAAACTAATTTCACACAATTGATCGAAAACAAGTTTTTAATACAATTCTATTGACAATTTCGATCAAAACACTCCAAATCACAAAAAAAAATCAAAAATAACATAACACAGAACTCGACTTTTTCAGAATATATTCAATCTCAAAATCGAAGCACCAAATCACGTTTTTATGCAAAACAACAAGAAACAAACTCGATCGACTATCTAAAATGCATCTAATAACATCAAATTCATAGCAATTCGATCACAGAATTGACTGAAATTGGTGAAAATCCAGAAAACGAGATTTTTCTTGAAAAACAAAAAAATGATCAAATTTTCGAATTATCCACACAAATCAGTAACAAAATTACACTAATCTCAATCCTCTCAAGATCTTGAAGGCTCTCATACCAATTGATATTCCAAGATCACAAGATCTGTAGAGAGAGAATCTAGAGAGAGAAAATGTACGCTCAAATGAAACGGTAACTTGTATTCCAAATGTGAAAGTTCTTACAACCAAATAAGCCAAGGGGACTTAAATACCCCAAGGCACTAACAAGACAGAAAAGAACAATAAGCACTGACAGATAAAGGAAATAAATACAATGATTACTATAAAATCAGATCTAACATAACCCATCAAATCCTAATTGAACCCATCAAAGTCTGTTATGATCGTTGTATCGATTATTAATGCCCAAACACACAAGTAAAGACTTATTATGTGCTTCTTTACATATAACGACTTCATAGATGCATGTGTCGTGTATTTGTGTCAACTAGACAACTAAAAACCATTATACACTGATATAAGCCACTCAACCACCATTATTGCCCAATATGACATTTTATGACTTATTAAGCCCAATAACACCAATGGTGACTTATTATGTGTTTGTGTGCACGTATCCACTCATAGATGTATATGTTGTATATTAAGGTCGAAAAAAGAACTAAGAACCATTATATCACAATACAAACCACTAAATCACCATTATATCCTAATATGATGATTTATAACTTATTAAGGTCCGCCTTAACACCATATGTGACTCATTACGTGTTTGTGTACAAATATTTACCACATATATATGTGTGTGGTGTGCACTTGGTTAGATAAGAAAACTAAACCACCATAGCCCCACACGGAAATCCGTCGGAAATAAATTCGATTTTATAAAAAATTTCTAACTTAACCATTTGATTTAAGAAAATGTTTTAAAATTAAAAAAAATAAAAATTGAATTAATTTCCGACGGAAAATTAATTTAATTTAAAATTAAATTATTTCCGTCGGAAATCCGTCGGAAATTAAATCGATTTTTTTAAAAAATATTAAAACTTAACCAATTAATTTAAGAAAATGTTTTAAAATTAAAAAAAATTAAAAATCGAATTAATTTCCGACGGATTTCCGACGAAAAATTAATTTAACTAAAATTAAATTAATTTCCGTCGAAAATAAATTCGATTTTATAAAAAATTTATAACTTAACCATTTGATTTAAGAAAATGTTTTAAAATTAAAAAAAATAAAAATTGAATTAATTTCCGACGGAAAATTAATTTAATTTAAAATTAAATTATTTCCGTCGGAAATCCGTCGGAAATTAAATCAATTTTTTTAAAAAATATTAAAACTTAACCAATTAATTTAAGAAAATGTTTTAAAATTAAAAAAAATTAAAAATCGAATTAATTTCCGACGGATTTCCGACGGAAAATTAATTTAATTAAAATTAAATTAATTTCCGTCGAAAATCCGTCGGAAATTAATTCGATTTTATAAAAAAAATTAAAACTTAACCAATTAATTTAAGAAAATGTTTTAAAATTAAAAAAAATTTAAAAATCGAATTAATTTCCGACGGATTTCCGACGGAAAATTAATTTAATTAAAATTAAAAATTTTCCGACGGAAATCCGTCGGAAATTAATTCGATTTTTAAAAAAAAATTAAAACTTAACCAATTAATTTAAGAAAATGTTTTAAAACTAAAAAAAAATTAAAAATCGAATTAATTTCCGACGGAAAATTAATTCGATTTTAAAAAGAAAAAATTAAAACTTAACCAATTAATTTAAGAAAATGTTTTAAAATTAAAAATAAATTAATTTTCCGTTGAAAATCCGTCGGAAATTAATTCGATTTTTAAAAAAAATTAAAACTTAACCAATTAATTTAAGAAAATATTTTAAAATTAAAAAAAAATAAAAATCGAATTAATTTCTGACGGATTTCCGACGGAAAATTAATTTAATTAAAATTAAATTAATTTTCCGTCGGAAATCCGTCGGAAATTAATTCGATTTTTAAAAAAAAAATAAAACTTAACCAATTAATTTAAGAAAATGTTTTAAAATTAAAAAATAATAATAATCGAATTAATTTCCGACGGAAAATTAATTTAATTAAAATTAAATTAATTTTCGTCGGAAATTAATTATAATTAATTTAATTTTCTTCTAATTTGCTTGTTTAGTTACTAATTTATTTAATTAAGTATTTTAATTTCAATTAAACAAATATTTGTGACGGATTTGTGGCGGATTTGTGACGGATAAAATATCCGTCGGAAATCCGCCACAAATATTAAAGAGAATATAAATATTTATTTTCTGTAAAATTTCAGTGACAGATTTGTGGCGGATTTCCGACGGATTTAAGGTGATGTTGACTTTTGTTGACTTTTTTGAAATCCGTCGGAAATCCGCCGGAAATTTTTCCGACGGAAAATCCGTCGGAAACGTCCGTCGGTGATAGCTCTTTTTTTAGTAGTGATAGTAAAAATCTAGCTAGGTAAAAATAAAGAAAAAAAGTTATTTTAAAAGTATGTACAATAAAATTAATAAAAATTAGGTTATTAAGAAATATATAAAAGTTAAAAGTATGTAAAATAAAAATTAAAAAATGTTAAATTTAAAAGTATGTATAACCGAAAATAAAAATTGGATCATTAAGAAATCTGTTAGAATTGTATAAATATGTCAAATTTGAGATATTATTTTAAAAATATAAAATATAATTACTTTCATTATGTATTTATTTATATTATTTATTTAATAATTATATTTAAATAAGATTACTTTAAATATATTAATAAATAAAACTGGTTAATAAATAAAACTGATTAAATACGAAACTTTTATAAAGTTTTATAAAATTAAAACTGATTAAATGCGAAAAAGCAGGTCGTGCAGTTACGAGCTATGACGAAAAACCTCAATTGAAAAACCTCTCCACTATGTGAAAAACCTCAAAAGAAGGTTTTTTCTTTTTGAAAAACCTTACGAAAAACCTCCCAACGAGCACATTATGGATGCTCTTAGTTCATCACTTTTTTATCCAGATGAATATAATTGATAAGGGGCTCTGAAAAAAAGGAAAAACCAAACAGTCTGAAACTAAAAGCATATTACCGAATAAATGATCAGTGAGGATTAAGCGATTATAATGAAAAACAAATAAGGCCTACGTATTTAATTATAATTATTTAGCTAGCTAGCCATGTTTGGTGTACTAGCCATATAAAGGTTTTTAATTAGGTCCCCATCAATATTGTTAATCTCATCATTTTCTAACCATATATATATATATGGCATGAGTTGTTACATTCTTCTAACACTCCAATAACTTAAAATTTTGTACATTAAAATCGATAATGAATGCCACCTTTAATTAAAATTACTAGACGATTAATTAATTAAGCCTTCTCTTTTTAGTTAATTAATTTGGATCTCTATATGACTGGGATATATATATATATATATATATATATATATATATATATATATATATATATATACCAGTACTGTTAAGAAGCTAGCTAGTCAAATAAATGCATGCTTTTTAGAGCATCTCCAACAGCATTTCTAAATTTTTTTTAAAATAAAGAATGGAAAGTCAAAATCTCTAAAAACATTTTTTTCTAACTCCAACAGCTTTTCTATTTTAGAGAATCAATCATTATTTATAGGGAAAATTGTATCAAAATGGAACAAAATTTGACATAATTTCTATTTTGGGGAACAAACTTTTAAAATTGTCATTTAAGGGTTTACGACAAAGTTTTTGTTTATTTAAGGGTCTGGTTGAATTATTGACCTGCTAATGATGATGTGGACCAAATTTTTTGCCAACCAAGATTCCATGTCATAGTTAAATTTATAAAATAAATCTAAAATGATGACAAGACACCCAAAATTATGACATGTCATATATTTTTTATTTATTTACAAACTAAATTCCACATATTTTACATAAAATAAAAACTTATATAAATCTTAAAAAGCAATTAGACAAATTCTTAGCATTAAAAAAATACAAAAAATTTAAAACCTAAACAACCCTATAATGGCTAATGCTACTGCCGCTTCATCTCCAATTCTTCAACTACGTGGTCCCTTCATCTTCTCATTGTCATCCTTTTCATCTATCTCTGATTAATTATATTTTATTATCTACTTTAGGCATTGTTGCATCAACAAATATGTGAATCTGAGTTTTTATTTACAAATCAAACGAACAAAGAGATTTGGTTCTACAAACTCGACGATTCATTAAACGACGAAGTAACCTTCAACATATCAACTCAACGAACTCGAAGAAGCCATCAACCGAGGCATTTGATTTCGAGGTCGAGATGTTTGTGGATTGAAAACAACCCATCAACAAAATCGATTCAAAGCAGATACGGATAAATATATAGGATTTTGATTTGATTTGCAACCAGATTCAAAATGGGTTTGTATAAATTTATTAAGGTTTTGATTTTTTTTATTTTAAAGATCTATTCCTGGGTTTTGATTTTTTTTTATGTATCACAAAGTACATGATTTTATTTGTATAAACATCTTATTAACTTTTGATTTAAGATTTTTATTTGTATTTAAATTCTGTTTTAGGTTCTTGTGTATGAATCTGATTTACATAAAGAAAGTTGGGTTTGGTTTTGATTTATGTTCATCTAATCTAAGTTCTCTCCTGAAAGGTTGTTCATGTTCATCTTCAAGGATTTACTAGGAAATTGTTATAATAATTATTTTGATGAGATGGAAATTAGTTATTGATGTGGATATTATGTAATTTTTTTATTTGCCATGTCATTTGAACAGGTAAACCAGACCCTTGAATAAACGAAAACTTTGTCATAAACCCTTAAATGATAGTTTTGAAAGTTGATTCCCCAAAATAGAAATAAGGTCAAAGTTTGTTTCATTTTGATGCAATTTTCCCTTATTTATATTATTATAATATTTCATAATTTATCATCCCAATACAATTTTAAAAAAAAACTTAAAATAAAATGTTAAAAATTGAATCTTATTGGTTAGATTGATTAAAATAATAGTTTCTCTCTCTACTTTAGGGATTATAGACAATTCTCTATATTTAGAGATTTTTTTGCCCTTTCTCTATTTTAGCAAACCTTTTAGCAAAGCTGTTAGAGAGAAATAGCAAAGAAGAAGTCATTTTTTTTTATTATAGCAATGCTGTTTAACCCAAATTAAGAAACGTCACGCATCTTTATTGATTAGAAAACTCATGTAATTATATATTACAAAACATACAACACAACACCAAATTAATTAATTAATAACTAGCTAGCTAGGAAATTATTAATAGAATTAATTTATATATTCAACCTAGCTAGCTCACATGCACACATATACATATCTTCAAATTAACTATTACAGATAGATAGATAATTAGATGAAGATGCGACCCACCAATCTTAAACGTTGGAGAAGAGAAATAGCAACGCCAGGCGGCAACTGCAAGAGACTGTTTAGATAAAGAGCAAAACAAGAAATTGGTAGCCATGTCATTGGAATTATCCAATAAACCATATTCTTTGGGTTGGTTTTGTCAAACACAAGTGCCAAGGTTGCACCAAAAGCTGCAATCATGAATGTTGCAGAGATGAACAAGGTCGCAAAAGCACTCAACAACCTTAGATGTAAATGCAATGCAAAATCTTTTTCCCCAAAAGGTGAAGTGAAGATGGACAAGAACAATAACAAGGAGGTGGCAGATGTCAACATCGATATCGCATCCGACACCGCAAACAACGCGAATATAAGGTCTCCTGCAAAATTTGGGTGTCCCGATTCTTTATTTCCTCCGGGCACCGTAATTGCTGCTGCAAACGTTATTGTGGTCAATAGTGTTGCTGTAACTAGCCCTGAGTTTGCAGTATCCTTCAACCATTTTTCTCCTTTCGTCTCCAACTCCATATGCTCTCTTGTAAACACCATTTCAGGCGTTTCTCCAACACTATTTTTTTCCTTGATGCATAGAGGCAACCAACTTTTTGCTATCTGCATGAGCATGCATGCATTAATCAATCATTTTAATTTGCAATTGTGTGTGTATATATATATATACGTACCTTAAACCATTGTAACTCAAATCGTATTTGTAAAGCTGCACCTGGTATATGACTGAGTTTGCTGACAGGTGCGCATCTTGCAGCAAAATGAAGTAAGTTATTGCCACAATGCAGGTCGTCTCCTTCAACATTTTGAGATATATTTGTATGCTTAGCCCATTCACCATGAGGGATGACAGCCATAACTTTGAGTGAACGGTTTTTCAAAGCAGCCTGAGCAATGTTGTGACCATCTTTATCTAGGCTCTTAATTGCATTTGGAAACCAAAACACAATGTGTTGTACAAAATCACTTGCATCTCGTTTTACAGCTTCAAAGATGGGTTTAGAGTAATTATGATCATTGCAGCTGATCATGATGGAGTCATTTTTTGAAGATTCTTTAATCAAACCACAAACCTTCTCCAACAGTTTTCCAGCAAACTCTCGATTTTCCCCTCCCCTTCTCACGTAGTTGAGTGCCGGCACTGCAACATAAACATTATAATTGATGATCATATATATAGAATTCATCAGCAATATATATATATATTAATTAAATGAAGATTGTAACTGCTAATGCATATCACCTTTTGACTTCAAGCAGATCCAAATAAGCATTTGTAAAGGCCAGATGCAAGCTATATATATGAAGATACAAGAAAAAATAAGTCTGTGTTAATTATAAGTTAACAAAACCTATACCAGGCTACCACTCGTGAACACATTGTAAACATCCCACTAAATAATTTCTTAAGAATGTGTTCACTTTCCTAATAAAATGCATTATAGTCATTAATTATCTTAAATTAGTCCCTTAGAATATATATATATATATATATAGGGTTAGGATATTTTGCAACCCTTGAAAAGGTTGCAACCCTTGCAACCCACATCTTAACCGTCGGATTCATGATCGACGGTTACAACAGATATGGGGCCCAATATTTTTAATTAAAAAAAAGAAAAATAAAAATAAAATAACCGTCGATCATGAATCCGACGGTTAAGATGTGGGTTGCAAGGGTTGCAACATTTTCAAGAGTTGCAAAACATTCTTCCACTATATATATATATATATATAGGGTCTCCTTCTTTTGTTAACCTTGTTAACCAATTAGGACCATTAATCTTGAAAATCAATGGTTTAGATTAAATTAAAGCAATTTTTTTTAATATTTAAATGTTTACCATGTATGACAAGGGTGAAAACATATATGAAGAGGGGTCAAATAGTCAAGTGATAGAAAACCTAATAAGGAAACCACCCTTGTTTCACGACATATCTAAAATGGTAGTTTTCGAAATTGGGGTGTTATGTGCATATATGAACTTGTGTTTGATGTGCCTATATGAAATGGGATTTGATGATCATATTTGAAATTGGGTTTTGATGTGCATATATGAACTTGTGTTTTATGTGAGTATATGAACCTCTCTCATTAAGTCTAAAGCAACCTCGGTGACAAAAAAAAGTTATGCACATATATGAAATTGGGTATAAATGGTTGGATGTGCATATATGAAATCGGGTTTTGAAGAGCATATATGAACTTTTTAACAAGGAAACAAACTCGTGAATATGATGTTATGAATTAGGAATAATATGATTAATCTTTTTAAAAAAATTCTAAAAAAATAACTTCCATATTTATCTATACGTTAATCTAGAAATGTAAATATTACTATTAACCAATTTTAATCCTTAAATTCCCTAAACTGCCCCTAATTAATGCCCCATGTGTTTACTAAAATAAAGAAAAATACTAAAATCATATTGGTCCATATAGGTTAACAAGGTTAACACTATTTTGTTGGTTAACAAAAGAAGGACCCTATATATATATATAGAGAGAGAGAGGGAGGTTCAAGGGAAAAGCCCAAAAAAATGAAAAACTGAGAAACATTCTGGTAGTCCTTCATCTGGATGATATGCAATTCTTCATACACATAAATTAAGTTATTTTTTTGTTTTATGCACATGTGCATGTTATAAATTACTTGTATGCACAAGTACATACCGTCCAGATGTGTGGAAGAAGGATCAAACGAGAATAGTAACTATTTAAAAAAACACGAGAACTAACAAAATCATTAGTAATTTTATATTAATGTGCAAAAAAGCCACGCGGACCTGAAGCCGCGGCCAAAATCCATTTTTCGAGTGATTTTTGTTAGTTCTCGTGTTATTTTAAATAGGTATTGTTCTCGTTTGAACCCGACTCTAGATGTGTGAGTTTCCAAAACTCAATATGTTTATTTTCAAAATACAAAGTGTGTAGCCACTATTCATGTTCTTATAATTTTTTTTTTTTAAATGTACTTGTAACTTATTGAAACATAAAGGATGATTTTTCACAGTTTAATTTGCGTAAACGACAAGGACCAAAATTGTAGCTTACTTTAAAAAAATTAAAAAAAAAAGTTGTTAGGATTAATTATATATATGTATGAGTGTATACTGATTATGCATGCATGTTTTGCATATGTTAATTACGTCATGAATCAATGAATATATATATATATATATATATATATATATATATATATATATATATATATACCTGCTCCGAGGAGGACGATTGCTAACATCATAAAATTGAGATCCAAAATGCTCCTAACATCGTAATTGAAAGCAGCTCTGGTAACGAATTTCAGTAATGGAGTCTGCCACACTTGAAAAACCAATAAAAATAATGTGTGATTAAATTTATTATACGCACAATTAAGAGAGGTGTATAGAGGAGAATTATATGCATAATTAAAGTTAAGGTAACTAATTAGTAGCTAGTATGGAGAAAGTACTAATTAAGTACATTCATAGATGATCAATTCGAGGATTCTAAAATCACATGGGAAGTGATGAGCTATAGCCATCAACACATCTTCATCATTCTTCAACACATTGTATCTCTTTATCAATTTACATGCTAACTCTGCAAAAATTAATTAATATATATTTAGTTACGTGAATGCATGCATATATATATGGTCACTTTTTATTTTTTCTTAATTAATTGTCTAAAATTAATTAATTAATGATGATCACAGTACTTACCGAAATCTTTGCAGCCAATAGCATTAATCAGAGGCCTTTCATCAGTGACCATATGATGAACCAAACCATTATTATTAATACCTTGTTCTGGGTCTGCCTGCATGTTGGATTCATCCAACAAATACAGATATGTCTCGGTGTTCTTAGGGCCGCAAGAATGTAATAAGTCAAGTGGCGTGCAATCTTCGTTATCCTTTGCAAACAACAAGCCTCGGTCTCTGGTCACCAAGATTCTAGCAGCATTGGTATTGCCAAGTAAAGCAGCAAGATGAAGCAGTGTGCTTCCATCCGAATTTCTCACATCCAAGAGCCTCCTCCTGCTTTCACCTGGTTCCGCCAGATCCAACATTCTTTCTAGAAACCTGTTCTTGACAGTATGGCAGGCCACTGCCACATGGAGTGCAGTGTTGCCATTGATGCTGATGCTGTCTGTCACTTTCACTTGTTTTGTCTTTAAAATTGAATAAATCTCTGTCCATCTTTGATGCTCAACAGCAACATACAATTGCTGTTGAATGTTTGTTAATTTCTCATCTTTCTCTTGATGGAGATCTACAGCTCTTCCTGAAATGAATATATATATATATATATAATGTTATATATATCTTTTGAAATTAATTATTAATTAATAGGTAGGTTGGTGGTGTTACCTGCAGCAGGTGGTGCATAATGTTGTTGAGGGGCGTCATACATTGTTGATAGTTTCTCCCAGACATGTTTTGCAGTGAAATCAGGTGATGAGCTGAGATAATGAAGAAGACAGGCAGCTGCTTCTTCAGAAAGGGAACCAAGAATCCATCCTTTGACAAGGGCATCAGATCTTCTCCATAATAATATTTTGTGAGCTGCAGGTGGGTCATTGATGAAGCCAAGCATTCCATGGCTCTCTAACAGACATAACATCTGTGTTTTCCAGACGCCATAATTGTCACTACCACTCAGCTTCACGGTCACAAAGTTGGGGGCAAAAACATGGGATGGATATGGATATGAGCAGTCTTGCAGGATATCAATGGATGTCGACATGGTTGATATATATATATATATATGGCCGGCCAAGTTAATTAATTAATTTACTTTGGTCTGCATGCATGCCCTGCAATTGCCTGGTGTGTATATATATATATATACTATTAGCTATATATATATAGCCTGATAAAGGTTCGTATATACGTGATACACAACACCATGCAGGGTTGCTTCAAAAGGCAAACATTCCATTATTCACTATTGCCTTGCTCTCACCACTTATATAATATTCTTTCTTTCTTTCTAGCTTTTTAATTGGTTGGGTAAAGATATAATTAATGATATATATTCTTAATTACTAACTTAATTACCCATAAGGGTGTTGCTATCCTTACCCCTCCTCACTCACAAAATCCCCCATATCCCCTCTATCTCAATGACATACCCCCTCCTACCTCACTCACATACCCCTATAGGAGGGGGTATGGATAGAATTCACCACTCGTAATTGTATATAACCAACCTACAACCTAATTAATTCATTAGATATATAGATTAAGATAAATAATATTCATGATTTGGTTGGGGTATCGAATGATAATGGAAATTTTATTCCCACTTAATTAGTCCATCTCTCCATGTTGAATGGAACATTATATAATATTAATTTTCACGTTAGAATGAACATATATTTTATATTTTTAAGTTGAAAGAAATATATTTTTATTAAAAATATTATATAAAATAAGTTTTCATTAATTATATTAGGTTAATCAAACAACATCATTACTATTCTTATTTAATTTCATTCTCATTCGTTAAAATGAACCAATCACTTATTTAAAAACAATTAATATCAAATTAACTTATTACTAATTAAAAAAGGTAAGCTAGCTATCTAAGGGGGCGTTTGGTTGGGGGTATTGAAGGGTAAGGAATGAGAATGATAATAAAAAATGTTGTTTATTTTGATATAATATAATGGATTCATTACCCCAAATCCATTAATTTCCATTCCTTACCAAATTGGGGGGAATGAAAATTTTATTCCCAGTTACTCATCTTTTCTCATGTATTCCTTCATTTGTCAATGTTGAATGTAAAATATTTTTTATTTTCATGTTGGATGTCACATATTTATATTAAAAATATTATATAAAACATTTTTTTTATTAATTATATTGGTTTAACCAAACAACATCAATGCAATGCTCATTCCTATTCTCATTCTCCTGCATTCTCATTTTCGTTTTCATATTCATTCATTTATAATGAACCAAACGTCCCCTTAATTAATGAGAGAGAGAGAGAGAAGGAATTGAAGATGTTGCTCGATGGATCGGCCTTGGTTTTGTTTCTTAATTAATTGCTAGTTAAAAACCAGACAACCGAATATCCACATTAATTAATATGTTTTCTTAATTTTCATCTAGCTAGCTAGCTAGTAATATTAATTAAGGAAGTGGTCTAAGAGCATCCACAGTGTACAAGTTTTTCATCGAGTTTTTTCATAGCTTTTTTCTTACACATTATTGCCACATCAACAACTTAAAAACCTTTATATACCTCCACTATGTGAAAAACCTCACCCAAGCTTTTTCATTACTTTTTTAAACTATTCAGGGTCCCATTCTTTTAACTTTATATCATTTTTATTCTTATTTATAAGAATAAATACATTAAAATTCATACAAATTAATAAAAATTAGGTTATTAAGAAATATATAAAAGTTGTATAAAAAGTTTGTAAAATAAAAATTAAAAAATGTTAAATTTAAAAGTATGTATAACCGAAAATAAAAAATGGGTCATCAAAAAATATGTTAAAATTGTATAAATATGTCAAATTTGAGATATTATTTTAAAAATATAAAATATAATTACTTTCATTATGTATTTATTTATATTATTTATTTAATAATTATATTTAAATAGGATTACTTTAAATATATTAATAAATAAAACTGGTTAATAAATAAAACTTATTAAATACGAAACTTTTATAAAATTCTATAAATTTAAAACTGATTAAATACGAAAAAGCTATGAAAAAGCAGGTCGTGCAGTTACGAGCTATGACGAAAAACTCAAGTGAAAAAGCTCTCCACTATGTGAAAAACCTCAAAAAAAGGTTTTCGTTTTTTGAAAAAAACTCCCAAAAAGCTTTAAAAAAGCTTTGAAAGGGGGTTGTTATTTGCACCCACCATAGGGGGGGGGGGGGGTGCAAATGTCAAATTGACTTTTTTTTATAAAAACAATATTGAAAGAGGGTTTAAGTTTTTTGAGAAAACAAAAGGTTTGATTTTTTTTCTTTTTGAAAATATAATTTAATGGGTGTTGCTTTGTGCACCCTAGTCTACATGGCTAGGGTGCAATAATGTTAGAATTATAGCATTGATTTTCTAAATACTTCACATCAACCATTAATTTTTAATTTTTTAATAATAGTTACAATTTTGATCCCTGAATTCATTTTATTGATTTACTTTATACCTTTTAGTTTTATATTTTATATTTTTATTATATTAACACATATAATCGTATATCGTTAAAAAATTAATTTTTAATTTTAACAAGTTACACCATTATAATCGTCTTCTCAATACCTTCGAAATGAGTCAAATATTGAATATTTTTTGACTTAATTGTTATAAAGAGAAAAATACAAATTGTACAAAGTCCAAAATTAATTTTTAAAAACTAATCCGCTATATTGACAAAAGTTTTTTGAGTTGGTTTGAGTTGCTTATAGAATTCTAGACGTGACATATATATGTGTGTGTTTTGATTTTATAAATTTATAAAATTTGTAACTTTTGATTTTATTTGATTTTATAAATTTGTAACTTTTGATTTCTTATAACATTGTAAAATGTATTTTTCTTTTAGAAATCAATTCTGTAACAAACGTCAAACGTTAGGGACCAGATCTGTAATTTACTCTCCAAACAAATTCACAACCGTTCATTTTTATTTATTTTTAATTATAGTTACAATTTTGGTTCCTAGACTCTTTTTATTGATTTACTTTATACCTTTTGGTTTTATATTTTACATTTTATATTTTTATTATATTAACACATATAAGCATATATTAACTAATATACGTTAAAAAGGTAATTTTTTATTTTAACAAGTTACACCATTATAATCGTCTTCTCAATACCTTCGAAATGAGTCCAATATTGAATATTTTTTTATTTAATTTTAACAAGTTACACCATTATATATGTGTGTGTTTTGATTTTATAAATTTATAAAATTTGTATCTTCTGATTTTATTTTATTTTATAAATTTGTAACTTAGTATTTTCTTATAACTTTGTAAAAATGTATTTTTCTTTTTGTAAGAATTATATTTTATTATAACTTTGTAAAATGTATTTTTCTTTTAGGGACCAAATCCGTAACAAACTCAATGTGACGATTTCCATTTTTATCGGAATTCCAATGATGAGGCTTTTTTACTTACTACTTTGTAATATATTTTTCATCTACTACTTTATAATATAGTTTATTTTTTTTATATTTGTATGTTTAGGATTATAATATTTACACAAATCCAACAACTCAAGGGGATGATATGCAAGCATCAAAATTTTGCACTGACGAGGTGTTCAAGTCTCGTTAAGATTTAATCGATTGGGTGCAAATATATTTTGATGATCTTTTATATTAAAACATTTTATATTTGTAGTTTTAAATTATTTACAACAAAATACCATATTCTTTTAACATAAAATAAAAGTTACTTTTATTTTATGGTTATTAAATAATAATCCTAATATAATAATTATTAAATAATAATCTTATTATAATAATTATTTTTAAATAAGTTCTAAAAACATAATAATTAAATAATAATTATATTTGACTTTTTAAACAATGATAACAAAAAGTAAATAATAGGTAGTGTAGGGTGTATTTGACCTACTGGGGAGGGTGCAAATATCCCTACCCAATTAATAATTAAGGTTTATATATATATATATATATATATATGGCAACTTCAATTCAACCACCACTGACCATGCATGCATATGGACATGCATGCGATTTAATTAATTAATTACCTCCTTAATTAATTAATTAATTAATTCATGATATGATATGATGGAATGGCAGTCGTCGTCATATATACTCATTAATAAGCACTTCCTACAAGACAAGCATCTAAAATGTGGTGCAGATGGGATTCCAAAGTGATGGAATCGCTACCCTCCCTCTATTCAGGAAATTAGTATCTCATAGCTTCTAATTGGACATTCAAATTTGTACAAGCAGAAACTGCATTCCGTGTGATAGATATATAAGCACCAAAACTTCAATTTGGTTCTAAAACTATAGGAATAAATTGGCTAAAATAAATCTTCTACTTATTGCTTCAAGGCGAGTTATCTTTATTCTTAAAGCAATTTTACCCCCACCGTTTGATAGAACACAGTGCTATGAGTTTGTGGCGAATTACTTCTCAAGATACAATGAAGCAACATATGTAGAACAATTATCAACACCGCACTTTGTGGTGATAATCTGGTTGAACTATTGAGTTTCAAGGATTTCTAGAAACTAGAAATTTATGTTTCTATAGCAACACAAACTCTAGCAATCTGGTATATGAAAAAGTTGTCCCATTTCGGTGTCTAGAGTATGATATATATAGAGGAAAAAATGAAAAGGTGTAACCTTTCATGAAGAAGTGCAACCTTTCATGAAGAGGTGCAACCTTTCATGAAAAGGTGCAATGATTCAACTTCCCTCCAAAAATAACCAAATTAACTAACTAACTAACGGAGTTAACGGAAAAATTAACGGACCATTAATTATAAGGACAAAAAATTCACTCTTCCTAAGACTTAACCCAAAATATTTTAGACTCTAACTTATTTTGAAAATTTCTCCAACAAACCCCCACCATTTTCAAAATAGACTCGAATTTGAAAAGACTGACACGACATGACCTAACCAGATTCCGAAATCCTTGGGGGTGTTATGCATAAGTAAAGGTGGAGTCTTGCACCTTGAACCTTTACATAGTGAAAGTGCTCAAATCTAACTAGGGTAAGAATGGTTGAACCAAAGTCATTGAACCATCTTCCTTTATATGTTAGACGGAAACACCTCACGCATATCCTTCCTCTCATTCATTCAACCACTATAAGTCGACCCGTTAACTAGCCATGGGTCTATATCTTGATTTCTCAGAATGTTCTAGAGCCAAGCCCTTTAGCTCATAGGAAGCGGCCTCACTTCCACATTCAGATAGGTGGACCTTGTCAAGAGTGTTCCCGTAACTTGAACACTCCAACACATACTGTGTTACAAGTCCATTAAGAACTAGATTCAACATTTCTTCACATTACGGTTCCAAGTTTTGCTGACCTTTGGGGTGGTTTTTTAAACATTGCAGAACTTTCAGTCACATTCAAATGATGTACTTTAACTTAATCTTGAGACTTGGTGAAATACCAAGTGTCAAGACAAGGTTCCATCATGGGTGACTATCTATAGGTGGGCTTGAGACCCATCCCTTTTGAAGTGCTTTCAATCAATTTTCTTGGTAATCCTTTTGTGAAATGATCTGCTAAGTTCTTACTTGATCATAAGAAACTAATGGTGATCACCCCATCATTTATTAATTAATTGATTTACTTGCCTATGTCTAAGTCCAATATGTCTGGACTTACCATTATACACTTGATTGTATGCCCTTGATAGTGTAGCCTCACTATCACAGTGTATAGAAATTGGCGGCATTGGCTTTAGCCATAAGGGTATGTTAATCAACAAGTCCCTTAACTATTCTGCTTCGTTACAACAAGAAGCTAAAGCAACAAATTCCGACGCCATTGTAGAATCTGTTATACAACTTTGTTTCTTTGATCCCCAAGACACTACACCCCCACCAAGTGTGAAAATCCATCCACGTGTAGATGCATAGTCTTCTTGATTATTTATCCAACTTGCATCCGTGTATCCTTCCAATACCGAAGGATATCCACTATATTCCAAACCATAATCGATGGTTTTCTTCAAATACTTAAGTACCCGATTTACATCATCCCAATGTGCTTTTCCAGGCTTACTAGTATGTCTACTTAATCTTCCTACAGCATAGGCGATATCAGGTCTAGTACAAGTCATAGCATACATTAAACTACCAATAACTTTAGCATATTCATTTTGAGCTAATACCCTACTGGTATTAGTCGTCAATCTAGAACCTACTTCGAACGGAGTGCTTACAGGAAAACAATCAAATTTATTAAAACGTTTTAATATATTTTCAATATAGTGAGACTGGGATAGCATTAGTTTATTGTCATTTCTAAGAATCTTTATTCCTAGAATAACATCAGCTTCTCCCAGATCCTTCATATCAAAATTTTCAGATAAGAGTTTCTTAGTCATTTGCACTTGTTTTAAGTCGATTCCAAAGATCAACATATCATCCACGTACAAGCAGATGATAACCCCTTGACCATTAACAAATCGACTATAAACACATTTGTCTGATTCATTAATTTTGAAACAATTCGATAGAATGATTTGGTCGAATTTTTGATGCCACTGTTTGGGAGCCTGTTTCAGGCCATACAAGGACTTAATAAGTTTACAAACTTTCTTTTTTTGTCCTTGAACTATGAAACCTTCTAGTTGTTCCATATATACTTCCTCTTCTAATTCACCATTCAAGAATGCAGTTTTGACATCCATTTGGTGAATTACGAGTTTATAAATGGAAGCTAAGGCAATCAAAATTCTAATGGTTGACATTCGTGCTATAGGGGCATATGTGTCAAAATAGTCTAGTCCTTCTTTCTGTGTAAAGCCCTTAGCTACTAATCGGGCTTTAAACTTTTCAATATTGCCATCAACTCTTAATTTTCTTTTGAAAATCCATTTATTCTTGATGGCCTTTGAACCAGGGGGTAGGTCGACTAAGATCCAAGTATTATTACCTTTGATGGAATCCATCTCATCGTTGATTGCTTCTTTCCAAAAAGATGCATCATGAGATTTCATAGCTTCTGCATATGTACGTGGTTCTTCATCCAAGTTGTAAATTATTGGATATTCTTTCACTGAACCATGTCGATCACCTTCAACTAGGTACATTTCAAAGTCAGGCCCAAAGTTTCTTGCTCTTCTTTGACGTTTGCTTCTTCTAGGTTCAATCACTTGATGATTCGGGGAATCATCATCTTCCCTTTCATTATCTATGAGAATCTTGGTAGACACGGTTTCCTTAGAAACCTCATGTGCCTTTGGAATGCTTTTGAACCTTTGTTCGTCAAAATGAGCATCTCTAGATTCTATGATGGTGTTAATAGAAATGTGATCATTTGATTCAACCACCATGAATCTATAAGCTTTGTTATTTTGGGCATATCCCAAAAATATACATTCAATACCTTTGTCTCCTAACTTTCTCTTCTTGGATTCGGGAAGTCTCACAATTGCTCGACATCCCCAAATCCGAAGGTAATCTAGTTTAGGTGTTCGTTGATTCCATAACTCATAAGGGGTCTTTTGACTTCTCTTGCTTGGTACTCTATTGAGTATGTAGCAAGATGTAAGTAATGCTTCTCCCCAAAATCCAGAACTTAATCCGGAATATGACATCATGGAATTTACCATTTCCATCAAGGTACGGTTTTTTCTTTCCACAATACCATTTTGTTGTGGTGTATATGGAGCCGTCACTTGGTGAATAATTCCCGTAGATTCAAAATACCTAGGGTTATAATATTCACCACCTCTATCCGTTCTTAAACATTTTATCTTTGTGTCACATTTAAGTTCTACTTCATTTTTGTAGATCTTAAACTTTTCAAGGACTTCATCTTTTGAATGTAAAAGATATACATAGCAATATCGAGAGTAATCATCGATAAAAGTGGCAAAGTACTTTTTGCCACCAAGAGAGGGTGTAGCATGTAAGTCACATATGTCACTATGCACTAAGTCTAAGATTTTAGATGATCTTTGGACTTGAGGGAACGGTTGTCTAGTAATTTTAGTATGCATACAAGTAAGACACTTATGATTTTTATCATCTAACTTTGGAATTAAATCACTTTTTGCCATAATTTTCAAACGTTTAAAGTGTATGTGACCTAATCGACCATGCCACAATAGTAAGGAAGAATCAAAGTAAGCAGAACTAGTAGTAATATTATTAGCATCAATCATATGTACATCGGGAGCAACCACATTATTTGCGTTGCTTATGTCAATCATATTTACATCATTCACACTATTATTCACAACATCATTTATGTTTAGTTTAAACATTCCTCCGGTGAGATAGCATTTGCCGACGAATCTTCCGCCTTTAGAGAGTATAACCTTGTCAGATTCGAAGACGAGTTTGAAGCCATGTTTGTTGAGGATTGATCCGGAAACCAAGTTCTTTTGGACATCGGGAACATGGAGAACGTCATTTAGGGTCAAAGTGTTCCCGGATGTGAATTCCAAAGTAACCTTCCCTTTTCCCTTGACTTGAGCGGTAGAGTGATTTCCCATGTAAAGTACGGAGTTAGAAGCTTCGTACGTTTTGAACATGTCCATGTTGTTGCACACATGTCGGGCAGCCTCCGAATCCACCCACCAACATTTGTCTTCCTCAAGTGACAATACTTCGGAAATCATAGCAACAAAGTTGTTGCTTTTGAAGTTTCCATCCTTGGTGTTGTCACTACCATTTCCCCTTCTTCTTTTGAGAAGTCGACAATTACGTTTGTAATGTTCGGGCTTGTTGCAATTGAAACAAACCACGTGCTTCATATTCCTTTTCTTTTTACCATTTTCCTCGTAGTGTTTCTTTTTCTTACCACCGGCTTTGGAAGTCTCTCCCTTTTCCTCGACCACATGAACTTTGGAAGCATCGTCGTTGGATTTATTTTCCAATCGATATTGTTCTTCAATGAGAAGATGTTTTCCAAGTTCTTTTAAGGACATATCGTCCTAACGATGTTTAAGATTTTTCTTAACATCTTTCCAAGAGGTAGGGAGTTTGTCGATGATCGATGCCACTTGGATCGATTCATCCATTTTCATGTCGTGTTGTGTGAACATACTAAGAATGTGCTCAATTTCATACATTTGATCCATAATAGGACGTGAGTCTATCATTTTGTAAGAATTAAATTTGGAAACGATAAATTTCTTACTTGTTGTATCTTCCGTGAAGTACTTTTGTTTGAGAGCGTTCCAAAGTTTCTTTGCCGTTTCGATGTTTTGATAAACATCGAATAGAGGGTCAGACATAGCATTGAGGATGTGACCGCGACATATGAAATCGTCGTTCTCAAACTTGAGCCTTTCTCGTGCCGAAGCAAGTGTCTCGTCATCGTGTTGTTCCGGGTATGGTTTGGTGAGGACGTAGGAGACGTTTAGAGTGGCCAACAAGAATTGCATTTTCTTTTGCCACCTTTTGAAGCCTCCACCGTCAAAGCGTTCCAACTTGACGATGTCACAAGACATTTGTTGAAGATTCTTCGTTGCCATCTTTCTTCGTAAATTGCTTTAAGATTGTTGTTTTTGGGGTTCTAAAACTATAGGAATAAATTGGCTAAAATAAATCTTCTACTTATTGCTTCAAGGCGAGTTATCTCTATCCTTAAAGCAATTTCGCCTCCACCGTTTGATAGAACACAGTGCTATGGGTTTGTCGCGAATTACTTCTCAAGATACAATGAAGCAACTTATGTAGAGCAATTATCAACACTGCACTTTGTGGTGATAATCCGGTTGAACTATTGAGTTTCAAGGATTTCTAGAAACTAGAAATTTATGTTTCTATAGCAACACAAACTCTAGCAATCTGGTATATGAAAAAGTTGTCCCATTTCGGTGTCTAGAGGATGATATATATAGAGGAAAAAATGAAAAGGTGTAACCTTTCATGAAGAGGTGCAACCTTTCATGAAAAGGTGCAATGATTCAACTTTCCTAAAAAAATAACCGAATTAACTAACTAATGGAGTTAACGGAATAATTAACTCTTCCTAAGACTTAACCTAAAATATTTTAGACTCTAACTTATTTTGAAAATTTCTTCAAACAAGATAGATAATTTGTTCCATCTTATAACTATATATATATATTTCAAAACAAAAAAAAAATTGATGAAGATACTTGCACGAGTATGAATTTATTGTTTGCAATCATAACAAACCAAAGAAAACTAATTAACACATAAGCAAGCACTACGTACGGAGACGTTTGCATCAACATTGTTTAGAAACAATTTAAAACACAATGTGGAATATGTAATAAAAGCTAATTAAGGAAATAAATACAAATGCTACGTACTTTGATTTAGAGTAGTTGCTTGCATCTCTAAGAAATCAATAGTAACCTATATATGGTAAGTATATATGCATGTACTATTGCATTTATAAAAAGAAAAAAAGTTTAAGGAAAATAATGAAGAATTCTATCTACTCCGCTTTTACTTAGCATCACAAATTTTGAAGTGAACATGCATGCATTTGTAAACCTACATCAACAATTTTTCTTGGATTGCATACATTAGGATGAGATGCATCGGGTTAATCCCCGTATGAAGCGTGGTTCATGAGTGGGTTGGAGATTAAAAATGATCAAGAGTTCAGATCTCTTCTTACCTTCTCACTTTCGTCTACACACACACACACACATATATATATATATATATATATATATTTACTAATTGTGTACCGGCACAATGCGGCGGGAACCGTGAATGTTAACAGTTTTGAAGTTTTGGTGATTTTGTAAGAAAAGATTTTAATGATAATATGATTTAGAATTGGTCTTTATATATTAATACAATTTGAATAAATAAGAGTTATGATTTCAATTGTAGTCTGATTGATGAAAAATTGTATAACAATTTAAATTCTAATATATTTAAACCAATCCAATCTAATTTAATTATCTACCCAAGTATAAGAAAAAAGAACTTATTTCATATTAATTTGTATTTCGCATCTTAGGGTAAAGAATATGGTTAAAATGTTTCAATAATTGATCCAGATATCCTTGGATGAAACAAAAAAAATATATATATATAATCATATGGTATTGAGCGACTGTGCAAATTTAGTTAGATAAACAACTGATATACAATAAATTAGATCAACTCAATTTAAGGAGGCATTTATTAAGCACTTACCTGATAAGCGCTTAGTGGATCATTTACCTTACCGAATGAAGATGAAAATGACCGAGAATCTTATTTCGTAAGAGCAATGATAATGATGTACTTTTACCCGATAAGTGAGGGTGACAACTTTTACCCAGTAAGCTTTACCAGGTAAATTGTTGCATACGATACCATTTTGATAGACTACAATGCAATCTTACTCAGTAAAATAAGTTAGAGGGTTGATTCTTACCGATAAAACGCTTACCATGTAAGTGCTTGGGTAAACAACCTGTAAGTCTACTAAAATATCAACCTAAAAGTTTAAATGCACAAATGTGTTTTTTGAAGTTTTGTCCATTAAAAAATAAAACAACAAAACTTAAAAGTTTAAATACATATTAAAAGTTTTGACATGAAGTCTCAATATCCACATCTTTTCAAAAATGGAATTCCGGGGACGGAATTCTTTTAAGGGGGGGATATTGTAATAACCGGTTTAAAGTTAGAAAATGTAATATAGGTGGAAGTTGTCAAATCTTAAATTCCAAGGGGTTAAGTGTAAATAATGGTTTTTAAGAGTTTTTAGTCTAGGGTTTTGGGCCTCTTGTTGTTGTCAGCCGCAAGAAGCAGAGAAGAAGGGAGGAGGCGATTGAGAGAAGAAAGCTTGGAGTATTGAATAGAGAATCATCACAAGGTAACATTCTAATCCATTTTCTTCTCCGTATTGTAGTTGTATATCTTGGAGTAGAGTTTGATTAAGAGATTAGAAAGTTCAAGTTTTAATTTGTTGAAAGATCGATTAAGGTTTGGGTTAGAGATGGTTTAATGGTTGAAAAGGTTTAAGGGTATTGTAATGGTTTGATTTATTGGGATTAGAACCTGTTTAATTTCAAGATTTAAGGACTGTGTTAGCATTAAAGTTCTAGTATGTGTTAGTGTCCAAGAGTTGTTTGAAAACCCAGAAGCGCCTCCGGTCGTTTGATACCGGTCGAAGTTAGATACAGGTCGAAGTTAGATACCGGTCGAAGTTAGATACAGGTCGAAGTTAGATACCGGTCGAAGTTAGATACAGGTCGAAGAGGTTGGATATCGGTCCTTGGGGGCGGCCTGGTCGGCGCACCGGTCGGGGCATCGGGCGGCGTCTGGGTGGCCTCGGGCGGCACATCGTAGTTGACCCCGGTCGGCTTGGTGTGGGGAAAACCCAGGTCGGTTTGCACTCCGGGCGAGCCTGTGAGTCGGGCCCCTGAATCCTTTCTATTGGGTTTATTTTAGGAGGTATTGTAGTCCAGTAGTAGCCTTGGGTGGAATGAGTTGTGAGATAAAATGTCGTTAGAATTAGGGATTAAGATCAGTTCGTTATAAAATAGTTGGAATGGAGAGTTCACCCGTCTATATTTTCTTATAGGTTCCAGATCAGTTTCGGGTAGACGCGAGGTCTAGCTAAGGACGCCAGGTGAGTTTTTTGATCTTAAAACCTCGCAAATTCATAAAGTTATTTTTTGAAACTGAAAGTTAATTAAGGGAGTTATTTTAATTGTTTAATTTTGTGAGAAGCTACTTATAAATGTATCTTTATTTGTGCAAGCATATTATATGTGGAGTTCTTTTTATGCAGTGCGAGTTTAGTTGTTAAATAAATGTATGCATACATTGTTGTGAGCGGCACAAAGACGAGGAGTGTGGCCCGCCTGTACTCATACTGGGGTGTGTGTCCCGTTTATGCTATATGGGTGTGTCCCATCTAAGGCAGTATGAGACAGACACGTCGTTACGTTTGTGACGGTAGTGTGTGCCGAAAGCGTTCTTTATGTGTAATTATTTCTTGTAAAAATCTGAAAGAGTTTATTGATCCCAATTTTTATTAATTGTGACAGTTCGTGTTTTGAGGGATCTCACTAGACCTTTGGTCTAACCCTCGCTTCTTTAAACTGAAAAACTTTTTCAGGTAAGTTAGGGGTTGGGAGTTCCGGAAAAGGAAAAGAGAAGGTTTGAGCAGCGTCCGTGTTAGAAGACTCCCGACTAGATTCTTAGAATTATTTCGTTTATTATCTCAGTTATGTAATAGATTGTTTGTTTGCAAACCTAAAGATCTTACTCTTGCATTGAGCCGATTTTCGGCATGAGTTATTTTATGTCAGTTCTCTTGGTGCTAGATGGTTCGGTTGTTTTAATTTATAGTCCAAGATCAACTAAATCCTAGAGAGAGAAAGTAGAGAGAGATCAAGGCGCAAAGTAACAGATTGTATTGAAGTATGCGTAAAGTTCTTACAAACATCCAAGACCAAACGGACTTAAATACCCTTGGTCAATACTACACAGTATTAAACTCTAAACACAGTAACTGACCAAGCCTATAAATACAATGATTACTATAAAATCAGACTTAACAATCTCCCCCTTAGTAATCATTGGCGCTTTGGTCTTCAAAAACCATCTTCTAAATCAGCACGGACCAACTAAGCGACTTTGTGAAGCATTCTGACTTTTTGAAGAAATTTCTTCTCATCATCTTTTAAGCTCTGTTGTCTTTACTGCGTTGACAAGACTGGACCAGTTTGAAATAAACTTGAAAGAACAGTCGGTTCATCAGCTTGTGCTCTAGACGACACACCTCTTTTAAATAACCTTGAATGAACTGTGGTGATCGGAGCTTGAACAGCAAAAGACAAGTAAAGTTGAAGAAATTTTGAATCTTTGAGCGAATCTTGATCAGCAGATAAACTTTTGAGCTCTTTGTCTCTTTATCATCTCCTTAACTTCTCTTAACTTCTCCCCCTCATGACCTTGATGATATGGATCAACTTGGTCATGCATATGTTGGAAACGAGACAGCTTAAGATCTGCAAAATCAAAGAAACGGAGAAAACAGGAAGGTTTGCGCTACAAGTTGGTGGCGCAAAGTTAGGTTTGCGCTAACAGAAGGAAGCGCAAAGTGAGGTTTGTGCGACAGGCATGAAACGCAAAACATGCTTTGCGCTAGAAGCTGTTCGCGCAAATTAAGCTTTGCTCTACCAACTGGTGACACAAATCTGACTTGGAGTCTGAAAAATTTTACTTGATTAGCTCTTTGACTCCCCCTACACAAATGCACTAAATTTGACAATTCAAGTTAGCATTTATATAGAAAATCAGATACTCCCCCTCAAAAACAGATATGATCATTAAGAAAATTCTCCTTTTTCACTCCCCCTTGAATAGTGCTCAAATCCATTAAGATATAAATGAGAACACAATGATTGAAACATCAATGTAGAAAGAAAAATATACTGAATATGTATTTTGAAACGACTAAATATATAAAAATTTAAACATAAACAAATAAAATTCTACTTAGTAAAATATCACAATAAAATCCGTCAAATGAAATCAAATGTATGTGTTTGGATACAGAAACAAGTTTTATTGCATATCAAGTTAAGACATGTTCAGTTTCAAAAACTTTCATCAATCTATTCAGTGTGCTCGCATGTGAACTTCGATTAGCTTCAAGAAAATGCAATTCTAAAAATATAATAGAGAACTTTGCATATAATCACACTAAGCCATCAAAAATTCAGACTTTCACAAATTTACAGGTTTATTGCAACTCAGAAATATATAACCAAGTATCATGAGATGTGTGTTCATTGGCATCTTTTAGCATTGTGCACTATGGCATCTTTACATGAGTGTGCTTTTTGGCATCTTTTAAGCTTGTGCACTTTGGCATCTTTTTAATCAAAAAGTTTACTAAGTAAAGAACATGCCGTAAACGTAACTTTATATCTGACCCTATTGCAGGATTTGGGTCAGTCACTCCCAGACCAGTTGGCCTCAGGGGACTAGGTGTCAAGCACCCCTTGGAACTTACTTTCCCAGATCAGAAAGGCTACATCGACATATCCTAAACCCATTCATACCAGTAGAACATGACTTTCGATATGATTCTATAGAAGGATTTGGGTTCGATCACTCCCAGATCAAATTACCTTAGGGGACCATATGACAAGCATCCCACAGAACTTACTTTCCCAAACTAGAAAGGTCACAGGTACAAACTTTTAAACTTAGAGATTTCTGATTTATAAGGATTTAATAATCATCTCAAACACAAAGTTTTATGTCTAAGTATTTAGCCCATATTTTCATTATAATCCAAAATTTTTGACTTTTTAGGTTTTCTAAGCATTGTAAACTATAAATATTCCGAATCACCCAACTTTAAAGCAAAATCAAAAGCTACAAACATGTTGCTGACTTTTCGACTTTTGTTAGAACTGAAATTTGAACATATAAGAACTTTAATATAAACAAAGCATCTTAAAAATTTATCCTAGACACACATTTTATTCAAAAGAAAGAAAATTATAAAACTTTTACTTTATAGAATAAACTTTGTAAATGTTTAAACTTTTAAAACAACATGCCGAGATTTTAAAAATAGAAATATTTGATCGGCAAGTCTATATTTAGTTGAAACAAAATATAATTCAATAATATTATCTTCCACATAATTGTATAGAGAGAATGTGTCTCGTTCGAAAAAATTGGGTTGAACAAATTCAGGAGTTGAATTGAAAAACTCAGATTCTTTTAAAAACATTTGAGAAAACTGGAACAACATCATTATCAGAGATAAATGCAGCGGAAATTAAGGTAGATGTACTCACAGTTCCTCATTAGTCAGAAGCTTAAAAACTTTAAATAACGAGTCCTAGACTGCTATGTCTAGAAGTCATAGTCTTTGAAGCGCGGGTTCTGAGCTGAAGTACTTAGAAGCCATAATATTGACATTGAAGTCCGGGTCTTGAGTTGATTTACACAAGAGCCAAAGTCTTGACATTGAGATCCGGGTTTTGAACTGCTATGTTCAAAAGCCATTTTTCTCTTACTCCCCCTTGACATGAGATGCCTGCAACTTTAAATTAGATTGAGACTTGGGTACCCACTTGAATTTGGGCCCGTGTTTGTTAGTTGCAGTTCTTATGGGGAAATAGTACGAAAATTTGATACGAGAAGCACGAGAAATATCATCAGAATAATAAGCACAATCATCAGATGAATACAAAGCATAATCATCTGAACTAGAATCAGAGGAAGAACATGAGACATGTTTTGAAATTCGAATCATTTTCTTTATTGAATATTTTGAAATTTTATTACATGTAGCAAATAAATCACTTTTATAAAGTTTGTCTACACATTTATCCCCATCAATCATAGAATCAGTAGATGTCCGCTTTGCTTTCCATATCTGCTTCTTTGACTTGCTCAAAGTCCTATCTGAAAGAATTAAATTGGAAGAATTAGAACTGTCAGAAAGAACTGTATCTTGTTTCTTCGATTTCTTTGACCGTCTTCTTTTACGCTTTGGTTTATAATATTGATCATTTAGCGTAAAAGAATCATCAAGAATTTCCGAATTAATATTTAAATCAGAAGAAATAATTTTACCTAAGCAATCAATCTGATCAACTAATAAATCTGAATTTACCTCGGAGTCAGAATTATTTTGAGAAAAGTTTTCAAAATTGGAAACTTCTTTTTTATTTACCTTAGAATCAGAAGAAAGGTCAGAAATGGAATCTTGTTTTTGAGAAAATAGATTTTCTTCAAGACTAGAAGTCATGAAAGAAAGAATAATATCAGATTCAATTTCCTTTAAAATATTTTGATCTTCTATCTTATCTTCAAGATCGATGATTTTGCTTTCTAATACTAACGGAGGAGTATATTTCTTCGAATCATAGATGATTGGAGAAATATTTTCCTTATCAGAATTAGAAGCAAAAGGATCAACAAAATCATCAAACATTGAAGATTTAACATGAGATATATTATTTAAAACTTTTCTACCTCTTCTCGATTTGTCAGGAAAATATTTGGCATTTTCAAACGTGTAAACAAAAGGTATTTCCTTTTTCTTGTTATTTGTCCTTTTCTCATTTTCGATTTCTAACACTTGTTTCTCATTCATCCAATCAATTTTAAATTGAGGAGCATACTTAGTAAGAGTTAGATAATCGTATTTATATAAAGTAGGGGATTTTTCAATCGCATTGTTTAAACAATGTGGATTTTTAAAACCGAGTCCCCATTTTTCTTTTAACGCTTCCTCACTCCTTGATTTATTCATAAAGATTGTTTGTTCAGATTGGTTTCCTCGATATAATTTTTCTTCTAATTTATTTATTTTATCTGAAAGACTTTCTTTTAAAGTGGTCATAGCGGTCAAAGACTCAAGATAAGTCTTATTTGAACTTTCCAAATCATCCAATTTCTTTTGAAAGATGTCTTTTGTATTTTCCAAAATAGATTTTTCATCTTTCAAAGAAATCTTCAATTTGTCAATCAAATATGACTTTTCAGCATTTAAGTTCTTTTCAGATAATAACTTTAAACGTAAATCATGTAAAGCAGTAATTATAATATCCATCTGAGAAGATATGAAATTAAAATCAAACTCAGAATATACCTCGTCTTCATCTGTTTCAGAATCATATGACTGATCATCTACAACTAATCACATCTGAGCGATCTCGACATTTGTAGCTTCATCGTCGGAATGATCCAGCCAGAATTCTTCTTCGGCAAGTAAAGCAATTTCGTTCTCTCTTTTCTCGGCCAGCTCCAATTTCTTTCGATAGTAGGCTGAGTCCTTAACCTTCTTTGCTCGACACTCCTTTGAAATGTGCCCCGGCTTTCCACAGTTGTAGCAAGCAACAGTCTTTGGCTCGGGTATTTTGACTTTAGACCCAGAAGTGAAGCGAGAAGAGTTGGAACCCGACTTTGGTTGGAACTTTTTCTGGTAATGCTGAGAGAGAAGGATCATAGCTTTCTCTAATGCCTCGCCATCATCATCAATTGACCTGTTATAAGCATTATCAGACAATGCTTGTTCTGTCAGGTGTTTCGTGATAAGAGCAACCGGGTCCACTGATTTCTTGTTCTTCTTCTCTATTTTGGCCTTCTTCTCAGATACAATGCATTCATCAGTTAGCAAGATCTCAAACATCTCTTGGATCTGCATTGTAGAAGTTCTGACATCATTCCTCAAGCGATGGCAAGACTTGTTCCATTCAGGTTGAAGTGCATTGAGGAATTTCAGATTTGTCTCAAATTCAGTCTTTTCCACTTTTATTTTCCTCAGATCATTGATCACGGCACAAAATCGGTCATACACAGTCTTCAGTAGCTCCCCGTCCTTGGCTTTGAATTCTTCAAAATTATTCATGTAACGCGTATGCCTGAGTTGAGTTGCGACCGAAGATCCAAGCATAATCTTCTCAAGTTGTTGCCACATCAGATTATGATGAGTTTTGAAACAATCAATCATGTTGTATATAGAGTTTGGCAAGGCTAGCATCAGATTTGCCTTTATATCACGATCAGCTTGATATGCGGACAACTCTTCAAGTGAATATTCTTTAGTAGGCTTATATAATCCAGAAGCCAATTTGGGTTTTTCAAACGGTCCTTCAGATAGAATGATCATCATGTCATTTCCATTCTTTTGACGTTCAATGAAGTTCAGGAACCGATCTTGCCACTGTGTAAACTCATTTTCATCTATCAGCACTGGTGGACGATTTTCTGTACCTAAAGACATCTTAAGATCATTTTTGTAGAACTGAGCTTGATAAGAAAACTTGTCAGAATCCATATTTCAGAAATCCAGAAAAAATGCTAAGTCTTTAATGAGTTGGCGCAAACTTGAGCTTTGCGTGAGAAGAGGGAGACGCAAACTGAGCTTGTCGCGAGCAGGAGAAGACGCAAACTGAGATTTGCATGACTAGTTGATGGCGCGAACTAAACTTTGCGTGAACAATAGGATACGCAAACTTGATTCTCTCGAGAAGTTGAAGACGTGAACTGAGGTTCTCTTGAGCAGAAGGAAACGCAAACTTAGGTTTGCGTGAACAGCAGATTACGCAAACTGGGCTTTGCGTGAGTAACAGAATACGCAAACTGAACTTTGCGTTAGAAGCTTGTTACGCAAACAGGGCTTCTCGTAAGCTGTGAAGTACGCAAAGTAGCTTTGCGTGAGCTGAATGATACGCAAAATAAACTTTGCTTGATGAACTGGAGACGCAAAGTTCACTTCTCGTGATACACGGGATACGCAAAGTTCGCTTTGTGTTAATAACCCAATGCGAAAAGTTACTTCTTGAGGTGAAAACCTGAAATACAAAGATTAGAACAATATGAACTTGCGCAAACTAGAATGAACTCGCGCAAACCACTATGAACTTGCGCAAACTTTAAATCTAGCGCAAACTTAATGAAAATCCATAAATCTGCCAAAAAATCGATTTCAAAACTAGATTTTATGAAATTTTCTTATACAAAAATGTTCGAAAACAAGTTTCTAATACTTTTCAATCACCAAAAACGATTAAAAACTAAAAATCACAAAATCGAGAATGTAACAGTACGCAAGAACGGGTTTCCCAGAAAATCTTTAAAACTCAAAATCGAAGATCAAAACTTGAATTTCTTGAAATTTGATGTGAATTAAAAAAGTTCTACTTGTAAAATCGAATCCAACAAACCAAAATTCAACGAAAATCAAACACAAACAGGGCCGAATTTGATGAAAAATCTAAAAACGAAATTTTCTTGAAAAAATCAAGAAAATCGATCAAATTTTCAATTAATTCTACAAATTCAGGAATGAAAAACACAATCTCTCAATCCTCTCAAGATTCAGAAGGCTCTGATACCAATTGATAGTCCAAGATCACTAAATCCTAGAAAGAGAAAGTAGAGAGAGAAAGCTTTGAAGCGCAAAGTAAGATCTATTCAATAGAATGCGTAAAGTTCTTACAAACATCCAAGACCAAAGGGACTTAAATACCCTTGGTCAATACTACACAGTATTAAACTTTAAACACAGTAACTGACCAAACCTATAAATACAATGATTACTATAAAATCAGACTTAACAATCAGCTAAGGAACAATCAACAGGTCACCCCTCTCATGGAGCTTTCAAGGAGCTTTATATGTTGAAACTCGAAATTTCTCATGATCGGTATCCATGGCCTTTAAAATGGGAACTTCCACATGAACAAACCCTCGGTTCTCATAACATATGCCACCTATAAAACAAAAAACCAATTGTGAGGAACTAAACAATACATGGAGGTTCAAATGGAGACAAAAAAATTGTTGAAAACCTAAAAACAAATATCAACCATTAGATGACTTTGGGCTCCTGATAGAGATAAATCTTCATTATCAAATTTCACAGAGTGACGATATCCCTAGTTTACAAACAAATGTCTATTTGCGTTGAAACAAAAATCCGACCTACATAACTTAAAAGTAGAGCAACACATAGTTGAGTAACTTCATGAAGAATCTCATTGAAACATAAAGCCATTTGGATAATAGAAAACCAAATAGTGGGTTCATTTGAGGAAAAAAAAAACCTCTATTTCATCTTCACAATCTTTGTGCTCTTCTTTCCCTTATAGATACTTCAATATTTGTTCTCATACCAAATCAAACAAACACACTGTTAGCCCCACCAAAAACATGTCGAGTTGTGTACCCGCACGATGCTGTGTGATTCATCTATATTCTAAAATTCGAGAACTATCATCTTTACTGTCTAAGGCTCCATGAAGATAGAGTCGTTGTCAAGTTTTTAAACTGGAAGAGGTGGAGAAAGAGATCTGATCATGACACTCTGAATGAAGGCAATAATCTGCATGTACATAAATCTCCTTAGCAACTTCTTAAACATTATAAAATTTATATGTAAACAAAATTTTTGATACATCATGAAGCAAGAGGTCTCATGTTCGATTCCATGGGTGATATCAATCTATATAGTGGGTCACACTCACATCAATCTCCCGTAAGGGATAACTTTGTCTGGTTCAATTGTGTGTTTTGGTGGACTTGGACCCCATGGAGTTAGTCGACTAAAAGTCAGATACCATGGTTATCCAAAAACATGCTAAATTTAGAAGACATGCTTGAGATATAATCCCTCCAATGCCGTTGATGATCAAGTCAACAAACTGATCTTTATCAAAAAGGAATTCTGTCTTTAAATAGTACTAGAATATACAAAAAGGAATGTTTACCTCCATGGAATGGCTGAAAGTAGTATCAGAATTAGTGTTCTTTTAGTAAAGTATCACAATTAGTTAATGGTATACAAACGGAGGCTGCTGAAAAATGCCACGATAGTTTCTTGTGAAAATGTCCAGCTAAAAACATTAAGAAAATAAGCTTTCAGTCTTTCCATTTAAGTACCAAAATTTAACTATGGTAAGTGATTGTGTGTATCAAAACTCATTAGGCTTCCAACTCAAAATCAATACTCTACTTTCACTCAAATAAAATACTTAGAATTGGCAGAGATTTACCAACATTTTTCTGATTGTATTACTTGTTACGAAGTTGTAACACCCGTAAATTCCTGTCTGTGAAAGTCAATCCTTTGAGAAATCCTTGATTTTGATCATAGAATTTCATCCCTTACGCCTTACCTTTTAAGCCTTATCGCATCGTGGGTGCTCCGGATGAAAATGGAAGAAATCGGGGCTCGGGACACTCTGGGCGATAGTGCCCTGGGCACAATCGCCGACGGCCCTGGTCGTTTTTAATCAGCCTTGAGCAGCCCCTCTTCATTTATCTCAACCCCCTTTCACCCTTTTTTTCTCTAGAAACCGAACCCCAAACCCTAAAATCAGTTTTATGCATCAAAGGCACCAAATCTTTTATGTTCCAACTGTTCCTCCTTTCACCCATCAAAGATTGGAAGTTATGGTCAAGAAGCTTCATCTTCACCTTCAACCTCAAGTTCATTTCGGGTTTTCTAGGTTTTCGTCAAAACCTAAGTGGTAAGTATATTCTTTCCATTTCCAAACCTGGTAATAAGTTATGAATGCTCCATTAATGTTCCCCTAGTATTTGGCTTATCAAATCTCGGACTTGATAGTTTTGGGAGAAACTAGGGTTTGGATCTCGTTGGGGATTTTGGTGTATTATGTTTGGGGAATGTTTCTATATGGTTGGATGTGGTTATTTACGGTTGAAGTTGTGTGGATCTAGGTTTTTGGAGGATTTCGGCTTGAGGATTCAAGTGGTCGTCAAGGGAGCTCGTTGAGTGAAATCTAGATTTAGCCTAAATCTAGCAAGGTGAGTTCAAGTTGATTTGTGAAAACGGTGTACATGCCAAAATGGTTATTTTAAAGTGTTTTACATGAAATGGTTAACTGCTGATAAGTTTGGAGTATTTTGAAGTAAAAACGTATTTTACTTGGTATTTGTCAAAGTGTGAGTATTTTAATGAGTTTTCATATTTGATGAACTTGGTTTATTGTAGTTCCATAAAATGCTCATATTTGGGATTTGGACATCTTGATAAGTGATAGCATGGTTTGTGCATTTTGGGGATTTGGTACAAATAGAGTCCATTTCATGACTTATGCATTCTTGGTGATTTTGTACAAATGAGGTCTTATTCATGACATACGTAAATGGGTGTATTTGGGTTCACAAGTCTAGTTGGAAAACCTTTTTGTCCCGACTTAAACTGTGTTGGAATCCATCCAAGCATTTTGGGAGCGTGTAATTTCACGGTATAGGTCGAGTGTGTTTATTATATTGAAAAATGTGATTGTGGGTCAAAAGAGGTTTTGGGCATTTTGGCTCGATATCGTTTAAAGGAGTTTTGAGGACACTTGTCCGGTTTTATATGGCTCAATGTAGAGTCCGTTTATGACGTACGTACTAATGCGCTGTGTTGCGTATTGAGGTTGGTTACGGGCTCGGGTGCTTTGGTCATTCGTGTGTAGTCCGGTAACGTTAGACAGTGTGTAATGGATCCATAGGCACGTGAGTCAGTCCGTTTTGGGATGGTCAATTGGGTATTGCGGGGTTGAACTTCGGTACCCATGTTTTATGACCGGAAACTCTACAAGTGATCGCTAGGAGGGTTGAGTCGGCTAGTGCTACCGGAGTAGTAGGCGCTAGGACATCCGCCGCTTGAAGTAATGTCTGGGAGGTAGTCTTTAAGTGTGTCGGGCCTTCGGGATGGAGTTCTTCGGAATGATCCATCAAGGTCAACTGACTTGGGGTGACACTTGTAAAGAAGTCCTAGGGACACCGGGCTGGGATGTCGGGAGGTGTCATGCGATTAACGTTGTTTGGGTGGTATATTTTTGTGTTCCCTCCACCCTCAACGGATACGGGTTTCCCCCGTTGTTGGCTATCAGTATTTTAAATATAAGAACGTCTTATTTTATTGTCATTGGTTCCTTACGGTCGCGTGAGTATTGGACCAAGTGTCCATGTTTTCGGACGTACGGTATATGTGGTTTTGATAGCGATTTATGGGTCGAACACTCTGTCCCGCCCGCGTTTTGGGTACTTTGGGTTATAAATGGTTATTCATGTTTTACCAAAATAAGTGTCGAACTATGATCCCGTTTGAGTGAGTTATGCGTTGCACCATTTTATGAGAAACGTGTGTTTTGGGAGCATTATTTTTAAAAGTGTATATTATGGGAAAATGTGTCGTTTCCATTTTTAAGTATAATAATTTCGAAGGATCTTGACTTAAACTGATTTCCTTTCTTTTAAAGATATATTCGTTAATGTTAACACTCTTGAGCTCACTAGGCGTTAAGCCTAACCTTTTTATTTGCCGGCATGTGCATCAGGTTCCTAGCGGGGGGTTCAGTTCTAGCAGTGCTATAAAGAGTTGAGTCTTAGCCTTGCAAAAGTAAGTAATTGGTGAAGTCTTCCGCGAGTTGGAGATAGTGACATGTTTTGGGTTTTAGTAGCACCCGTCCTTATGGTTGACTGTATGTATAGATAGAAGGTGTGCTTTGTAGCTAAATCTGAATTCGTGGTTGTAGATGATTCATTTATTGATGTATTTAGAAAATTTTAAATAAGTTGTTATTTCCAGATTTGAGGGTGTTACAGAAGTCTAAACAAATTTGATACTAATCCTTCTAGAGTTTGAATGCACATCAATTTAAACATGGAATTTTTTTTTTTGATTGTTCAAAGTCAAACTGCAACTGTTATTAAAAATTCAGCAATTAAAATTTGAATTCTACATGATTTGAATCGATAGTTGGGACAGAAAAAATGACATACCTGCTCCTCAGCAATGAACTTGAATCATGGAAAGGAGTTGTACGCAAAATGCGACGGTTGTTCGTACACGCCTTTTCAAGAAGACATCATTCACAGTTTCTTCTTTCGACAAAAAAGTGATCACCGCTGCCTCCATGCTCGATTCTGGCAGGAAACCTCTCATGTACACTACAGAAACCATTGACACTGGCGCAGATACCTAAAACAAACAATTCCTAGATTGGGTGCAATTTCGACGTCTTCAAAAGCCAAAAACCCAATGATACTAAATCCTATAAGAGCACAAAATAATTGAGGAACAATAATATGCACATTTTACCATCCACAAACCAACACCACGTGTTACCATAATAACACAGACATTCAACCAAGGAACAGCCAACCAAAAACTTGTAAAGAGCTCAAATAAGTATCCCTGCCCCCCACCAAAAAAAACAGTTGGCCCCTATCTCTCGCTCTCCCCCCAGACCATACCACCCCTAACTTACCCACACAACTGAAGCAACCATCGAAGCTAGAATTGCGTCACTGCTTTATGCACATAGACTAAGATTTAATGGATTGGCTTAATCCTCAAAGCTACTGCCCAAGCAACCATGTTTATATTGTAGTAAAAAATATCACACAACCATTTGATTTAGTTTTTCTAGAAATCATAAGCTACTTACCAGTAACATAACATGAGATGAAATGGTAGATTTTTGTAAGTATTGGATATGAAAATTGAGACCAACAGATGAACAATTCGGCCACAAATTCAAAAATATTGTTACAAAGTCAAAATTAGACTTTGGTATGAACAGCCAACAACAAAGGTAAACCACCAAAATTAAAGCAAATTGGGACTAATAAAGAAAAGATATGAATGATACTAACAAAGTTCTATTACCTCAAAATCTTCTCAAGTTTCTAGGGAATTCTTCTAAACAATTGATTTTCCTGTACAACAAAATACAAAAATTGTTAAAGTTGAATGTAATTTTTTTTGGAAATGTAAAGATTGATATGAAAAGATTGTATCTTTGATTCCAAGAACCATTACATGAAACCCTTTTCATCCAATTTCAACCCTAAACCTGTAATTCTATGCTTTAGAATGGTACTTCCAAAGTGGATTGTAAAGATTGTTACTTCCGGTGAGTGGCTTGCTTATGTGAAACCCTTTTCAAAGTGACCTCCAATTCTAATTCAAATTCCAATCCATTTCCATTTCCAATTCCAGACCTGTAATTCTATGCTTTAGAATGCTACTTTCAGTGATTTGCTTCTGTGAAATATGTGAGTTTACTCTAATAAATAACAGCAACAACAACGGAATATGAAAGAAATATGTAATTTACTCTAACAGCAACAACAATTTTGGTGCATTCTGTAGACAATCCAAAGCTTAAAGGATAAAGGGTATCATCGACATCTAAAAATAGATTACAGAAAGGTTTCAAGATTCCATTGAAGATTAGTTCAAAAATTGCAATGTACAAAGGAGAAAACATTTAAAAGTCATTGAGAAAATTTGAGGCTTACCAAAGAGAAGTCATTCAATTTTGATTTCGGGAACTGTTCTTGGTAACCATTTTCGTACTCCATTTTTAACTAATGTGTTAAACCTGTACACCCATATAATCATCAACAGCTACTCCAAATCCAGAAAGTAAAATTTAAACGTCCTTGAGAAAAACAATCGTTTTAACGTCCTTAAAAAAATCAAGCAAACAAATATGTGGATAAGGAATTGAAACAAATTGTACATGATTTGAAACAAAGAAAACCCAAATTGTACCTGATTTGAAGAAACCGTGAAACAAAGGGTGTTTGGTTTTTCCTGGTTAATAATTGGTTTTGGTTCGGTTTGGTTTTCCCCAATAAGTCATCTCCCAATGTTCACCAAATACAAGAAGCGACACATCCACAAGTCTGGTAAATGGAACAAATCAACCAATAAGATTATACCGATAGCTACTCATTGACAGAAATAACTTCAGCATCCATCTCCCAAGAAAATAAAGCAGATCAAAAATCCATCAAAAACACAATTTGGAATAGATGAAAAGAAATGTATAATGTCGACTATAAACACAACCTATCAAATAAGTTGATAATGATATAATTGTTTCGTGAAAAACAGGAGCATAAGTATACACGCGAATTATAGTTCCGAATTTGCACTTGAGCAACCAGAAAGCAAAAGTGTTCTACTAAACTAATGAAGCTTTATCACTGGCCTCCAACATACAATATTCCCAATATTTCAGATTAAGATCTGTAGTTTGAATTTTTTAGAATCATGTGGACTCACTGCAATCTATTAAATCTTTTAAGTTTTCGAAGTTGTTGATTAGATTAAACCTGAAAAGTACCAAGCCAAAAACCCTAAGAAAGCCAGCAAATTTTATCTACTCATTCCCAATTCGCATGCACACGGAAAATTATGTCATACGATCGTGTTAATTGTTAACGAATCAAATTAAATATCAAAATTCAGTTGTAGTTGTTTAATACCTTGGTTCTGAGATAATCTGCAAGTTCCTCCGTAACATTCTCTCTTGGAACTGGCCTACCTGCTCTCAAACAGGCACCGTGCACAACATAGCGAAACATACATCTTCCATCTCTAGGTATTCCTGTTCATAGAAGCGTTTCCACAACAAATCATTCATCTATGCTGCTTGAAGAATCATAATTCCAAAAGCTCTAGAATATAATACACAATTACAGGCACAGACACGAATCGGATGGAACAATACATACTAATAACACGGAAATCGCTACGGAAGGAAAACTTTTTCGGTTTTGACATGAATTTACAAATTCAAACGCTCTTAACTACTGCGATTGACAAATTTCTAAATCGAAATGGAGAGTTTTTACCTGCGGAGATGAAGAATTTGTGTTTCGAATGTTGAAGTGAAGTGATCTGAGAATCAAATTCGATCTGATCGTTTTTTCTCCCTGGTGAATCTTCTCCCCTCGTATGGTTTATATTCGTTTCCCACCGAGTTGTACCAAATGGGGAGAGATGATTCAGGGAAGTGGAAGATAGGTTGAGAGGAACGTGGTGGACGGGGGAGAGAAACAGAGGAGAGTGAGTGGGCTAAAGGAAGACGCCGATTGAAGGGGAGGAGCGGCCGAGTGGGGCTGGAACTCGTGGAGGTTGAAGGCGAAGATGTGGAGTCGTAGAGAGGAAACAAATGGGAAAGTCGGCTGATTTGGGGGTGGGGATTAAACACCAGCCGTGAATTTAGGAAGGAATTTGAAGGGTCAAGATTAAAACTTGGCTGAATTTAAACGGTTCAGATCCATCTAAATATGGTTACACTCGGCTCCATCCATATATATATATATATATATATATATATATATATAATTAATAATAATGAGTAGTACGTAGTATAGCTAATTAATATGGTAAACAAAACTTGTATATATAACAAGTGTTACATTATATATAATATTCAATATTCCCTAAATAATGTATGTCGTTTCATTGTTTCCTACAAATTAACAACAAAACTACTAACTACAAACCCCACATGCTATTTCCTTGATTTATGCATAAGAATTAATTGTTCAGATTTGTGCAAAAAGAAGTTCATTCCATGTGTCGGGAATGCCGGGTAAGCACCAATGTAAACAATCTTGCATCCCTGTAGTCGCTCGGATGCTGTATCTTGATATATGACCTTCTTCTCTTACCTGAGAAAGCGCCGTTATGTCCAAAAGCTTCACATCTGTTCCCTTCACTGCCCCTGATGCAATTGAATCACTAGGCTCATCTTGTACAACTTCCAGTGCTCCAGGGGTAGTGCTGTCACATGTACCCCCACTGTTCCAATCTCCATTGAAGAAATGCCTTGGTGAAATTGACCTGTAGAACGCCTTCAACCCTCCTGCACCACCCTGCTTCTGTAATTCACCATTCACCCATTTCACAATGCTGTAAATTGTAAAGTTTTTAGCACCTCCTATTTCTGCAATCCTCCTATTTGTGTTGGGCTTGCCACCCACGTACATCACCCATCGGTTCCCATTAATCTTCCCTCTATTCCAGTGATGCCCTGTGTTCAGAACAAGCACATGGAATCTGTTCAAGAAACGTTTCAGAAAAGCTGGTGGCCGATCCAGGTGCATTGCAAAATAGGTGCTACGGTTTGTGGGGTTCAGTGGCTCCAAGTCACACAGGCTGGCAGACCAATAATAGAGGATTGTAGTGTTGGTCTTCTGGAAACGGTAAGCCCAACCGTCTGGCCGAACTGATCCACGAGCTTTCACCAAACCATATTCCTTACCAACATCTTCAACGTCATGTGTCTCCTCCCCACCTGTCAGCATGCACATTAGAGATTGGAACTGCTGCCGCCCCAACGAATCCCCCACAAAAGCCAGTGTTTTGTGCTGCATTCTGGAATATATACATCTCAAACACAATCAGCAAAAATGCTAATTTGTATCAACAAATATTTCAAGAATTTCACTACCATACCTTTTGAGGAATTTAACCCCTGTAAAATCAGCCATTTCACAATCTTTTGGCTGCCACTTTAACTTCTCATAGGCAAAATCTGTTCGCTGCGTCAAACGGCAAGCCCACATCCCCGACAACCACTGTTTACAACCAAAACCCGAATACAGAGGCCGATTCTCATCAGTGACCCATCTCCCTTTACCAAAGTTGCAGGCTGGAAAACAAGTAAAGAAAACAGAGAAAAAAGTTGAGAAGTAATGAAGGATAACAAACTATACTGTTATCTAAAGAACATACTCATAAAATTAGCTCTATGCTCAGTTTATGACGCCCTTCTAGTCACCTTCTAGGTTCTGTACTCGTGTTCCTTTTTTTTCTGCTACTGATTTCTGTTTAGACAACGATTTTCCAGTAGAAAGGTCTATGTTTCATAAGGAAAGAAAGATTTAAAATAATAATAAAAAAAAAGGACTAGGAAAACTAACAATAAAGGCACAATTTTTTGCACTAGCACAAACAAAAAATCAACAGACAGATTGCTTTAAACCATCATTTCAGTTTCAGACTATAATGTCTATTTAGGATTAAAAGCTTACAGACTTTAAGACAATGATTAGCTTACTGAAGTCACCTTCTGTGTTCATGATCTACAATGCATAGAAAACATGCCTAACCAGCAATGTTAGTTCCTGTCTGATAGAAAGTTACAGACAGCTTAGAATATGAAGGGAATCCCTTGCAAATCATCAATTAACAGAACTGTACGATATGTTGGTAGATAAACATAAAAATGCTACAATGCTGAATGCCAAACTATTAACAAAAGTAAGGGTGCTCATGACCATTATCGCTTTAATCACAAAGATGCCATTCAGTCATCAAGTGATTTCAGGTATGTTGTATTATATGGAGCTTTACCTCACAAAAGAAGGGACAAGATTCTAGTGCTAATTTTCTCTGTCACTAAGTTTTGAATTATGAAATATAGAAGAAAGTCAACCGCACCTTGCTTTTCCACATTTGGCATCGGCACATCAACGCCTTCTCTTCCCACAGCTGAATCTAGTTTCTTAGGAGCCATTGGTTCAACTAACTGCTGTTTTGATGGTTTTGAGTCGCTAGAACCAGAATTTTCAACAAAACTTGTGGTATTTTCTGCATCAATGTGATAGGAACAAGTGTGAAACATATAACGGTCTGGATCAAATGTATAATGTTCAAGAACCACAAACAAAGTGAGACCAGCAGGGTAAGCTTTGTTTTGTTGCCATGGTTGTTTGCAGAACATACATTGCAGATGTTTATTTTATTACTATATATTAACTCATGGTGTGACTCCTAAACGGATGAAAGAAGCCTTACTTTATATAGTCATGTTCTCATTCTTAAAACAAGATAATCAGGGTTTGCACTAAAGACCACCAAAGTAGGATATAGCCCATCTCTAGATACGAAATTTTATGCCAATTGTCAAGATTCTCAAGAACCAAGTATTAGCAAATAATCATCCCGAAGGAATTAGTGTCGGCTTTCCTTGCACATAGTTGTGAAGTAATGTGGTAAACATATCAGCAATTCAGTTCACTTTAGGAGATCTCTGCTGCAGTTGAACAATACCATTTTTTTGTGTTTTGTCCTTAAACAAGTGCACATATGCCTAATGACGATTCTTTTTTGGATAAAGTTTCAGCCTCCCTCAAGACTTCCCAAAACTTTTCGCAAGCGGGGATCTTCATGTATACAACCTCTCTACTCCTTGGAGTAAAGCAAAGGTTTGTGTACATCTTACATCCCAGGCCTTACTTCCGGGGGAGATATATTGGGTATTGATTTGGTATTTTGTTGCCACAGTTGTAAAGAATAATCCTCCTTCCTTAAGCTTAAATTATGAAATATAAAAGAAAGTACAACGTACCTTGCTTTTCCATATTTGTCATCGGCACACCATCAGCTTCTCTTCCCGCTGCTGAATCAAGTTTCTTAGGAGTCATTGGTTCTACTAACTGCTGTTTCGGTGGTTTTGAGTCACTGTATCTTTTAGATACTTCACTAGAAACAGGTTTTTCAACCATATTCGTGGTATTTTCTGCAACAACGTGATGGGAACAAGTGTGAATCATGTAACATGCAGGATAAAATGTATAATGTTTAAGAAGCACTAATAAAGTAAGACAAGCTAATTGTTCACTTTCAAGCTTTGTTTTGTTATCAAGTTGTAATGAATAATCTGATAGGTACTAACCTAAGCCCAAGCCCATTAGGGTTATTAGGGCTGTTAATAAATAGGGGATAGAGGGGAGAGTACGGGATGGAAGAAAAATAGTGTTTGTTCTTGGGAGAGTCTAGTCTCTCGAATAGCTAGTTACCTATCAGTATCTTGGTAATCAAGATTGTTTCTTCTACATTTCTTTTATTTTAATTATTTAGTAAATTTGGTTCTTATCATAATCCCCCCTTTAGGATTGCTCAGGTCATATAAGTTTGGTTGATTCTACTCCTTTGACCACCAATGTGGTCAGTACTAACCACAAGGGTTGTGGCATACTAGTTAAGGCCCTGGGGGATGTGGTGGAATATCCCATCTTCCCAGGGTTCAAATCCAAGCGACTGAGGTTTATTAAGGGTTGATGTCTTACAATCATAATTTGCCAAGGGATTAGTTTAGGCATAGCCTAGGGCACCCTTCCCAAGAAATTTTTTTTGGTCAGTACTTGAGATTGTCTACGAAATTCCACAACCACCTGACATAATTTTCTTCTATTATGTCTTGAAAGCTTGGTTAATCTTATGCAAGGTCAAATTTTCCTTCCATCACTACCTCTTATAATAAATATTTAAAAGATAAAAAACCAAAATAAAGCAAAAGATTCAATCAGAAAATGTCTTAATTTCTTTAATTATCATTGCTATTTTATCCCAAAAAAAATTCGTTCGCCAGGTAAGAGAGAAATGCTAACATACAAGAAAATTTCTACCATGGTGCTTTTTCTGAGCAGGCACTGAATACTCATCCCCTTGAATGTCCAAAGAGGGTGTATTTATGGAACTTAATGGCGATACTGAATCCACAACTCCTCCATTCCCTGGAGGAGCGTCCAAAGAGGGTGTGTTTATGGAACTTGATGGAGATACTAAATTCACAACTCCATCTCCTTCTGTTAAATCATCTATTTCTTTCACTTTTACTTCTCCAGCTGCCATCACAACAAAGTTCAACAATTAGCAAATGAAAAAACAAGGTTTCAGAACACATTGTAATGCATACAAAGTATTTTCAACTACAAAAACTGCTTCACTGCAAGAATATCTTTTGTGATGTTAGACATTGCAAATAAACTCTGAAGTCTTAGACAATCAAATACACATCATAAAAAAAAAACTCATCTAGACTGTCATGGTGAATATTTCATATGAAAGAAGTCTAAAAAATATATAAATAAAGTTGCCATACATGAATGTTATAATCACTTGGGTTGTGGAGCACTGGTTAAGACTCAAGAGGATGTAGTGGAAATCTCATCTTCCCCGGGTCTGAATCCAGGCGCTGCCAAAGCCCTTGTGGCCATGGAGGTTCACCTGCGATGACTTCAGGCCATTCGTGGTCGCCCGAGGGATTAGTGGTGCATGTAAGCTGGTCCGGATACCCACGATTAACGAAGAAAAATACTGACAAAAACGTTATTATGTATTGTGCTATTTGTCCTAGTTACTGGCTCTTTTTCCTTTCTCTGTTTTCTTTTATGTGGATTGTGATGCTTTGTGAAAGAAACTTCAACTATGATACTCCTACCAACCAAGATGTACAGAGGGAATATCAGCCTTTGTACATAGAACTTGCATCATAAAGGCGTAAATAGTTGGGGTCATACCAAACTTACCCCCAGGGTAACAGAAAATTAAGACATTACAGACCATAATATAAAAAAGAAAACGGTCACCCTCATCTAAGTTGAGTTATAGCTTCAACAAACACTACCTAGTTTTGGGCATAGATTTTGTGAGGTCGCTCTCTCTTAACTCAATACCCCCAATTACTAAATGTTGTTGATAAAAAGGTAGCCAAGTTGAGCTGTTATCTTAGTAATCTCTTCTCGTATACATGAATTTCAAGGATAGTGAAACTATGTGCCTTGTCCCATGAAGCAACAAACTTCAAACAAATACTTGCTGCTATCAACTATCCTGGAAACATCTACCATAGTTCATAATCTTAACAAGCAAATAATGGTTTTCAACTATTTCTGCACTTTATGGCATATGTTTTGTCTCTTGAATTTTTTGTTGGCACAGTCTACACAATGAAACCTAATGGATAATACCATCAGTGATTAAAACAAACATAACAAGCTGAATGAGGTAAGATTCATATGAAGGCAAACCTGGAAAAAGCTGCAACACTTGACCATGAGATGGAAATAAAGTAGTGAGAAGGGGGGTTTTCTCCCAATACCAAACAACAACGGTCGTAAAAACAACACCGATGAAGAAGAGAGACAGCTGCTTCGTTCTGCGTTCATAGAAGTAGCCTCCTCCTCCTCCTCCTTTAATCATAGTAACACACTTGTACAATGTAAAACCAACAGAAGTTCTAGTTCTTTGCCAATGTCATTGGGCTCGGATCGATGCCTGCAACACATTGAGCAGAATTAAAAGATTTGGAGAAGTTGCCATCTTAAAAAACAACTCATAAGAAAGTCGATCGATCCATAGACCCGTGAAGCTATTGCATAGTAACCATCAATTGATCTACAACTCTGTACAAACAACCTATCCACAATTGTAATCCTACTAAGATCAGATGACGAATTATACAACTGGAGTGGGTCAGACATGTGGGGATCAGATTCAGAGGTTATTTTAAGTTGGATCATGATAGAATCTATGGATCTAAAGCTAAAGCTAAAGCAATAGAAACAACAAAGTCTTACAGGTAGCAGCATTCATGTGAAAAAATTAATTCTTTCTTTACGAAAACAATTAAGAAAAGACATAAGTGATGAAATGATGTATACGTAAAGAAGAGTGAAGAAGGCAGGCATATAGATATATTTGGGTGTGCTTAGTCTTTTAAATGCAAAATCAAGGAATTACTTACCGGAAATGGAGCTCCCAATGGAATTGAGTCTGTAAAGATTGGAATAATGAAAAGAAATATTGGGTTTTTGAGATGGATGAAGATGAAGATTTACTAGTGGAGAAGACAAAGAAGATGTTACAGACAAATCCTCCCTCCTCCTTTCTCTCCTCAACTCATCAAATCAAAACCACCAGTTAGTTTCTTTTGGAATTGGAAAACAATCCTGATTGGGCTGGGCCTTGCTACACCATCCAGTCCACAATATTATTATTATTATTATTATTATTATTATTATTATTATTATTATTATTATTATTATTAAAACCCTCACCCTCAATCTCAAACAAAAGTTGTAATGTTTTTTACTTTTTTATGAGAATTTTTGTCTTTGTTTTTTTTTCTAGATTTTTTAATAATTTTTATATGATCCTTTTATTTCCATATATTAAATTTATAAGATGTAGACAAATAAAATTACATAATTGTTACTTTTAAGATAGAACATAATTTTATAAGTATATAAGAAAAAATAATCAAAATTTTGTATATTTCTCTCATTAATTAACTTCATTTCATAGTACTTAAAATGTGAATGAAGACGTGGATCGTTTGTGTTGATTATTGAATTTGCCAAGAAATACATTTGTGTTTTTAATTAAGTAATTAAGCATATACAATAATAATTAAAAAAGAAGTTAATTATTGATATTAACAACAAAGTTAAGTTAATACATGAGCATGTTCCCAAGTAAAAGCAATTGGGCTCTTCACTTCCTTTTTTTTACCCTTGTTATGTTTCTTCCAACTTATCCATCCAAATGCATTCGTCCCATCTCTTCTATTCTTATTCTTTGACACAAACGTAACCGTATACCGCAACCTTTCTCCCACCTTGTTAAAAACAAGCCTTCTCGGTTTCACACCAACTTCAACATCATCCGGTGCATCCACCGCCACCTTGTAGACAGATCTAGCCGCCCCAACGTTTGTCAACCTACGCGTGTACCTCACCACTCTCGAATCCCCAAAAACAACAGAGAACGAAGGGTAGTTCAGCTGCCCGGGGTCCCTAAATCTCTTGGTACAATTGGTGACATTGGCAATAGCTACCACTTGATTCATGGTGTAGCCTAAAGAGCATACCAAAGTGATATACTCTTTGGTTGAGATATCATACACTAGCCCCGGAGACATGGCCTTATGTGGCTCCACGTAGCCTGCTCCGTGGGCCCATGGGGTTGACAATCCACCTCCCCCGACATCATGTAGCGTGGAATTGGAGTTGTCGACTGTGTAGGCAGTGGTCATCAGGGCCGACTTGATGGCGCTTGGACTCCATTCGGGATGTGCTGCTTTCAACAATGCTGCCACCCCACTGATATGCGGGCAAGACATGGATGTACCTGCAATGCAAAAGGGTCATTTTAATTTGTCCAAGTATGTAGCTTTAGTAAGAGTAGAATGAACTCACAATGCTAGGTTTATATTTTTTATATATATACCTGAAATAATGTTGAACGGGGTTTTTCGGGTATCAATTTCCAAGTTGGTGGGTCCAATAGCATCGGGCCATCCGGCCAAAATGTTGAGTCCAGGCCCAATTACATCCGGCTTCAATAGCTGCGGGGTCACCTTATTAGGCCCCCTCGAGCTAAACGCTGCCACCACCGGCGAAGGCTTCACCCCCAACACCGTCCCACCAAACCTCAGCACCGCGCTCGGTTTTGCCTCTCTTTTCCAATACTCCCTAATCTCATCCCCAGCTTTATTCCCCACCGCCACCGCCGGTAACAAATGGCTGTCAGCTAACAATTCTTCCCCGCTCTCTGCCGTATTCGCCAGTATCATCCCGATCCCCCCGGCTTGCTTCACCACCATACCCTTTTCGACACGTGAGTTCACTCCCCTATCGCACAAAACAACCTTACCTCGTACGAGATCCGGTTCAATTGAATCCATTAAACACAAATTACGAGAATTATTACTCCACTTCCGGTGATGACCATAAACCAACTCTACCGGCCTATCGCCCATACCTTTCCCGCTATACAACGATACCCCAGTGACCCGTTTTCCGTTTCCCAAATCGACATAAGCCGGGAAATCGCGGTCGAGAGTCCCCGCACCGACGGTCATTATCCACGGAGCCGCGTTCGCAACCGTGGCCTTCACAGGCCCCTTGTTTCCGGCCGAACACGACACGAACACACCCTTTTGCATCGCCTTAAACGCACCGATCGCAATCAAGTCTTTGTAATAAGGCAAGGAACCAGCGCCGATAGAGATAGACAACACATCAACACCATCGGAGATAGCCTTGTCCATGGCAGCAAGGATATCGGAACCAAGACACCCCAATTTCCAACAAACTTTATAAGTAGCAACCCTCGCATGCACAGCCATTCCACGTGCCGTACCGCTAGCATACCCAAACAGACTCGCATTGCCGACTTGAGCGCCGCCGGCGGTGGTCGACGTATGCGTGCCGTGACCGTCGTGGTCACGGGGTGAGAACTTTTCAGTCGTATCTTTTCTTCTTGTTGTTGCTGCCACCATACTAAACCCCTTGTAAAACGTCCGTGCACCAATCAGTTTCTTATTGCATAACGTTCCCTCGAAATCTTCGCCTTGTTCGCACTCACCGCGCCACCTGGCCGGCACGGCGGGCATCCCGGAGTCGTCGAAGCTCTTCAACTCCGGCCAAACTCCGGTATCAAGTACCCCAATGATGACGTCATGGCTAGCACGGTTGAGTCGTTGTTGAGACGTTTGACCAGAAAAGAAACCCAACTGGTTATCAATCCCTAAAAACTGAGGAGTTCGAGTGGTGTGAAGTTGGTAGAGAGTATCGGGGTAAACTCCGAGGACGGAATCTGAATCCCGTAGGGTTTGAGCTTGTTGAGGATCTAAGTAGGCGGCGTAGCCGTTGTAGGCGGTGGTGTAAGAGTAGAGGAGGGCGTCAGGGGTGGCGGATGTGAGTGATTGTAGGTGGTGGGTGTACCAGTGGTGATGAGTTGGGAATGATGTGGGTTTTTGATGGTGGTCGATTTGGACAATGTAGGTTTGCTTGGTGGTGGAGATGGAGGATGATGGGTGGAGGATGGCTGCAAGGAAACAAAGCCATAGTAAAGACACCATGGTTATTGTGTTTATGGAGAATAGTGAGAGAGTGTGTGCGATGATATATACAGGTGAATGATAGGGATGTTTCGCTATTGCTGAATGGTTAGGTGTAGAATGATTAAGTGGTCAGAATGATTAAAAGGCTCTTATGATATAAGTGTGAAACAGGGACGGAAGCAGCAACTTTTTCATACGGTGGCACCATATTTTTCATACGATTTTTATCGACATGTCTTAATTTTTTTTACCGGCGATCAATATCATCCGATGTATTTTTAGTCTAATTCCACCATTTCGAGGAATTCTAAAGTTTTTTGCTTGATTTCGAGACATTTTTAAGTTTTTTTTATCGATTTTGAGAGACTTTTTCGGTATTTTTGGTTGATTTTAAGATATTTTTTCGGTTTTTTTGGTTGATTTCAAGAGATTTTTACGGTTTTTTTGGTTGATTTCAAGAGTTTGGCTAGAATAGAAGTGAAGAAATGGGCTTTCAAATTAGGATTTGGTGCACCTTTGAAGTTTCGAAAATAAATACGGTAGCACACTCGAAAACGATACGGTTGCACCTTTCACGAACGTAAAAAATTTACTCTTCGTCGGAGAAATGATACGGTGGCACGTGCCACCGTAGCCACCACTCTATGTCCGTCCCTGGTGTGAAATGAAATATGGTTGTTTGCTAATTGTTAAAAATGAAATCAGGGCTCTGAATGATTAAGACAGGGTCAAGATACAAAATCATTCAGAGGGTTTTGGAACCATTAAGAAACAGACATTTTTTTTCAAACAGAATTTACCTTTTAACAATTTAGAGGTTACCTTTTAATTGAATCATTAAGATTTAACAAACATCCCCTTACATGCATGGAAGGGATGAAGGGGTACACCTTTTCAAGTGGTGGAGGTTTGTCATCTTCTACTAAAATTGTTTCTTTTTGGTTGTATATATACTATATATATACATACCTGACCCACATGATTTTGACTTCAAATCTGTATATAATATTTAAAAGTTAATATAACAATAAAGTTGATGCAAGTTCAATGTATTTTTGGTGGTGTTTTGTTTGTAAAATGTTTTATTTTTTTTCTAAAAACCCATCAAAAGAGTTGATTACACATTTTGTTTGCATAATCTGGATGAAATATTTTGAAAGCATAAGAATATTTTTAATGGTTTTTATGTAATTAATTTCTCTAAAATAGAGACCAACAAGTTTAATTATTTAAAATTTTATATCTAATTCCTATAATTTCTATATTTTAGAGATCCAAACAATAATTATATATATTGAAATATTCGATAAAAAAATATTAATATCTCTTTCTAACAAATATTCATCATTTAGATTGGGGGTTACAATAAAAAAAAGTGTTTTCTCTTGTATAAAAAATTAATTTTAGGGAGTTTCTTGAATTCGGAGGAGATTTTAGAGTGAAGATAGTTGCACCCTCACCTATATGTTAATGACAACATGGCCTTCCTATCTATTGTAACATTTGGAATATATTCTCTAAATTGAGAAAATAAAGATTTTGGACGGTTCTTTTTTCTTCGGGGTAATTCTCAAAAATAAATAAAATAGGAGAGAGAGAGTGAGAAATGTAGATAATAAATATTACCATCAAAAGAAATATTATTTTATTATATTCCATCAACAAAAAAAAAAAAGTTTGAAATAAAGGATTTGTTAGAAAATAATATTTCATTAGAATATACAAAATATTTTAATGATATAATCAATGTTGTAATCTCTAAATTGAACATAACTTCTTTAAAGATTTTAAATTTTAATTATTTATTTAAAAAAATCTGTTGAAGTTATGTGAACTATAATAATCAAAAACTGAATTTCTTGTTTTTTATAATTTATCAAAGTTTATGTATAAATTATTTAAATATTTTTTTTATAAATTATTATATGTCATTGTAATTCACCATTATTATCCATACAACCGTCGAGGGTTACAAATGGAAGATAGCAGGTTGAGAGAGGGTTATAAAGTTCATTTGTTGCATGGGGTTGTTGCAGATTGCTTACTAATGATGATTGTGAGATAATAATTTTGTACCAAATCAAATTAGTGAACATGTGTACCAATCTAAAAGTATAGACATTAGTTTTGAAAATGTAAAAGCAAATATTAAAATGAAGAGTTGAGGAATTGCTTTCAAATGAGGGGGATGAAAGAAAAAGAAGTTTTGGTATTTGAATTTGTAACGGAAGATGAGTTGTTGTATGTTTTTGATTGAGTCACATGTTATCTCTAACAACCTCTTAAGTTTTGTTTTTTTGTCTCCACACAAATGATGTGATATAAATTAATCGTGAAAAATGTTAATAAAACTCGGAAAAAAAAAAGGTTCTTATAAATCACTCTATCGTAGGGTTTTATCAAGATTTTGTCAAGAGAAAAAATATATACAAAAAATAGGTAAGGCCATGTCCAACCTAACTTTAAAAACAAAAAAATGGAGATGTTTTCTCTCCCACCCAACACTAAAAAAATGGAGGTTAATAAATGGATTAAAGCATCGTAATTAGACTTAAGTAATTATTGGGACACTTTAATTTGGAGTGACGACTTTATAAGATTATAAGATGCATGATTATTTTTACGTTTTCGGACGTCGTGGAGTTTTAGACTTGGGGTTTGACTAAATTAGTCGAGGTTGACCGAGTGGACCAAATGTCGACTTTTGCCACGTTGACCCACTAGGATTATAACAATGAAATCAAATGAATATATTTAAGTCATTAAGAGACACAATTTGGGATTTGACTTTAGGTCGAGTCAGGTTGGCCATAGATGACTTTTGTTGACTTTTAGAGAAATTAAGTCATTAATTGAATATGGTGGTATGAAATGTGTAGATTTTCAATCAAAAGCTATCGGTAGCCGATCTACAGGCAATCAGGTGAGTCCTCATGAGACTTACACTCGAATGCATACCTATGTACAAATTTATTTTCAGCATTATATGATTTATATGGTGATGTGTACTTATGCATGATGTTTCAGTTTACATACATGATGCAATATGTTTTACATGTATGTTATTTATAATCACTTGCATGCTATGTGTTTATTTTGTTTTCAAATAACTCTAGCATGCTATTTCATATGAAAGTTTTATGATCGGTTTTAACGGGTGGACATTTGACTAGTAAGTTACGAACAAGTGGCATGACCCAGTTAAGTGGGTGATCGAACAGAATAGAAAATTCAACCCAGGGCGTGTCAGAGATAAGTGGCACGACCCAGTCAAGTGGGTGATCGAACAAAACAGAAAGTTTAACCCAGGGCGTGTCAGAGACAAGTGGTGTACGTTAATATGCCTAATTAGCTTCGCTTGATCGAACCTTAGAAAAGTCAAGTTTCGGTGTCGGGGGGAGTGGTCGCGATTGTGCCATCGCGATAGTGCCTTGGCATAATCGCCTGGCACCATCGCGGGATTTGTACCGAGAGGGGGGGGGGAGCGGTCGCGATTGTGACATAGCGATAGTGCCCTTGGCACAATCTGTAACACCCGTAAATTTGGAGATTTCCCTAGGTATTATTTCGGGATTCGGTTGACTCGTGGGACGTAAAGGTATCGAGAATCAGGCAAGCTTCTCTAAGGAAATCATCGAGGATCGAATCAGGTGCGAAGACGCGAGAAAACGAGGTTTTCTGGGCCCCAGGACTTGGCACGCGACTTTGGGTCGCGGCACAAGTCGCGTAACTCACTAGATGTGAGTCTTCGGGGAAACGGGCAGCTTATGCCGCGACTTAAGGTCGCGGCATAACCCACGGAGCGCCCTGTTGAGCTAAAACCCCGATTTTCAGCCATTTAACCTCATTTCTCTCAACCTAAACCCTAAATCTTCTTCCTTTTTCTCTCCCAATCCTCAAATGTCGAACCTCTACCTATTTTGAGGGTTTTCCTCCTCAACCCTCATACTTCATCATCATCTAGCTAGTTGGGAGCTTGAACCACTGAACCTTCATATTCATCTTCTTCATCAAGTTCAACGGTTGGGAGCTCGGGTTGAAGTGTTGGATTGGGTGCCCTCAGAAGTCTCCTTGTCATCAAGGGTAAGTTTTCTTGTGATGAGGTTATAAATGTTGCTTTGGCGATTTCTTAGTATTTGGTATCTCAAATCTCGGATTTGATAGTTTTGGAGAAATTAGGGTTTTAATTTCGTTTAGGGATTTTTGGTGTTTAATGCTTGGGGAATGCTTCTAAATGGTTTGGATTGTTTGGATCTAGGTTTTGGAAGTTCTCGACTTGAGGGTTCAAGCGGCCTTCAAAAGAGAGCTCGTTGGGTGAGATTCTAGATTTAGCCTAAATCTAGCAAGGTGAGTTCAAGTTGATTTGTGAAAACGGTGTACATGCCAAAATGTCTATTTTTAAACATTTATGTGTTTACATGAAATTATCAACTGTTGGGTTATTTGGTAACTTTTGTTTACTTAAAGTGTTTAGCTTATTAAACCTTGTAAAACATCATATTTGGGATGTTGGGATATTTTGATAAATGTGTCACAAAGGAACATGTTTTGGGATTATTGCATAAATGGATATTTGGTCAAAAAGGCACTTTTACGTGTTTGTCGAGTTTTATACATCATTCATGAAATGGGGTATTTTGGAAATGGAAAACCTTTTTGGGTTTTGGGCCGAAGGCCAATGGTAATTTGAGAATCAAAGATTTTGGAAAAAAAAGGTATTTTGGTCTATGTAACCAAGTTGGCTCTCTTGAGTATCAAACGTTTTATGAAGCCTTTCGGCTTGATTTGTACCTTAACGGGTTTTGGTACGTTGTCCGGTTTAAACGGTTCCTTATGGAGTGTTTCATTGAAAAACAACCATTATATAAATTGTGACACCCCAAAATGAAGTGAATAAATAAATATGAAAAAAAAGGGAAGGAAAATAAAATATAATCGGTTTTTATTTTATAAAAAAAAGAATATGAAGGAAAACGTGAAAAGTGACGAATTATGCCGTTTAATGAAAATGGGAAATGAATATAGGGGTTTATATGCATTTGGGTTTAAAATGAAAGAAAATATCATATTAGGAGTGAAAAATGTAAATTTGGCCAAATCTCTAAAGATAGGGGGGCCGAATGTAATTTTCTGATAGTTGAGGGGCGGTGTCAGTTTAGAACAGGCCCAAATCAGAAGGACCTGTTTCGTAAATATGCCAAACATGCACATTTGAAAGGGATGTGTCGATGGTTGTACTTTGAGGCCTCTTATTGGCTCTTCTAGTCAACAAAAAAGCCAAAAGATTCCATATGCATATAGTTCTTACACCAGATAACATTTTTCGTTCAAAAAACTTATGAAATCGTGGAGAAACGAGGGAGAAATCGGAGTTCGAAAGTCCATGTTCGAAATTTCGATTTATCAACGATTGGAGGTAAAATACTCAACCAAATTTCGAGTTCTTTATATGGTTAGCTTCGTTTTTAAGTCATTTATCGAACCTTAGTAGTCTTATATCTCAGATTTTAGCTTAGAATGTCCGATTTCGAGTTTTTCTTTGGATTTTCGAGTGGTTTATAAACTGAAAATTTAAATGATGAAATGAGACTAAATACTTGATGGTTTTCGTCGATTTTTGTTCCTATGGTTGAGGAAAATAGTTTTCTAGAGTTTTTCCAAAAAGAATCGATAAAAACGGTTGAAAAATGGGACCAAACGGCTTGAGCAGCTGCTGTCGGCGTTTCAAATGTCGCCGGCTGGAAGTCGATGGTGTCTACCGACGTGAACTGATTATTTGGACCAAAGAGTTGGCTGGGCCAATGGTTTATGTAAGAGTGTAATATTGATGGGCCCATGTCTTTATTAACAACATAAACATGGTTAGTGGACCATAGAAATTGAGAAAAGAAATTCATTGGGTCCTTAAGCCCAACTAACAGAAGTGATTTCTTTTAATTTTATTTAAATTAGCTAAACTAGTTGAATTATATATATATATATATATATATATATTACGTAAACTTTCTAAGGTTCTTAATATATTAATTTTAAATTGTTATTTAAATAATATATTAATTTACTTAAGAAAGTTTATATTACGTAATTAATTTTTGAGCTATTAAATATTAACTAATTTAACATTTCTTAAGTGACTTGTTAAATTATTTAGTAAATTAATAAGTGTTTAAAGGATGTCGTAATATGATATTACTAATTGGAGGAACGTTAATATGGGATAAAGGTTTCTTTTAATTGTTAGAAGGATAAATCAATGTTAAGAGTCGTTATCAAGTATAACACTTAAAAATTTATTAAATTATTTTGATGGTTCAATAATGGACTAAAGCGTCGTAATTTGAGTTAAATATTTATTGGTATGCTTTAATTTGGAGAGACGGATTTATAAGTTTATAGAATGATTATTTTGACGTTTTAGGACGTCATTGATATTTAGAGTTGGGTTTTGGCTAAAGTTAGTCGAGGTTGACCACGTTGACTAATGGTTGAATTTTACCTCGTTTGAACCACAAGTATTTTGACGATGAGATCAAATAGAGATATTTGAGTTATTAAGAGACCCGATTTTTAGAGTTTGACTTTAGGTTGAGTCGGGTTGACCATAGTTGACTTTTGCCGACTTTTGGAGAAAATAAGTCATTAATTTGACATGGTGGTTTGAAATGTGTAGGTTTTCAGTTGAGAGCTATCAGTAGCCGATCTACACGGAATCAGGTGAGTCTTCATGAGACTTACACTGGGATGCATACATACGTACAAATTTATTTTCAGCATTATATGATTCATATGGGGATGTGTATGTATGCATGATGTTTCAGTTTTCATACATGATGTATTATATTTTTCATGTATGATATTTACGATCAGTTGCATGCTATGTGTTTATGTTGTTTTCAAATAACTATAGCATGCTATTTCATATGAAAGTTTTATGATTGGTTTTAACGGGTGGGCATTTGACTAGTAAGTCACAGACAAGTGGCACGACCCAGTGAAGTGGGTGATCGAACAGAACAAAAAGTTCAACCCAGGGTGTGTCAGAGACAAGTGGCACGACCCAGTGAAGTGGGTGATCTAACAGAGCAGAAAGTTCAACCCAGGGCGTGCCAGAGACAAGTGGCACGACCCAGTGAAGTGGGTGATTTAACAGAATAGAAAGTTCAACCCAGGGCGTGTCAGTGACAAAATGACCCATACCCGACAAAACAGTTTATGAGATCTCTTTTCTTTCAGCGCTGCATGTTTTCAGAAAATGCATATTCTTTGATACAATGTTTTGAAGTTGATATGCATTATGTGAAATGATTTTATTCACGCAAACCGTGAACTCACTGAGCTTTATAAGGTAACTATAGTATGCATCTCAGGGACAGAAGGTTTCAGGTTGGATAAAGGAAAATGGCACACATAGAGACTTGTCACTGCCATTTAAGTTCAGTATTTATGTTCAAGCATCTATTATGAATAAATATTGTAACGCAACTCGGTATGGGACGGGTTAGCATTTAAGTTACATATTTATTGTTTTAAAGTCTTCTGATGTAAAAGGTTTAAAGTTTTATTTTTAGCCGAAATTTTGGAGAGTTTGTTTTTAGATTTCGTAACACTTATCAAGGCGAAAATATGGGTGTTACAAGTGTTGGTTAATTACATGTTGTGGATGTGTCAGTTCATTCATACGGAGTCATGTAATGTTTAGACTGTAATGCATTGGATCCATAGGCATATGAGTCGTTATGTTCATCATGGAGTTTTAATGTCCATGTTTGAGTCTAGTGAGTGGTCCCCAAGTCATGTTGATTATGTAAGCTTGCGGTGGTAGCTCGAATGAGCCGTATACGGAGCTAAGTCTTGCGGTGGTGCCCAGAGTTAGCCGGATACGGGGACTTGTGACTTTGTGGTGAGACTCATCTAGAGGTCGGGTAGACACTAGGATCAGTGGTGTCTTGCGGTGGGAGCTCGGATGAGCCGTATACGGGGAACCCTGGTCTTATGTGAAACTCGTGAACGTCGATACGTGGCTTAACTTTGTGTGCCCGTCACATACGATGGAATCGGGTATCCCCCGTCATTGAAAGGTGTTATCTTGGGTATTCCCTTATCCATGCCTTCGGTGTTAAAACGTACATTTTAACTACACAATGAGTCTTTTAGAGAAATACTGTGTGGGTGCGTTTTGGGTGCATCGTTTTATAAGAAATGTGTGTTTGGGAGCATTGTCTTTAAAAGTGCATATTATGGAAAATGTGTCGTTTCCATTTTAAAGTATATTATTTCGAAGGATCTCACTTTAAACTGGTTTCCCTACTTTTAAAGATATAGTTGTTCATGTTAAAACTCTTGAGCTCACTAGGCGTTAAGCCTAACCTTTTTATTTGTCGGCATGTGCATCAGGTTCCAGGTGGGGGTTGGTTCTAGCAATCCTATGAAGAGATGTGCTTAGTCTTTCGCGAGTGTAAGTATTTGGTGAAGTCGTCCGCAGTTTGGAGATAGTGACTTCTATTGGGTTTTAGTAGCACCCGTCCGTATCATAGACTTTATGTATAGAATGATTGTGTGTATTGAGGTTAAATCTTAGATTGGGATTGCAGACGAATCAATTATTGATGTATTTAGAAAATTTTAATATGTTGCTATTTCCATATTTGAGGATGTTACACAATCGCCAAGCACTATCGTCTGAGATGTACCGTGGGTCATTCGAGTGACGCGATTGGCACTATCGCGGGCGATGTCTGAGGGTATAAAATCCAACTTTGACCTATTTTGACTTCACTTCTCATCTTAAATCGTTTTGGAGCCGGCTTGGAGCAAATTTGGGCGATTTTCTTCCACTTCTAAACCTACCAAACATTTATTGGAGCCTTAGATTAGTTGGAGGCATTTATTGGTGTTAAAGGGAGTTAGAAGACATTTCAAGGGAGCATTCAAGTCTTCATCTTCTCATCATTCACTCCTAGTTTTCTAGGGTTTTGTGTGAAACCCTATATAGTGAGTTTCTCACACTATTTTCAAAAGAGATACTTACCTTATGTGGTTACTTGTTAATAATGCATGTATATGTAGAATGTTTGATCACCTGATAAGTTTGACCTAACTGTCACATTTGAGATTTTTGGAGCTATGGCCTTGGTTATTATTGTGAGTAATAATGTTATGATTATTATTGGTATTTGGGCTTAATAATATGCATTTTATGAGCCATGGGTAGTAGTGGAATATTTGCATGCTTTAGAGTTTTGTACCTAAATTATGCTTGGGATCGTTGGAGTCTTATACATGTATTTTGCGGGTATAGAATAATGTATAGAGACGGACCTTGTACGTACATTAGACGAACCATGAGTAAGTGCTAGGAGGATGTAGTCTTAGGCGCCACTATAATGGTATGCGCCTAGACCTCCGCCATTTGGAGTAATGCCTGGGAGGTAGTCTTCAAGTGTGTCGGGCCTTCGGGATGTTGCTCAAGCGAGTGAACATCAAGGTACATTGACTTGAGGTAAAACTCATTGGTGTAATGGGTCTCCCCCATGATTGACCCCGTTGGGACTTTAGTGGTCGGAGGATTATAATTGATAGTTACATGCTTTATCTATATGCATGCCATGTTTTCTTATGCAACTCACTAGACCCATTTGGTCTAACACTTGATTGTTGGTATGTATCTCAAGTTCTAGTGGCGCGAGCGCCAAGGAAACGTAGACGGATGTAGTGGTGAGCTTGGGAGCATTTTTGGGATGCCAATACGGAAGACTGTTCATGTGGACTTAGTTGACAACCTTTTTGTAATCTTATGTCTAGCTAAATTTAGATTAGAGAGTTGTCATCTATTGTCGCTCCTTATTACAAACTTGTAATTTAAACAGGCATTTGTTGTTCCTTTCGTATGAGCTCATTGCCTTGGCAATTATTATATACCATATTTCCATTTTCCGGAAATTTTGTTAGTCCGATTTTTGGGATGTTACACCAGTCAAGTGGGTGATTTAACAGAATAGAAAGTTCAACCCAGGGCGTGTCAGTGACAAAATGACCCATACCCGACGAGACAATTTATGAGATATCTTTTCTTTTAGCGCTGCATGTTTTCAGAAAATGCATACTATTTGATACAATGTTTTGAAGTTGATATGCATTATGTGAAATGATTTTATTCACACAAACTATGAACTCACTGAGCTTTATAAGCTGACTATAGTATGCATCTCAGACATGGTTTTCAAAATCGTTCGAGGCGAGGCGATAGGATTTCGAACATGAGGCGCCGCCTCAGGTAAGCTGAATGAAACGTATGCCTCAGACAGAAGGAGGCGCGTATTGAGGCGGTGAGCGGTGGTGAGGCGTTGACCTCTGGTTCGTGTTTGTCGGATTAGTTCTTTTCTCAAGGAAGGAGGAGAGCAATAAGGAAGGAGGAGAGTTGTACTTTTTTTAATTAAAACTTGTACTTCTTTATTAAAATACCAAAAGGGCCAGCTAGTTCTACAGTAAAAGTGTCCTTTTTCAGTATAAAAAAATATTTTATGTCCTTTGTCACTATTCTTGTTGTACTTGAATATTATATATATAAACATTGCACTATCTTGTGCCATATATTGTGTATATATATAGTATATATATATATATATTGTATTTTACTATTTTTGTGTGTGTATATATATCTATTGTATAAATTAGTGTATTATATATATCCAGAATCTTGTGCTACATACATAAATATTGAGTGTGTGTATATATATATATATTGTTTTATACTATTTGAATGTATTTAGTATTATATATTTTGTATAAATATTGTATTATATATGTGTGTGTATCCGCCTCGAGGCTTACGCCTCGGACCGCCTCGAGGCTTACGCCTCGCCTCGCCGAGAGAAAACGCCTCGAGTCTCGATTGGGATTTTTAAAACTATGATCTCAGGGACAAAAGGTTTCAAGTTGGATAAAGGAAAATGACACACATAGAAGCTTGCCACTACCATTTAAGTTCAGTATTTATGTCAGGCATCTATTATGAATAAATATTGTAACGCAACTTGGTATGGGACGGGTTAACATTTAAGTTACATATTTATTGTTAAAGTCTTCCGCTGTAAACGGTTTTAATTTAGCCGTTATTTTGGAATATTTTGGAGAATTGTTTTAGATTACGTAACACTTATCAAGGCGAAAATATGGGTGTTACAAATTCAATATCTGATAATTTTTTTCCCAAGGTAAAAGAACTTTTGGTTTGATATAAATAGCATAATGTGTTGCACTTTTGAAATATGAATGTGAATTGTAACAACCCAAACACGCAAAATAAAGCTTAATCGACTTTAATATAAAACGATGCCAAACGGCCCCAAATCAAACAACTATTCAGCTAACAAGGTTCACGGAAACAACCTATTACACAACTGAGATAGTACAAGAGCGACCAGGTCGGGAAACTAGGATTGACGGTCTTCTAAAAGTCCGCTCCCAACTTACAGCTTCTCATTCCAATTCCAAAATCTTCTACGAAGCATTCTCCTGAAAAGGGTTTTTATTTTGAAAATAACGAGGGTTAGACCGGATGGTCTAGTGAGTTCCCTCAAACGGTTATACAACAATACAATTTACAACATTTAACCAAAATAGATTTATAAAACATCATATAAATAAATCACACTACTGACCAATACTACCGTCAAAGACGGCGTGTCTGACTCGCACTGCCTTATTTTGGGACACACCCCCAATGGCATAAACGGGCCACACTCCCCGGTACGAGCAGGCGGGCCACACTCCCCGACTTAGGTCATACTCGCCAACAACAATGTATGCATACATTTCCTCACGACATGACAATAAAAGCATATTCACATTCACACATTTCTCGCATTTATACATTACTCGCATAGAAACCTTTCTTGCATTTATAAATAAATCTCACATATAAATAAAGCATAAATGAAATATAATTATGCTTTAAGTAAATTTCACATTCTTTCATACATTTAAACATTTGAGGCAATCAGTTAGAGAAACTCACATGATCGCAAGAACCTCCTTACGCTTCCTTACGCTCGGTCCAACTCCTAATCGATCACCCAAGGAGATGAAGTATTAGGTATTGATAAAAAAACCCACTACCTGAGACCCCTGACTTCCTAGTCTGCCCCGACTCCCGGCCCCCACTGGGACCCCACCAACCGACTCCCGGTCCCCCTCCCCGGGCGCCCCGACTCCCGGGGTCGCCCAGTTTCACCCGGAGGCGATTAAGGATTCTGCACGAACCCAGACCTCGAACACAACCCCTAAACCTTTAATCCCACGGATAAAACTTACCAATCTAAGCAGGATTTGAACTCTAAACAACATTATTCAACTTATTAACATAATCCATCTTTAGGATTGATTTTAGGGAATAAAATAGGGTTTTCTATCATTTCCCTCAACCCCACAAATCAAACATCAGACCCCCATTCTTGAGAAGGGTATTGCTCAACCTACTATTTCATACACACACACACACACAGAGAGGTCTTAGAAGGCTTACCTTGAAGAGGCTGAACTGTCGATCCCATTTCAGTTTCTTTCTCCCCTTCGCTTTCTCCAAGATCTTGCTCTCTGTTCTTTCTCAATCCAAAATCAGCCGGCAAAGAAAAGAAAAAGGGAGATCCCTAGGTTATACCCCTTTTCTTATAGACTTACCTTTAGTCCCTTGCACTTTGGGTCCTGCACAACTTTCACCCAAACTCTTAACTTTATTAACTCATACATTAGTAAATTAAGGTTTTTTATAATGATATCGACCTAATGGCAAGATCAAGTGTTCATCCCTTCCACTAATAACGATACTAGTAGTAATAGTAATGATAATAACTAGAAACAAGATTGTTTGAAAATAAAAATAAAAGGAAAAGCCTAGAAATAAAATTGTTGGTCAAGAACTTTGACAATCATGAAACACTTAACAGTCTTATAAAAACTTCACATTATTTATTTGGCGTGTCAGATCACCATTCTATAAAACTATTTACTACATCCCACATCTCACCTTCCCTCCCCGGCCCTTCTTCCCAAACACATTATTGGTGAACCTCCTATCCCTCTCCTCGTTTTTCTCCGACAATGTTTTCTTCCCCAATAGCCACCACCATTTTTTAAGTAAATATAATTTCATATACGACAACTAAAACTTATATACACGCCTCACCTTTAGTGAGTTTGAAACCCTTGACCTCTAGAAATGTTAGGTTACTGGATAACGCTGAGTCAAATGCCCTTTAGTACCATCGTTCTTTTCCCCCTTGCACATCCACCATCTCCTATTGCACTCCTCAAATCCACCACTGCTAGTTTCCCCGATGATCACCTCATCTATACATTTGCAGCAACATCCATCGTTATCCTTAATCCAAACGACAAGATCAAATAAGTAGTTAATGCGTTTTAGGAACCAAATTCATAATTACATGTAAACCACATGGACCAACTGTAATTCAATCATATTTATGTAATCCAATTTTGAAAACTTGTGTCACCATCTACTGGGGAAAAATATTCGGTTACCTTTTTCCTATTCACTCTATGTATTTCCACATAATGTTTTCCTCTTTTCCATTACCATTTAGTTTATATGCACCTACTACGGTTGTATATTGACAAGTACTTTTACAAAATGTCTTGGATTGAATGAGAAAAAAGGTAGCAAGTGATTTTTTTTATTGTTGGGTCAAATGAGTCTTCTGACAAATTATTTTTCAATCCATAGTATTTTCTAGATAGATTTGAGAGTGTTATTGATTACAAAATATCACTTCTATACATAAAATGTCTAAACACGTATAAAAATGTCATAAAATTATAAAAATACTTGTTTTTTTTGAAATAAATGACTTCATAGCTTAGTGATTGGAATTACAAAAGGAGGTTACAAGATTGATCATAAAACTAGGCAAGTTAAATAAAGTAGAAGGACATGGAAAGCCCCGAGCTTTCCTAGCAAGGACGTGAGCGGCCCCGTTGGCATGTCTCTTAGAGAAACTAACTGAGAACGAGTCATTTTGGTTAAGGAGGAATCGACACTGAGAGATGGTCTCTCCAAATTCCGAAAGGTCCTCAAGATTAGAGGAGATAGCATCAACAACAAGTTTCGCGTCCGATTCAAAGATTACCCGCTGCAGACCTAGGTCGAGGGCCCACTTGATCGCCTTCGCAAGGGCCATGGCTTCGCATTCCTTGACCAAAGGAGTGTCGTTGATGAACGTCGACCGACAGTGTTATTCCCTAGATTCTAGTTTCCAATCACAAACAATTAATCAAAACAAACAATTCAATTCAATTACCTATTTTGAATTCAATTCTCAATTTAAGTACAACTTTCTCTCTCTAGAACTCTCTCTTTCTCTCTCTACAGATTTTCTCTCAATCGTATTTCTCAAAATAAGCTTCCTTCCTTTGAAAAGTAGAAAATACAAGGTATTTATACCTACATCTAAAAAACAAGGAAAAACAAATACAAATACAATACTTTGACTTTTTATTACAAAAGACTTTGACTTTCACTTAAGAGTTGACTTTCTTAGCTTTGACTTTCTTGAATTTTGAACTTCAGTCTTTTTGATCTTGTATCCAACAGATTTATGCTCTAACAATCTCCCCCTTTGGATTCAAGATCACTATTTAAAGATCTAGCAATTCAGTCTTCACTTTAAGCTCTGTCAGTACAATATCCCCTTTTTCTTTTAACGGTATTCTTTCCAAAACAGTCTTCAAACAATTAACAATCTCCCAAAAACTTTTACAAAACACTTTCAGACTTTGGAAAGAAATTATCTTTAGAATCAGCTCGGATTGCTTTAGCAATAAACGAGCCACAGTCGTTGCGAAGGACCGCTCCGAAGCCCGTTTGATGGGTGTTGCTGAAGATAGTTGCGTCGGTATTGCATTTAAGGAAACCCGCCGGTGCCGAATGCCACAAATCACATTTATCGTGCTGATCATAAATTCTTGACTGGTTGCGCAAGTCGTTAGCCGAAAGCCAATCGTCGAGGACATTAGACGCCTGCTTCGTCGCTCTAGTCGACATTTTGACAGCGTTGTTTTGCCATGCATCATTCCGAAGGTTCCAAATGCTCCAAAGCAACATTAACAACTTATTTCCGAGGGTAGAGTTGACCTCATCAAGGATGGTAAAAAGAAAGGTTTTGAAGTCGTCGGACCGGGTCGCCATCGAATCAATGAGATTCCAAAGATTGGCATCCTACCACACTTTTTTGGCAATCGGGCAATCGATGAAGAGGTGCCAATTGTTTTCCGGGTTGACGTCGCACATAACACAAAGACACGAAGAATTAATTCCCCGTTTTTGGAGATTTACACGGTGCGGGAGGACGTCTTTACCCAATCTCCAAATAAAGTTTCTCACCTTATACGGTATGTTGGCCCTCCAAATTTTAGCCCAATTGTCGTTACTGCGGTCGTGGGTATTTGTTTGAAAACTACTCATCAAGAATCGGTACCCACTTTTGACCGTGTAAACACCGTTAGAATTCCAGTGCCAAATCAACTTATCCTGGCCATTTCTAACACTTGGGAGATTGAGAATTTCCAAACGGTCGCGCAAACAGAAGTCGCAGGAGATACGGTCAAGGTTCCACACACGGGAGTTTGGAGCGAATAGATGACAAACCCGAAGGTTGAGTTCATTGGGGTTGGGCAAAGTTTCCACCCGAAAGTTGAGATCGTCACGGAGCCAAGGATCTTTCCATACGGAGATAGAATCGTCGGATCCCACTTTCCATCTATACCCTTTCTTTAACACAACATGGGAATTCCAGATACTTCGCCAAATGAAGCTTGGGTTGTGACCCAAATTTGCTTCGGGAAAGTCCACCTTTGGGTAGTATTTGGCTTTGAACACCCTACTCACCAAAGTATCCGGGTTCGAAAGGAGTCTCCAAACTTGTTTTCCCAATAATGCTAAATTAAAGGCCGTGAAATCCCGAAAGCTAAGGCCCCCGGAATTTTGAGGAGTACATAATTTATCCCAAGCGATCCAGTTAATAGACCGAGTACCATCCCGTTTTGAACTCCACCAAAAGGTGTTAAGTAACCGTTGGAGGTCCTGAATAAGAGAACTGGGAAGCAAGAAAACACTCATGTAGAACATCGGGATAACTTGGGCGACAACTTTAATAAGAGTGAATCGCCCCGCACTAGAGATCGGTTTTTGTCTCCACTTGGTGAGTCGATGCCACACTTTGTCCTTAATATGCCTGAACACAGATCGCTTATTCCTCCCGATCAAAGACGGGAGACCCGAGTACTTTCCAGTATTTAGCGGTTTGGGAACCCTAAGCACATGACTAATGGCCTTCTTGAAATCTGGGTCAAGGTTGTTGCTACACATGATGCTCGACTTGTCAAAATTAACAGCTAGCCCGGAAGCATTTTCAAAGGTAATGAGGATTTGTTTGAGAGACCTGCATTCATCGATATTAGCTTTGCAAAACAGAAAGGCATCATCCGCAAAGAGGAGATGTGAGATAGCCGGTGCATGTCTCGTAACGCGACAGCCATGAATACGGTTCTTAGAAACAACATCTTCGATGAGAGCAGAAAGACCCTCCATACATAAAATAAACAGGTAGGGTGAGAGAGGGTCTCCTTGCCGGAGTCCCCGCTTGGGAGTGATCGGACCCGTAATCTCGTTATTAATCCGAATGAAGTATCTAACCGAGGTAACACATAACATAACCATTTCAACCCAATGGTGAGAGAACCCCATATTCGTCAGAATGATCCGAATATAATTCCAATCAAGCCTATCGTAGGCTTTGCTAATATCGATCTTGAGGGCCACGTCACCCCATTTTTTTTCGGGTGTTGCGCTTCATACTATGGAGGAGTTCAAAAGCAAGGAGCACGTTGTCCGATATGAGTCTACCTTTAATGAAGGCAGATTTATTTTCCGAAACCATCTTTGGGAGGATTCTCTTGAGACGGTTAGCCAGTACCTTCGTAATATCTTGAGCACGACATTGCAAAGGGCTATGGGACGCAGGTCCTTCATTGTGGTCGGGACTTCACATTTTGGAATAAACGTAATAATAGCGTCATTGATACCTTCGGGAAAAGACCGATTATGGAGCCAAGATACACCCGCCGAGAAGACAGTATCACCGATAGAATCCCATAAATGTTGGAAAAAACGCGAGTTAAAACCGTCGGGACCCGGGGCTTTGTCGGGATGCATTTGAAAAAGAGCCTCTCTAAACTCCTCTTTACTAAAAGGCGCGTCAAGGAGATTGTTATCACCATCCGATATTCTTTTCTGAACAATGTCGGTGACGAGAGATGTCGAGCCAGAGCTTTCCGAAAAGAGGTTTGTGAAGTAATTTGTGGCAATATCACGTAACCCATCGGCCTCCGAAACCCAAACTCCCTCACTATTTTTGAGGCGCTGTATAAAGTTCTTCTTTCGTCTCCCATTGGCGTAAGCATGGAAGATCTTGGTGTTCGAGTCACCATCCTTGAGCCAAAAAAGTTTTGCACGTTGCTTCCAATGTTCCTCTTCTTTGACAAGGAGGGAAATCATTTTTTTGTTGGTATTTTCAAACTCAAGAGCATTATCGGTTGAAGCATGTTCTCTAAGAAATGAGAGTTTTTGCCGGCAAGCTTTAAGCTCTGTTCGTTGAGTAACGTGAAGATTACAACCCCAATTACTTAATTTTCCGGCGACCGTGGAGAGACGATCCGGAAGGTTGTGAGACGAAGCGTCGTTCCAGCTCTCCATGACCACGTCGTCGAAATGAACCTCATGGAACCATTTGTTTTCGAAACGGAACAAATTGTTGGTGGGATAGCGAACGGGAGAATTATTGACCGTGTGGAGAAGAATAGGCGAGTGGTCTGAAATCGGGCAAATCAAGTTTTCAACCCATGCATTTGGGAAGAGATTCATCCATGCATGAGAACCCACCGCACGATCTAATCGTTCCCAAACCTCATTTTGTTTTGCCTTTATGTCTACACCAAGTAAACGGGAAACCGTGCATGGGAATATTAACGAGATTACAATCGGAGAGAGCTTCTTGAAAACCGTGAATACACCATTCGGGGTGCTCATAAAGACCCTTTTTTTCCTGTTGCGAAGTGAGGTCATTAAAATCACCAATGACCACCCAAGGGTTGCTTGACCGAGTAGCGAGCGAGCGTAAAAGATTCCACGAGTTTCTACGTCTTCCCCGTTCCGGGAAGCCATAGAAACCCGTCATACGCCAAGTGCCTTTAATACAATCGATAATTTCAAGATCAATGAAGTTCTGCGAATACGACAAAAGAGAAACGCGAGAGTTGTTATTCCATAAAACACATATGCCGCCACTACGGCCATTACAATCGACTGCAATACAATTATCAAAACCCAAACTGATTTTTATAACATCGATTCTAGACTGCGCAACAAGAGTTTCAAACAAGAAGATAATGTCAGCCCGGGAAGCTGTAATAAGCTCCCTTAAAACCGGAACCGCACGCGGGTTGCCAAGGCCCCGACAGTTCCATGCTAAAACATTCATTGTTCTAGGCAGGCCTGTGAAACGGGTCCCACCTCTGGTTCGATGGGGTCGGAGTGCTCGGTGCCAGACAACTTAACATCAGTTTCAATTTCGGTCCCTACAACGGACAAATCGGCTTTAAGCTTTTTTCCGTTAGCCGTCCTAGCCCTGTCTTTGATGGAGATCCTCTTGCGATTGATAGTGCCATCGGTCTTATTAGACGATCCAATGTCGAAGGCAGTGCCGTGAGTGATATTAATCATGCGACTATTGTTGGGGGAGGTGCCAAGATCAGTTGCATGGGTAAAACCAGTGGAGTGGGACGTAGTGCTAACCTCACTTGCATGCATGGAGGGTACCATATTGTTATTATGGTTAAGGTTAGATGGGTAAATTGGTAACATGGCTGGTGGGGTCTCTTTACAAGAGAGAGTAGGTGAAAATGTGTCAACTCTTGGGAAGTTTGTTTTGATTTTTAGTAACATAGAGTGGGTTGGAGTACCTTTGGTCATATCAATTTTATCTTTTTGTGGGTTTTGGTCAAACAGAGAAGGAGAGTGAGTGGTCTCATCAATGGTACCCTGATCCTCTATCCTACTTGTCGCCAACAAAGGAGAGGGAAGGCTGGATGGGGAAGCTTCCAAACTAGCCTTTTTGACAGTGGGTTCTGAAAAGTTGCTAGAAAAAGAGTGCCTACCCTTTTTGGATTGGGAACCACTCCCAAAGTAAAAAGTGATTTTACTTTTATCGATGCAAGGGTTTTGGTTTACCTTCACCTGAGGAGAGGCCGGTGATCGGAGATTGTTGCCGGAAACCGGATCAGCAAGAGGGTCTGCTTGAATGTCCGCGGTTTTTGAGCCTATAGAGTCGTCCCTGAGTTCCTCCACTCTCCATTCATTCTTAATATCGGAGTAAGTAAAACAATCCCCCACGTAGTTCCCGGAGAGCCAAGGACCATAGAGTTGCACAAGCTTCCTCTCGGGATCTTCCGGGTCGCGTATCGCCACAGCTTTATTCCCACAATCTTGTTTGTCATGGCCCCAAATACCGCATTTGTAGCATATGATCGGCAGTCTTTCATATTTAAACTGTAACCATGATTTCCTGCCTTCGAAGTTGATGAAGAGGCCGACACAAGGGCGTTTATCGACAGGTAAGTTAACTCTTGTGTTGGTGCTTGCACGAATCATATCCAAGTTTGTTCCCCTCCATTTGAGCTCGGCCTTGGGGTCCGCCAATTTGATCCACGAGTTGAGATTGTTTTTTGTGAACAATTTTAACGGGATATTATTGATAGAGAGCATGAGAGGAATCGTGTCTAGTCGGGCTTCCCTCCAGTTCCCTGAATTTGGCCATGGGGTTCCTATGAGGAAACCCCCCCGAAAATATCCAGGGCGTGCGGTGGAGCACCCAGTCTTGATCGGTAGGAGAAGAGAACGTGAACCCGAAAAAAGAACTTTTTGCATCGTTGCCCAGAAGTCTAACCTGCCAATTAGCTCTGAATTTCCACATTCTGCTAAAGATGGTTTTTAGGAAGGAGGTAGAACACCCTTTTCGTGAGAAGACCCTTGCCACCAAGGATGTTTCTAAGAAAGCTTCTAGTTTAAGTTCTTCGACAGCCTGAACGAGGAAAGAGTCGGTAGCATCCTCGACATCGTTATTTGATAGGTCACTGGAGACGTTGAGTTTTGTGGTTAAAGCTGTGAGGTTTTCGATGGTCTCTTGATTTGAAGCCATACGAGAGGATGGGAGGAGCAAAAGGCGGTCGAGGTTAGCAAGGGACGGTGAGTGGGGGAGGAGCTACGGGGGCGACAGAGAAAAACGAAGAGACACTTTGAAAGACAGAGACACCGTCGGGGGAGAGGAAATAAGAATAGAGAAGTAGAGGCAGCTCTAAAGGAGAAGAAACGGAATACTTACCAGATGGAACCGGCGTATGGAGTTGCCGGAGAAGAGCCCTTCTCAAAGGAAATAGACGTTCAAATCCACAGAGGGTTATTTTTATATGGTACCTTTTAAAAATTCAAGAATAATCATATAAAAATACTTGTTAAAAAATAACAAATTTTAAATTAAGAGAGAAATTTTATAAAATAAAATATTATGTTATTTTAATCAAAATTGATAAAAAGAATAAACAAAGCTAACGACAACCATAAATATAATTTTTAAATTTATCAAAGTTTAGAGACTTTACATTAAACCTGAAGGACCAAAATTAAAGTTTACTCTTTTAGCGTTTGTTTTTTAAGAGGTGCTGAAGTCTGAAGTCTGATTTCACTTCTGATTTTTAAGAGGTGGTGCTGAAGTCTGAAATCTGAAACAATAAAACTGTTTGTTTTTGTAAACTGATAAACGTCTGAAATCTGAATCAGTTAATTTTAATCAAATTATAATAAAACCCAAAATCAATCCAAAAATAATTGAATTATATTTTAATCGTTTTTAATTAAATTATCTTCTTCCCCATTGTTGATGATGGAAAACCCAAAAAACCCCACCACCAGTCGGTTCATCCTATAACCCATCTACAACCATAAAACCCATCTGCAACCATAAAACCCATTTCACCGTCGGTTCATCCTATAACCCATCAACAACCATAAAACCCACTTCCAAACCTTAATTCCACAAAACATATTTCGACAAGTTTAATTTCACAAAACCCATTTCAACCAAACTCATCCCCAACAAAAACTCAACCAAAACAATTAGCTTCAAGAAAAAACCAACGGATGGTTTGAAGATGATGAAGACGATGATGAATAAAGGAGGAGTGAAAAAGTCATATAAACAAAATTATGAAAAAGGTGAAAAAGTCAAAGAAACAAGTGGGTGAAGAAATAAGTGAAAAAAAAGTGATAGGTTTGTCACTTTTTGGTTAAGTGAAAAATAAGTGTTAAGTGGACTTAATTTATGAAAAAAAACAAACACACTTAATTGGGTAACCTCTGACCGAATAAGTGATAAGAGGTAAATAAGTCCTGAAATTGAAAAAACAAACAGCCATCTGAAATGTTTAATTGTGTTTTCCTGTCAAGTGACTCGGTGTCACCATCTTTTACTATCATTCGTCCATCCATCTGAAACACACACACACACACCTGTTTGCATTAAACTTAAACTGAAAACCCTAGAAGATCATGTCTTCCGATCGACACGCTGCCTCCAATTCTGCATCTGCCCAAGATAACAATCTGTAAGTTGTGTTTTCTATTCATACGTGAATGTAGTCTGTTTCGCATCCTTTGTTTTCTGTAACAATTGCTTATTCCGATCATCATTTCTAGCTTTGTTCGCATCACTGAATTACTCTGGAATTTTCTTTATGCTTGTATAGAATCCGAATTTAAAATTGCAATTGAGTTTATCCGGTTCCGGTTCCAAGCCATATAATTTATTCTTTTCCCAACAAGCACACACATTTTTTCGGTAATATAGAATCCAAGGTTTAAAATTGGAGCTAATTTGATCAAACCCGGACGGACCTTATTTTCCCCAATTCCAACCGTAAGGCTTGCAATTTTATTTGAAAAAGGAACATACTTCTGTTGGTCTTAAGTTTGATTTGGCTTTACATCAACGGGAACTCATGTAGTCATGACCTTTAAGCATCTTTCTTCTGCCAAAAGAGATAAAAGCAGTGCACAACATGTCGAGGAAATCATTGAACATATACAGCAAGAAGTAACAGAAAGGAGGAACAAGTACAATGGCATATGAACTGATGTATAAAGGGTTGATTTAATGGTGATTTTAGTCATACACTCATACCTCGGTGGGATTGGATCACAATTAATATAGTACAACCTAGTCTGGACTTCCTTATTTAGTTTGCATCATCCCTTCTCGAAATAAGCCTGCAAAACAACATTTATAGCCTTCTAAACGTTTGCATATCAGAAGGTCAACTTCCCTCTGGCATTATCTTACTTAATCAAACTGTCCTTTAAAGTTCCCAAATGGACCACATTTAGCTTTCCAGGTGGCCAATGATATGAATTTGGCTGCCCATGGGGATCAGTTATGCCCAGCCTCCTGATCTGAATTCGAACTGTCCATGTGCTGAATAAGCTTCACATAGCTACCATCATATCATCCTCTTCCACCATAGGGACCTTACACAAAATGTCTAGTCCAACCCCATATTTTACTGAATTGATGTTATAAGAGCATCAGGATTGTTGGCTGATTATGGTTGTGAAACTCTGGCCACAAAGACAACTCAATTTCTTATGTTGATAATAATAAAACCTAAAATCATAGCATATATGTGCTGCTGTATGCATATTGGAAGGTGCATCATCTATGCAGAACTTACTCTATTCACATTAATTTGTACTGAGGATTTGTTTCTTCGTTTGCTATAGATTTCTTGACGTATCGAACGAGGCTCCTTTATGTGGACAGCGGAAGCGTACAGGCATTGTTGGTAGCATTTTTTACTGCCTACTTTTGGCAAGTATAACATCTTGTCTCTTTAATAATAGATAAAATCTATGGAAACCACCAAATTTACCACCAAACTCACCATTTCTTTTTCCTTCTGAAGAGAGTGTAATTGTTAGGAGAGGACGTGTGTCAATGCATCCTTTTATTGACTTTATTCTATAAAAAGAGTGAGTTTGGTGAGAATTTGTGGTGGTTGCATAGATTTTTCTTTGATAAACTATCAAGGATTTTAGATCACTGTTATTTGTCAGAAATTAGGCTTAATTTCTTTTATTCTAGTCAGGCTATGCTGCATTGTCTGTAGGAGCTCCATGGATCTTCAGATCCAAGCAACACTTGATATCACAGTGGCTCTGTACCTCCGATGTTGTTCTATTGGCAGTCACAGGTTATTACTGAATTCTACTTTTACTATCTGTATGCTCTGGTGATGACTTGGCTTTTTTTTGCTTCATTTGACATCATGATGTTATTCATTGATATTCTAAGCTGACTTTTTATTTAATACAGCTTCATCAAATTTTATGTTGTAATGTTCACACATCTTAAGGCAGTCTCAAGTCTGTATTTCTATTTATTTTGGAAATGAGTTCTTCTTAAAAGTTATTTTCCTTGCAGGCATCTTCCAGCAGTACATGGTTTACCAAGTCAAGAAAATAAGATTACAGGTTATATAGTATTGTTTTAAGTTTTCACTGACAGATTCCTAGAATACGCTTACGCTAATTCCCAACTGTTATTCATTGTTATAAAGAATTTAAGTTTTCTATCCATGTAGCAAATATATATATTTATTTTCATCTGAGGTTTAATCACTCATGAAATTTTTGACGAGGTTTAGGCTTGAATTAGTAAATGATGGTGCCTTATGGATTGGAGAAACATGGTAATGGATGTTTCAGAATTTTAAACTCTTAACATCTAGAAATAAGTACACAGTTCACTATGGTTCAACGAAGTGCTACTTTTAGAGCTGAAACCATGTAATAACAAAATTAATTATTTGCTTGTGAAATTTTTTGTTGATTATTGTTTTCTATGAGGTACCAACTGGTGGTCACATAATATACTTTCTTCTTATACATAATCATAACATTGATTTTGTTTGTGTAGGGTTACTATATTTTTAGTCAAAAGTTGAAGCATATTATTCGTCTGCCATTTGCCACTATTGCATATGGTATGTATATTTTTATTGTAACATTGCTATAAAGCTTGTTTTGGTTCTTGATATTCTTGTATATGATATGCATATCCTTATTATAACATTCCTGTAAAGCTTGTTCTAATCCTTGATGTTCTTGTATATGGTATGCATATCTTTATTGCAACATTCCTGTAAAGCTTGTTTTGACCTTGATGTTCTTGATCTGTGTTCATAGGTTCAAATATTTGATTGCATCAAAATACTACAACTAGATGTGGAAAATTTAATGTCAAAAGAAATTTGGAAGCTTGGGGAAGACCAAAAATGATTAGGATGATAATTTACAAGATAACCAATCATGGATTTCATGGAAGTATTGTTTTGACAGAATTGCAAATCTAGCATAATAGTAATAATAGCCCAAGTAGTAAAGGCTTATTGCCATTCAAGTAATAATAGCCCCTTTGTGAAGATGATGAATGTGCTACTTCAAATATCTAAGCATACCACCTTGATGTTTATGCATTATCATGCTTAACACGTGAACTGAATCTTCCAGATCATTTGTTTAATTTAGAAGTTATATCTATGTAGACTGGTCCATAATAAGCTTTGTAGAGGGGGGGAGGGGGGAGGTTCTTCAAACTCATCATAGGCTGTTGATTCTTGATCCATTGGTAAAAGACATGATATTCTTTATATATTTTAGCACTAGATATAGGAAATACTTTTAGAAGAAAACTAATCTGACCAGGATGTTGTTTTCTCTAAATATATTGTGTCCTCCTCGATATACGCTGTTAGGAGCTAAGATTACAATTCAATCCACTTCTCACATACTTAGTAGCCACCCACATTTGCTTCAAGAGTAAATAAAGATTCACAAACAGTTGCCAGTGACAAACAAATAAAGCTTTAGAGGCACAAATTCTCAAGATGATGGTGAAGCAATATGATCAACAATATTTGCAAGGTTGAAGTAAAATTTTCCAAACACCATTTGTACAGCCCAGACTCATGTAACAGCCTAGTTCAAGCTAAGTTGATCACCAGTACCAAACAACACTATCTTGAAGAAGCTAACACTATTCTAAAAGGGAAAATTGCATTAAAATGGAACCAACTTTCACCTAATTCCTATTTTGGGGAACCAACTTTTAAAATTATCATTTTGGGGTTTGAATCAAACTTCTTGTTTATTTAAGGGTCTGGTTTACCTATTGAACAGGTAACCGGTAATAGAATATGACATGGCAACCTAAAAATTTTAAAAAGTATTATGTGGATATTTATTGCCATAATATCATTTAAGAAAAAGTTAAAAAAATTAAATTAAAACCCATGTTCATATCCTTTATCTTTAAACCTTCTGGGTTGTGGGTCTCATACTCTGTTGCTCATCCCCTCAAATGTCCCCTCACCTCCATGCTCCTCCCCCTCACCACCCTTCCCCCTCCCCATCGTCGCCCTTCCCCCTTCTCCCTGCTCCTCCCAAGGCTCGACTTTGTAGACATCGACATCTGAAATAGCGTCAAATCGGAAGGGTTTACCGCAAATCTTACGCCTTAAGTAATATCGTACGAGATCTTCATCGGTGGGATGAAACCTAAAACCAGGAGCAAGTGAAGAAGGCGCTGGTGGTAGCGCAATGACTACTGCCATATAGATTGAAGAATTTTGAATGTGAAGAGAGAAAGGGAAGACGTTTGATTAGGGTTTTATGTTGGCATTTGATTCAGAGAAAATAAAAAAAGAGGGATTTTTGCTTGATAATTGGTGTGGAAAATTCTTATAAAGTTACTAGTCTTCAAGGGTTTTAAGGTTCAAGCTTCTTCTTCATCATCTCTACCACAACCTGGTGTGGTTGAAGTACAACCTCTGTTTGGATTCAAGATTGATATTTTTAATCACTATTTGATATTTTTACTTATTTTAGGGATTTGATATTCTTAATATAATGATTTTATATTTGGATTCAAGATTGAGATTTTTAATCACTATTTGGTGTTTAGATTTAATTCAAGGATTGTGAATTTGTGTTTGGGATCTGATACACAATTACACAGAGATCAAATCCATTGATTTTTAATGAATTTTGTTTTGGTTTTCTGTCTTTGGAGATAATAAAAAAAAATAAATAAAAAGATTAAAAGGTCATTTTCATCATTTACACAGGTTAATCGACATAACATATAATCAACAATTTTATTACAACTTTATTAAATTCCTATAGATAAATTTATTTATGATGCAACTTTATCTATAAAAAAACAACTAAATAACTCCTAAGTTGGAATTACATATCATTTTTTTAATGCCGATTTTTGTCAGATTTTAGTTGACCTTTTTTTTATTAAAAAAATATGCTATATGATATTTTGGTTGAATAGACAAATGTTTGTAATTAATTTTTTATTTTAAAATATGATGTGGAATTTTATTTTTTACATAAAAAAATTCTGTGCCATGTCAGCATTGTTGATTTATATTTAAAATCATAATAATGAGGTGGAATCTTAGTTGGCAAACACATGGGTCATGTCATAATTAACAGGTCAACAGGTAAACAAGACCCTCAAATAAATAATAAGTTTGATTGAGACCCCAAAATGATGATTTTAAAAGTTGGTTCCCCAAAATAGGAATTAGGTGAAATTTGGTTCCATTTTGATGCAATTTTCCCATTCTAAAACAATTCTACTTTCACCTGGTGTATTTTGTAGATGATTAGAGATAAATCTTCTGAATAAGTGAACAAAGAAACGAACCACATTTTCTACCTAAAAATAAGGAAATGGATCATATCCTTTTTATTGTGTATGAAATTTGTGGTTTCTATTGGTGCAAGTCCTTTCAATCAAGAGTGTGATGGAGGAGATAGCTTACAATCATGACTTTGATCATTCAAGCATTTGATTAGGAGATTTCACCATGGTCTGAACATTTTGTCAACGACTGGATAGTGCTAGCTTCTAAAATGCATGATTCAGTGAAATCAATCCTTCTTAAAGAGTAAAGAAAGTAAAGCCCTATCTGGTGTTTCCAACCAGATAGTGTTTTTTTTGGTCATTGGATTGACGATCTAAGGCACAGGATAGGTTAGATGGACCTTCATCTAATGCAAGGTGCGGTATATACGACCAGAAGGCAGAAACATAAAAAAAAAAGTTTTGTGAGAAGCAGACGATGTATCCAAAATGATAATACAAAAGCTTCTATGATGGAACAAAATAAATAAATAATGGTCTTTTGGAAATATATTTGTGACCGGTAGATCTGAGTCAACTACTTCATTTTGAATCTAGGTACTGCTGCGATGCTACTTGTCATGGTTTGGGAACCCCATATAAGTATTCTTCCAATTGCTATGTTACTCAGGTAACTCATCTTCTGATATTAGAAGCTGAAACTCTAATTAAATATTTAGTGTTTGAAGTTTCTCATTCATTATCCTCAACTTTTTTATGGTTGGAGTTTGGGAAAATATTGTAGAGATAAGTCTCTTGATATTCTCCCATGATCTAGTTTCAGTGAGTTCATATCATTGTTGATTGCTCCATTTATGCTAACATTAGTTAAACTGTCAATGCAAGCTGTTCGAATTGTGTGATTCCTATGTTACACCACTAGAACTTCTGTTGAATCATCTTGTAGTATGATAGAATTGTTGAAAAGTAGGATAGGTTAATTTCTAGGACTCAAACAAAAAAGATGTAGTACATCATCTGCTTAATTGTAATATTACCCTTTTTTTGTGAAGTATCATGATGCAAAACCCTAAACACTGAAATAGACTTTACTATCCTTTTCATATCAGTATGCAAAATGGTATTATATCACAATTGGCTAAGGGGGCAAGCCCAAACTACATAGCTAAGCCATCTATCACTCAATCCAGTCAGCCAAAAGAAGAGATACTTGGCATCCGAAGATAAATTTTACACTTCGTGAGCCTTGCATGTTCAAACACCGTTCAATGTTCACATTACTGCTTGAGTAAAATAGACTCACCACCCTTTTAAGCTACTATGTATCATGTTTCAGACTTCGCCAGGTCCCCCTTCCTGTATTTATTTCTATCATTGAAAGCAAGGCCTTTAACTAATCTTTAGAAGTTTACTTAAGTGTATCAGAGGACAAATTTTACAGTTAATTTGGGAAGTTGGAAATAGTAAGCAAGTGTATGAAATGAACTTAACTAATTTGTAAGCTTTTGAATCACACTGTATAATGTTATATTAGCTATGGAGACAGTTCAAAATAGTAATACACTTATGGATATGAGGTTGTTTGAACAAGTAAAAAAGCTATAAAGCCCACAGGTAATTTAATTGACTTTCTTTGCTGTAATGATCTTTTCAAGGACTTTCTTAGCTTCGTTGTAATTTCAGGATTATCATGGTGACTGAAGTTATTTTTGCTGGCTCTTTCATGAGTGTCTATATTGGTGAGTTGTCATGCATACCTTTGCAAAGTTTAAAGCCTTTGTCATTGAGGATTGCAGTAAGTAATGATGGTGTTTATAGAATTGTTTCTGCTTTTGGTACTCATTCTTTTAGTATCATCACTATCAAGTGATATGATGTTAGAGATTCAGAGTCTATATAATGTAATTTTCACTTTAAACATATTCATGTTCTGACTCAAGTAGACATTTTATAATTGAAAGTATGGTCGTACCAAACTGTTATGTTCTGCTTTTCCACCAGGCCACAAATGATCTGATGTTACATGCTCTATAATTGAGCTCCTACATTCTAGACTGGATTTCTATTCTGTTAAAGTTTATGGCACTTCTCTGTTTGGTATTACTAATTAACTATTTAACTGCCACCTGCAGGTAATGTTCACCAGTACAATTCATTGGAGTCCCAGCCAGATGTTTTAAAGTCACTGTATTCTCCCCTACAACCATCAAGCTCCTTGGAAGGGTTGAGGTAGTGATACATCTATGAGTTTACCTCCTTAATCCTCAATTTAACTTGTTTAAAATCTGGGTCATTTATTTAGTTTTTTTCTAGTATGTTATGGTTGTTTGAGGTTGATGCCTTTTCCTGTGCCCTTCTCATGTTCTCACTCTCCATGAATGAATTAGTCAACTGCTCAATCTGTTCCTCATCAGAACTGTATCGAGCTTTTGTATCTGCTTCAGTGACTATAAGGGTTTGGGGTAAGAGATGAAGATGACTTCACAGTTAGGAAAAGTGAATAATAACATGATTGAAGAAGAAAGCTTTAAATCGTAAGGAAACCTGATTGCCAGCATAATCGGCATGAGACACTCTTTGGTATTCATGTTGGGACTTTAGCCGGTAGTAGGCCGTCCTAGACATCTTTGACTTTTCACACGATAAGACAAGAAGTGACTCCTAAAGCTATGCTACCCTCTCCTCGCTAAACAACAATGATGATACTGGGTGCTTCTGGGTTTCCTTCTCTCACAAGTTGTTTTGTTTTCACATAAAGAAAGATGGCTCACCATTCATGTTATTGAGTACATCCTGCCAAGGAGAGTTTAGCAATTATTATAGGTTGAAGGGAGTATTTAGGACATATACCTTTATCACCCTGACTATGGAGATTTTGGTTAGATAGATGAATGTTGCATGACAATAGGAGAAACTAGAATCATAATGTTTGTCAACAATAAGAACTCAAATCTTTTCAATATTTTTTCTCCAGTAAGAGTACTGATTACTTATATGGTTATGCATGACAGTTATTACGATGGCGGTCGACTCTCTGATCAGCAAATGGCTTTGCTACAGTATCAGCAAGAAAACCTTAACTTTCTGAGCGAAGAGGTAAATAATGACCAAAAGTTTTTGCAGTTAAAAGTGGCCGTATTCTTATAATTTTTTAGTTGATTTAAACGAATCCTGAGTAAGACCTTGGTTATCTGACATGTAGATTCTGAGGTTACAAGAATGCTTAAGCAAATATGAAAGATCTGATGACGGCATGACACCTCAGGTAAATAAAAAAGTTATCTTTTTTTGGAAGGGAAGTGGTGGGTTCTGAAATGAAGACTAGATTCTTTTTCTTGTAATGATGTTTGGTATGTAGTAATAATAAAAAAGGATATAATTGCAGGTTGATCTTGCTCATCTATTAGCAGCTCGTGATCAGGAACTACGAACACTTTCAGCGGAGGTGATGATTGTTTTGTTTTTGTAGTTGTTTAGTAATTGACTTTAAAGATATAATAAAGAATGGTTGTTGTTGCAGATGAATCAATTGGAAAGTGAGCTAAAACTTGCACGATCTCTGATTGGTGAGAAAGAAAGTGAAATTCAGCATGTACAAACAACCAACAATCAGGTAAATGTGTTGAGATTTTGTTAAAGTGACAAAAATATATTGATGGTGAATGAAATGAAATGAAATGATGATGGTATTGGTATGTTTATGTGTAGTATGTGGAGGAGAATGAAAGGCTGCGAGGCATACTAGGAGAATGGAGTACCAGAGCAGCAAAGGTAGAGTTTTAGTTTTGTTGTATATATATAATATGTGTGAAATTAAAATGTTAATGATTGATTGTGGTGTTGGTATGAATGATAGGTTGAACGAGCGTTGGAGGTTGAACGGATGTCGAACATGGAGTTGCAGAAGAGGATGAAAAAACCCACCACCACTCAATCTCATCATGGCTAATCACTTCACTTCAGTTGTAGTCTACAAATACAATACATGGTTAGGAGTTAGAACTTATTAGGAGCTAGGAGGAGTAGTAAGTAGTAGATGAGATGTATATAAAGAGTTGTTTCAATCTTTTTCTACTTGTACTCAGAATGTTAATTGACTGATTGATTATTGGATTTTAATGTTTAGGAGCTTGCTTATTATTCTCTAATAATTACAACAAACCCCTTTCCTTTTTCAATAAAAAAAACTTATACTAATCTTTTAATTGAATTTAATTCAAAAATTAACAAACAAGAAAATGTTCTTTTTAACTACCTGGCTTGCTGGTTTTGGATTGGTTTAGTAAAAACAATAATCAACTAGTAAGTAATGAATTTTGAAATGTCAAAACAAAGTAGTATAAAATCAGCTTTTTAAAAAACACCAATTTGTAAAAAAAAAAAAAGAAAAAAGGGTAGTAAAATACAAGAGAAGAGGAGAGACTGTTTTTGGTGCTGAAGGACCCCAGGCCCTTTCTTTTCTTTGACAAGAAGAATTTCTCTCAAACTCACCGCCAACAGCAAAGAAATGGTACGAATGCTTAATTTTCATTTGCTATCCAACTCTTCTTCCTTAGTTTGAATCCTTCCTTGGATTGGGTTTTTAATGAATTAGATTGTTGTTGTTTTTGTAGTTTGAATTGTAATAATAATAATAATAATAATAATCAGAATAGATGGAGCCACCGCCTGAAGAACCCAAATCGTGGGATGAATTATACAGCATAGATTTGATGCCTTCGGAGTTGTTTCTAAAGTTTAGGGAACAAATTCAAGGGTTTCGTGTTGGTCTTAATTTGGAGGTATTTATTTACTTACTACTCTCTCTTTCTTTTTTTTGGTTTTCTGATTTCCAGATTTTGACATAATAATAGTAATTGTGGTTCAGTTCTACAATGCCCCAACCAACGAGTGCCAAGCAAAGCTGGTTTTGAAGCCTTTATCAGATGACAGAAGATGGAAATTCATATACGAGCCTTTACATCATGATGTACGCCTTGTTTCCAAGAAAATCCCACTAACCAAATTCCTCAATCTACAGGTTTAATCTTATTAACATCCACATCCACATCCTATTGTTTATTTGGAAATATTTATTTATCGACATAATATAATATAATGTAATGCAGGTAGGAATAGGTCATAGCTTTCAGTTGCATACAACTGGTTGGAAATGGAAGCTCACTACTTGTTTAGGTGGAGACGGGGTATCTCGCATTCGCAATAAGACATCTCTTGGTTTGTACCCTGGTGTAGATATGCGTTTCGGATGGAGGGCAGACTATGTTCTTCCAGAATTTACAGGGCAAGTATACATTTTCTATTCAAAATCACATTTTTTTTAAAAATATATGTATAGTATTTGTTGAAATATAGTCCTTAATGTGTGTCTTCTTGTAACAGGGGGGTGGGGACTGGTGAACCGTTATTTAACATGAACTCAGGTCGATTAGAGGCATCACTTGACAGAATTGAGACCATTTTAACCCATACATGTTTGAGTTCGTCATCAAATGATCAAGTATATCCATCTCTTTTTGTTTTTTCTTGGTTATTTGATGCATGAATTTGAGTCTGTTCATATTATCATCCTGTCTGTCTGCAGGTCATCCTGGAATCACCACCAAGTTGACAATGCTCTCATTTCCATGTTCATCAGCTGCTTGCCATTTTGGCTCTTAACAAAGGAAAGATTCAGATGCTGAAATTGGCATGTATGGTTTTGATTAGGATGATATGGTGTGCATTATCAGTTGTCTTCAACTCAATATACTTGTTCATATAATATCAATGTTTTTTGAGGTCCATCACTATCCATCAAACCCACATTGGTTAATAAGGAAAATGAGCTGCAATCATTCATCTATTCTATTCACTCAAAATCTAGATTCAATTCATTCAGTGGCTGCCTTTTAATCTCTTCTCCAAATAATCATCAACTTGTTTTTCATTTTTAACTGATCATTCGACTCATTAAATCTTTCTCAATTTCCTCACACTTTACCTAATAAATTTCGGGATTCGTCAACTCAGATTCAGATCTAAGTGCTGGAAAATTTTGGAGACGCTTACATACCACTTTACATAATTGATTTCGGGATATCATAATTTTTGATTTGTAACTTGGATCCGTATGAAGTTGATTATTATTTTATTAAGATCTAAGAGATTCAAATGAACACATGATGAACGCAAAAATAGAAAAAAGATACCAACAAAAACGTGTAAAGACAGTTGTAGATTTACTGAAAGTAACAGTGTTAATGTAAGTAAAAACTTGTTATTGTATTTAACACTAGTTGCATTATTTTTGTTCCGAAGATTGTAAGATCTATTGTTTTAGAAAAATAGGAGATGGAAAAAAAAAAAAAAAAAGAGAAGAGAAGAGAGGAAATAATAGTTACAGAATGAGGGATGTTTTTGACAGAAAGTAAAAAATTAACATATTTTTCAATAGACAATATTGGAGCATAGAAACTGTAATTTCCCTTACAATTATAGTCGACTAGTCTTCTTTCAACTTTTTGTTTGCTTCTTGAAAAGAGGTATTTATTTTGAATATTTAATAATAATCAAATTTTTTATATTAAATTAGGTATTTGATCAAACATTACATTTTTTTTCCAAGAAAAGGTATAAATAAAAAAGAATTCCAGTTTATTTTACACACTCAATGCATATTTCAATATAAATTTTCTTACTGGATTATTTTTTTTTTGGAAAAATTAAAGCAATATATATATATAAGAAAAAAACAAAAAATAAGTTAAAATACAAAAGATACATGAAGCAAGGAAAAAAAAATGTATTATTTGTTCTTATAATAACTATAAAAGAAAAAAAAGTGGTGGCCAAAAGCCTCCCACATGAATGATATATCCAAATGCTCATTTCTCTTCCAATCAATTCTTCCATCTCAACTTCCATAACCACCTCATCTCATTCTTAAAATATCAAATCATCCAAAAACAAACCGAGGTATCCTATTCCTACCTCTTAACACAATGCAAAACCTTAATTACTATGTCTCAACATTCTTGTCTTGTATAATACACTTCATTTTCTAGCAACCAACACACACAAAACAGGCTCTCATCTCATACATAGCAATATCCATTAAAAGCATTTTTCACTTCAATCAAAAAAAAATTTTTTTTTTTGAAAATTTGATTATATAGACCATGTATATACACTGGCAATTCAATACAAGATCTATGACAGCAAGTTTTCTTTCTTAAACTTGAGGTTGGCCCTACCTTGCCTTGCAGTTGCAGGTAGGTAATTGCAAGTGTGATGTTTTAAATTCATTCAAATTTATATGTTTTTCTTGTATCTACCTACATCTTCATAAAAAACCATAATTTAATGGCTTTTCTTTTTTATACTTGTGGGTTATGTCTCATCTTTTCTCTATCATTGCATTGTCTCTCTATCTCTATTATTGCACTCAAAAACAATAAACTTCAAGACTTTTTATGTTCTTCACATATCCAAGTTAAGGAATACCATACCTCGGGGTTTGGAGGAATTCGTAGAACAACTTCTGATGACGACAATTGGAATCCACAAACCCGCCTTCCTGATGCCTGCTTGCTATGGAGCAAAGAATCATCAAAGAGTTTCCAGCCTAAAGATGATGATCTCAATGTGAGTTTCTGCTATGTTAGATTTTCCTTTGTATCAATCAACAAGACTTTTCTGGTTGATAATAAGCTTCTGTAAATAAACAGGACAATGAATTCAGGATCTTCACAGGGCATAAAGAAAGAAGAAATTTCAGTACAGCTTCAGAAAGACTCTGCTTATCAGCTACAAGCTACAAGTCAGACCCAACTTCAATTTGACCGGTTGGCTGATCAAGTATTTGTTCAAGACAAGAGACATGAGTTTGGACAGTTTGTTGCACGTGAGGCGGTGCTTGATGAAGAATATTGGGCAAGTGTTCCTAAATTCTTTAGGGTGCACTCGACAGAACGGGGACCATTGTTCCATGTTTGGCAGGACCTTTCTTTGTATAGAACAGATGGGAACATGATGGAAAAAAGTGGAACAGACTTGTTCCACCCCCACCCCAAGGAACAAGATGTAACAAACTTATATTTTACCAATATAATCTCAAAATAAAACCTAATTTTCTTCTAAAACATCAAATAGTCTCTTTCTTTATATTTTATTTATTGTAATTTATGCCTGAAGAAAAAATTCTAATGATATATTTTGTTATAAAACATACTTATTTTATTATAAATTAATCAAAATATATATAAACGACTCACTAGGGATAAATTGTCTGTTCTGTCATGTCTCTTTCACTCATTCATCAGCTAAGTTGTTTTGGCATCTGTTGTTTGCTAATTGTGGCAGACAGCAGCATGGCTGCGGGCAGAAACACACTGGGAAGATAGGAGAGATGATCGGTATGAACTATATATATTCAGTTGGGTTCTCACAATCTACATTTTCCATGTGTTTTAATGATCTTATTTCTGATTTAAGGCATGTACCAGGCAGGCACAATTTTACAATTCACTTGCATATAAAATAATTCCTTCCTTCACAATCACAAATGACTATTATGACCAATAAGCAAAAATCAACAATAGCATGCATAAACCTAATTTTCATTTTTCTCATGTTACATGAATCACATGTTCAGATGCAACTTTCAGACTTGAAAAATGACCAGTACAAATGCCTTTGGCATATAGAAAATTGGAAGGTATTAATTAATGCTGCAACTGACTGATACTAAACTCTTCTCAATAACACAGATTTGTTGATAGCTACAAAAGGAAATTTACAGAGCAGGTAAGATCCTTATCGCATATTTTACCCTGAAAATGGATTATTGAGCATTATCTCATTCACAATGTTTTCCACTTGATTAGGAGTTTAATGCACTAAAACGGCACTGTGAAACAAAACGTGGACAAAAGAGTGCCTGCATTGTCACGGTATAAGCTTCGACACATTGTAATTTTGCTTCCTACTTTTTTCTACATTTCTCTTATTGGGATAATATTCCACTAAAATACATGAATGCCAACTCTTCAAACCTTGATTAGGTAAAGAAAGAACACGGGAGTGAGAGACATACAGTACTGAAGAGCATAGTTGGAACCCTCGATGTCAGCATCCGACCCTTCTTGCATGGAGAGACCTTTCCTGGGGTAATTAATTACCATTTTGATGCATAATGCAAATTGCAACTGTAGATGAACTAACAAGTATGCTGAATCTCAGGAAAAAGTGAAAGCACCTATATTTTACACTACAGAGAGAAAAGAGCCCAAAATTCAATATGGTTACATTGCAAACTTATGTGTAGCCAAATCAGCACGTCGACAGGGTATTGCAAGAAACATGTTACATTTTGCCATCGAGTCTGCCATATCAGATGGTGAGATTTGTATTCTGTTCATTATCTTCTTAAACAGCGTAAACAAGTTTGACGCTAGGATGCTATCATACATACCAATGCTTAAGATGATCATTGTAGAAGGAACCATATGCTTGATGGTTAACCTATATTTTAGTTTGGCAGGTGCAGAACAAGTGTATGTGCATGTAAACCGGAACAACATAGCTGCACAGGAACTGTACCAAAAGATAGGATTCGAGGTATTATACCACACAATTTTCCAGCTTCTGATTGATTTTTCTTGATGATTTTCTCTGAAGTTGCTTTAACATCATTGTCAGGTGGTTGATCGGGCCAGCCTTCAATTATCAGGAGATAAAACGTACTTGCTTTGCTACAGAGTGTAATACATGAACACGTATTCTCCATTCTTGTATCATGGTAAATAACCCCATGACAAACAACTAGAAAAGATTCCGACTATTGTACATCATTGTACGTAGTTTAAACAGATGAATAGTTTTGCCTACAAGCTTATTGATATCGGCGATCACCAACAAAATTTATCTTATTACTCTGGTATAACATGTCAATTATCAACGTCAATTGGTACAATATATAGCGTTGTATAAGTTATGATGTTGTATGGAGCAAGTATAAATACATTTGTGATCAAAACACCTCATGGGGCATTATTGGAGAGATGTAAGATCTTTGTTGCTGCCACATTCCATTAAGCTTAAGGGTATTTCGGTCTTTTTAATTTTTTTTTTTTTTGTCTTTTTCTTAATACAAAATAAAACAAAATATTGTTTATTATATATACTTACTATATCTTAAAACATTTATACAGAAGTCTTAAAAACATATTATGATGGATAAGGTACTAAGGGTGTATTTGTTAGCAGCTTAACGAGTTTAATGAGATTTACAACTTATTCCATCAATTATACATGACTACTTGGTAGTGCTTAATGATATAGAAATCCAATTTTTTTCCCAAACCTGCCCTTCCCATTAAAAAATACATGCTCCTTCTGTCTATAAAAAAACCCCTTCAAAACAAAAATGTTCCCAATCTATACAGAGACAGTTTTATCCATACAAACCAAACAACCACTAATTTATGCATAGGTGCAAGTTTATAGACCTTCATAAAGATTGCTTTCCACAACTCCACCCCTATTCAGCCGTATCCTTTTTACCCTGAATGGGGATGATAATTAGTGTTTATCTCAAAATCTTAGTAATTATATATATATATATAGGCCGAGGTTAAGTAAAACCAACAACAACCAATTATCCATACGCTTTCACTTCATTCATTCCAAACAAAATGGCATCTACTTCATTTACATCATCAACCATATATGTAGTCTATATTCTTTTCCTTCCAAAAGAGAACACTACATCATCATCATCATTGATATCCTAATCATGCTATGCTATCTATAACCAAAAACATGCGCTGCTCAAATTGATGAATATCGCAATGGGAAACTGTGATCATGCACTTGAGTGTTCTTCAATATTTGACTCCCTTTCAAACCAGTAATTCTCACCTCTTCATTCGAGTGTCCATCTAGAAATACATTTGTGATCTGCATCCATTCCAATTTAATTATTATTATTACTATATCATCATCAAATACTATCTATCTATATATTGTTCATTTCCACTCCATACCTGAGTGCACCCAAACAGCTTCACCATTTTCAATGATGCACAACTATCTACAATCAATCCCAGGGCCTCATTCGTCATATTGCGGCACCAAGATAAATCCAAACTTAACAAATTTCTTGCATGTTTCGCAAGTGATAAAGCAGTGTGGTTCCCAACCTGAACAACAAGAAGCAAACAAACCAACCCACCCATTTATATCAGTTATATAACCCATACAAAGATAATGAATGACTGAAAAAGGCAAATGTAGCAGTTGTTAAAAGAAGGTACCTCATCAACATGATTCAGCGATAGTTCCTTCAAAGGCTTTCCACACGCTTCAATATATGCAGCTACAGCCTCATCACTGTCACATTTATTATCAGGGTATCTTATAAACCAAAAACATGCATGGTGATAGAAGAAAAAACAGTCCTAATAAGCACACAGTTACTGTGTGTCATGTTAGACACATGCAACCAAGACAGAGGTCACACACACAGTAACTGTCCTTCCCTACAACAAACCTATTACTAAATGTCATTACAAATGAACCTCATTAAAAAGAGAAAAAAGTAAATGTGAAAACATAAAATAGAAGAAAATGGGCAAACCTGAATGCATTGCGGCAAAATTTCATTGTTTGAATTGTTTGACAACCATTTGCTAGATGTCCTATTGCGGTATCCGTCAACTTACTCAAGTTGGTCAGATCTATTGCACATAACCCAGGGCAACTTTTGGCAATGGCTTTCAATGATTTATCTGTCAATTTCCTAGTCAAATTAAAAAAACAGGCATAATTAATAAGAGATAAAGCATGTATGACATACAAACTCTGAAAGACTGAATGTATCCTGCAAAAAAAGAAACACTCACGTGCAATCTGCCAAGACAAATTCCTTCATCTTCTCACCCCGAACAGCCACAAATTGTCTAATGAAAGAATCATTAACAGTTTCAAAGCGAGAGATAGACAACACTTCCAAACATTCTAGCTTCAATAGTGCAGGCAGAATACGTATAGCATCAATACCAAAACACTCATCTATGTACAACTCCTTAAGAACTGGTCCTAGCTTGTCAGCTAAATCGATGATACCATCAGAAGTGAGCAACGAGCAGCACCCAAGATTAATAGATCTCAATGCAGGGGCAGAAGAAACAAGAGCACTTAGCCCAGCATCCGAAAGACGGCATGCACCTTTCAAGGATATATTAGTCAACGCAGAAAACTTACTTGGCAAGTGAGCCAAGGTAGTAAACAAAACATAGTCCGGTAAACATCGCCCACACTGATCCAGTTGTAGTACCTATATTCAAACAAATACCCATTCTTAGAAGAATGATGATGACCGGTATTACAACACCCTTGGCATATGTAAATATTCTCATGTTGTTGTTAACATCTTTAGCCTCACACAATATGTTAACCACATGAGAATATATTCACTTCAAAAGGCAAGCTTCCTGATAGACTCGCAGTTACATGCATCAAATCTAGATTATGTAAATGAAAAGGCAACAAACAGATCATGTGTTATTGTGATAACTACTGTGCATCATAAGTAAATGCATCCACTAAAATATTTTGGTATTTTTAAAACAAGTAGATAACATGAGATTACTGCATAAGACAACTTAGAATGAGCACAACTAACAAAATTAACATAGAATGAAACAATTCGCAGGATGAGAACCTCACCGTGAGATTACTAGTATCATTCCTTTCAAAAGTCTTGGTGAATTTTTCCTCATTTAACCATGAACAATCCTTTATACGTATCTCAGAAGGAGATCCGCTTGCAAGGAGGTCAAAGAAGTGGTTGTTCATTTTCCGACTATCACAAAGCAGATGAGTAAGCTTGTGTCTGAGTACATCAGGCACATTTTCAAGAGAGATTATTGCATCCACATTTTCGGCAATAATTGCCATGCATAATTCCTGCAGCGATGGAGCCACCTCCTTCCGGCGATCATGTTGTTGTTTCTCCTTCGGAACCCATATTAATGGAACAATGTGGCTTTTATCTGAAGTCAAAGTTTTCTGTTGAGCAGGTATGTTTGCTGCTCGATCTTTAATTATTTTCATGGCCGTTGAGAAAGGACCAGGCCAATCCTCCACATCACCATTTGCTTCCATTTGTGGCAGTTCAAGTTCAACCTCATCTACAAGAGGGTCTTCTTCTTCTTCTTCCTCTTGAGCAGAGAAATAAGCAAATCTTGATGCATTTCTTCTGGCTATGTTTTTAAACCTTTCCATATGGTCCCTTCTAGGGCTAGTGCTAGTGGCAGCTCTTTCAATAGCTGCCTGCTCCATGCTCACAGTTTCAGCAATTGTACTATCCATCAAACTTGCCACTTTAGATTCCATATGGGAATCAACCATATCACTGCAATTTGCTGATGGATCGACCTCGACTACTTTCCCCTTCCCTTTTTCTTTTAAGTGGAGTCCACTTCTATCCCTTTTAGTGGCATCATTTACATCATTCCTAAGATCTATATACATTTCTTCACCAACTGTTGTCTTGCTTATTGTCTCCGATTCTTCATCAACTCTTATCTTGATTTTCTTCTCTAAACCTGATTCCTCATCATCATCAATATCCACTAACACCCCTTTCTTTTTCTCTTCTCTGCTGAACCTTTTCCTAGCCTTCTCACTGCCATTTCTGTTACCCCTTGAGCCTCTTTTTGCCTCAATTGTAGAACTCCCTTGATTAACTCTATCAACAACTGCCTCGCTTTCTATCTTTTTCGTTTCCTTCTTGTCCTTGAGAGCAGACAGTTTTTCATCATGAGCAACATGCTTAACCCCTGGTTTTAAAAGCTTCTTACCTGATCGCAGTTTTAAACATCCCTTTCCTGCATCATCCTCCTGAACCGATTCAGAACCCTGTACTTGAGCATCAACACTGGAAAGACTTGGACTCTTCAACTTCCTCACACTCTGTATCTCTTCTTCGTCATATTGGTCTGCACCCAAATCAGACACCAGGATACTATTTGCTTCACAGTCGTCGGCAGTATCTAAGTCACTTGAAACCCCAACATTACGTACACGGCTCCGAGAAGCACCACACACCTTTTCATTCCCATCCACATCGAACAAACTCAAACTATTAATCGGACTAGGAACTTTACCAGTTTGAAGATCTACAACCTTCCTTTTCTTTGTAAGACCAACATTATACGAAGTCGATTTCGAAGAGAGTCTGGCACTCCTCCTCAAACCTTGGTTCGAAATAGAGCCGGAATCCGTTGAGTCTGGCTTGTGTGAAGTCTGAAGGAAACTTGGAGTAGTTTCATGTGACGACTTATTGGTCCGTTCGACTTCCTTTGCTGGTGTCAATGGTTGGATTTCAACCGCAGATGTATGCGAATGTTCCTTTTGGATTACAGGAATAACTTCTCTAGACCTGAGAATCGTCATTTGCTGTTGATATTTTCAGTGAATCAAAAGTTTTGATGAAAGTGATCGGAGAATAGTGTGCATAGATTGGAGCGGAAGGAAGATGGTTAGGGTTTAGGGATGGAATTCCCGCCAAAGCCATTAAATCCAAGTTCAGAAGTTGGGCTTTTCATGCCATTTCGGATTTGGGCTTAGGCCCATCATCATCATTTATTTCCAACTTCATCAATAAAAAATATTAGAAAACAATGAGGGACCGTTTACCAAAACTTTATTCGGATAAGCGCTTACTAATAAAATTTAACACTATCACTTACTTAGCGGGTAAGATTTTAGTACATCAAAACAGTATCATATGCAACAATTTTCCCGATAAGCACTTACTGGTAAATTTTAACACTATCACTTACTTACCGGGTAAGATTTTAGTCCACCAAAACGGTATCGTATGCAACAATTTTCCCTGTAAGCGCTAACCGTGGTAAAAGTCTTCGCCATCACTTATCAGGGTAAGACTCTTGGTCCTTGCCTTAGATCTTACCGGGTAAGATTTTTGTCATTACCATCTTCATCCATAAGGTAATATGACTTGGTAAGCACTTACCCGGGTAAAAGTTTAGTAAACGGCCCCTAACTGAATTAAATAAATTGAGTAGTGTTATTTCAAAACATTCCTGGTTTTTTAAAACTCGTCAATCTACAAAATACGATATTTAGCTTAAAATATACTTATCTATTCTATACTATACTATATTATAAAGCAGACATAAAAAACTCTTAAAAACAAGTCTTAAAGCTTAATGTATCGATATTTAATGTTAATTACTTAAAACTTAAATAAAGAATGAAAACTTAAAATCTTTTCTTATTTAATCATTATCTCTAACAAATTTAACTTTCTTAAAACCATTCCTCACTGTAACTATCTTAAAATCACTCACTGCATAATTAAATACATGATAAAAATCAAATTTTAAATATAAAAAATCTAAAACATAATTAAAAAAATCTAACATAATATTTAATGTTTATTTTATAAAAAAAAACATTATTTTATTAAAACTACAATAAATTACATTATTATTAAACTATCGAATAAACTCTTAAAACAAACTTTTATGCATTAAGTACTGTTATTGATACACATTACTTAAAATTTAAATACAAGTCATGATGCATGAGTACAAATTTCTAAAGCTATATGTTTGAATTTATAACTAACCGATAAACATAATCAAAACAGGATAAAATCTTAATTTAAATATAAAAAATTTAAAATATATAAGATAATCATTGAATTCTAACAAAATGCTTAATTTTTTTTATAAAAAAGATTATATTATTAAGCCTAAATTAAACAAATTTATAAAAAAAAACATTATCACTTTCTCAAAACATCAAATTTCGTACGCTTCTAGTATATAATAATAATAAAGATATTGTAATAATAAATAAATTTATTAATGGGTTATGATGGGTGCAAGTAGACCGACCCGCATTTGCCAAAAATTAGGGCGTAATTGAAAATTCTGGGTAGAGAAGAGAAACAATTTGATTCCTTCAAACGAGAGCATCACACACAGTCGTCGATCATCTCGCTCAAAACCATGCCTATAAAATGGTAACTGAATGGGACTCTTGTTTCAATTTTTTCTTCTTGATCGAGGATTGAAGGTGTATGTATACCAGATCTCTCCTGTGTTTTCGATAACTAATTACTGATTTTATGTATGCATAATAGGGTTTTGCACTGGCAGCCCAATGCAGGACATACAGTGAGCAGTCAAATACTGGCAGAAGTATCTCAGTGTGTTGAGAGCATCAATGGTGTCAAGGAAGGAAAATGGAAAGCTACACTCAGCTTCTACAGGCCCGTTCTTAAAGGTAAATAAAAATCTTTGTGAAAATAGAACAACTTAATAAAACTATCTCCGACTCTAGGCAGTAAGTAATACTTCAGGTTGCTGGTTTCAATAGTTTCAGAAGTAACTATGCATATATATTATTATGAATTATAGTGTTTACAACAATCTATCATATTCCATCTCCAGAAAAAAGCAATGTTCTAAAAAACTCGCCGCACAGCCGCCATGGCGCGCCATGGCACCAAGGCTTGTATGTCACGCCACGTTAAGCCCATGGCACGCCATGACCTAATGCTCAGTTATTGTAATGAGATATTTGATTTTATTTACGTTTTTAATGTCTTATTTGCTAGTTTTTTTTTTATATATACAACCTAAGTTAATTTCCCTATTACTATTGACTCACTGAGTAACACTACAAAACATATGTTCTTATATATAATATTATATATGAAATAGAAATTTGACGCCATAAGTCACGCCTTGAAAACGCCATGGCTTCGCCGTGGCTTCTAAGGCTTGAGGCTTGGCCTCGCCGCCACGCCACGCCTCACGTCATTTAGAACCTTGGAAAAAAGAGCCAACTTTGACTACCAATTCAAAGCAGAGCCTCCTTTACATATTCAAGATGGCATGGAGTTGTTTAAAAACTATCAATTGTAGTCATGGCTATTTGAGATATAAAGTTTAAATTCCTTGAATAGTTATAGAACAAGTTTATCTTTAAGTCGAGAATTAGTTTTCGACCTTGAAACCCACAGTGAATCAACTGTCTTGAAAGTTGGTGAATTTGTAGCAATATAGTTAGGATTTCAAAGTTAACTTTCTCAAGCCAAAAGGTAGCTCCAGTTGTAGAAAACTTATCAAATAGACATTGATTGATTTGCTGGAAGATTTTTAGCAAAATGACAGAGGACAATAATCGTATTAAGTTTTCTTGTAATTTGTAAACAGAGGTACCGCTCTTTATTAACCAAATAAGCAGTAGGTTGATTACCAGACTAACAATTAGGATATTTCTAGCGGTTTAGGAATGAACTAGAAGCATATAAGAGCTTTCACTTGCAAAGATTACATTTATTAGACATTGGTCCAAATGCGAATTTAAATGCTAGAGAAAATTTAAACTATGACTCTTGTTTATTTTTATTTGATATGGAATGTAGTATGTCTTTTTATCATGTATGTTGTATATGTAAAGACACTAACTTTGAGTATATAATTGATTTGTAATTGCTTCTTAGAGCAAGCAAATGCGGCAGAATTCCCACGTGATTTTCTGGGGATATCGCTGCCAGAGCAGCCCAGCAAATACTACTTTGTTTTACGAGGGCAACGATTAGTTCTTGAGGCAGATTCCACAATACAGACTATAATGGAGAAACTCCAGTCTTACAAAACTAGAGTGGCACTAAATTTTGAGGTCAGCAAAGCTTATCACCCATTTCTTTATTTATGTTGTAAAACATTGTGTTCCTGGTCTCATAGTTGTAGTTTTTCAATAAAATAACTTTCATTAATATCCAAGTATAAACTGGAAAGTGGAATCAAACAGGGTTTTTTTCTTCTAGTGAACCAAAGTACGCCTCTGAAAAGAATCCGAGTTTTAAGCCAGACGTGTCTGTGACTTGAGAAAGCTCACTGCCATATATCTTACATCTGTATTTTTCTTGTAATGTTTAGGGATTTCAATATCAGCTTGGTGATTTCCAGTTGCGGGTGGGTAAAGTTGTTTCAATTCAATCGGAAAGTTTAAGGGGAATAGTTATGGAGGTAATAAACGCGTCCTTCAACTTTTAAGTTTTATCTTGATTTAATCATGCTTCAGTCAGATTTTGTTTTTTAGATTTTGTGTTTTAAATCATGGAAAGGTAAAATTCAAAGGAAAATGAAGTTTAAGGATGTTCACCTAATCTCTCATAATTTTTGTTCTTCAAATGTAGCTTCAGGTAGACAGAACTTTAGTGACCAACTACAAGTTTACCTTCTTTCAAGAAAATAATCCCTTCCTTCTTCTGTCTTACATCTTATATTTTATTGATTACATTGCATCCGGAAAAAGAATTTCAATAACACAGAGAATTTACGATCAACAATGTTCATTGCAAGCTTACAGGGAAAAAAACCAGAACAGGAGCGAGCTTTTGAGACTGAAGATAACAATCTACCAAGATAAATTTTATTCTGTAAACTTGTCATTCAGCATCTGACCTATAACATATCTCTACATGTCTTACATAAACATGTCCATATATATATATATATATATATATATATATGTATGTTCGTGTATGTGCTGATTTTGAGTTACTTATTGACCTCTTGAACCTTATTGGGACTATGGTAAATGGGTTCTGCCTCCCAATGTTAATTATTTATTGATTATTAAACCAGATTCTGGTCACTACACATCAGACAATCATCAACAATAGCATGGGTCCTCTCGTCCTCTTACGAATTAAAGAGAAGTGCAAATTTGAAGATTTATAATTGTTGTTATTTAAGCTGGTCCATTTTATGCAGATGTTAAGAAACCTGTGATTGGGATATAATGGTATTTGTACAAATATACAAATGATTTAAGCTGAACATGCAAATGCAGAGTGGTTGATGATCAAGTCTGTAATCCCTTGCTTACAACACAAATCCTTTCTCTGTCATTGTGTTAGCTTCTTGTGTAGTTTCCTGGTTTTCTTATTTGCCTTCACCTTAAAAATTATAGTTGGACATGCCACATGTCTACCAAATAAGTGGGTATTATTAGACAGCAACAAGGAGAGGAAGTAGGGTGTGGATCATCCTTGAAAAAGCATAACTATGAATGTATTTGTTATGATGCAGATGGAATACCGACCAATATCTTCGTGGGAAAAGTCGCATAAAATCATGGACGAGTTCTTTGACATATGGCAAGAAGCTCTGTCGAAAAGATCATTACCAGGTCATTTTGTGCACATGGAACCAAACTTTGGGGAGTTTGGGCTGTCTGGGCAATACACCTTGCAACACACAGCTGTTCAGTATGCCACAATAATGCTTCAGATGATAGCTACTGCTCAATCAGTTAGAAACTAGAAGGGAGAGATTTCAAATCCAGCTTTGTATTTTCTTGGTTACAGTGAACATTTGAGTTTGTTGTAATTAATTTGTAAACTGATGGATTAAATACAGAACATTATTGACCAAGAAAAGAAATTTGAATGGTATTTACTACCCAACATTTGAAATTTGTTTTTATTTGTTTGAAATAAAACCATCTGTATTCTGATCTCATGGATTTTCTAGTGGCTTTATCTTTCAATTTGTAAACAAACAGCAAGACACACAATCTTTGAATTCAATTTTGTCATCTGTTTGGTAAATTTGCAACCACCCATATGCATTAACTAGGAAGGATGTTGACACTAGTGACATTACATCAACATGGATGGATGTTCACCATTTTCTTTCTTCCCCTCAATTCTCTATTTGTAGTAATAATGCATTCAAATGCACTCTAGTTCAATGCTATAGGATATTATATTATTAATCAATACTCCCCAAAAACACATTATTAGAAAGATATACTCCATATAGTTGTTTATTATACAAGCTATTCATAATGAAGATAGCCATTCTCCTCCAATTTCAGGAATTGAAGTAAAATACTCCAGAATCTCCTTGGACCAAGTCTGTGTGGTTGCAGTGATAGTAGAAGAACCTGCAGACACCATATCATTTCCTCCTTTCACCATTTGATCATCACTTAAGTTGAATGAATCCATGTTGAAGTATAGACCTGATAAATTACAACTCCCCTCTCCCATATTCACATCAAGATTGAAACTTGATGATGGATTAATAATATCCCCTTCATGATAAAATGATGGAAATATTGCTGCTGATTCTGTATAAGGATATTTTATCTCAACAACACTAGATGTTGTGGGCGGTGGGTGTGGGCTAAAATGTGTCCTCGAGCATCTCCCTGCCTTGGTTCTAATCACATTTGACTGCTCATTTGTGTCATCAGTACGCTCATCCACTACACATTCCTTGTCTTTCCTCTTCTTAATTGGTCGATTTTCTTGATCAGACTCTACATGAGAATTGTGTTCATTATGATGATGAAGCCGATCATGCACTTTTTTGGCTAGAGTGGTGTTCCAATAATTCTTGATTTCATTGTCTGTTCGCCCTGGGAGCCTCCCAGCAATAAGCGACCATCTACACGTATGTATGTATGTATGTATATATGTACAAATTTAACAAGTACGTAGTAATAATAGTGAGGTTAAAATGACTATATATATATTCTTTCTAGTGGTGATTAAGTTGAGAGATTAATGGAAGTAGCTAGCTAGTACCTGTTTCCCAAGAGTTTATGAAGCCTGATGATGAGATCTTCTTCATCACAAGAAATGTTTCCCCTCTTGATATCTGGTTTTAAGTAATTCAACCATCGCAGCCTGCAACTCTTTCCACACCTTTGTAAACCTGCATAGATTCAATCATATATATTTACATGTTGAGCAGATATACACACACACATATATATACACATATATATATAGAGAGAAAGTGTATATGTTATATATATATATATATATACCTGCTTTGATGGGAAGCTGTCTCCATTTCCCTTCACCATGAAGGTTAATGTAGTCAGTGAGGATCTTGTCTTCTGAGGCTGTCCATGAACCTCTATTCAACCCTATCTTTGAACAACATGGGCTTCTCCCCATCTTCTTATACCCTGTTTAACTAGCTTCTTAATTTCTTAATAACTAGTTTTTAAATATGATCAAATTAAAGATGATCCTGATACTATTTGTAACAAGCTGGGCCTGCAGGTACTTGAATATATATATATATTATATGGAAGATGAGCTGGTCAGAATGAAGAGGTCCCTTCCCTTCCCTTTCCATCATATATATATATATATGGTAGTAAAATTTCTTCAAACAGGTTTTGTTTTTAATGCATGCATGTGGCACTTGGTGGTGTATACTGAGAGGGCCCTTTCTTCTTTCTTTGTTAAATCCAATCAAACTTTCTCTTATTTCAATTTCCCTTAGCTATAATTTGTTCAAATTACAATAAATGCGTGATTTTAGTTAATATATGTAAAATGTTGTTTACTAAAGACAAACTTATATATTAATCAAAATAAATGTAGTCATAATGAATGGTCCTTCCATTCCCAAATATATATATATATATATATATATATATATTAATGAGATTAATTTTGGCATACGCAATTTCTCAATCTTGCAAGTATTCATAAATATTTTAAAAGTTGATTACATGAAAATTATTTAACTTGTAGTTTATATACCAAAAAACTAGATGTAACAAGTAATTAACTTGGTTGCTACTTTTAAATGCAAATGTCATGTATTTTTGGTAGTGAAGAAGACAATAGTATATATAATGCATTCATGTGTAGAAAATTAATATATACATGTTGGTTTCATTTGTGTTTTGTACGGTTTTAAATATATATATATATATATATATATATATATATATATAGTGTTTGGTTCATTTGAGAAATGGTAAATATATGAGAAATAGAGAAGTAATCCTAGCCATTCATATGGTCAAGATCGGATTTGACTAGTCAAATATTGCGGTTTTGACCGGTCAAAAGTTGCGGCTTTGACTGGTCAAAAGTTGCGGCTATCCCAAAAATAGAAGGACAATTTCGTAAATTTTACAAAACACACGGGTTGTGTTCATATATGAACATGTATAATTCACATATAAACTATATGTTCATATATGAACCAGTGCAATTCACAACTGAACTCTTTTAACTGATTCATATATGAACCTTTGTGATTCATATATGAATCAGTTGAACTAACTAACAGATTCATATATGAACCTTTGTGATTCATATATGAATCTGTATGAATCACAAAGATTCATATATGAATCAGTTGAACTAATTAACAGATTCATATATGAATCTTTGTGATTCATACAGATTCATATATGAACTTATCCCGTGTATTTTACGAAATTATCCCTCTACCTTCTATAGACCACACAAGAAATTATCCGGTGCTTCGCGGTCAAAGCCGCAAATGTTGACCAGATGAATGGCTAAGATTACTTCTCTATTTCTCATATATTTACCATTTCTCAAATGAACCTCTCCCTATATATATATAATAAGGGGTGAGTTCAAACGAGAACATAGTGTGTTTAAAAGAATAAAGGGACGATTCTCAGCCAATCATTTTTTAAATTAATTCCGAAAATAATAGTTTCTAAAATTAAGAGTAAAAGGGCAATAAAGTCATATTATGTTATGGATAATTTAGGATAGTATTAACTTCCAAAAAACATGGATTATAATATTTAATTCAAATCAAAAACGTATTTATCCTTTTCCTTTATTAAATCAAATCCGGTTAATCCATTTTGGTAGTTTACCTGGTCTGTTTGTTTTTTCAAGCAAATCCCGAATATGTAACCCAAATCACAAATGATTATATAGTGTACAATATGGAATCCAAAATCATTTATGATTATATTGTAAAGAAATTTGACAGATTGTTTAAGTGTAGTATGCATCACATGTGATTATACCTTATAGTAAATGATGTTATTAGTTTGCAACCCTAAATCACATGTGATTTTGTTCTAAATACTTAACACCAAATTTATACTTAACACCAAAATCATATATGATTTTGAACTAAATAACTTGGCTATAATACTTGACACCAAAATCACATGTGATTTTGTTCTAAATACTTAACACCAATTTCATACTTAACACCAAAATCATACTTAACACCAAAATCATATATGATTTTGTATTAAATAACTTGGCTATAATACTTAACACCAAAATCATATGTGATTTTGTTCTAAATAACTTAGACAAAATGTTTCTATTAGGTTTGCAACTTTAAATCATATGTGATCATCCAAATAAGATCATAAATAATCAAAACTAAAAAACAAATATATATATAAAAATATAATAAGCATCAAAACCGAAAGCCTCACATTAATTAATAATTCAGAATTATTTTATCCCAAATATTCAAATGATGATGTTTCAATTTATTTTAATCAAAAAGAAAGGCAAAAACCATCAGACGACAACGACGACGGCGAATCCAATCTGATGGTCGGTCAAAATCAGTCGTCGACCGTCGTCTTCTCCACCGTGTGTGATTTCATTAGATTCAAGAAGAAATCAGTCATTACAGTCTCATAACAAGGCAATTTCTCATAACCAGGGAAGTAATTGATGTCAATCACCAGATACCCACCTCCCTTTTCATCCCTAATCATGTCGAAATTAAACAGCTGTAATCCCAAAGCCTGCCGGAGCCGATTAGCCGTCTCCGAAACGAATTCCGGTGCCGGCATCTTCACCACGTCGGAATCTTCTGGAGTCTGATTATTATCGTCACCGGCCAACGCTGAATTTGATATCTGAGAGAAACATATAACGCCACCTGATTCCGACGACGTCTTTTCCAGCATCTCCTCTGATATGTCCGTCAACGACCGCCGCTTCACACACTTGACGTACTCGCCGGCGACATACACCTTAAATATAACGCCACTGTGGTTCACAAACTGCTGCAAAACGACCGGTGAATCCAGATCCAACCCTTTGGTTAATCCTTCCTCATTCAAAACCAGTGACATCTTGTGTGATTTGGCACTCCCATCCACAATAATCGGTTTCGCAATCATCGGGAAATTCAGGGTTACAGCAGACGCACATGCATATGAGATGGTTATCGCCACAAAATCATGGTCTAACGACTAGCAAGGACGGCAGAAAGTATGGAACCCAACTCCGCCACCGCGCTCCGCCCCCCAACACGGTGGTTTCCACCGTTTAAAGCACTAATCAACCGCTTAATTTCATAAGTTAGATCCAAAACCGCTTATTCATCTGTTTTAGGTTTAAATCGAGAGAGAGAGAGAGATAGAGAGAGAGAGAGAGAACTAATAATTAGGAAATCAATTATATTTAGTAGTTGAAGATTATCCTAAAATAATCAGGAGTAAAAAAAGACCAAAATACCCTTTTATAAATTTCTTTATTTAAAAAATTAATTATTTGTTTAATTATTATGATTGGTCCAGAATTGTCCCTTTATTTCTTTAAATCGTTACTATTCTCGTATGAACCTATCTCTCTATATATAGGATGATAAATAGTTATATAAGTTAATAAATTTGATCTCTTTAATTCATTTCTTGTTTGAGGACATTGAAATTGAAAACTTGAAGTTGGAAAACAATGATGGAAAGGAAGGAATTAATGGTGGCACAACCACAAAGGACATGACAGCATGCAGGTTAATTAATTTCTAGTATGCAAAAGGAAAGGTATACATGCACCATAACTTAACTTCTTGATTAATTACTAATATATATTAAAAAAAAAAGGAGGGGTTTAGGGAAAACTTCTAAAAAATAAAGAACATCTTAATAACTGTTGATTTGTACGGTATGCATATATAAATACAAGTAATTGAAGATGTTTTTTGGTTTTTATACACGTGTACATATTATGCACACATGCATACTAGAAAAATTACTTACAAATTACTTGAATACATATGTGTATACCATCAAATGAACGGTTACTAGGGTGTTCATCGGTTTTTCATTTTCTTTGTAGTTTTACCCTGAACCTGATGCATATATATGTGTGTGTGTGTGTAATTGATCGATCATGTAAGAAAACAATTCATTAAGAACCCTAATCATGCATGGTTCATTCAATATTAATTTGCCTAGATCGATCTAGTTATATATTTTAGGGATCAACTTAATAGTTTAATTAAAAGGAAAAATAATAGTGAATGGATGGAGAATTAATTAATTAGGAATGATGTTGTACTAGCATGCATGAGTTCACATTTTTGTAAATGAAGAGAGCAAGCAGACTTTCTATATCCATCATCATCGTACCAATTTTCTACATATATGCCCAAACACAATATATATATATATATATATATATATATATATATATATATTTTGCTTATACGTATTCTGTTTATTTCATATTTACTTTACAAATGAGTATTCAATTCTAATATATATATATATATATATATTTGCTTCTTTACTTTATTAAAAAATTAAGATAAGGGAAATTGAAATAGCCTATTTTGGAATGAATATATATATATATATATATATATATATATGGTCGATCGTTAAATACATCATACATATTGCTTGTATAATGTAAGTTTAACATTTACGTAAAAATTTTACAACCTCTGGTGTTTACAAGTGATTAGACATGATCGAGAAGAAGTTGAAAAGGACGCGATATTACGTATATATCTATATGAATGATTTAATTAGGAATTGAAATTGACTATTTAATTAAATTGAAAATGACATATATGTATTTTGGTTGGGACACAAGTATAGATATAGTCAGTGGTGGATCTAGGATTTTTGTCTAGTATGGACACCTTTAAGGTAGATTAAAGACTCGTAAAGTCGTCTAATGTGTTTTTAGCTTAATTCCACGGTTTCCAGAGTTTTTTAAAGTTTTTTGGTTGATTTACAGTGATTTTTAAGTTTTTTTTGTCGATTTTGAGGGACTTTTCAAGGTTTTTTTGGTTGATTTTGAGAGGCTTTTTTTTGGTTAATTTTGAGGTGGTTTCTTTGGTTGGTGAGGGCACACGCGGAAAAAAAACTGGGGGGAACTATGATAGAACATTTAAAAAATTTTGTTTTTAAGCTAGGTAAAAATGTTTTTTTTCTTTTCAATGAGGACCCATCCCACCATCTTTTGTATGTTGCATCCGCCTTTGCATACAGGGAGACATGATAGAAGTTGAGTCATAAATTCTACAGGGCGTTTGATTGGGGGGTATTGAGAGAAAAGAAATGTGAATGATAATAAAAAATGTGGTTTGGTTTGATATAATATAATATACCCATTATCAGAGACCCATTAATTTTCATACCTGACCAAATTGGAGGAGATGAAATCATATTCTCATTTTTCTACATTCCCATTTTCATTTTCTTTTGTATTGCTTAAAATGAACCAAACGTCACATAATCTTCCTTTTACCCTATACTATGCTTGGTAACTATAAGTTTATTTTTCTGAACTTATCAAAAAAATATAATTTTAGTTAATTATAAGTTAGCTTTTTTTAAATAATATTTAATAAGTTTTATAAACTTCTTTTTTTTATTTAATTGTTTGAATTGTTATATTATTGTTATTATTCAATATACTTGGTTGATAAAAAATCAAATGCAAAAATTATAAAAGCATTCCCATAATTTATATAAATATAAATATCATTTTTTCGGTTTCATTAATAACATAATCTTCAACAAACGTTTTTTAATAAATTATTTAGTTATTAATTGAATATATTATTTTAAAAAATTATTAATTATTTGAAAATTTTATGGTTGATGAATATCGTTCTTATTCATATTATACGTTTTTAAAATTATCAATTAATTTTTTGTAAAATTTATACATTGCTTACACTATATAATGGATGATTTTAGAAAGTAATTCATCTAGATCCATCTCCTTGGCTTGGCTTGGCTTGCTAAAGCTTCCAAAATCAAATTGGGGAAACGATTGGATGGGCTGAGCCCCAAAACTCCAAGACTAAGCCCAAGATATACTGTCTGAGATGGTTAAAATGGGCCCGATCTCTCTTGGGATCAGGACCGGTTATGGACAGGCAGTCTCGACTAGGTTAACCTTTTTTCTGGAAAAATCCTGCTTGTCCCAGGACCGGAACCTGTTATACATAGGCACAATTTAAATAAAAAAGATTTATATATTATATATATAGTTTTCAATATTTTTACAAGATTTTTTAAGTGTTTTTATTAAGTTTTTCAAGCTCTTTTTGACGTTTTTTTCAAGTTTTTACAAGTGTTTCAATACTAAATCTCAAAAATCGTAACTACAAAAACATATATAACATTTTTGTGTAAAAAAGATTTTAAAGTGTATTTGAATTACCCAATTAGAGATTTTAAAATGTATCTCAATATAATATTGTCAAAAAAAAGGGAAATATTCAAACATTATCTTTTATACGTTAAAAATTGATTTTTGAAAGGAAAAAAAATTATGACCAGTTTGGGCCCGGCCCAACCCAGGATCGGGATCGAGACAAGTTATAGGGACCGGTAACAATACATGGAGACCGGGCCACGGGTTTTTGGTCAGGACCTTGACCAGTTATGCCGAGGGGTGTTTCTTCTCATCATTCATGTATTTATCTCTTTTTTTATTTTTTTGAAAGGTGTCATAGGCTATGTCTAGACTAATCCCTTGACAAATTATGACTATAAGACATCAGCTCTGATTCCCCAAAACTGTTACCAATTACAATATGAAAATGTTGGATCGAGACCGATTTTTAACCATCTTTACTATCTACTAAGCGTGTGTGTGTGTGTTTGGTATCCACAAATAATTAACCACCAATTTATTATTTATGGACCTGAAACATGTAAATTATAATTCTTTTTGATTGGAATTATTATGTTTGGCTAATCTAGTTGTCAATGAGTCATGTCGTACACACGTTATTTTGTAACATATTTAATTACTATCATCTGCTACATGTTTTACAACTCTCATAATTACACCATGATAAAAATTTCTTTAATGAATCTATATAACTTGTTTAATTTAAGGGGTTGTTTGTTTTTTAAAAAAAATCTCTTAATGACTCTTAAGTCTGAATCGTTCAGACATTTTTACACACCACCTCTTATTAATCATAACTAAAATAAGACTTCAGACTTTAGACCTCTTAAAAAACAAACGACACCTAAGTGTAATTCTAGTTATCATTTATCCAAATATCATTACGCACACAATGAAAAATAAAATAAAATAAAATAAAAAATGTATCAGGAGCTAGATAAATGTCAAATTTATTTATATACATAAAGAAAAAACAAAAAATGGTAATCAAGAAATATCTACAAGGCTCATGCTTCCAATATGTCCTTGAAAATATTTGGAGGTATATATAGGCTTTTTGTGAATATTATTGTCCCCATGAAGTCTGTGGATATAAACTCAATGACAACGTACTTTTTTGTAAGGTAAATTCTATCCATACTCCCTCCTATATGGGGCATGTGAGTGAGATAGGGGGTATGAGAGGGGTTTTGTGAGTAAGGAGGAGGTAGGGATAACAACACCCTTTTATAAATATAAATAGAAAACACAGACTTAATTTTTTATGATCAGATCTTGTACCAACCAACTCAAATAATTATTAATCACATTTAATATATAATCACTTAATTGTGACTTGACAAAAATAAGCAGGTAACACTCCACTAAAGATAATATGGTCAATTAACTTAAGATGAAGGCATAATTTATAGATAGATATAGTTTGACTAAAATGTCAAAAACAATAACAAAATTAATCCAAATTCACTTCACTATATATTTAAAAATTTCAATCATCCTTTTTTCTTGACTTTCATCTAATAGTGTGGCCCTTAATTTACCACCCATCATTCCATTAAAAAAAAATTACATACGTTAATTTTCTTGGATCTTAATAATTAAAAGACCAAATGAATTAAATTATTTTTTCAATTCTCTACAACAAGAAATCCTTAATAAAAGAACTCAACAAATTAATTGTGTTAAACTTCAACATCAGCTAATTACTTACATCAACCAGAAAAATATTCTTTATTTATGTGAAAATTAATAGATTACTATTTACATATATTTTTTATATTAAAATAGTACAAAATGTCCTAAATTCTTGATCAATTTGTTTCACTTTCAATACCAACTCAAAACACAAAAAATAAATAAAAAAAAATCAATTAATTAATTTATTTAAACACAAAATAAGGAAGAGGGAAAAAAGGGTGAAAAGGAAGGTGATTGAGTTGGGTGGGGGGAATAAAAAGCTGCTTTTTTTTTTCTTCCTCTCTTTTCAATCTTGTGTTCAGTTGAGGGCATCTTTGCAGAAAAAGAGACAAGGTTTCTCTTCTATAAATCATCAACCAAAACTTTCTCCAAAAATATTCTACCAAAAGTAATTGGTATATATATATATATATGATATGCTCATCACTCCAATTGAAACCATCATTATCACATATACATAAGTATATGTTTTTGTGCCATATGAACAAAAAAGGATCACCAAAACAAATTCATCAGAAGCTAGCTAGCTAGAAAAGCTTGTAAATTTTGGTTATGTTACAACTCAATTAGTTACCATGTTTTAAAAAAAAAAAAAGGATTGATGTAATTAATTAAGCAGGGGGCCTAGTCCTCTTGTGCAAAGCTTTGGCATCTAATCTTGAATCTGAATTAACCTCCATTGATTTGGAGAAATTAGATGAAAGAAGAGAGTAAAGATGAACCACTTTTCTTATATTGTTGTTGAGTTCTCTAATCAAACCCACATTTCTACCAAGATTATCAGCAATTCTTGACTCATGATTCTGATTGATCTCATTGATTAGCACTCTGTTTTGATCTAATATGTCTTGAACTTGAACAAAACTCTTTTCAAATGTCTGCAACACTTTCCCATCTAATTCACCATTTCCATTTCCCATCTCCATTACATGAACCTTAGCTTCTCATCAAATCAATTGCAACCCTGCAAACTTTCAATTTTTTTTTTAATTTCATATACAAATAATGCCAATGATTAATTACAAGTTTGACCTTTAAGTCAAAGGAGAAGAAGAAGAGATGGGATTCAATGAATATATATAAAAGGCAGACAAGAAACATGAAAGATTTACACTTGGAGCAATAAAGACAAGTTATAGACAAAGAAGATCATATGGGGATTTGATCTTTGTGTTTGTTTACATGAAGAAACACAAAATATATATATTTACAGAGAAAATTTGTTTATAATTATTAATCATTAAATTCTTTTAGACTAATAATTCAGTATTATTGAAGTTATATAATTTGGGGTATGATGAGATGTAAAAAAGCAGATCCCATTTCCATAAAAAGGAAACTTTTTTTCCATATCTACTGGGAAGCAAATACCCACCTAAAGGGTTAAACCTCAGAGTTGTTCAAAAAAGAAGAATCTCAAGAACCAAAACTCACAAAGAAAAAGATGTAAAGTAGTATTTCAAACACCACCATTTTTCCTCAACAAACATGCATATGCATAATAATATTTTACACACAGTGGGTATGGGTGTGGGTGTTTTTTTTTTTTTTTTTTTAATGATTAAAAATTTGAAATGGGGTTTGCTTGAAATTCTGGGAAAGTAGAAGACAAGGACAAAAAATAGAGAATTAATAATAAATGTAAAGAATAAAAAAGAAACCGTACATAAAAGCTTCAGTTTTGCAGAGGCATAAATTCCTAAAATAGCAAATAAACTTGAGAAATAAAAAAACCCATGTAATCATGATCCATTTGAAACCCAGAAAAAAAAAGGCATTAAAATCAAATGAAACCCAGTTGAAGGGAATATGTTTATTTTGATCTTTGATAATATATAAAAAAAATCTGAAACTATAACAGTGTGTGAGTAATTTATTAGGAACCTCAAAAACATGATAAAATTGTTTAATCTGATAGTGTGATCTATCATATACAAAACTGATTATAAATTAGAAGAAATAAAAATATATACATACCTTGAAAATCTGGGAGCATTATAAGCAATGGAGGATTGAATGAATCTGTGAAAGAAAGAAAGAAAGAAAGAAAGAGAGACCTTTGTGAAATTTAAGAGAGAGAGAGAGAATATGTAGATTTGACAGTCATGGCCCCAACCCACCCTCTGTCTAAATCTATATCTATCTCCACATGTATATACCCCTCCATCTTCAAACAAAATTTAAGACTAAATTTGCATTTTTTTAAGACTAAAAAAATAGAAAGCATCGTTTTAGAAGAAAAAAAAAAATACACTTTGCATCCTTATAATTTATTATTTAATTTACTTTATATCTTATATTTTTTTTTTATTTTACCCATTTATTATATTAACACACATAATCGTATATTAACTAAAATACATCAAAAAATACGTTTTTTTTACAAATTACACCATTATAATTGTCTCGTCAATACGTTCAAAATAAACTCAAGATTGAATAGTTTTTAATTTAATCTTATATTATTAAATATAATAAATACGTACGAATTATTTTTAATACTTACACTTTTTATTCTTTAAGGTTAATTTTGTAATAATATAAGATTAATCTGTAATTATAAAGGTATAAAGTGTAAGTATTAAAAGTAATTCGTAAGTATTTATGATATTTAATAATATAAGATTACATCTAAAAATATTCAATATATTTTTTAATATATTTAAAAAAATATTTTTTTTAAATATAATGGTGTAATTTCTAAAAAAAGTATTTTTAAATATATTTTAATTAGTATACGATTATGTGTTAATATAATAAAGATGTAAAATAAAAATATAATAGGTAATTAATAAAAGAAATTAAATAACTAATTATAAGGATGCATAACTTTACGAAGAAAGTGAATTTTTACACACAAAATTTCTGCATAAGGACGGCTGTTTGTTTTTTGGTAAAAAAATCCTAAACGCAGGAAAAAAAAAACATTATACGTAAACTTTAACTTTAACTACAAATCATGTCTAGCTCAGTTGGTTTCCCCAAAGACGGTAACATCCTGGGGGGATTGTGGATGGTATCCCAATCTACCCGGGTTCGAATCCAAGGGGAATCAATTTGAAGGCATGAGGAGTACTCAGTCTTTGGACTGGTCCAGTCTTTGACTCGGCTGCCCCCCCAGCCCAGTCTTAGACTGTGGTTGGGCTCTAGGTTCAGCGTAAGCTGGGCCGGGACAGCGACGAATTAGTGGGCTGCCCGTAGATACCCGATACCGCCGGGGAGGTGTGCGTACGTGTGTGCGTGTGTTCGTGGTAGTCGTTCGTTGGTTCGATGCCGCTATGCCTTCCAAAAAAAAAACGTAAACTTTAACTATTTTATGAAGAAAGTTTGAAAACTAGCTAAAAAATGAATTTTGTTGATGGGATTAACATTTTAGTTAATTTCCTCATTTTTAATTTGTAGATGAATAAAATAGATGACATTTTTTTTAATTTGTAGTTTACCTGCTATGTAGGTTGTAAGTTGCATTTTTAGGTAACAAGGATGTATTTAACAGGTTTCCAAAAGTCCAATGATTTATTTAACAAGTTTTGAAATGTCTAAGGACTTGTTTGTTACAAAAAATTGTCCAAAGACTTAATCACTCCAAACACTAAAGTCCATTAGGTTTTATTCGACTTTTCCATTTATTATATATATTTTTTATCTAATATAGAAGTTATTGTCTTCTTAAGAAACAAATCAAGTGTTTATTATATATTTTTGTTAAATTATGAATTGATGAATATTCTTTGCATCAATAAAGATTCTAAAGTTACGGATTTGTGTGAAAATAATTATTTGAAGGGATATATATAAATATATTTTAAATTCTATTTTTTATGTTTGAATTGTTTTTTAACTAAAATACTTTATCTATACTATATTATAAAAACGACATAAAAAACTCTTAATTACAACATTTTAAGCACAAGGTACAACTAATTAAAGCCAATTACTTAATTTACAATTTCTTAATGCTTTGGTACAACTTTTTCAAGCACAGTATCTCACATAATCATCTATTTGTGAAATGAATACTCATTTATTAATATAAATATTTGTTTTTTTGGTGAAGGATTTTATAAAATAGATTTTATATTAGCATAATCTATTTTAAATGTAGATTTTACATTTAAATCTATATTAATGAGATGTAATATAAAATCTTTTTTCTTCCGTATTTTTTTATATTACATCTCATAATGATTTTTTCATATTTTATTTTATAAAATCTTTTTCCATATTTTATTTTATAAAATCTTTTTACATAATGAGATGTAATATAAACTCTTTTTTCTTCCGTATTTTTTTTTGTTAATATAAAATCTATTTTATTTTATAAAATCTACACGTATTTTTTTTGCTAATATAAAATCTACACGTATTTTTTTTCACGAGCATTAAAAGAAGAAAAAAGAAAGTTGATATGAATTAAAAATAAAAATTTATACTATATTATAAAAACGACATAAAAATAACGAGATACACTAATAAATTATCGTATTCTTTAAAATAAAAATATTCCGCAATACTTTCCAAATTAACCAAGTGTAAAGAAAATAAAATAAAAACGATGTAGATATAAAAATATTCTTCAATATTTTTAATATATTTACATTTAAATGTAAAATCGAAAATGAAAATAAAAGATTTTAAAATATTTTTTACATTCACTATAAATATATATAGCTTCTCTATGTAACATCCGAGTACAAGAAGAAGACGAACGGTCGGGTGTCAATGGCCGAACCTGTAACTGAACAAAATGTATTCCACTATATTTTTGTTTCTTTGAAAAACTACTTTTTTATATTTTATTTTATTTACTGAGGATTTGTTTATATTTTTCAAAACCCACAATCATATTTTTCGAATTAGGGGAATAAGATATATATACATATCTTTATTTTTATCGACTAATACTATGAGGTCTTGAAATCAATAGTCAGATAAATTTTCAAGTGGTACTGAGTGAATTTGAACTATACACATTGAGTTGTCGGTTACAAAAGATATAAATCATTTATTTTCTTTGTCATATTTGATGTGGGTTGAATGTTGTTAATTAATCTACAAATTTATACGTTCAAAATGATTGTCAAGTGTTGTCGAGGAGGTTTCACAAAAATTGCAAAATCTGTAAAAACGTATGTTCATATTTATAATTATTTCAATAATAGTGATATGTTGTGAGACATGTCGTTTGAGTTTTAAATAATATAATACAAAACTATTACCAATATTATTGATTATTGCACAAACTCATAACAACAAACGATTAAGAATATATGTCAAGTTAACCACTTATGAAAATACATTCGTTTTTCACATTGTATTTCATTAACTGTTAATAGAGAAATTACGTTTTATTTTAACTCGGTTCAATATTCCAACAAAAAATTTATCCTCCCGTGCAATGCACGGGCCCAACACTAGTGTCAATAATAGAGGTAGTATTTGATACATTTTTTCATGAAGTTCTTACAAAAATATATATATATTGTGGACTCATGTTCTTGTTCTCGCACAGGTCCTTATAACAAAACTCAACTCTTTGTAAAATAACCCAATTTTCTGCCTCATTTATTGTTTTTTCAGTCATTCAATTATACTTTGTTTTAATGAATCTATAAAACAAAATTTTTAAAAATTTAAATTAATATTGATATTAAATTTGTAAACTAATAATTTTTAAATATTATTTATTAATTTTGAAACATTCATGGTATTTTATACAAATTTTATTTATTTTATTATATTAGGAAAAAAAAATCACCATCTCCATATTACGGACAATCAAAAACACAAATCAAGATCCTAAATCAAACTAATTCAAAGAGTATTTGAGTAACTAACATCATCATATAAATATAAGCAACAAAGTTATAAAAAATCGTTTGAATTCATTATCACCAAATCATTATGTAAAAATAATCAAACAAGCCTTAATCGTAAGAGCCAACCAGCTACAACGTCGATCTTGCTAACTGTCATTGGAGACTACGATAATAATTAGTTTGTTTCTAACGTCATTGTCCTCTATGGTTGAGTATAAATGAAGTTGTTGGAACAAAACAGTTTGGCTTCATGCATGAACACTCTTCAAGATCAAAAAATTAGACAAGAAGGTTACTCCAGTAGCGGATTAAACACAAAAGACCTTAAATCAAAACCTCCATATGTTTTGTATTGCATGGGATCAAATGTTTGTGAGAGAGGATCGAGAGGGGGGGGGGGGGGGGGGGGGGGCGGTCTTGATTTTCAAGAAATCTTTAAAATGGGTTCTTTTTGAAGATTAAAGAAATCTTTAAATAGGTTTCTGTTGAAGATGAACCAAACCAACGACACTTTGAGATGAACTAGATTAACCCAACTTGAAGATTTAAGAAATCTTTAAGTGGGTTAATTTGTTGTATGGATGTAGAAGGTAAACCACAATTAACAAGGTTTAATCCACCCTTCAACTCATCCCCTTATTTTTTTAAAGGTTCTAAAACATCACCTCCTCCGGACCGACACCACCATCTTGGTTTTCAATGAAGCTCTTGAGATGCAAGACCCCTTAATTTTGTGGGTTTTTGTAACACCCGTAAACTCTTAAGGTAAGTATTATGTCTCTCTTAATACATTAATTTCGCTTATGTGAGAATACATGTCTTTGTGCGCACCTTTATGATCATTATTATGTCGAAACGTCATATAATTGAATTACCATTGTTAATCGTTCAACCTCGCGCTCGCTATCGAATTTGGTTAAGTTTCGGGCTGTTTTGGGTTGGCGCGATTGTGTCTGGCGATTGTGCCACTGGCACTATCGCCGAAGACACTATCGCCAAGGACGTACCGTGGGCTAAGGGATGCCAGCGATTGTGCCACGCGATTGTGCCTTGGCACTATCGCCAAAGGCACTATCGCCGTGCTTGTACCGTGGGGGTGGGAACCTTCGCGATTGTGACATGCGATAGTGCCCATGGCACTATCGCCGGGCACTATCGCCCGCGGGGTCTGGTGGATTTAAAACACCTTGGCAGCCTCACTTCTCACTTGCACTTTTACAAAAAACGGGAGAACTCTCTTTTGGACGATTTTTGGGGGTTTCAAACACACACACATTTATTGCTAGGGTTTGGGGTTGTTGGGGTGATTCTTGAGTCATCAAGTCTCATCCAAGTGTATTTATTGAAGATCCTCATCAAAGTCACTCCCCTCCTACATCAAGTCTCATCTTCATCATCTAGGGTTTTCATCTTTTCTAGGTTTTGGTACAAAACCTAGATTGTGAGTTTACTAACATTTGTCAAAACTAGATACACATCATATACTCTTATTTGTTACTATTTTATCTCTACGTGTTCAAGTATTTGGGTTTTCTTTGTGGAAATGGTTGGAGAAATGGATATTGATGATATGCCATAAAGTATGTTATATGTACCCTTATTTGGGGCTTTTCTCATGGATACATAATGTGAGTACCTTGATATGTTAAATGTATTATTGTATGGGTATTATGATGGTTCTAGTTGGAATACCACTTTGGTGATATATTTATATGCATGATGAATATAAGTGTCACTTGGGTCTTTTGTTGAACTGCATGAGGATAGGATGGTAATATTGTACCCGTAGTTGGTATTGAGATATGTTGGGTTGAAATACACCTAAATGACCTCCTATATGTGTTATGTGGACGAACCAAGTCAGTACACTAGGAGGATGTAGTCTTGGGCGCTACTGTGATGGTATGCGCCTAGACCTCCGCCATTCGGAGAATTTTCTTAGCGATAGTCTTCGGGTGTGTCGGGCTTTTGGGGTGTTCCTTGTTAAGGTCATCAAGGTATATCGACTCTTGGGTGTGACTTGATTGGTGCTTTGGGTCTTCCCTAATGACTCCACATATATTGAATACTGGTTAACTGCTGATAAGAATTGTAACTGTTCATGCATGCTTATTATTGTTCAACTCACTAGGCTTTTTGGTCTAACACTTGTTTGGTGTCGATGTGTATCTCAGGTTCTAGCGGCGCCATTCCTAAGCAGGTTTAGATTCTTTGGGTGAGAGCTTGGGGATTTTGCACTTAGACGCTACTTCTTTTGGGATTGAACCGTTTGGCTTATAGATAACAACCCTTTTGTAATCTCTTTTCTAGATGTAGAAATTAGATTAGTTGGTTGTTATTTTATTGTCCGTTAAAATTACAAATTGTGATTAAACAGGTTATTTATATATTCCCCATTTTTGGGAGGCTCTTGCTATGGCAATTTTAGTATACCTCATGTCCGTTTTTCGGATTTTTGTTATCCCTATTTTTAGGGTGTTATAGTTTTCTTGGATGGAATGTAACATCCGGAATTTCAGGTAAGTATAAGGTTTCGTAAATCTTATGGTTATGCGTTTATCAAAGTAGAGATTATATGCTTAATTGCTATTTATGTTTGATTTGGTTGTTTGGTGTTGCTTGGAAGGTTAGACCAGTCAGCGTTGGCAGTGAGTCACACGACTTATGCCGCGGGTGGAAGTCGCGGCACAAGCCGCGTAACACATTGGTTTGTGCACACTTGAGGAACCGCGCGACTTATGCCGCGGGTGAAAGTCGCGTAAGCCATTGGAGTCGATCCTTTGGGGCACGCGGGCGACTTACGCCGCGGGTTGCAAGCCGCGGCATAAGCCGCGAGAGCACCTGCTAGTCTCCAAAACCCCTTTTATACGTTTTTCTCTCATAACTCTCATATCTCTCTCTCACTTTGGCGATTTTTCTCCCAAGAAAACTGATTTCTTCCCTCATCAAACCCTAATCCTCTTAAATGCAAACCCTCTTGGTGGTTGGGTATTGATTGCTTGCAATAACTCCTCTCAAGGCTCAACTTCTCATCTCCAAGTTCATCCTCCAACTTCATCCTCCAACTTCTAGGGTTTCATCTTTTCTAGGTTTTGGTCAAAAACCTAGATTGTGAGTTTACTAAACCTTTGTTAAAACTAGATGCACATCATATCCTTCTATTTGTCGTTATTTATCTCTATAAGTTCAAGTATTTGGGTTTTCTCATGAAGATATGTTGGAAATGTGGTTTTATATGATATGCCATGTCTTACTCTAAATGTACAAGTATTTGGGGCTTTTCTCTTGAATATATGATAGGTGTACTTTGATATGATAAATGTACATATGTCTCGATATGACGATGGTTTCTAGTTGGAACACCTTTTTGGTAATGTATAATATGCATGATGAGCATGATTGTCATTTGGGTCTCATGACGGACTTATGTGATAGGATGGTAACATAGTACCCATGGTTGGTATCGAAATGTATTGATTGAAATATACCTCAAGACCTCCTATATGATATGTTGGACGAACCAAGTCAGTAGACACTAGGAGGATGTAGTCTTGGGCGCCACCGTGATGGTATGTGCCTAGACCTCCGCCATTCGGGGTAATGTCATGGTTGTAGTCCTCGGATGTGTCGGGCCTTTCGGGTGTCTCTTATTAGAGGGCATCAAGGTATATCGACTCTTCGGGTGGAACTTGATTGGTGCTATAGGTCTACCCTATTGACTCCACATTTGTTGAATTGTGGTTAACTGCTGATAAGAATTGCAACTGTTCATGCATGCTTATTATTGTTCAACTCAGTAGGCTTTTTGGCCTAACACTTGTTTGGTGTCGATGTGTGTCTCAGGTTCTAGCGGCGCCGGTTCCAAGAGGGCATAGTTGTTTGGGTGAGAGCTTGGGGAATACTTGCATTTGAACATACTTTTGGTAGAAGAACCATTGGATCTATAGATGACAACCCTTTTGTAATCTCTTTTCTAGTTGTAGAAATTAGATTAGTTGGTTGTTAATTTATTGTCCGTTGAAATTACAATTGTGATTAAAACAGGTTTGTATTATTTTTCCATTTTTTGGAGGCTCTTGCTTTGGCAAATTTTATACCACATGTCCGTTTTTTTCGGATTTTTGTTATCCCTATTTTTAGGGTGTTACATGGAAGCTCCAATCATTTGGTTATCGTGATGATTTGCGTGTGTTCAATTTGGAATTTGTTTTGAATGTTGAGATGCAACGAAGGTACCCCTCATGTATTTGACAACTTCTTCGTTAATTAATGATGTTAGGACAAAAACCAAATGCATAGTATAGAGATTTATGTACTTATTAAATCATAAAAACAAAAGATGGACCAAAAATGAAGTTTACTCCAATATATATTTCATGGTTTTAATTAATGATTTGAAAACATTAATAGGACATTATTGCATACAAGTCGTTACATGTACTACAATAAACGTTAGTGTCAAATTCACATGCTCCTTATTAAGTTTCATTCAATTATAGAATTGAAGTTTTCTTCAAAAACATATTCAAATTTGCTACATAATTAATTCAATATAAATGTGAAAAAAATAAAAAATGTTTGATAGACAAAATAATGAAATCTTCTAAATAAAATATCATGCTATATATCATGACTTCAACTCAATCGTATTAAATTTTACAAAATAAACAATGTATTTTTTAGTGGCATTAAAACTTGGTACTTAGATAATTAAACAAATACAACATTTATATATATGTAGAACATAAAAAAAAAATTAATTGTTGATTCATATTTAATAATTATCTGTATGATTCAATCTTATATTATACCTTTTACCAACTCTTTTGAACTTATTGAATTAATTAGGATGGTATATCACTCTCTTATAATCTTAAACGAGTGAGATTGATTGAACATTAAACATCACAAATATTTTGAAAACTGGACATGAGAGAATTTATCATGGTCATTCATCCAAATTAATCCTATAACTCTCATATAAATTTCTAGCAGATTGTGCAATCCTATAACTCTCATATCTTCGAGAATTTTGTAGTTTGGGGTTAGGGTTGAAGGTTTTCCAGTTTAGCTAGCGGTCAATAAGGCTCAAAGTAGTGGCGGAAATTTTGGGGTTTGGATCGTTGACAGTGATGGGAAGTGGATGGTTAATGGCGGAGGTGGAGCACCACTTCTCGCCGTTGTTGCTCCCCTCCTCCGTTGTGCTCCCTTTCTGAAGATGACGATAAAGAAATTAGAAAGAGATTGCAAAATTTGTCACCAGGATGACCAATGATGGTGATACTAGTGTACATGGGTTGTTGCCTTTTTTTTGGGTAACCATGGGTTTTCAGACTAATTTACATGCACCAACAATCCCCCAGATGACCACTAATTGCTTGGAGTTATCGCAGGTGAACCTCCATGGCCATAAGGGTTTTGGCAGCGTTTGGATTCAATCCCGAGGAAAATGAGATTTCCATTACATCCCCCTTAACCTTATCAGTCCACCACAACCCAAATGATTCATGGGTTATTGCCTTCCTCATCCCTAAGTTTAATTCAATGAATTACCAATCATAAATGATAATTTTGTATTGCTTGTATATATATATAGTACCATTAAGCATGAAAACATACATAATCTTGATGTTGTTTTTAGGGTTTAATTGGTGCTCCTCAACCCTCACCTTGGATACTATATTGTTTTTTTCCCTAAAGTTCAAACACCTCTGTCAAAGAAATAAAATAGTTACTTAACTATCATTTAGACAACTTATTCATCACAACAAATAACAGTTTAACTTAATTTATACAGATAATTAAATTTATATAAAGTTTAAACAATGTTCTAAAAAACTCGCCGCACAGCCGCCATGGCGCGCCATGGCACCAAGGCTTGTGTGACACACCACGTTAAACCCATGGCACGCCATGGCCTAATGCGCAGTTATCATAATGAGATATTTGATTTTTCTTTACGTTTTTAATGTCTTATTTGCAAGTTTTTAATATATAACCTAATTTAACTTGTTTATTACTATTGACTCATTGAGTAACACTACAAAACATACGTTTTTATATATAATATTGTATATGAATTAGAAACTTGACGCTATAAGTCACGCCTTAAAAACGTCATGACTTCGCCGTGGCTCCTAAGGTTTGAGACTTGGCCTCGCCACCACGCCACGCCTCACGCCATTTACAACCTTGAGTTTAAGTAGAAAAACAAACAAACTATCCGTCACAAATTAAATCCCCATTAATTGTTGGTGATGGCCATGTAATAAAATCCTCCCTAGGCTACTAATACAAAGGGAAACAAGATCAAAACCAATATATATTAAAGATTTCTAATTCAAATTAAAAGGGCATCCAATTGCTGTTAATGATTTTCTTTTTTTAATGCATTGAAAGATGTGTTAAAGAAAATTTAATACTTTAAGATGAAGATTGATAAGTTTTTAATTATAAAGAAATTATACAGCACAAGTACTAGCTCCACCATTCACAAACAAGATAATTAAATTAAAATTTTGAAAACCAAAATTAAGCATTGAAAAGAAAAGCTAGGGATTACATGATCCATATGATTAATTAATTAACCACGCTTCACCGGATCAAAATTGGAAACACCAATTATAGCTCCCAAAATAGCCACGAGAACAGCACCACCAGCACCAATGCTGAGCAAGAAGTTATTCAGCGACGGAGTAACACTAGACGCCGCCTCCGCTACATCCGGAACCACCATCGAAGCCGTTAAAGCCGCCGCTGTCAAAGCCGTCACAGCCTTCTCCTTGAACGAGCTCTGAACCACCACCATCATCCTTTTGGATCCCACCTTAACCCTGCTGCTGCTATTGAGTGTCAATGGGTTAAAGAAGGTGGTGTTTGAAGCTGCAGGTAGAGCAGTCTTGTGAGTCAATGGCATAGCCATGGAAACTGCACAAGTGGAGCTGGTAGCCATTGACGATTGGTTAATTAGATCTTTGATGGGTGGGTGTTGAGAAATGAAACAAGGGGCGTAAGGGATGATGTTGGTAAGTTAAAGAAGGTTGAGAGGTGAGAAATGGTTTGGTGTTTGTGATCTCCATATCTATGTGGCTGATCCTCAACTTGGTTTTGGTGGATAACCTTATCTTTCCATCCATCCTTTTTATATTTTAAATCAAAATTCAATTCATTTTGGAAAACTATGTTTAATTATGCCTCAAATATCAAGACTATATCTTGTTACTTTTGGGAAAATATGCTTCACTTTTAAATCATTTACAAATTACATTATTGCTAATATGGTTCACCTAGCTGGATATATATATATATATATATATATATATATATATATATATATATACTTCCACCATTGTTTTCTCGACTATCTAGATGAACACTTGATAGGTTCTCGATATTTAGATATTTTTAAGATAGATTAGAACTCTTTTAACTTGAGCATTTATTTTTCTCAATAGACGCTCGATAGGCTATGATGATTAGGAGAATGCACTAGCTAGGGATTTATGAACATCGATCCTTGTGTATCCATGTCTATGAGAGTGTGTTGATCACATAGGGATAAGGGTGTTAGAAGTAGCCGTTAATTCAAACTAGTCAGTCAAGTTAGCTGTTAAATAATGCCTAGAAATTAGGAGTTTTTACTCCTGGTGTTTCGTTTCTGTTGAGAGTCTTTTGTTTAGTTTGTTACTTCCAGCCTATTTAACAAAGGCTTGTGTTCCCTTTTTCATTCAAGCAATAATAAACTGAGTTACAAGTGCTTCTAATTATTCTCTTGTACAATTACTTTGGTTTTGTTTTCCAACAAACTGGTATCAGAGCCAGGTTCCTTCAAGTACTAGGCATTTGATTTTTCGGAAAAATGGCAGCAAGTGCAAGCACTCTTAATGTATCTCATCCTCAAATACCCATTTTCAAAGGAGACTCGTATGAATTCTGGAGCATTAAGATGAAGACGTTGTTCATGTCTCAAGATCTGTGGGAATTGGTGGAGTCTGGGTATGCAGAAACCAGCGATGATGAAGCCCATAACAAGGACCATCAAAAACGTGATGCAAAAGCTCTTTTTTTCATCCAGCAGGCAGTGGACGAGAGCATATTTTCAAGAATAGCTACGGCTACAAGCATGGTCGATCCTTAAAACAGAATATCAAGGATCAACAAAGGTAATTACCGTCAAACTTCAGTCCTTAAGACGCGAGTTTGAAACTTTCTGCATGAATAACAAAGAATCAGTGCAAGCATATTTGGCAAGAGTCTCTGTTGTGGTCTGCCAGATGAGATCGTATGGTGAGAAAATGAATGGCGAGATCGTGGTGGCTAAGGTCTTACGGAGTTTAACTCCTAACTTTGATCACGTAGTCGCTGCTATCGAATAGTCGAAAGATCTGTCAACATTTTCTTTCGATGAGCTAATGGGATCTCTTCAGGCACATGAAGCAAGAAATAACAAGTCATCAACAAGAGAAGAAGAAAAGGCATTCCAAACAAGGGGAGAGTCTGAATCCTCCGATCGCATGAGAGGAAGTTATAGAGGCCGAAGTAGAGGTAGCTATCGAGGCCGAGGCCGAGGTCGAAACAAATTTAGCAATACCGCTACCCATTGCTCATACTGCAACAAATATGGGCATTCCGACAAAGTCTGCTGGTACAAACCCGAGGAGGCCAAGTTCACTGAAGAATACGACGACCAAGAGTTTCTCTTCATGACTTCCTCGATCCATGATGATGCAAGCAACGAAGTATGGTACATCGACAACGGTTGTTCGAATCATATGACAGGTGATCGATCGAAGTTCAAAGAGCTTGATGAGTCAATCCAATCGCAAGTTCGACTTGGTGATAACAAAGCGCTTCAGATCGAAGGAAGAGGAACCACAATGGTTGAGCTAGGTAACAAAACAAAACTTATTAAGGATGTTCACTTTGAACCTTCCTTAGCTCACAACTTAATAAGCGTAGGACAATTGTTGCAAGCTGGATATTCTGTGATATTTGATGATAACAAATGTGTTGTAAAGCATAAAGCTACAGGTAATACTCTTGCAATTGCTCACATGACGCAAAACCGTATGTTTCCTCTTAACCTCTCCGAGCACACTAAGGTTGCACTGGTGAACAAAGCAATTACAAATACAGAACTTTGGCACCTAAGATATGGTCACCTCAACATTGCTGGCTTACAATTGTTGAAAAATAAAGACATGGTAAGGGACCTACCTAACATCGTGTCGTTCGATAAAGTTTGTGAAGGATGCATTCTCGGAAAACAAGCTAAAAGGCCATTTCCAGTAGGGAATTCAAAACGTGCAAGTAAGATACTGGAGTTGATTCATGCCGATCTTTGTGGACCGATGAGAACAGACTCGTTATCAGGTAGCAAGTATTTCTTGCTTTTTACAGATGACTACAGCCGGATGAGTTGGGTTTACTTTTTACGACTCAAGTCTGAAACTTTTGAGCACTTTAAGAGGTTCAAAGCCTTGGTGGAAAAACAAGTCGGGCAACCCGTAAAAGCACTACGGACAGATCGTGGAGGTGAGTTTCTCTCAAAAGAATTTACTGATTTTTGTAATGAGCAGGGTATTAAGAGAGAACTTACTGCGCCATACACACCGGAGCAAAATGGTGTGGCAGAACGTAAGAACAGAACGGTGGTAGAGATGACTCGATCGATGATAAAAGAAAAAGGATTACCCAATTCATTTTGGGCCGAAGGCGTTGCTACAGCGGTGTATCTGCTAAACATTTCCCCCACAAAAGCTGTTTGGGATCAAACACCATACGAGGCATGGAACGGAAGTAAGCCTTCAGTAAGCCACTTGCGGGTGTTTGGTTGTGTTGGCTATGTTCTACATACTATGGAAATGCATAAGTTGAAAGAAAAATCAACCAAATGTATTTTTATTGGATATTGTTCCAACTCGAAAGCATATCGGTTTTATGACCCTCAAAGTGGAAAGATCACCATTAGCATAAATGTGGTGTTTGATGAGCAAAGTAGCTGGCAATGGGAAGAAAATTCCAAAGGATCAAGTGCTAAACTTGAACTAGATGAAACAGAAGCAGAACCAGCAAACATTTCTCATGGCCCGGGCAGCTCAACACCAACGACAGTAGGTGAATCGAGCTCAAACCCTTCGGAGTCCACTCCTCTCCATTCTTCGGAGTCCACTCCTCGTGACCTTTCAGAAGACGACCTTTCTGATGATCCAGGTCCACCCATTACACTTACGTCGAAGTGAACGGGGCAGGATTCCACGACGTCGTTTCCCTATCGAAGGAGAGTCACCTTCTCCATTGGTGTTGTTTGCTGAAGATCCATCAAATGTTGAAGAAGCAATAAGACTACAAGAATGGAGAGAAGCCATGGAAGTAGAGCTGCAATCGATCGAAAAAAACCAAACATGGAAACTAGTCGATCTACCAGAAGGTAAAAATGCAATCGGTTTGAAATGGATTTTTAAAACAAAATTCTTTGCAGATGGAAGCATTCAGAAACGAAAGGCTAGACTGGTTGTTAGAGGGTACGCTCAACAACAAGGAATAGACTACGAGGAAACGTTCTCGCCGGTTGCTCGGTTTGAAACAATCCGAGTTATCTTGGCACTAGCTGCCCAGAAACGATGGAAAATATTTCAATTCGACGTCAAGTCAGCTTTTCTAAACGGCGAATTAGAAGAAGAAGTCTACGTTACTCAACCACCGGGATTCGAGAAACCGAATGAAGGAAATAAAGTGTATCGTCTCAAGAAAGCGTTGTATGGATTGAAGCAAGCGCCTCGAGCGTGGTATAGCAAAATCGACGGTTTTTTTCACAAAAATGGATTCGAAAGAAGCATGCATGAGCCAACTTTGTATCTGAAAAATGAAGGCAGAGGTAATTTCATGATAGTAAGTTTATATGTCGATGATATGATTTATACCGGCTCATCATTGCATCTTATGGACGAGTTTAAAAAGTCCATGAAGAGTATGTTTGACATGACTGATCTAGGAGAATTGAAGTATTTCCTAGGACTAGAAGTAAATCAAACAAGTGATGGAATCTTCATGTCACAAAGGAAATATGTGAAAGACACGTTGGAAAGGTTCAATATGCTAAACTGCAAAATGTCCAGCACCCCGATGAACACAAGTGAGAAATTAAGTTCACAAGATGAAACGGGAAGAGCAGATGCAAGCATGTACAGGGGCCTAATTGGTAGACTCATTTATGTCACTCATACTCGTCCAGATGTGAGCTTTGCTGTTGGAATTCTATCCCGGTTCATGCACAATCCGAGCAAACATCACTTTGGAGCGGCAAAACGAGTGTTGCGGTATCTCGCAGGGACAATCAACTTCGGTATTTGGTATCATGAAGTGGAAGATTTCAGCCTCAAAGGATATAGTGATAGCGATTGGGGTGGCTCGGCAACAGATGGGCGAAGCACAACTGGAAACTGCTTTATACTCGGGTCAGCCGCCATTTCATGGAGCTCAAAGAAACAAGCAACTGTAGCACTCTCCACCACTGAAGCGGAATATGTAGCTGTAACAGCTACATCCTGTCAAGCAGTATGGTTACGAAGACTTCTAAGTGATATCGGAATGAAGCAGAATGATGCAACTGCAGTATTCTGCGACAACAAGTCAGCTATCATGCTTGGTAGAAATCCAGTGTTCCACAACCGAACCAAGCATATTGAAATCAAACACCATTTCATAAGAGAACTCATGGCAAAAGGTGAAGTTAAATTAGAAAGTTGCAGCACTGAGGAACAACTTGCTGATCTTATGACGAAAAGTCTACCATTGTCAAAGCATGAAAGGTTTTGCCATCTTTTAGGACTGACAAAGTTCGAATGAAGGGGGAGTGTTAGAAGTAGCCGTTAATTCAAACTAGTCAGTCAAGTTAGCTGTTAAATAATGCCTAGAAATTAGGAGTTTTTACTCCTGGTCTTTCGTTTCTGTTGAGAGTCTTTTGTTTAGTTTGTTACTTCCAGCCTATTTAACAAAGGCTTGTGTTCCCTTTTTCATTCAAGCAATAATAAACTGAGTTACAAGTGCTTCTAATTATTCTCTTGTACAATTACTTTGGTTTTGTTTTCCAACAAAGGGAACATGTGTTATGTGTAAGGCGGCGTTTGTTTTTTAAGATGTCTGAAATCTTATTTCACTTCTGATTAATAAGAGGTGGTGTTGAAGTCGGAAATCTGAATCAATAAGAATATTTGTTTTTGTAACGTCTAGAGACGTCTTGAGAGAAAGGAGAGCATATGAAATAAGGCGGCAATAAGAGGTTTTAAGAAGTTAGGTCACCACTTTTTATTTCAGATGTATTTAAAAGTTAAAAGGTTCTGAAAACGGGAAAAAACAAACAAACAGTCTGAATGTAAAAAACAGACTTAAGTGTCATCAGGTATGCAAATCTATACATATCTATATTTGGTATTTTTTTTAATTGGATTTATTCAAAATTGATAACCAACTAATGGTAAAGGTATACAACTAACATTAGTATGGACAAAAAGAAAACAAAAATTAAATATGATTGATTTATTTTTAATGAAAGGTCTACAATTCTTCGGTAACACAATTCACATTTATTAAGTACTAGAATTATTAATGACATTTATAGAGTATATTTTGGACGATGTACACATAATAGATGAAAATTGTACCCATGGACGGATTTACTGTGGTGGCGACGGTGGCACGTGCCACCGTAATATTTCTCCGAGGAAGGGTAAATTTTTTAGGTTTGTGAAAGGTGCAACCGTATCGTTTTCGAAACTTCAGAAGGTGCACCGTGTACTCAGAATTCTGAAACTAAGAAGCCCAATTGAATCTAACAGCCCTTGTGCCACCGAAAAGAAAGGTAATTGATTTAATGAACATATTAATTTATATAACCCCGCGGAAAATTTCGCCAAAAATCAAGCTGTGCGAGCACAAGATTTCGGAGTTGCATTCGTGTCCGCAGGTCGCACCCATGAACAAGTTCGCCGATTTTAGCCTACGAAGATCTCAATCGGCACCCCTCCTGCGCACGGGTAGGTGTTGGAGTAAAACCAATCAAAGAGCTTGTAAGCCCTTCCCACATTCATGGTTATAAACCACAAATTGTTTACTCCTCCTTCCTATGTGGGACATAATCCCATACCCAATTGGTTTCCACCACATTCATTCCAAACACCCAACTTTGAACATCGATATCTCATTCACACATATTTCGTTTTGGACATATAATATATCGTTTCGAATCTCTTATATAGGATAACACAAACCCACGAATAGTTAGATATATACAATACATATACATGTATTTAAATGTGTCCAAAGTTATTAAAAAACCATATTTTTACTACAATTTTCCAACATATAATTCTTTGTTTGAAATTGAAATTGAAGAACAACAAAAATCTAAAGAAGAGTGTTGAAATCCAATCGAAAGTCTGTTGTTACTCTGTGTTTGCTAGCCTATCGCAATCACATTTTCCTCTGTGTTGAAATCCAATCGCTTGCTACTACTGAAGAGTGTTTGTCTCTGTTTTTTTTATTTTTTCAACTGTGGTACAAATTTAGTTGTTTATATACTTTTTATAATTATTTTTAGGTATATAACTATATATTGACTGTTTTCATAAGATGAAGACGACTCGGGTACAAATATAGGAGTTATTTATCGATCATATAAAAACAGTATTTTTTGTAAATGTATTTTGGGTCTATATTTTATTATATTAATTATGTGGTGCCACCGTATGAAAAAAATTCTGGATCCGTCCCTGATTGTACCAAAGTACTTCAGAGTCAATGCATGATTCACGTATATGCACACCAAACGACTCAAGCACCATGCCTTCATAGACTAAGTATCGATAAGGACGAATAATACAAGCATAACATGAAACATAGTTGCCATTTTGATTTCAAGATGTTTCGTGAGCGGATACATACATTTATCGATTGTTTTTCCGATTTCACGAAGTTTCACGCTGCATCGTGCACGGGTACGTAACTAGTATGGACTCGAATAAAGGATCCCATATTAGGAATTGTCATTGGTTTTGGGTGATTAATCTTATCTTTTATAAACTTATTTTGAAAAAATCATTTTCAACTTAACGGTTATCATCTTGAAATGAGTTGTAATAAGCTAAAGCATCTTGAACAACTATGCTATATTTCTAAAGTAAAGTGTTAAAAATTAAAATCTTAGAAAAAAATTATATCAACTCTAATAGCTACTTTATTAATTTTAAACTCCATCATTAACTATATCATTAAAATATTCAATATATACATTTAATAAAATATTATTTTTCTTTTTTAAGCATTTATTTTCAATTCCTCTTATTGGGGAAATGTTTAAAATATTTTGCTCTTCTATATTGTGTTTTAGAGACTTCTACAAATTCGGAGATTTTCATTTTTTTCGCCCTCTTTTTCTCTATTTTGCATAGCTGTTGGAACAAAATTTTTTTTTGTTAAATCTCCAAAATCTCTATTTTAGCATAGTTGTTTATAAACGATCTTCAATTCAACCACTCTTCTTGAATCTTTATGTTTATATATATTACGAAGGGGTAAAATAGTCAAAGACCATCATAGTACAAAATCGTTTTAAGGTCTGGGACATGTCCTTTCTTATGGTTGGTGTCAGACTGTCGGCCTTTACAGATTTTGTATATTATGTTGAAAAGTTTATATAGCTATAAATATAATATTCATGCTTTGTAACTTAGCTTTGTCGCCGCATGAGTAATCTTAATATGTTAAATAACCTAGTTTGAGAACCAAGTTTAATTAGTTCTTATACAACTTAATTAGTGAAACAAAGTATGGTTATATTTCGAAATTTGGCCATAGAAGAACAAAAAGAAACCATAACGTTTCTTGTTTTTGTTTAAGCATGTTACAACGTATAGTTGATAAAAACAGATAAACGATTAGTTTTATAACAAAAATAAAAACGGTAGCAAGTCACCACTCCATTTCGACTAATTAATATTCTTTGGATAATATATTTATTTCACCAAAATTCAACCATGTCATTTTCATAACAAGATAGACACCGTGGAAGAGCAAAAACCTTCTTGGCGACGGGGTTGCGTTGGTTGGCCGTACGTACTCATGATTTTGACATAGATCCCCCCACTTAAAACAATTAATCTATATATATATATATTAAAACTAAAAGAAATGATTTATTATTGTTGTTAAAGTATTGTAAAATCAATTTATAGGCCTACAAATCTACAACACAATTTTAATATTTGGTTTGTTTTTTAATTTGTAAAAATCAAAACCGGAAAAAGAAATTGTTTATGTGGTATGGTGGTGTTTGTGTGTTAATTAATAACCAAAATGATGTTATTTTAAACATTTGTACAATATGGCAATACCAAAAAAACACAAAATAAAACAAAAAGGAGAAGCAGCCGGCACCTTAGAAAAATCTTAAAACAAAATAAATGGTATGTTTTTTTTTTTGAACGGCAAGTTAACACACGCACACGTTCCCGGGGTATCCGGGCTCCCACTTAAGGGTGTCACCCGACTAATCCCCGTCAATCACGACTCAGTCCAATTAAGGGTACCACTATGTGGCAGACCCATGATCATGAATGTCACAGGATGCTCATCATGGGGTTCGAACCTGGGTAGTCAGGGATACCATCCACTGACCCCCCAGGATGTTACCTTACCACTGGGCTACAACATGAAGGACATAAATTGTATGTTTGTTTATTACATTACGTTTATGGCCAATCTAAAAAAACTTGAGTCACTGTAAAATTAAATTTTTATATATAGATCATCTTTTTTGTTAATTATTTTATAAAAAGCAAAATTATTTTACTAATGTTACATTAGCAAGGATAATCTCATATTATAGATCATTATGGTAGTGTTATCATATGATTACCGTAGCCTATTTAAGAGACAATTATTTTTCATATATTGTATTATGGTTGTTGTGCCTTTACATAAAATCCCTTGACATAATATTTTACTTGTTCACACAAAAACAATATTCGTTCTGACACATAATATAATACATGTGTTTGATCATATAACATATATATCTCAAATAAATATCAATAAATAGTGAAGAAGTAAGTTATATCTAAAGTTTACTAAAAGGGAAAATAATATTTTTTTAATACACCAAATTAAAAAATCTTATATATTTTTAAAAGAAGGTCTTTTATTTTTATGAATTAATATAGCTTAAGATGTACAAGAATCAATTATTGATCAGTTCGGTTATTGTCAAGCATAATAAGAAAACAACATGACTAAAGTTGCACCTTAATCGGTTCTAGTCCTAAATTATGGGCCTCAATCAACACACATATATATACACACGCATCCATAATTGTCTTCTCATTATTTTTTTCACATAAACCTAATAAATTTAAAATATTACAATATTCCTCAAATTAGCTGACCATTATCCCGAGCCTGACTAGACCCATTATTAATTGGGCTTGAACTCGGTTTTTTTTACCAAGAATGTAATCAAGACTTTTTATATCTAGACAGAACGCAGTTACCATCTTACGATCATTTGTATAACTGATCCTAGTCGATCTTTCATTGGATCCATTTGTACATCTCAATATCAAACAATACTTAATCACATATTTAAGCTAATTAATTCGTTGAGGTGTATATGATATATATAAACAATAAAAATAAAAATAAAATAGATGATATATATAAACTTGGCACTCTCTTGACAAAACCTTTGTTACCACCACAAAATACCAAAAACCTTTATGTAGGTGTTGAAAATGGTAGACTATCTAAACCTTTCCAAACCCCCTCTCACTCGATCATCATCCTCACCATCGCCACCGCCACCTCCTCCTCCTCCATCACACCGATCAAACATGTCCATGTTATATTACGGTCTGCTGGTGGTAGCCACCGCAACCATCGTCCTTGCCCTCTACAACCTCATAATCGTCCGATGGTGCGCCAACCAGTTCCGACGATCACGCGAAGCTAATCATCTCTTTCGCCGCCGGAGAAACCCTAACAACACCATGTTACCCTCCCACGGCGGTTCCACCACCACCATAAGTTTGACATCCAGTTTTAGGTACAAAAAAGGATCAATTGATGATCATAAAAACCAATTGGAGGATTACGACGTCGAATGCTCGGTTTGCTTATCGGTTTTCGAAGACGGTGAACAAGTGCGAAAGCTGCCGAGATGTAATCACTCGTTCCATGCTTCATGTATAGATATGTGGTTGTACTCTCACTTTGACTGTCCACTGTGTCGTGCTCCGGTGGTGGAGCCACCGCCACACCACCGGCGTACGGAGTCAGATTTGTGGGAGCATTCACAGGTTGAATTGTTAGATACAGCCGCCGCCACCTCCTCCTCCGTGTAACTTAACTGCTTCTCTTTCTTTTCTTTTCTTTTTTTTTTTTTTTTTGAAATTTTTAAATAAATTATTGCAATTAATTAGACAAAAAAAAATATATATATTAATGAATCTACAAATAATGCATCTTGCAGGATGGGGCCTTCTCTACCACCTTTGTCTTATGGAGTACCAAATTTACATCAAACATTTTTATACGAATATTAAAGTTCTAATTTTTATAAAACTTATCTTTTATATTTTTTATTATCACAATATAAGATATATATATATATATATATATATTAATAAATACTATAAACGTACTCGCGCAATGCAGCGAGATACATCACGATTTTAATGTTTCATTTTATTTTTTTGTTGATTTACAGTACGATTTTGAATGGTTTTGAGGAAGTGATAATGTTTTTTTATAAATTTGTTTAATTTAGACTTAATAATATAATTTTTTTATATAAAAAATTAAGTATTTTGTTAGATTCAATGATTATCTTATATATTTTAATGACATCTAGAAAAAATAATCAATTACATATTTAAAAATATAATTAAAACAAATTTATAGTAATATAATATATTAATTAATAGTGATACATGGAAATGTCTACATAAAAGGAAGTCCTTGTACATACCAAATTGGTGGGTGTTAGAAGACTGCAGTAGTAATATATATCTTGTGCTTTGATACTTGTAAATTAAGAGATTTTTAAAATCTTGCATAAAATGATGGTACCTTGTGTCTAATAATTTGTATTTAAGAGTTTTTTATCCGTGCTTTATAATATAATATAGATAAAGTCAAAAAAATATTTAAAAAAATATGATAAAATGTCTTTTCACACCAAACTCAATGTAAGAACCAATGTTATCTATACTATATTATAAAAGAGACATAAAAACTATTAATTACAACTTTTAAGCACAAAATACAACTAATTAAAGTCAATTACTTAATTTACAATTTCATAATACATTGGTACAACTTATCCAAGCACAGTATCTCACATCATCATCTATTTGTGGAATGCATACTCATTTATTAATATAAATATTTGTTTTTTATATTTAATGGACGATTTGATCAAATAGATTAGGTACCACTTATTAATGCATATTACTTAAAATCCAAAAATACAAATTGATTAAACATAAGTACAACTTATAAAAGCTCAATGTTTGAATTCGTGTAACTAACTGCAGATAAACACTTATTTTTATTTTCTAAAATATCTAAAAATTTTAACTATTGATATAACTAACCGAAAAATATAAGAAAATTCGAGATAAAACACCTTATTTTTATTTTTTTTATTGAAATATGTTATTTTTTAAATTTTAAATATAAAATATAAAATATCTTAAATATAGTTATCATTTAAATTAAACATTTTTTGACTCGTAACAAAATTTTTTATTATTATTTTTATAAAAAACCATAATTAAACTAAACTAAAATATATTTTTGTTTTAAATCTAGGTTTCTCAAAATCGTAAAATAAAATAAAATAAGACTAACATAAAGTATGAATAATGATTGAGGGTTCGAGTTCTAGATTTCAGAAACCCATTGCATTGCGATGGTACATTTCTAGTTATATAATAACTCAAAAGACATGGATTCTTATAATAACTCTCTCCAATGATAATTCTTCTAAGAACCTTTATTTTTTCCTTATCAAACCTCCATTAAAAATACTCTAACGAATCAATGTTTTTATAAAAAAATGATAATAAATAAATAGATAAATTATTTTGAACAAGTTCTTAAATACAAGCAGGGGGTGCCTAGAAAAAATGTAAGAAATTTCATGATTTCAAGGTTGAGAAACCCTTTTTAGTATATATGTTTTTTTAATAAATAGTTGTCCTAAAAATAGTTGTAAGAAATTGTTGAAAAACATGAATGACCTAAACAACATAACTATATCTATATTTATACAAACAAATAGTGCATGCATCTATTTTGTTTTTGTGAAAGCGTCGATATTCTAAGGTGGTTCCACCCCTGAATACAAGCTCATATTATGAGTTGTCTCATAAGGGGCTGTTTGGAAAAATGTTGAATGGTTTAGTGTAGAATGATTAAGAGACTCATATGATATAGTGTAAAATGAAATATCGTTGTTTGCTAATTGTTCAAAATGAAACCAGGACGTTGAATGGTGAAAGGAGGGTCAACATGTAACACCCGTAATTTTCGGTAAGTAAAGGTCACCCGAACGTTTTTGGGACTTATAAACGGCGGGACTTTTGTTGGAAAATCATTGTTTGAAGTTCCTTGGAGTATCGGGGGTATTGGCGTTGAAAAAGTCGAGTTTCGGAGTTTGGTACGGGCTTGGCTACAATGTCCGGCGACTATGACAGTGTCATAGTCGCACCAGGCAAAGTCGCAGCATAAAAAAGAAGGGGCCAGGGGGTTGGCAACAATGACCAGCGTCGCATGTCAAAGTCGCACAAGGGTGCTGTTAAGTGCGGGATTTCAGCCTTCTTTCTCATTTTTCACACCCAAACTTATCCCTTTCTCTCCGAAACCGTTTCTTCTTCATTCCCTTCAAACCCTAACTTATTTTTGACTCAAATCCTTGGATTTTATGGAGGTAAAACACCATCAAGTGGTAAGATTTGAAGCTTTGGTCAAGGATTCATCATCTCCATCTTTATCTTCAACCTCACGCTAAATTTTAGGGTTTTCTAGGTTTTCACCAAAACCTAAGTGGTAAGTTTATCCCTCATTTTCTAAACCTTAATAGGTGATGTAAATGCTTCATTGATTATTTTCTAGTGTTTGATTCTTTCAGTTTCGGTTTGTAAGATTTTGGAAGGTTTAGGGTCAAAATTAAGGTTTTGACAAAAATGGAGATTTTGATGTCATGTGTTTGGGGATTGATTCTAAATGGTTGAAGGTGATCATTTATGGGTGAAATTTGTGTATATAGGTTTATGGAGGTTTCGACCTTGAAGATTCAAGTTTCTTCAAAGGAGCTCAAAGTGAGGTAAAATCTAGATTTAGCCTAAATATAGCAAAATGAGTTCAAGCTGATTTATGAAAACGATGTACATGCCAAAATGTTCATTTTAAAGTGTTTTGTGATTTACATGAAATTGTTAATTGCTGATCACCTGATAAGTTTTAGTTATTTGGAAGTGTTTAACTTTATAAACTTATAAAACACCTATCTTTGGGATTTTTGGGTATTTTGATAAATGCATCAAAATGAAAATGTTTCGATGACTTATTTACCTTAATAGGGAATATGTGGTGAAATGCATTTTTATGATTGTTGGTATCACGCGTATTTTTTTATCGTGAAATGTTTTAAAAATACCAATGTGTGAGTCATGGGCGCTTGGTCATTCTCAATCTTGCAAACGTTTTTGAAGTTGTAAACCTTTTGGTTTTGGGAAAAGATGTAACTCAAATATTTTATTTAGTAAACCGGAGATATTGATATTTAAATGATTTATCGTACGAGTGTAAACCTCTTGAGTAATTGCCATTTAAATGTGTGTCATGTGACGTTTTGGAAAGAGTAAATTAGATTATAAACTTGTTTGGGAAAATGACTTATCTCAATCTAAAGTATGTTGGAGTTTATTCATGTAGTTGGAACATGTGTTTACATAAATGTTGGTCGTTGCATTTTATTGCATTTTGTGGGCTTCAACATATGATCTTTTGAATTTTGGGCTTAAAGCTCGGTTGTCGTTGGTGTCGGGTCTTGAGGATATTTATCCGACTTTAATAACTTAAAGTGGATCTTTGGGTAAGGGTTGCATTTATTGCACTTTATTTGGATAATACATGTTTTTGAGTGCGTGTGTCATTCGTTTGGAGTCATGTATTTTAGACTGTAATGCATTTGGATCCATAGGCATGTAAGTCAGCCATATTTAAGGATGACGAGTCTTGATATTCTCACATTGGGAATTATATCATGTTGGCATCATTGTTGTCCCAGTTGTTTGGCGAAGAGGAACCTTTATGGGTTGTACTTCGGGACCATGGGTCATGAGATTGGATGTCTAATTCTTGTGCACGAGGGTTAGACGTCATGAGTTATCAAGTGAGGAGCTGAGACTCCTATCTTGAATGCTAGGGAGTAGGCACTAGGGGTCGAATGAGTACCCTGAGGATGAAACTCCACTAGAGATCGAACAAGCAATAAGATCGTGTATCCTTGAGGTGACGCTCGACGGAGCAGGCAATGGGGGATATGGTGTTTTGGGACTTGAAATAAAGTCCGACTGGAGGTGTAGCTCGGCAGAGCAGGCAATACAGTTACGATCTGAGGTGTAGTTCGACAACGTGGCTAGGTGGCTTAACTTTGTGTTCCACCACATACCACGGAATCGGGTCTCCCCCGTCACCGGAAGGTGTTATTTGGGTATTAAATGGTATTATTTTTATTATCCATGTTTTCGGTGACGTTTTGTATATTCGTTTTTTATTCGTGATTTATGGGCCGAGTATTATGCCCTCCCGTGTTTTGGTATTTCGAGAAATAAAGTCTTATCTGCAATTTTATAAAATGAGGAGTTTAATTACTATTCACGTTTTGGGTGAATTTGGGATTGAAGTTGTTTTACGAAAGAATGTTCATGTTGGATTGCTTGTTTTTAAAGGTGTATGATATTGGAAAATGAGTCGTTTAATATTTATAGTAAATCATTTTGAAAGATAATGATTTAAACCACATTCTTACATTTAACAAATATATTTGTTTCATGTTGAAAACTCTTGAACTCACTTAGGCGTTAGCCTAACCTTTTTATTTATCGACATGTGCATCAGGTTCCGGTGGGGGAAATGGTTCTAGCGTTTCTGCGAAGGGATGAGTGCTAGATGTATGTGCAAGAGTGAGCGACTTGGTGAAGTCTTCCGCATTAGTGTTGAGAAGAGCAACTTGTATTTGGGTTTAGTAACACCCAACCTTGAGTTAGTCTCTATGTAAGATTTCATTTGTTATGTTGATGGAAAATTCTAGAATCGCATTTTAAGTATAGACTTGTCGTATGAAGTTTTATCCATTCCTTGAGGCATATTTATAAATTTTTAAATTAGTTGCTCTTTCCAAATTGAGAGTGTTACACAACACAAGGGTGGAGCCAGCTAAGGCCCAGGGCCCTCACTTGCACCCCCTCACTTTTCAAAAAAAAAAATTACACCTTTAAAATCATTAATATATGTATATATATATACACACACACAAACAAGGGAAGGTGAGTTAAAGTTAGAAGCATAAGAAATGGTTTCCAACAGTTGGATGCATATTATGATGAGATGCATCGAGATACACCAGATCAATTCCTTTCTAAGCCGCAATTCATGGGAGACATTTGATTAAAAGTGATCAACGGTTCAGATCCACTTCTCACGTTTCTCACGTTAACATCAACTTCTCACACAATCTTTTCATATGTATATTTGTTTTATTTTAGAATTTAGAGTACCACTACAAACTAAGAGACTTCATCGGATTTTTCACCGGTAATTACCGACGTTCTGGCATATCACCGGCGGATTTTTCCGTTTGTGATTGAAAATCCGCTAGTGATGACTTTTTACGGCGGATTACCGACGGATATCCGTCAATGAATCATCTTTGTTTTGTAGTGGACCCTCCTTAGTAAAATTCCTGGCTCCGCCCTTGGGTCAACATACAAAATCATTCAGAAGGTTTTAAAACCATTAAGAGACGTACATTTTTTTTGTCAAACAAAATTTATCTCTTAACGATTTAGATATTGACTCTTAATGAAACCATTAAAAGATAATCAAACAACCCTTTAAGATATACTAAATATTAAATTATAATCTTCAAAATTAATAACTCGGGATAAAAGTTTGATTGATACTGCAATCTGTTAATTATATAAAAAAGAGATACATTTTAAAATGAAAAGACATGACATTGAGGGGTAATAATGTAATAATTGAAAATTAGAGTAAGCATAAAGTCAAAGTATGAGGACAAAAAAGTCGTCTACCAAACAAGTACCCACCTAATTACAGATTTGTCCATTCCATTTTCGCATAAATTAATTATTGTATAATTTTTTTTTTTGAAAGGCAAGAAATATTATAAACCCAACCAAGCCAAAAGGCAAGTTTTACATCGAAATGGAACCCATAAAGACAGAGCGAAACAGACCGGAATCCTAACGAAAATTTAACGAAACATGGATTACAAAAACGAGACCACTTAAACCTCCAGCAGCGAGTGAAGCTTGCAAGGAGCAAACCAGCGCGGCCTCAACAAAAACTGCAAGGAACAACCGAGGGACCAACGACCACCCGATCGTACAAACCTTCCAATTCCAGATAGTTGCAACCCACCAAACCGACCCCAAACCGAACCCAGAATAATAACCGAAAACCCCTGTGTCAAAGACCGCAGCCAGCGCCACGCAGGACAGAATCAAGCTGCACCCATTAACGAAACGGACAGCTCTCTCCCGCCACTTTTTAATCCGATCTCAGATTGATAGATTGATCACAATCACCACGGATACTACTCGGTTCTTCTCCAAACACAGCAGCCCCGCATCCTAGGTGCTTGAGAAGAGACACTCTTAACCTCATCACCTGCAACTCGTTCCTTCTTCTCATCGATCCCCAACAGACCCGTCCTCTGATCTGCGCTAAATCCCACGAACCCGGACGATGTTCCTTCTGTGATGATCCAAACGGTTGATTGATTTGCCTTCGAAACAACACCCATTACACCCGTATCTTTTTATCGATCCTCTCTTTCTACCCACTTCCTTGTTACCCGACTGTTTGTTCCTTGACTGTGTTTATGTTACCCGACAACCAAGCGATCCAGTCCACTTTTTGTTTCTTCGATCTTCTACTTACCCATTCAAACACAACCCTTTGCCACTCGAAAAATAGCTCATCAAGCCGAATTTTATTTGCTTTGTAGATAATTTTGTTCCTGTGATTCCAAATCAGGTATAAAAAAGACCACTTCACCCCCGTCCAGGCCGTGCTACCGTTTAGACACCCGCCCCCACCCGAATCCCCTTGCAATAACTCTTGGAGGGAACCGATCTCATCTAAAGGTTTACTCCACCATCTCCCTACTCTCTCCCACAATCTTTTCACCTCTTCACACCTTACTAAAGCATGATCCCTACTTTCCGTCGCATTCCCACATCGAGGACATATGATGGAATCAAGATCGATACCCATCTCACTAATAACCGACCTACACGGAATCCTCCCAAGTTTCGCTCTCCAAATTAATACACACACTTTTTTAGGAACCACTGAGCACCACAACGTTTCTTCCATATTCTCTACCCCATCCCCCTTCCCTCCTCTAATACTTCCCGGAGTTTTTTAACATTAAAGCCATTTGGTTTATCGAGCACCCATTCCCATTTATCTCATCTTCCTCTCGAAGTGGGTTCGGGTAATTGCATTATTACTTCAAGTTTCGCTTTATCCACTTCCAAACCTTTTTTAGAAACCATGTGACCCAAAATGATTCTTTCTTGTACCATAAAATGGCATTTTCCCAATTTAGAATTAAATCGTGAGTTTCACATCTTTCTAAACTTTTTTCCAAATTTTTAAGACAATTTTCAAATGATGTTCCAATTACAGAAAAATCGTCCATAAAAACTTCCATTGTATCCTCAATCATGTCCGAAAAAATAGACATCATGCACCGTTGAAATGTTGCGGGTGCATTGCATAAACCAAATGGCATTCTCCGGAAAGCAAAAGTACCAAAGGGACAAGTAAAAGTCGTTTTTTCTTGATCTTCGGGTGCAATGTGAATCTGATTATAACCCGAATATCCATCCAAAAAGCAATAAAATTCTTTTCCGGCTAATCGATCTAGCATTTGGTCTATAAATGGCAAAGGAAAGTGGTCCTTTTTGGTGGCAAGATTTAATTGTCTATAATCCATACAAATTCGCCACCCGGTGACGGTCCTAGTTGGAATAAGTTCGTTTTTCTCATTGGTGACTATCGTAGTACCACCTTTCTTCGGGACACATTGCACCAGACTCACCCAACCACTACTCGAGATGGGGTAAATAATACCCGCATCAAGCCATTTCAAAATCTCTTTTTTAACGACTTCTTTCATGATGGGATTAAGTCTTCTTTGTGGTTGCACTTTACCAACACTATTTTCTTCCAAGATTATCTTATGTTGGCAAAGCGAAGGACTAACTCCCTTGATGTCGGCTAAGGTCCAACCTATGGCTTTCTTGTGGTTTTTTAATAATTCTATCAATCTCACTTCTTGATCATCACTTAAGTTGGAAGAAATAATTACAGGCAATTTCTCTTCTTCCATGAGATAAGCGTACTTAAGGTGATTGGGAAGTGGTTTTAAGTCCAAATCTGGGGCTTTTATGATAGACGGAACCTGTGTTGGCCTATCTGTAAAATCAAGCTGCTCAAAAGCATCTATAACCTCAATCAAGTCTTCTTCCGAAATATCCTCGTCATTGCCCACAGTGGGCTCACTGTGAGCACAGTCTATCAAACGTAACTCGAAGTCACCACCTAAAGTGCTAAGGGCAGAACAATCCTCTACTTCACCATTAAACTTAAGAGACTTGAAAACATTGAAGGTCACCTGTTGGTCATTCACTCTCATAGTCAACTCGCCTTTTTGGACGTCTATCAATGTTCGGCCGGTCGCAAGGAAGGGTTTTCCTAAAATGATGGGAACATTTCTATCTGCCTCATAGTCTAAAACTAGAAAATCAGCCGGAAAAATAAATTTATCAACTTTGACCAAAATGTCCTCGATTTTTCCTTTCGAATATGCCAAAGATCTATCCGCGAGTTGCAAAGTAACCGTGGTTGGTCAAACTTCTTTAATTCCCAATTTTTCAAAAACAGATAAAGGCATGAGGTTTATACTTGCTCCCAAGTCACATAGTGCGAGTCCTACTTCTTGTCCTCCAATGGAGCACGGGATGGTGAAACTACCCGGATCCTTCAACTTTGGAGGAATTTTACAAGTAAGAATAGCACTACATTCCTTGGTTAGCGCAACGATTTCAAATTCTTCAAGCCTTCTTTTTTTATTGAGAATGTCTTTTAAAAATTTAACATAACTTGGCATTTGCTCGAGAGCTTCTACCAACGGAATGTTAATGTGGAGTTGCTTGAAAATATTCAAAAACTTTTTAAACTGAGCATCCACATGTTTTGATTTTAATCTATTAGGAAAAGGCAACTCACGCAGATCTGGTTTCGATGTTATTTTACCGGGTGTGGGCACAGCCTGCCCACAGTGGGTGAACTGTGCAGAATTTTTTTCAGAACTGGATGGATCAGCTGTTTTGGACACAGAATCTGGGTTCTGCGTTTTTTCAACAGAAGGAAAAAAAAACAGAGAAATTTTCTTTGTCAAAGAGATGTGAATCTTTTTGCAAAACGGGAACGGAAGATGATTTTGTGTTTTGGCACGAGTCATCTACATTCTCAACTTCTCTTATACTCACGGCTTTGACATGTTCTTTTCCCTTAGGATTCTCGGTGTCACTAGGCAACGTCCCTTGGGGTCTACTTTTGAGCTCGGCGGCAAATTGCCCGAGTTGGGTTTCGAAACCCCTCAAGGTTGCATTGGTTTGGTTTATAAAACTCTTAAGTAATGATTCGATTGAGTCATTACTTCCCGATGCATTTTGTTGCCTAGGTGCATGTGATTGTGAGGATTGTCCATGTTGAAAATTGGAAGGTTGGTTTTGATGAAAACCCGGGGGGAGATTTTGTGGTCGGTTTTGGACTTGACTTGCCCCGGGGGGTTGAAGTCCTTGATTACCGGTCCAAGAAAAATTTGGGTGATTCCGCCAATTTGGGTTATACGTTTGGGAAAATAGACTATTTCTAGCATGATTTCCCACGTAGTTCACCGAGGCGGGATTTCCCGGGCATTGTTCAAAACGATGATTTTCTCCACAAAATACACAAGATTCGTTTAAAGAATGATTCACGGCTTGTACTTGACTTTTTTCTTCATTTATGTTCAAATTATTTTTAACCAAATTAGTCAAGGCAACGATTTGTGCATTTAAAGAAGCGATGACATCAATATCATGAACTCCCGATGCATTTTTCGGAACGATGGCACGAGGATTTGACCACTCGGTGTTATTGTTTGAAACTTTTTCTAAAATGTCAAATGCCTCGTTGTATGTTTTGGAAACAAAAGCACCACCGACCGTAGCATCAAGAATGATTTTTGCAGCATTAGAAAGACCATTATAGAATGTTTCTAATTGGATGCAATGGGGGATTCCGTGGTGAGGACATTTTCTAATTAACTCTTTGAATCTCTCCCATGCATCGGAAACTGCTTCATCTTCCTCTTGTCGAAAATTCATGATATCATGTCTAAATTTCACATTTCTTGTTGGTGGAAAATATTTTTTTTAAAACTTTTCGGCTAAATTCGCCCAAGTATCAATCGATTCCGGTGGTTGTGAATTTAGCCAGGCTTTAGCTCTATCCCTTAGGGTATAAGTGAAGAGCGTCAGCCGTAAGGCTTCTACAGTTACTCCGGGAATATGAAAATGATCCGTCATTTCTATAAATGATTTTAAATGAGAATGCAGATCTTCCGAAGGTAATCCCCCAAATTGACCCATTGCTTGGATCATTTGAAACATTACGGGCTTCGGTTCAAAAGTTTGTGTTGTCATGTTAGGCCTAAGAATACCCGATTTTAATTGACCAAATTCGGGTGTTGCATAGTCCCGTATTCCCCTATCTTTATCATCGGCAATTTTAACCGTGGTTTCAACAATAGGCGGAGGTTGTTCATCCATGTTTCGGTTTTGCCTATTTCTCCTACCTCTTCTACGTCTTTTTACAGTTCTTTCAATTTCGGGGTCAAGAGGTTAAAGTTCACCGTGTTGTAGCCGTGGCATACAACACGGAAGAGGTGCTTTGAAACGAGTGACACAGGCTCAAATGAAAGTCAATATCTCAGGATGTAAAATCACGCCAGTCCCCGGCAACGGCGCCAAAAACTTGATAGCGGAAAACCGTATAGTTCCACACAGTGGCCACAGTGTTCCCACAGTGGGGGTGCAAGTATACACCTCAACTATGATCACTGTAAGTAATAAAATGGTAAGTATACCGAATATCGTTTCCACAGGGACTGGACTACTGAGAATCAGAGAGTTTCATGAACTTCTTGCACACGCTTCGGTTGTGAGAAAAATTTGTCGTTTTGTTGGTGAAATATCGAAAATAATTAAGAAATTTAACAATGAGTTAAGGATTGGATATGGGTGTAAGTTTCCTTGAGATAATTGTAGTTACCAGATGGTTAGGCGCTTAAGTGCATAGAACCATGTATAAAAATTCAGATCTCTCGAAAACGAATTTTTATATATTATGCCCAAAAGTACCTATAAAGTGCCCATAATTATTGTACTTGAGTTTGCCGATTTATCTAAGTTGACTCTAAGCGTCTAGTTCTACCGGTATGGGGATTTATACCCAAATCTCTTTGTGATATAAATTCCGACCGACGTTTGAACCTTAGTAAATCATACAAAACCCGCATCTCTGCGTGGTTATCAAAGACTTTCTCAAATCTTTGTGCATCACTTAAGCCGTATTTCGGATCCGCCCCTCTCGAGGTCTAAGATCTAATATTAACAGTTCAAAGTGATCGGCTTATCCGCATTGAGTTATGTCCCGACTCAAGTGACCAAACTCAAGAACAAGTAATTATGGACACACCCAAGTGTATCCTACTAGTCTCAAGTTCACTCACACCCACACCCAATAAGGTGCTTAGCTCATGACTAAAAAGAAATACATAATGAAATAAGAGAAATAATTAATAACTACTTGCATGAATTTAAATTACGGAAATTAAATTACAAGGGAAAGTAAATGACTAGAAAAGTAAAATGCTAGAAAAGTAAAGGACTAGAATTTAAAACTACAACCCTCAAGTTAACAAGTAACTTGAAGATAGCTAAAGTTAGAGAAGTGAATGTCTTGTGATGGATGATGGTTGATAAGTTGATGAAATAAATGCAAGTCCTTCCTCTTTATATAGCCTCCCAAAAACACAAGCCCAAAGCACTCTTTCCTCAAAAACACAAGGGGCAAGACCCACCTCTCTTTTCAACCTATGCTTAAAAGATTTCCAGAGATTTCTTCAGACAAGCATGCTTCAACAAATATATTTTAATCTGATCCTTATCGTCCGGATAAATGCAGCGTCCGGCAGTTTTTCAAGTGGTTCATCGACGCCCACAGTGGGTAGAGTACCTGCCCACAGTTGGCCACAAAAGTGCAGTTTTTCCAAGAAAATAAACTTTTGATAATTCATCACCTCCTTATCACATTTTTAGACCAAATGAAAAGAATAGAAACAAAGTGGGTATAAAAACGATATAAAATCCTAGAAAAAGAGTGATAAATAACTCTCAAAATCGAGAGTTATGAGTACCTCTATTCCTAAAATTTCCAATAACTTCTTTGGATGTTGTTAATCATAAGTTTAAATATATACAAAATATATTTAATATTAATGCAAGCATGTGATAAAAAAAATTCTTAAAAAAGAGGTTTGAATAACATATATATTGGTTGATTTGAGTAAATTACAGATTTCGTCCATGCGGTTATACTGAAATTATAGATTGGATTCCTTAAACAAAATAATTACAAGTATCAACACTATGGTTTCAGTTTTGCTATGGATTGAGTCACTTCCTCTAACTATATTAAACATGTTGTTAAACCCCTCATATGCCCCTTACGTTTTAGGGAGTGTTTGGGATTGCTTATTTAAAACATCTTATGTTTTTTATTAAAAGTGATTATCAACTTATGTGGTGACAAAAAGAAGTTTTATAAAAAGTGTTTGGATTAGTTTATTGTGGTACCAACACGTAATAAGCTAATAAGTTGTTATTTAGGGATGTTTGGATTACTTATACATATACAATAAGCAAAAAAGTCATAAGCACTTTTCAAATAAGTTGATAAGTTAGAACCAAATGACTTGCGAAAAAGTGTTTTTATCTCCGGTTTGGCGCCGCTATAAGCACTTTTATTTTTTTTCTTCATCCAAAACACTAAAAAGTGCTTATCTCCGGTACCCCACCACAATAAACTAAAAAGCCCTTTAAATAAGCAATCCCAAACACCCCCCTTAGTCATTTTGACATATATTTTTTTAATATACAAGACATAAAGCTTATGTAAACCATATATAAAAAACTAAAAAAAAGAACAAATAAATTAAAACCCAACCCACGTATCCTCTCCTCCCTTCACTGATGTCATCCGCCTTCTCCGGTCTCTCCCTCTTTGCATTTATACCCGCCACCACCAAATCAACAAATGAAATTGTTTGGGGTTAGATCAAAAAACCATTTCTTGACAACAAAAATGAAAACAAAAGATAGAAGCAGAAGACAAGGTTTCAACTAGTTCATCAGTGGTTTACAAGGTTTTTCATCAAGGTCATCAAGGACTTTTCATCACTGTTTCTTTGATTGGTTCGTTAAATATGAAACCCAAGTGTAAGATCCTAAATCAAGATTTCATGGAGCATAAGCAATAGACAAAGCATCAATATATTTAGTTTGATTAATGTTTTCATTTTAATGTCGTATCAAAACTTGATTTTTAGATCTGGACTTTGATGAGATTTAGATTGATTTACTCTTTCAGGGATGAACAAACTACCTCAAAAAATTTAGATCTGAACTTTGATTTATTTTGATTCCACCTCTTAATAAATGGAGATGGTGGTAATGTTGTTGCACTGTAGGGTTCATGTAACACCTGTGTTTTCGGTACGTCTTTACTTTGGCATTTTACCCTAGTATCTAGCTTAGTGTTGAAAGGGGGAGCTTTCGGGTCGAAATCAGACATTTTCGGACTTCGGTATGGGTGGAGCGATTGTGCCCGCGATTGTGACAAAGGTCACTCTCGCGGGGCATAACCGCGAGAAATGTACCGAGACTCGGGGGGTGTTGGCGCGAGAGTGACAAGTGTCAATCTCGCGAGGCACAATCGCCGAGATTGTACCGTGGGTCACTTTTCTCGGGCGAGAGTGACACGCGAGAGTGACATTGTCACTCTCACGAGGCAATGTCGCGGTCGGGGTGCAGACCCATTAAAACTCAGTTTCACGACCTAAAACTCATTGTTTTGACTTGGGAGCTGTTTTGGGCGATATTTCTTGGTGGGAGGTAGGTTTTGTTATCTCCCTTCATTGATTACTCTTAGATAAGAGCATTGAAGTCTTATGTATGATTCAATCTAGGTTTTGGTGAGCATTGATTGAAGGGCTTTGATACGGATGTTTGCACACCTCTAGACATGTGATAATTGAATCTCAAAGCAAGTATACAATGGGATCCAATATCGTCTTTTCAAGTAATAAAATGGTAAGAACCAAGTTTCGTATTCCACAGGGATAGTTATCTTATGTTGCAAGATCTCGAGATGAAAAACTAACTTCAGATGGCGAGTTTGAAGACTTTGTTTGGGTTGAGTGAACAGTGATATGATTAACAAGACATATAAAGATAGAATGGGTGCAAGACTTAAAGTGAGGAGTAAACACAAATTCTGGAAGACAATGCTATAGGGATGCTATAGCATTAGTTCATCAACAACAAGTTCCACCATGTACTTTAAAGAGTATCCTTCCGGATATCTACCATTGCACTTTTTTTTAGCCTTCAATCAACATATGCCTATGCAAATATCTGGACCAGTGTGAGTGTCAAATGGTTTCTTTAAAGTATATGGAAAAACAAATGTCTTTGTTTAAAAATCACCCTTCCGAGTCGATTCCCATATCATTCAAGTTGACGTGTTCTTAGTGGCTCATTCCTGAGTCCACTACACTTTAACACTTTGACTAGTGATCAACCCGTCAAGAATCAATCGGTTTGAAAAACAAAGATAGCAAGTTCCCTTGCTAGTAACTCTTCCAAGTATACTTCTCGTATCATTCAAACTGACGTGCTTTTTCATGGCTTATTCCTAAGTTCATGGCACTTTCACACTTTAAGAAGTGATCAATTCGTCAAGAAGTGCTTTTGAATTTATAAAACTTAAAATGACATAGTGGAACAATGTTATTGAAGAACAAAGTCCACTAGTTTTTGGTTTACAACCTCTCTTTTTGTCTCACACCCAAACTATAAAATTAGCTACTCATTACGTAATATAAATTGCAATAAAAGTAAATGACATAAATTAAAGATATAATGTAAATGACGGTATATAAATGACAGAAATTAAATGACGGATATGTAAAGTGCATAAAGTAAATGCAATAAGTAAGAATGAAATGTAAAGAAAAGCAATGCCGAAGCAATGCTGCAACAACTAATAATGAAGAACAAGAATTATAAAATATTTAAGACTTAATATTAAAACTTTCTAAGGAGAGATTCACAATTTTAGTTCTTCCAAGTGATGGAATACCAAAAGATGATCTATCAAAACAAGAGAACACACCTCCTATTTATACCAAAACACAATGGCAAACTAGTAAATATAAAAACTTAAAATAATATAAAAGGGTACACCAACTAAAGTTATACCCACACTTTTGTCCAACCACTTGTTTCTAACTCCAACCAAAAACGATTTCTTAAAATTATACAAAGATTTGGAAAGAACAAAAGTCAAAGATTTCCTTTGCTTCCAAAAAGTGCTCTTTAATCTTCATATTCCAAACAACCCAATGCTCCAGCATTCAACCTGACATTACAATAAACAAAGGATTTTAAGTCGTTTTACGCAAAATAACAACAATTAGTTAAATACTATACTTAGTTCCATGTATGAGAAAAAATATAAAATAAGATAAGAAAATGACTCAATTGTTTGGGATAAAGAAAATTTAAATCCTAAAAGAAAAGAAAAATACGTAATATGTATTGAAAACTCAATACATATCAGGCTTAAAGATTTAAAGCTCCAAGGGATTTCCTCATCTTCCTCTAGTTCATCCAACACTTAGGGTTGTATACAACTCTTGCAAGGTGAGTTCTTTCATTTTTAAAACCTCTACATGTGTAAATATGTGAATATATTTATGGAGTTTTGGTCATCCTTATTCTCTAACCTAAATGGGAGTTTTGAAAGTTAGGGTTTTTTAATCCCAAGTAAGAATGGGAGAAATATACCTTTAAACTAAGATTTATGGTTTTTATATCTTCTACTCCTTTACTAGACAACCCTTGGTCCATGGAATTTTGGTAAACCCAAATTGGGAAAAATTAGGGCTTTGGGAAATGTAAGTATTGTGTTGATTAATCATAACTATGACTTTTAAAATGGAATGTTTATGGTATATTGTTGTTGGGTTATATTTCTAAGTCTCCTCACTTATGAGAGACAAGATTTTATGTTGGTACCCTCATACTTATGCTTTGCTACATATATGATTTTATATGAGTATGGTATGTACTAGCACGTTTTGGTATTTGGTTTTAAGTGCAATGGATCCATAAGCACGGTGTTCCTATGTCCCCGCTTTGGACATTGGGTTCGTCACTTAGCACGGAATAGGCATCGGGTCACCATGATAAGTAAGGTGTGGACCTATACGGTCGGGCAACGTCTCATGGGCAGTAAGGTGTAATTCCCTTGTGCTAGAGTTCCCGCTTTGGAACTCTCAAGGATAGACCTAGAGGGGTTGACTTAATGTTTTCGAGCAATAGACTTAGAGGAGTTGAGCTCAGTATGTGATTGGTGTTATTTGTATCGTATCTAATCACTAATGGTTTATTTGGTTGTTGGTTTTAGCTCATGGCTACATACTCCGCGAGACTTCAAATGGGTGTAGTACTTAAATTCTTATATGATTGTTCTCACTAGGCTTTAGCCTAACACTTGTTCTTGTTGTCATGTTTGGCAAGCTTTCATAGCGATGGGGGACGTCGGGATTGAGGGAACGACCTTGGTGTCGTGAGTGGTCTTTTTGAGGATACATAGTGACCAACATACAGATGATTTTGAAGATACACATTTTGGAAGTATATCGACACCCGACCATAATCTAGTTACTCATTGTAGATTAGTAGGTTGTCGTCTTATGCTTCATTCATTGGGTTGTAATTACCATACATTATACCCCGTTTGGGATGCTACTCTTGGGCTTTTGAAACGGTTTACCCTATTTTACAGGTTTAAAATTATCCCCTATTCTAGGGTGATGGGATTATCCTATTTTCAAACGTCATATTGCCAAATTTTTGAATTTTATTTTCCGCTTAAATTTTAGAGGGTTACAGTTCAAGAGCCATCTACAAACCATCTTATTAAACGGATATGGTGGGGCCAACATGGAAGGAAAAACTGATCTTCTCTGTGTTTTTGTTGACAGATCTTGTGCATGTTTGGATGTAGAGGCCTATAGGGGTTGGTTTCTTTTGGGTTTTTTTTATTTATTTATTATTAAATGCTTTATTTATTTGTACAAAGTGCATTGAGATATGTACAATAAAAAAATTATTAAAGAAATAGTTCAAATGACAAAAATGCCCCTCAATTGAGGGGTTTAATGGCAACATATTTAACGGAGTTAGAGTAAGGGACCCAATCTGTAACAAAACTAAAACCGCAATGATGATACTTGTAATTATTTCGTTTTGAGGACCCAATCCATAATTTGTATATAATCACAAGGACAGATTCTGTAATTTACTCTAGATATTTTTTCGGATCAAAGTGAGGAAATGGTAACAAAAGGGTTCAGTTTAGTGTGCCGAAAACTATAAATGAAGTGATCTCAAATATTTTTGGTTGCATATGGCACGGCGGAGAAGGCACGGCGGAGGAGACTCTAGAAAATCAACCACTTCCAACCACCAGCAACAGCAGTCTCCGCCTCAAAAAGAGAAAAAAACCAAAGATGTCATCAATGACACTACTACTGATCATGGTGCCAATCTTAAGAAATTGAACAAGACGACTACGAAGAAGAACTGATCGTGTATCGATAGTTGTTGTTGGTTGATCGGATCTATATGTTCGATTTGGTGGTTTTTGTTATTTCTATACAATGCGATGCCGGCATCATTCCCACAATATGTGACCAATGCTATAACGGGAAAAATACCTGACCCCCCAAGTGTCAAATTGCAAAAACAAGGGTTTAAGGCCAAGCATCCCGTGGTTTTTGTACCCGACATTGTCACTGGTGGGCTCGAAATGTGGGAAGGCCATCCTTGTATGGATGGGTTGTTCAGAAAGCGGCTTTGGGGTGGAACCTTTGGTGAACTCTACAAGAGGTATATAAAAATTTTAATCACCAGTCACCTTGTTTGTTTCTAATCATGTACTTTTTATTTTATATAGACCCTTGTGCTGGGTGGAACACATGTCACTAGATAATGAAACTGGTATGGATCCTTCTGGGATAAGGATCAGGCCTGTGTCTGGACTTGTGGCAACTGATTACTTTGCCGCAGACTATTTTGTATGGGCAATTTTGATTGCCAATTTGGCTAGCATTGGATATGAGGAAAAAAAACATGTATATGGCAACTTATGACTGGAGGCTCTCATTTCAGAATACTGAAGTATGTATGCTTGAAATATAACTACTTTCTGCATGAAAAGTATTACATTTCTTCCATGGAGTGGTTTCACTTTCAAATTCCAATTAACTTTTTATAAATAATTGTTTTTGATACATGTTAACCATATACATGTGTCATTGTTGAACTGGAACTTCTCAAAGTATTTTGGATTATCAGAAGCCAATTTTTGGGATCGTGTTTATATGGTTGGTCCATTGACAAACAGGTTTTACTAATCACAATATACATTTCCTCTTTCATCATTTTTCAAATCATGAAAATCAGGTACGAGATCAAACTCTAAGCCGTATGAAAAGCAATATAAAACTCATGGTCGCAACAAGTGGTGAGAAGGTAGTTGTCATTCCACATTCTATGGGCACTCTGTACTTCTTACATTTTATGAAATGGGCTGAAGCACCAACTCCAATAGTTGGCGGAGGTGGATCAAATTGGTGTGCTAAGCACATAAAAGTTGTGATGAATATCGGTGGACCATTATTAGGGCTCCCAAAAATAATCGCAGGGCTTTTTTCTGCTGAAGCCAAGGATATTGCTGTCGCTAGGTATTTCTTCTAACTATAATGTCTGGCAGGTATCATTATACAACTTCTTTGATGATAATCTTTTGAATCTACCATGTTGATTGTTGTTCATTGCAAGGTGACAACACATCCAAAAAGTTGTTTAATTGGTTCAAGCTTCAGTCTTTCAGTTAAAGTAGTTTGATTTATTGGAAACTTCTTGTACGCGTACTCTAATTGTAATTTATGTTGGTTGTGAATTTTATATATTGAGCGCTACTTGCTATGTAGGACCGTTGCACCTGGTGTTGATATATTTGGTTTCCAGACTTTACAACATGCAATGAGGATGACTTGTACTTGGGATTCAACAATGTCATTGATACCAAAAGGTGGGGACACTATTTGGGGTACACTTGATTGGGCTCCTGAAGTTGGCCATGACTGTGTTGCCATGAAAGTGAATAAGAATGATACTCAACCAACAGGTCAAAATAGGTTAGATGGTTTTGAAGGTTCGAAATCTGTTAACTATGGGAGAATAATATCTTTTGGCAAAGATGTTGTTGAATTACATTCATCAAAGATTCACAGGGTGGACTTCAAGGTAATCCTTCATAGTAAAAACTAAATGTACTTATGTTTATGTCATCTATAACATTTGATTTTTTTTTCACTTGTGACTCATACAAACACTTTGGAAATGCAGGGAGCTGTTAAGGGTCATAATTTTGCAAACACAACTTGTCGGGATGTATGGAATGAATACCAGGATATGGGAATTGGGGGTGTCAAGGCTGTTGTAGATTATAAAGTATTCTCGGTTTATTCAGTTTTGGACCTTTTGGAATTTTTGGCTCCAAGGATGATGAAGCATGGTAGTGCACATTATTCGTATGGAATTGCTGACAATTTGGATGATGAAAAATATGAGCATTATAAATATTGGTCGAATCCCTTAGAAAGCAAGTGAGACACTCTTTTATTACCTACTTAAATAAGGCATAGTTGCAAAAGGTATCATTAAAATGCATTGTTTTAATATATTGTCTTCATTTGATTGATGTAGATTACCAAATGCCCCTGACATGGAGATTTTTCTATGTATGGAGTCGGATTAGCGACAAAAAGATCATATATTTACAAGTTTAGTCCACCAATTGCTGATTGCTATATTCCTTTCCAGATTGATACCTCAGCTGAAGGTGGAAGTGAGCAAAGTTGTTTGAGAAATGGGGTTTATTCTGTTGATGGGGATGAAACAGTTCCGACTCTGAGTGCAGGTTTCATGTGTGCAAAAGGTTGGAGAGGGAAACCCTGATTTAATCCTTCAGGCATAAAAACATATATAAGAGAGTATGATCATGCTCCTCCGGCAACCCTACTGGAAGGAAGAGGAACCCAAAGTGGGGCACATGTGGATATAATGGGGAATTTTGCATTGATAGAAGATGTTGTGCGAGTAGCAGTTGGAGCTACAGGGAAAGACCTGGGAGGAGATCAAGTTTACTCTAATATTTTAAAGTTGTCTGAAAGGATCAACTTACAATTATAGATGATGTCGGTGAGTTATATTGCATCATTTTTATACATGTTTACTCATATATACCTTTTCAGTGGTAATGCAAGACAACATGGATGAGGAAATACATCAAATGGGCACATTTTGGCTCTTTTTAAAAAAATATCAAATGTAAAAGACTTAAAAAAACTTAAGCATGCATAACTTATTTCTTTCTTTCTAATTAAGATGGTATGGAAGCAGAATACGCAACTGGTTTTTAACCGACAATATATGGTTGTGATAGTTGCATATTCAGTAGAATGGTGGAAGAAGCTCATGACAAATGAAAATCGTATTTTAATGAGGACCATCCTCATTGATGCATGTGTGATTACACAAATTGTAGCATGTGAATCAATATGAAAATGAAACCAAGGTATTCAGTTCCTCCTTTTGTTTTTCTACTTGGGCTGAATGACCTTCTTTAGAAGCATATTGTTCTTAATAGGGGAATTAGTTTTATTTTGTTTTGTTTTGAATTAGGACAGATTGATAAGATGAAGGTCATTGAACTAAAAAAAACTAAATAAATACAATGCTTGCATGTTGCTACCATAAATTGGTTTGATGATGATATGATGGTTTAGATGGCATGGAAAACTTGGTCATAGCTCTTGTGTTGATGGATGGATGGTGAAATGGGGATGATCATCTATCTATCTATACACCTTTCATTTCATTTCATGGTTAGAATCCCCCTTTTTTTTTTTTACTTTTACAACTAAAACTTAATGTTGTTTGTGATAGAGAAATTATTTAAATAAGTTTTAATGTTTCTTTGAAATGAAAAAAGAAATCATTATTTATTATTAATATATTAATTCTTTACTTATGTTTTTTCTGATTTAATAAAAACATGTTTTTTTTAGGGAAAATAACCCATTAAAAATAAGCTTTATAGCTTTGAATATTTATACATTTGCGTGGTAGCAAATATATGTATACTTCTTGGAAAAGAAAATTTACCCTTACAAATTTAACTTGATAATTTTTCTTAATCAATGATCAATTCAATTATAGAATAGAAACAAGAGTGGATTTGGAAGGACTAGAGTGGGGCATACATTTCCTTATTTTGACGCAATTTTTGCTCTTTTTTAACTTATCTTATTCCTCTCTGTCTATATGTATCTATAGAAAAAAGTTCGATTAAAAACTGATTTTCAGTTGTGAATCGAGAAACAAAGAAGAGCGTCACACGTGTCACAGGGTGTTTCACATTCAATATGAATAACGAAGATGAACGTTCATGATAAATAATATATCATTTATGACGAATAATACACGAATTCATGATCCATATATTATTCATCATGAATCATGTATAGGGTCTTCAATTAAAGCTTCGCCAATACTGAAAGACGACTAAAGATTTATAAAGCAGACTTGAGGATAATAATTCATCATGAATGATACATCATTCATAATGAATAATACATGAATGACCTATGAAGATGTGGACATGTGACGCATTCTCATTTGTCCCCCGGTTCACAACCGAAAATCAGTTTTCATTTGAACCCGTCCCTATATATATTCGGGTTACTTCAGGTACTGTCTGATGTAAACCAAATAATATATCTGGTTTTGTATTTTGTGAAATCTTTTTCATGGGTTTTCGTATTTCTAAATACAGTTACTTAACATGTTAACTAATCAACTACAATAAAATGGATCGGATTTTACAACTTTTTCCTTCCGTACGTAGTACCTCAACTGCTCAACATGACATTAACGTGAAAGGGATTCAAGAAGCTTTAATAAAATTTTCACCCAACCTACGACTAAAGTTGCACAACGTTACTTTAATCGAGATTTAGCAACAAAATCAAACTTTGACAATTTAAAAGTTCTTTTAAAAATACTATCTTAAATTATATTACTTGAAGTAAGTTATTAACATTACAACTTTAAATTATAAAAACTTAAAACTGTATCTCAAACATTAAAATTATTTGAGTTTGATCATAAAAAAATTGAAACTATATGTCATCATCTAGGTCTGGAAATCTTCAATCTTCAACTTAGTTGGTCTCATTTTGAAACTCTGCACATCATATAAAGCCATAGGATTACATAAATTTTGATGAGTCTGCCAAAACATAAAACTAGACATGACATAAACCAATAGACTTTGGAACAACAGATTCACTTTGTATCCATTTTCTTATTTGGGTCTTTCTATAATTTACATTATGACAATAATCAAACACGTATATTCAAAATGGAAAAAGAAGAAGCTACACTTAGAAATATATGAAACAACATTGTTTGAGACAATTTCAAGATAAAATCATGATGTTTAGAAGTTATACCGTGTATATTAGGACTTTGGCTTTCAAAATTCAATTTCATAAAAAAAGAAGTTTTAATCATCATACTGTAAAAAAAAATGAAACGATGGATAAAGTTATCCCACTACCATGGTCACATAAGATAAGATCACCATGTCGTTTATCGTAACGTTACATGATTAATTAAAAATATATAAATCATAAGATAATTAAGGTCGACCGGGTTGACTATATTTTATGTCCCAATTGTGATATTATCACCACAAAAATGGAATAGTAGAAGCATGTTTGATTGGTGGGATGGGTTGTTACTTGTTTTTATGTGTATCCAATAATCTTCCATCACACACTGGGTTTTTTGCTTATTGTTTTCTAATAATCAAATTAGTTCATAGTCAATTAAGGTGATTTATAAAAGTGATCCATTTTACTTTTAGCTTTGTGTAAGCATATGCTTTATTATAAAGTTTTCAAGGTTACATTTTTTGGATAAACATGTTGCATTTATCTCTTTTAGTCTTAGAAAATATAAAAAATGCAAAATATGTCATAAAGTTATGTAATCAATGCTAAAATAATTCTTATTTGATTGTTAAAACATTATAAAATATAAAGATTCGTTTATTAATATATAAAAACTAAAACTTTAAATAAATAAATAAAAAACAGTAGGTCGCCAATGGCAATGATGCAAAGAGAGGAGCGACGACGAATGAAAACAATAAAAAGGACCAACATAAGAAGAGACTAATAATAATAAAGATCAACGACAATAATGAAGAACAAAATGAACATACATAATATAGGGAAATTAATTAAACTAGCCATTTTTGAAAATCGGATTTATCTCCTAATCAATCTCTCCCTCAATTTATTAAAATAGCCCATAAGTTCATGAAATGTGTTCCTATATACGAACACATCCCTAAATCTGATAAATTTGACATATGTTCGTAATATACGTTCGTATTTCACGAACATAATTTAAAAACTCAACAATTTTTATTAATTTCGTGAAATGGTTTCTGAGAAATTAAATCAGTTTAAAACAATTACATTTATGGTCTCTGTTCGTATTTCACGAACCAAACTTACCTTTTTGGCCCCTGATAGTAAATTGGATGAGTTAAAAGAAATATTACAAATTTACAATTTTGGCCCCTATTCGTATATATCATCTGAGTGATACGAATATACCGAATTACAAGTTTGGCCCCTGGTTTGTATATATCATGTGATACGAAGTAAATGGTTTAAATAAAAAAAACAAGTTACAATTATGGTCCCTCAACTTTGGTCCAACTATCAAAATATTTACAATTTTGACACATGTTCGTAGCATGTGTTCGTGGGGCACGAAATAGATTTTCAAATAAAGAAGCAAGTTACAATTATGGCCTCTCAACTTTGGTCCAATTATCAAAATATTTACAATTTTGGCACATGTTTGTATCATGTGTTGGTGTATCACGAACATAGATTTTTAAATAAAAGGAAAGTTACAATTATGACCCCTCAACTTTGGTCCAATAATCAAAGTATTTGTAATATTTCTTTTAACGAATAAAAGGAAACGAACATAGATTTTCAACTTCGTAATACTCACATGATATATACGAACCAGGGGCCAAACTTGTAAATTCCATATCTTCGTATACCACATGATATATACGAACAGGGGCCAAAATTGTAAATTTTTAATATTTCTTTTAACTCATCCAATTTACGATTAGGGGCCAAAAAGGTAAGTTTGGTTCGTGAAATACGAACAGGAGCCATAAATGTAATTGTTTTAAACTGATTTAATTTCTCAGAAACCATTTCACGAAGTTAATAAAAATTGTTGAGTTTTTTAATTATGTTCGTGAAATACGAGCGTATATTACGAACATATGTCAAATTTATCAGATTTAGGGATGTGTTCGTATATACGAATACCTTTCACGAACTTATGGGTTATTTTAATAAATTGAGGGAGAGATTGGTTAGGAGATAAAACCGATTTTCTGAAATGACTAATTTAATTAATTTCCCCATAATGTAAATCAATAATACATTATGTTACATAATACAACTTATAACGTATATTTCAAAGTTAAGAAATCAAACCAAAATAATTGTAAGTTTGATAAATAAAAAAGTATGCATTTATGTTTTTCAAATGATTTTTTTTAAATCTATTTTTAGCATATAAAAAGACACAAATATTAATAGTTTGGTGAACATTATCCTAATATCTTTTCTTTAAATGAAGCATTGAATTATTATGCGTTGGGAGTGGGACCAACCACAGAATAGAAGCGACAAATTATAAAAAAAAGCAAATTTCCAAATAAAAAGGGGGAAGATGGTTGTTTGATGGTATTGGTGCCTGTCTTTGTAACTCTATTTACCATTTTCTTTTTCTTTTTTAATTTAAAATCACCAACAATTATTTAAATTATTATTTTTGGGAGGAAGACATACAGAGATAGATACAGCAAACCCAGATGACAGGGAAAGAGAGAGAAGATTTTTAGTGAGGGTTTCAAGGGAGGAGACATGCCCAATTTCACCCAACACCTCTGTTTCTTGCTTCCTTCTTCAAGATCCCAAAGGTTCAATTTTTCTCTCTTTCTTTTCTATCTTTGTTTGACTTTAACTAGTTTCTTTCTTGTCGATTTCTTTTATATATATTTATGCTTTTATGTTCAATCTTGATGCATTTCTTGTTGATGTGGGTTTATTTGTTTATGTTTTGCAGATTTCTTTTATATATATTATGCTTTGTGTTTAATCTTTATGCATTTCTTGTTGATGTGGGTCTATCTTTATCTATGTTTCTTGAATAAAATCAATGCATACTGTGCTCAACCAGTAACTTTAGATTCTTCTTCTTTCTTTTTTCTTTTTGTAAGTTTTTGCAGTTGTTCTAATGAACAATGGCTTTGGATTTTCTGATTTATATTTCAAAAAAAAGATTTGGGGTTTGATTCTTTTTGGGGTTCTTAAATTTGCTTCAGTCCTTCAAGTTTGATTTTAATCTCTATGTGACTGAATCTTGATAAAGTCTTAAGTATATACATGCTCATGGTGGTTTTATGATATTAGATGCCATTTTTCATGCTCAATGATGTTTTGGTTGCTCTATCTGATTAGATTCAGATTAGTGTTATGAGTAGAGATGAACAGGTCTGTTTAGGTTATAAACTCCATTAAGCACCTCCTGAAATGATCATTTTAAACAAATTCTTTAGTGGACTTTTATGATCTGTTGACCATTTCAAACATCATAGTCAGGTGTTCTAAGTTGTGGTTGCAAAAACCTGCTACAGATTAAAACATGTTTATGCTTTTATTTAATCATCTTAATCTTTGTTAAGTCTATTGAAGCCCTATGATGGTGTTCTATCAGTTGACTTGTATGTTGGTGGGGTCGGTTCTACACGTCTTATATTTCTTGGAAAAAATACATTTTAGGGTAAAATGCTAAAAGTGGTTTCGCTAATTGTCACATATACCACGATCTTATTTCTTCTTGATTTGCTTTTATGGAGTGCATTTTTTGAATGGTTCTCGAATTGCATGTTCTTGTGTAAAGGTTGTATTCAAATTAGCCAAGTTCATATATGTATATACACATTGTGGTTATCGAATTAAACACTAGATCAAAACCCTTGAACGAATTCTATAATAATCATGGATATTAAGATTTAAGAAACACCGTGTTGATGTACTAAAGAACATCTCAAAGAAAAACCGAGCTTAAAACTTTTATTAGTTGATGCCGAAGACATATTTTAATTGCATACCATGTTGGAGTTCACATGAGCAACAAGTACCTCAACTGTTTCCAAAATTTATAGTTTGAAAATGGTTCCTGCACCCCACCTCCCCGTGGACACAAATGACCTGGCTCAACAAACTTGCAATCAAGATTCATCCACATGCCATTCGACCGATCAATCTCACAAGGATGATGATATTGCTACACAAGGGGTTCCTTCTCAAGATCAATGCATCTCTTCAGGCTCAGGTAGTTAACTTCTTTAACTTTTTTCGGATTGATTTGCCATTTTGAACCATCATGTTTGGCTTTGTATCAAGTGAACCATTATTCTTAACACTATAGTTTGGAAGAACAAGTAAGAAAATGTAAATGCAAAAATAAATTCATGTATTCGGAAATTTTGTCCATTCTTACAAACTTTTGTTTTCTTTTTGCATTTTGATAAGAACGATGGTCAGTTTGCAACAAAAAACCAATATGATGTTTTCAATATTTGTTGTTCAATCTTTTCTTCGAGTTACTTGTTTGCTTTAGCTTTTCTTGTTCAAACTCGTAATGGGTAGAGGTCTATAGGTTTGTGCACCGAGCGTGCTTGTTGAAAACAGCAGGAGACCAGGAATACATAATTCTAATTCATTCACCATAAGGCCTTGTAGCAAGATTATGGGTGTCAAATGCATGGATACCAAGACACCCGATGATTCTAAAGAATAAAGATACAAGGGTGTGTTTGTATTCATATGTGTGTAATATAAGAGCGTAAACCCAAATTAATAAAAGAAAGAAAATATCTTTAATAGTTCATACATTAGATATGTAAAATCAACATATTTAGCAGGAGCTATATTATGTTTTACTTTTACTTGGTGCACCCATAGGCCATAAGAGTCTCACCCATAACAACCTCCCCCTCCCATAACTTGTGTTCATGCATAGCATATTTTAACTCCTCACATGCAAGGCATGCAAAATTCATATACTGAAACATTATTCCATAAATGTATATAATGTCATAAAACATGTTAACAAATAGTTGACTCCTTTTTGAGAACATGTATCTCCTCATATGGTATGGGTCACCAGAACGCTTTAAATTATGACTTATATGGGTCTTGCCCAACGCATACCAGTCTGATCCTCACAGGCACACCTTTTGCCCCATATCTCCTTGTAATTATTATTGGCTCCCGGTAAGTGAACCCATACACAATACCATTAAACTAATTTTATGCGTAGCACCTTAAAACATGTTGAACCACATGTAGCATGCTAGCATAGATTAAACAAGTGAAACACATATTGTGGACATCTCTTTTTTAAAATATTGAAATATAGAAAGGTTATACTAATCTTACCAAACATATTGTTGCATATGTAAAAATGCATTTCATCTTAAAGTCTCATGAAACTCACATGTTCGTGTAGGTCTCATCCGGAATTAGCACTTAGACACATCAAGTGTCTAAACAACATATTAAACACTTGCCATTTTTTAACTAATATTAAAGATTGTTTTGCCTACTGTTGCAATCCAAAGTGGGTGTATGCGACCTCCTAAGTGACTTACAAGTCGCTTGCAATGTCGCTTAAAGTGGACCCGAATTCTCCCAACTCGCATGACCAACTCGTTTACGAACTTCTTTTAGCTGAGCTAGGTTGAAGACTTTCTCTTTCTAGCCAAGGAAGCACTCACTTAGAATGAGTTGTGCAAGTTTTTGCTTAGGCTATGTGACTTTATAGCAATCTCCTAGTTTACATGTACACCCGCCTACCTTCATCTTTGAGATTTGAGTTATAAGTCGCATACGGCCTTTTGGTTTTTAGATTTCCAACCCAGTTGCACTACCTAGCCATTGTAACCCATCTTAACACTGAATTGCTCCATTCTTTTTGTTAAATAGCATTTATAACCTCTTTATCTACTCCAAGGCATGTTTAAATGTTAATTTAAGCAACAAAACAAGCATTTAATCAATGTTTTCCTCCTTTGTTTTCCAAAAGCAACTTGCTTGATCGTTCTTGATCAAATCAAAGGCCTTGCAGCCTCCTTTACAACACCATTTTCATGCCAAACACTTGCATAACATCGCATTCCAACAATGAAATAGCAAAGCTTACGTTTTACGTAAAACTTACTTGAAGTCATTGCTTGAATGCTTGAACGCCAACAATGCTTCCTTCTTACTTCCGTACATCAAGTCTTCACCAAAATCACTTCTATTGGCTGGGTTCCGCTTTTGGAATGAGGAGGGACGATTATTTCTTTGTAATTCCTCCAATTGTAAATTTGTGATCACTTTATTATAACTCCTTCATGGTTGTTGTATTAGGCAGCCTACATACCCTTCAACGTTCATTTAAACGTGTTATCCAAGGTTGCAAGCCAATCCTCTTGTTTCATTCAGTAACACCTAAGTCCTTGGACTTCACTCTTTCATTATTTATCACAACCAGCCCTTTGTTTGACTTCCGTGTTTCATCAAAAATTTAAGATCAAAACTCGAGGTGTTACAATTCAAGTAACAAATAAAGTCAAAATTGTGGGAGTTCAATTAATCAATAAACTAGAAGCGAGATACATCACGATTTTAATGTTTCATTTTATTTTTTGTTTTTTTGTCGATTTACGGTACGATTTTGGATGGTTTTGAGAAAGTGATAATGTTTTTTTTATAAATTTGTTTAATTTAGGCTTAATAATATAATGTTTTTTATATAAAAAATTAAGTATTTTGTTATAATTCAATGATTATCATATATATTTTAATGACATCTAGAAAAAATAACCAAACAAATTTATAGTAATATAATATATTAATTAATAGTGATAGATGGAAACGTCTGCATAAAAGGAAGGTCCTGCACATACCAAATTGGTGGGTGTTAGAAGGTTGCAGTAGTAATATGTATCTTGTACTTTGATACTTGTAAATTAAGAGATTTTTAAAATCTTGCATAAAATGATGGTACCTTATGCTTAATAATTTGTATTTAAGAGTTTTTTATCTTTGCTTTATTACATAGTATAGATTAAAAAGAAGACTATTGCTTATAAATCAAACAATGTACCACCAACAATTGGGCACTTGGGAGTTAGGGTCATTTAGATATACGAAATGACACCTCAGTTGGACGGAGATGATGTAACTGATATGGATGTGAGAATCTACTTGGGGTCATTCAGTTAAATGACGTCAAATGAATTTTCGGTTATGAGAATGATTTCAAATTTTATTTTTAACTCAAAAACCTTTGAACGACCTGTCTAGTAGCCAAACCAAACAATCCCAATATATTGCATTTGAGAGTAGGGTATGGGGGGTGAGATGTACGCAAACATGTCCTCTATTACAAAGGATAGTGCGGTTGTTTCTACGAAGATCCCGACTTGTGCAAAAGTATGAGCAAAACAGAAGAAAGAAAGAAAGAAGGCTAGTAAATAATTAACAATAGAAAAAAGAAAAGCAACAAACGAAATATGTATATAATGAAATAGATAAAACTAAGGAACCACACACACATCCTTCGATCTATCCTTTGTAACCTTTTCTCCATAACCCTCCCCATGTCCCACCCTCAACGTCACTAACTCACTTCTTAGAATCCACCCTAGGTCTAGGTTCCTACACCAACTCTGCTACCCTAGCCTTACGTTTCCAAGAACTCCTGTCATATGTCATGTCCTTGGAATTGCCATGTCCATCCTCAACTGATCATCCCACGTCCTCCTTGGTTTGCTCCTCCATGCCCCCTCGACTGTCACACTCTCTACTCTTCTCACCGGCATCGTCACTGGTCTCCTGCGAACGTGTCCAAACCACCGTAGTCTTCCTTCTCTCAATTTATCCATGATAGACGCAACTCCCAACTCCGTTCGAAGGCCTCATTCAATATCTTGTCTAATATGGTCAACCAAAAGTCCAACAACTTCCTCTTATGTGCCTTGTCGCCCAACATTTCTACTCATACAACATGGTTGGTCTGGTGGCTACCCTGTAGAATTTGTCTTTAAGTTTTAGTGGGACCTTCTTGTTGCACAACACCCCCATGGCAACTCTCCTCTTTAGCCACCCCTCCTTCATGCAATGTGTTACATTACCTCTCCCTCTCCCTCTCCCTCTTGTCCGGATCATGGTGTCTAAATACTTTAACCTATCTGTTTTGGCTACCCTTTGCCCCCCGATGTTGAATTCTACCCCCTCGTCAATGTGTTCCCCCAATGTTAAACACCCTTCCCCATAAAATTTTGAAAAAAAACACTAGAAGGTTCGTTTGTAAAAGTGATTTCCATTGAAGCTCACTTAACAAAATATCCCAATCTATGTGTATTATTGATAATTTTCTTTGATTAAACTGTTAACTAGTAATTCTATAATATAACTCTAAAGCTTAGCCTAATAAGGGATTGATTGCTCTTTTTTGTCATGATATCTTCAAGATGAAAGCTACAAGAAGCTTGAAGAAGCTCAAATGAAACCAATCTTATTCATGGGCAATCCAGGTTTCGGCATGAATGATCTTCAAGTCGACAGGAGCATGCCAATGGTATGTGCTGTCTTGCTCTCTTTTTAATTTGTTTTTACGTAGTTTACTAACTTCTTTGCATTCGGCATTAGGCTCAACATACTTATGCTGATCATTACTTGAACGGTTTTTATGCTGCATATGGACCACAACCTATGGTAAGCAAAGCTCCTTCGATCACAACAACTTGATTTCTGATGGTGCCTGATTTCGTATCGAACCTTTCATGCCTACATGACAACGGATTCCTCAATGATTTTACTAACTATAGCTCTCAGCATCGAAAATGTACTTCCTATGATGAAATTCTTATTGGTACTTTGAATAGATTCAACCTCATATCATGCAAATACTTCCTGCCCGAGTTCCGTTGCCGCTAGATCTATCAGAAGACGGCCCTATTTATGTCAACGCGAAACAGTATCATGGTATTCTCAGAAGGCGACAGATCCGTGCTAAGCTTGAAGCTCAAAACAAACTTGTCAAGAATCGAAGGGTATGTGTGTATAAATGTTTAACAACAATCAGAATGAAAACAAGATTTATGTTCTCATTTGACTTTTTTGCAGCCATACCTTCATGAATCACGACATAAGCACGCATTGAATAGGGTCAGAGGGTCTGGTGGGCGGTTTCTTCCTACCAAGAAACCTCAGCAATCCAGAGGTACGCGATTCTTGAGCCCCCACTGTGCTTCAGGTTATGAAGAACCTCATCCGTCTGCAACAGAGCATGAACGTTGCCACGTGATGATGGATCATGGGTTCTCGTGGGGGATAAGAGGAAACGAAGAGCATCATCTTTGTGGTTCAATAGGCCGGTGAGAAACAGGTTCTTTAATGGTAAAGAACCGAGCTGACACCGGCTGGGCAACTCATCCTTGGCTTTGTTACTTGTTAAGTTTCGATGTTCGTTTTGTGCTCGTCGAGCTTAATTTCCCATTTATGTTTGAAAAAAAGTTTGTGAATGCTTTTCATCACTTGACTTGAAGGCTTGGTTTCTGATTATGGAAATTGCAATTCATTATGAAACAAGATTTTTGGTTTTTTGATGCTTGTTTGATTTAGATTTAGGGGATGTTTACCAAATTTTCCACTAAGTCCTATATGGATAAATGTGTCTGTCTGGATAAACTGATGTTGTTGTTTACTTTTTTATCTGAATTAACAGTCTGAATAACAGAAATGACCAATTTACCCCTAATATGAATTTTAAGCTGTTTTATAAATTGTTGTTTATTTTTTAAGCCATATATTCATAAATTCATTGATATAATCCAAAAATCAAACAAAAATTCATTAAGTACTTAAACGTCCAAGTTCAAACACAATGTAGCCAAGTTCAAACAAAAAGTAGCAAGTATGAAATCGACATTGTAGAAATCATGGTTACAAAAATCTACATTGCAGAAATGTCGATCAGCTATGGAGAAGAAACAAGTATGGAACAAAAATCGACTGAAAAAACAAGTAAGGAACAACAATCGACTGAAGAAAACAAGTATGGAACAACAATCGACTTAAGAAATAAGTATTGAACAACAATCGACTGAAGAAACAAATATGGAACAACAATCGAGTATGGAGAAGAAACAAGTATCGAACAATCAGTAAAATCATTACATTTGGAGAAATCGACCAAAGGAAATTATTGTCTAGGGTTGAAATCGAACCAACAGTGAATTGAAATAGTGTAATCGAACCAGCAATGAACTCGAAGCAGTAAAATCGAACGAGCGGTGAAGGTGAAATCGAAATCGAACAAGTAATGAAGGTGAAATCGAGCACCTAGGTTTTTATTGCGTGATTATTGAGTAGGAAGGTAGGCATGTCTTTATTTTTAAAGGGTATAAATGTCAAAGATGTGTCTTAGTGGGGACAACACATCTTTCCCCTACTTAGTGATTAAGCCAGAAATGTCTGCGCGAATAAGCCGGTTTTGTCATTAAGCCCCAAGTAAACACTCCAAACATCTGCGCGAATAAGCAGATTTTGTCATTAAGCTCATTAAGCCCCAAATAAACACCCCCTTAGAGTTTTTTGTTTGTTTCTTGTGACCCGGAGGTTCACCTGCGATAACTCCAGATCATTTGTGGTCGCCTGTGGAATTAGTCGATGCACGTAATCTGATCCGGAAACTCACATTACCCAAAAACATAAATAACTTGGTTTCATCATCCAAAAAGAAGGCGAGCCCAAGGGAGGGTACATAAAAAGAAAAGAACAGTTTCAAGTATAAAAGTGGGGTGGATATAGTGCAGAGCTGATGAAACAGTGGGGTGGATATTGTAACACCCTAAAAATAGGGATAACAAAAATCCGAAAAACGGACCCAATGTATACTAAAATTGTCATAGCAAGAGCCTCCCAAAAATGGGGAATATAAATAACCAACATGTTTAATCACAATTGTAACTCAAACGGACAATAAATTAACAACCAACTAATCTAATTTCTACAACTAGAAAAGAGATTACAAAAGGGTTGTCATCTACAAGCCCAACAATTCATTCCATAAGCATTACGTTCAAGTGCAAAATCCCCAAGCTCTCACCCAAAGCAACTAAGCCTGCTTAGGACCGGCGCCGCTAGAACCTGAGATACACATCGACACCAAACAAGTGTTAGGCCAAAAAGCCTAGTGAGTTAAACAATAATAAACATGCATGAACAGTTACAATTCTTATCAGCAGTTAACCAGTGTTCAATATATGTGGAGTCATTAGGGGAGACCCAAAGCACCAATCAAGTCTCACCCAAGAGTCGATATACCTTGATGCCCTTAACAAGGAACACCCGAAAAGCCCGGCACACCCGAAGACTATCGCTAAGAAAATTCCCCGAATGGCGGAGGTCTAGGCACATACCATCACAGTGGCGCCCAAGACTACATCCTCCTAGTGTACTGACTTGGTTCGTCCACATAACGCATATAGGAGGTCCTTTAGGTGTATTTCAACCCAACATAATTCAATACCAACTACGGGTACAATATTTCCATCCTATCATCATGAAATCCAACAAAAGACCCAAATGACACTTATATTCATCATGCATATAAATATGTCACCAAAGTGGTATTCCAACTAGAACCATCATAATACCCATACATGCGTACATTTTATATCAAGTTACTCACATTGTGTATCCATGAGAAAAGCCCCAAGTAATGGCACCCATAATATAAAACATAGCATATCACCAATATCTATATTTCCAACTATTTTCATCAAGAAATCTCAAATACTTGAACACATAGAGATAAAATAACAAATAGAAGATCATGATGTGTATCTAGTTTTAACAAAGGTTTAGTAACTCACAATCTAGGTTTTTGGACCAAAACCTAGAAAAGTGTCAAACCCTAGAAGTTGGAGGAGATGAGACTTGAAGGTGAGAATTGAGAATCTTGAAGAACACTTCAATGGGGACACTTGGATGAAGCTTGATGATCACTTAATGCTCCCAACAACCCAAAACCCTAGCAATAAATGTGTGTGTGTTTGGAAGGCTCAAAAATCGCCCAAAGAGAAGCTCTCCCGTTTTTGGATGTGAAAATGTGATAGATGAGGGTTGAAAAGGGTTTTAAGTCAAAGAGGACTATCCCCTGCGGGCGACAATGCCCATGGCATTGTCGCGTGTCATAATCGCGAACATCCCCGAGGTATCGGTACGTCCCTCGCGACATTGACACCGTGACATTGACAGTGTCATAGTCGCCACACACACCCCCCCTACGGTACACTCCCCGCGACCTTGACACGGCGATAGTGACCATGTCATTGTCGCCTGTCATTGTCGCGCCACACCCCAAACGTCCCAAATTTTGACCTGATTCGACAACTAACGCGAGATTTGAACAATTAAGGACGGTAAGTCAGATTATACGACATTTCAACATATCAACTATCATAAAACGCATACAAAGGCTCATATACTCATATAGGTACATTTAATGCATTTAAATGAAATAAATATTTACCTTGAGAATTTCCGGGTGTTACAATCCTCCCCACCTAAATGGGATTTCGTCCCCGAAATCTTACCCTAGGCAAACAAGTGAGGATAATTGTGACATCCCAAAAATTAGGGGTCAATTTAAAAATTGGAAATTTGGCCATATGGTCATAGGTAGCAAGTCTACTCCAAAATGATTCCCTTTAATCTCTAAAGTGCAATCACGAAAACGGTCTCGAATGATTACTTGATCTCCGTTTGCTACTTCTACTACTAACGCATCAGGAAGAACACTAATAGGAATAGTGAATTGCTTACAGAAGGTATCCGACACAAAAGAACACGTAGCACCCGAATCAAACAAAACACGAGCTGGCAAGGAGTTTACTAGGAACGTACCCGAAACAACATCGGCGGTCTCCTTGGCTTCCTCGGTAGTCATTCGAAAAGCTCGACTCGGTGCCCTTGATGGTTGTTCGACTCTAGCCGTCGAACCCATAGAATTTCCACCTCCTCCTCTAACTAGACTTGGGCACTCTCGCTTCATATGCCCCGGTTCTCCGCATTCATAACATACCGACCCCCGAAGGGAACACTCTCGAGTTGTGTGGTTTTTCTTACCACATTTGGTACACCCGGCTGGACCGGAGTGAGTCCTTGTAGCGCACGGCCCCGAGTGCTTTGACCTGTACTTGTGGCACCACCAATCTTCACGGCGTTGATCACCCGTTCTCCCGCTTACAAAGGGTCTTGATTGACGAACGGGCCCAGATGGCCACTCCCACTTCCGTTTCTCACCAACATGTTTCTTCTCATCCTTTTTGGCATTGATGTCGTCCTCAACGAGTAAGGACTCCTCGATAACCTCTTGCAGAGTCGAACACTTAGCATTCCTTACCGCCGTTCGCATCTCGGCCGGTAACCCTTGATGATAGGCCTTAATCTTTTACCTTTCATCGGGGACCAGATGTCCCACCAAGTTTAGTTTCTACAAGAAGAGTTTGGAGTAGCCAACAATAGACAGATTCCCTTTCTTCAGATCTCGGAACTCCCACTCCAACTTATCCATCGAACGCTCACTACAATACTTATCCATAACCTTCTCCTTGAACACCGGCCAAGTTAGCTTAGCCAGAACTTCAGGAGTGAGGACTGATCGAGTGAGATTCCACCAAATCAAAGCCTCTCCCCGAAGTAGCTGAGAAGCAAACTTGACCCGCTGAGAGGGATCACACTCACTTGACTCAAAGGCCATCTTCACCTCCTTGAGCCAGTACATACAAGCTACCGGGTTATCGGAACCCACAAACTCCTTAGGGTGGCACCCCAGAAACGCTTTGTAAGTGCACCCCTTAGTCTTCATCGGGATCCCTTCAGCGGATGGTTCCTCCACCGTTACCACATTTGGTCCACCCGACCCCACAATAACGTTTTCAGCCATAGTCTCAGGTTGTCGGTGGCTAGCGTCTCGATCCTCTAGGAGTTTCATGAAAAACTCTTGTTGTTGGGTCATGGCCGAAGTCATGGCCAACTGTTGTTGAGCCAAGGCCGCATTCATGGCCAACATCATGCTATCCCGAAGCCGGGTCTCCATGGTAACTTCTTCCATGATGGCGTTACCTGTATTGAGGTTCCGGCGCGGAATATGCTCAGGTCCGCCTCCCAAGATTCTGGGTACAGGAATGTCATCGGAGGTTACACCCACGGGAGGTCGTACAGTTGCAGATTCCACCTCTGGTTGACCCTCTGGCATGTCCGGCAACCTACTTCGAGTGTTTACCATTAAATCTGCCATGTATGTATGAGAAATAGATTGAGAAAATACTAAACGAGTTGAACTCATTGTACGTACTACTACCTTCATCAATTATCATAATAATAGTAAACCAAGTATGCTCACGTAACAATGCATTCATAATAGCAGTAGCTAAGTGAAATTATGAACGAACCATACACAAGAATTCTTGTCACCATCATCACAACTTTCAATTAAAGTAATTCCGTAATCCTAACGCTCTCCCCACCTAGGATTTCTACCCCAAGTGGACAGTGAAGTCATAAAGTCTAAAGCTTAAGTCTAGATATGTTAAACAATACCTAGTTCACTTAAACTAAAGCTCTGATACCAACTTGTAACTCCCTAAAAATAGGGATAACAAAAATCCGAAAAACGGATCCAAGGTATACTAAAATTGCCATAGCAAGAGCCTCCCAAAAATGGGGAATATAAATAACCAACATGTTTAATCATAATTGTAACTCAAACGGACAATAAATTAACAACCAACTAATCTAATTTTTACAACTAGAAAAGAGATTACAAAAGGGTTGTCATCTACAAGCCCAACAGTTCATTCCATAAGCATAATACGTTCAAGTGCAAAATCCCCAAGCTCTCACCCAAAGCAACTAAGCCTGCTTAGGACCGGCGCCGCTAGAACCTGAGATACACATCGACACCAAACAAGTGTTAGGCCAAAAAGCCTAGTGAGTTGAACAATAATAAGCATGCATGAACAGTTACAATTCTTATCAGCAGTTAACCAGTGTTCAATATATGTGAAGTCATTAGGGGAGACCCAAAGCACCAATCAAGTCCCACCCAAGAGTCGATATACCTTGATGCCCTTAACAAGGAACACCCGAAAGGCACGGCACACTCGAAGACTATCGCTAAGAAAATTCCCCGAATGGCGGAGGTCTAGGCACATACCATCACAGTGGCGCCCAAGACTACATCCTCCTAGTATACTGACTTGGTTCGTCCACATAACGCATATAGGAGGTCCTTTAGGTGTATTTCAACCCAACATAATTCAATACCAACTACGGGTACAATATTTCCATCCTATCATCATGAAGTCCAACAAAAGACCCAAATGACACTTATATTCATCATGCATATAAATATGTCACCAAAGTGGTATTCCAACTAGAACCATCATAATACCCATACATGCGTACATTTTATATCAAGTTACTCACATTGTATATCCATGAGAAAAGCCCCAAATAATGGCACCCATAACATAAAACATAGCATATCACCAATATCTATATTTCCAACTATTTTCATCAAGAAATCTCAAATACTTGAACACATAGAGATAAAATAACAAATAGAAGATCATGATGTGTATCTAGTTTTAACAAAGGTTTAGTAACTCACAATCTAGGTTTTTGGACCAAAACCTAGAAAAGTGTCAAACCCTAGAAGTTGGAGGAGATGAGACTTGAAGGTGAGAATTGAGAATCTTGAAGAACACTTTAATGGGGACACTTGGATGAAGCTTGATGATCACTTAATGCTCCCAACAACCCAAAACCCTAGCAATAAATGTGTGTGTGTTTGGAAGGCTCAAAAATCGCCCAAAGAGAAGCTCTCCCGTTTTTGGATGTGAAAATGTGATAAATGAGGGTTGAAAAGGGTTTTAAGTCAAAGAGGACTATCCCCTGCGGGCGACAATGCCCATGGCATTGTCGCGTGTCATAATCGCGAACATCCCCGAGGTATCGGTACGTCCCTCGCGACATTGACACCGTGACATTGACAGTGTCATAGTCGCCACACACACACCCCCTACGGTACACTCCCCGCGACCTTGACACGGCGATAGTGACCATGTCATAGTCGCCTGTCATTGTCGCGCCACACCCCAAACGTCCCGAATTTTGACCTGATTCGACTACTAACGCGAGATTTGGACAATTAAGGACGGTAAGTCAGATTATACGACATTTCAACATATCAACTATCATAAAACGCATACAAAGGCTCATATGCTCACATAGGTACATTTAATGCATTTAAATGAAATAAATACTTACCTTGAGAATTTCCGGGTGTTACAGATATAGTGCAGAGCTGCCACAAAGGTGCTATGTGAGGATGACATAACACATAGCATAAAAGTGGGGTGGATATAGTGCAGAGCTGCCACAAAGGTGCTATGTGATAAGAATGTTTAGCTAAAACTGTAAAGAAAATTCTATAGGATAGTCAACTGGCCAACAAGTAAGACTATAGATAGGAAGTTGGAAGTTGCGAGGTGGACCTATGGTAGGACCATGTTAGACATAATTCCAAATGAGGTTTTCAGGGCAGAGTTAGGAATTGCCCCAATAACGGATAAATTGCAAGGGTGGAGATCACGTTTGTTTGGGCTTGTTAGCAGGAGACCGCTAACGATAATGACGAAGAGAGTAGAAAGAGTGTTGGTCAAGGGGTCAAGAGGAGGGTAGGCCCAGGAGGACACGAGATAAGCAATCGAGACTAGAAATGACGACCTTAGATATTTCCGAGTACATGACTTCTGTTAGATGTACTTAGAAATAGATTACTAGGGTAACATGCTAGGTATCGGAGCCTGTAACTTGCTTGGTTGCCCATAAGGTAGTCGGTCAGTGGAGGAAGGATAGTTTAGGCTACCGATGTGTTTACTATTACTAAAATGATCAAAATATCTGCCATGTTAACAACTCTTGTCGACAAGATCTCGGTTAGGGCCAAATGAATAAGGATTTGCAAACTAACAAATGAACCACGAGAACTAAATCCGTAATTTCCGACAAATAGTAGGGACTAAAAATAAAAATCAAACCAAAATATGTTGTATTTGTTTTTATGTATTTTTTGAATGAAATTATGAAGTAGAATACCAAAAAGGGTAGTATTTTACAAAAATGAACAATCGAGGCAACAGCTGACATCAAAGTGACATGGTCTTAACTCATATGCAAAGGCATCAACTCTTCTGTGTGTGTGTTTGTGTGTGTGAGAGAGAGAGAAAGATGGTGTCGTACATGAGCTTGTTGATCTACGGCGTCGGCGGAATAGCGGTGGCCGGACTCGCATTGTTGGTCGCCTTTCAGGAAAAGTTAGTTTACGTCCCTGTCTTGCCTGGTCTCACCAAGTCTTATCCAATCACACCCGCTCGCCTTCGCCTCATTTTTGAAGACGTATGGCTCATTTCTTCCGATGGTGTTCGTCTACACTCCTGGTTCATCAAGTTCTCTCCCAATTCCACAGGTCACTCTCTCTCTCTCTCTTCTCTATATCTACATGCATGTATGATTTCACATACGTGATCTGGATTCCCCTTGTCAGTTATGTATAACTTCTGTTTGAATTAGGTATGATGGTGATTTAGGGTTTATTTATTTATGTTCTTAATAAACTCATTTGGGAAATTAACTGGATAACGCTGATCAGTGGCGAGCCCTTAGGAAAACAGTTCCTTATTCTATCAGGATATATTTTTTTTTTGAAACGGATTATATATCAAGAAGTCGAATATTTAGGGAAAGGAAGTTAATTTACTATGAGTAAGCTTGGATAGAAATACAAGTGAAGGAAATTTCTGACGATAATCTGGAATCTGGATGTGGATTTGATCTAACAAGTTATTGAAAACCGATGACTTTTTATTTCTATAAAAATTACCATGAATTGTATATAATTGATCGAGCAGACCCAGGCCTATGTAGGTCATCCCCAGAAGCTGGTTACTAGATTGAGGTTATGACAGAACTTTGTTTGCAAGAGCTGACATTTTCGGTCCTACACACAACAATATGTGTTCAATTTTCACGATTTGTCTCTGTTTGCTGATATTTTAGTGTTAAACTGTTTAATTATGTTTTTACCTGGGTGCATTTTGATAGCTGATTGGTACAATGATTCAGATTTAGTTAGTATGATTGTTATGTCAAGGTTTCAGACTGAAAATGTGAGCATAAGGGTTAATTTTATGGGTATTATGTAGTACTATAAATATGCCATATGTGTTAATTTCCATGTTGCTATAGGTACCAGGAAAGGTCCCAGTTGTGGTTTTAGTATGCTCTCTGTTTTTTTCTTTTTCTTTTTCTTCTCTTTTTTTCTTTTGAATTGAGTTCTATTAGCAGGTTGGGTGGTGAGCAATGAGTATTGATAAGTTGGGGATTAGCTTTATTTAGCTTTTTATTCTTATAGACTTAAGGCGGTGCTTGAGAGCATGTAGTTTGAGATTCGAATTAAAATCAAGTTGATTTGGTTAAATATTGTAAACTAATTTTGCTCCCGTTTCCTTTGTGAGTCAGCATTTTAGATACCAAAGATAGTCTGCTTTGTTCCATTGTGAACTTCTGGGAAGAATACTGATTATATAGAGATTGTATTACTTTTTAGTGGCATATTATAATGAGAATTTAGCTTTAAAAGTTGCATTTAGGTGTTGTACTAGGCTTTCTCCCGCTACAGGTATGTGAAGGGAATGCATTGCAGCTAATGTATTTGGTCATGGGGTAGAAGCATGTTAAAGACAGTTTTTATTTGCAGTTAGCCCTGAAGAGGTCTAACAAGACTAAAATAGGAAAACTCGAATTGTTTCTTTTACACAGACCCATGGTGTTCTCTACTAAGTTAAACCTTTAAAAGCATCTAACTCCTTTTCCAGAAGCAAATCCAGTGAATAGATTAAATTTGTTGATTATTCTGTAATTAAGCTCCTTCTATTCTTAAAATTGGGATTAAGAGTATTCGTGTTTGATATGCAGGCCCAACTATTCTCTTTTTCCAAGAAAATGCTGGAAGTATCCTTCTTGCTGGTAGACGCCTATAGCATTTGTTACCTTTTTTTATTATTTGATAACATAACTTACTTTGTTGTCATTGTAAGTCTGAGTAGATTTGATTATTGGAGGCCTTGACTGATGAATCATAGATATTGCACATCGTCTTGAGATGGTGCGCATTATGTTACAGAAGTTGCATTGCAATGTTTTCATGCTTTCATACAGAGGGTATGTTCTTGTTGCGTATAACTAGGGAAGGGGCACTCATGCTATTGATTTCATTTTTGCATTTGATTGTTTCATGTTTCTCAGCCTTTGTCATGATACTATCAGCATGCTGTTCTGCTCATTTAACTAATGTGGTTTTTGACAACGAATAGTTATGGTGCTAGTGATGGTTACCCTTCTCAACAAGGAATCACCAGGGATGCACAGGTTTGCTTTCTAGCTAATACTATTATATGATGTTTTTTTCCTCTCTTTATTTGAACGTGTTGGGCCTGTATCCACCTCTTCGACTAGGCCGCTCTAGATCATCTCAGTCAGAGAACAGATATAGACACTTCTCAGATAGTAGTCTTTGGAAGGTCTCTTGGTGGGGCAGTTGGTGCTGTGGTTACCAAAAATAATCCAGATAAGGTATTTCTATCATCCTTTATGAACGGTATTTCTTTTTTCAGTTCGTCATTTATTGCATATGGAATTTTGTATTTGTGTTTAAACATTTTCTTTTACTATTGTAGCTTAGATCAGAACATTTTGTTTAAATTCCCTGGTCTTTACTTGCTTACATTCGGTTGCCAATCCATTTTTTCTTTTTAAACAGTGTGTGGTTACTTGTTACATCATACAAAGATTAGTACTGGTCCTAAGTCTTAACGTCTGTGATTTTCTAAAGGATTTCTTTTGGAGGAAAGACTAGTTTATGTGACCGTTGCAGAAGAGATAAGTAAATGATAAATGTTTTAGCGAGACAAAAGTCAATTCAATCAAAAGTAGCACGATCAATCACCTATGAAAGAAACTGTTTTAGCTTAGGTATCTGAGAACAGCATGTCTGGTGGTATGGCTGTTGTTTTACATCACCAATTCAAGGCCTTTCTTACATATGACTTCCTAGAAGACACATTTGAGTGGAGCATGAAATGATGCAGGATGAGAGCATAAAAAAGATAAAACATTAGGAAAGAAAACAAAAGAACTAGGCAACTGCAGGTGCTATAGGGTCTCTTGAGAATCATTTGCTAAACGATTGCATATAATCAGGAATTACTTGTGAGAAAGCTCTCAATAAGACTCGATTATTTATTCAATAATCTAGCTATGAAACCTTGGGAACTACAACCAAACCCTCATACTACTTGGGGAAGAGGAAAAAACCAAAAAAAAACACAACCATTAATGAAGAGCTTACTTACATAATAGCCATCCAATTAACATTCGTATTTCATAGAACCAAACTAATACACTAGGAAATTTTCTATTGATACCAACTATTGGCTTGATGGCTAATAAAACTTTGCCTGGGGTTGCCCTCCTATACCAAAAAAAATAAAATTATTGGCTTGATGGAGCCTCTGTTGCCATTATCCTGGCATAGCATTGCCACTCATGTCAATTCCAATCTGTACAGCTTCTATAAAGTTTATAGTTGTTCTATTGTGACTCCACACATAATCATATGGAGGATGGAAGCGAAAATAGTGGAGATATGAAAAGTTGAATAGCTCATTGCTCAAATACTTAAAAAAGAGGAGTGAGGTATTAACGGGAGGAAGGATGGCATAGAATTTGAAACAAAAGAATGAAAATAGAACAGAAAAAGGTTACAAGAAATGAAATTTGATTAGAGATATGAGCCATATATTGACCACTAGTTTATCCATAGGTATAGCGGAAACATCTAGGGTTCACAAATCACAAGAGCTGATATCTTAATTTATTTACAGGGTCTTATTGCTGTAAAGTTTTCTGAATGTTAGGAGGTTTTACAAGCTGTCAGACAAAGCAAGATATTTACCATTTCATCATTAAGGTTTTTGAAAAAGATTATGCGTCCCAGGAGCAATTTTTAATATTTTATGATGTGTGAATACAGTGGGTGATGATGAGGTGGAATTTTTTGGTTTATGGGGGTAATCTTTTACTATATTTGTGAATGTAGTGGTTTATTGTCTAGATGACTAGACAATTTAATCTATATGACAGAGTGCTACTTCTGTGACAAAGAGAAGTTCATACTGATTTTATTGATGTTGAATGCTTAAACTTTATGAAAGGGTCTGGGAGAATAAGAAGCACAAATAACATTATGGCAGAATATGGACAGAAAGAACTAGCAAACAGTTTGATGAACAGACTTTCTAACTTAGCTCTCAAGTTATCTCATGTTTATGCTCTATTGCACAGTTCATGGTATTCTCAGAGTGAGACTTTCTAAATATATTGCGTAAATTATTTGTACCGGAGAAGTGATTTTCATCCTAAGTTTAGCTGTTTTTAAAAGGAATAAAACAGTATATGAGTGTTTCTTTTTGTTGGATAAACCAATATTCTAAAGCGGTCCTGGAGAATGTGAAAAGCAAATAAAACTAGTGTATGTGCCTCTGAACTCTCTTTTCTCAACCTAGGACCCATAGTCCAATTCGTGGTGTTTTTTCTAAACAAGCTAAGAGCCAAGACACTTTATAAATATCTTGTAGTAAATTATTTGTACTGGGAAAAGAGTACGCATTCCAATCAACCTCTGGTCCAATATATCTAGTATGTTAGTCATATCTGTGAACAAAAAAACCTGAGCAGAATGCTACAGTGAATGACATACGGTATATCTCAAGAACGTTGGGGAGTGCTATTATGTGTCATTTTTTCTTAAAGCACTCATCTTTTGTGATCATATCATATTGGTGTGTCCTCTGTTTATCAATTCTTGTCTTGCATGGGTGAAGTTCTATGAGGTGTATGTTAAAGTTATCATTTCAAGCTTTAAACTCTTTGACATGTTATCCTATTGTGCTTTATGACTAGGTATGAGTTGCAACTTAGAACTTCCTATTACATGTGTCTACCATTGCAGGTGGCAGCATTGATATTGGAGAACACTTTTACTTCAATTCTAGACATGGCTGGAGTTTTACTACCGTTTTTGAAGTGGTTTATTGGAGGAAGCATCTCTAGTGGCCCCAAAATTCTTAATTTCATTGTTCGTTCTCCCTGGAGCACCATCGATGTAGTTGGACAGGTAGCATCTAGTTTTTGGAGGCACTTTTTGTGTAGTATTGGGTCAAAGGTCTCATCATGTGTAGTATTACATCTGAACTGGTTTTATCATGTTACAGATATAACCCAACATAATAGTCACTTTTTGCTTTCTTTCTGATTTAGCTGTAATTACTAGATATTTCTCCCTTCCTACTGTTTGTGTAGATTATTAAAATGTGTTGGAGGAGATGTCGAGTCCTTATGACATGGCCCATGAGGATGCGACTTCTTAATAATCTGGTTTTAGAAAGAAGAGTCAGATTATATATTTAATTATTGGTTAATGGTCTAATATGCAAGGTCGATATATTCTCCGATGTTTAATGTGGTTCTTTATTATAAAATGATTGGCTGTTGTCTTCTTGTCTGTTTGCTCACTTCATTTTTTCCCATTCGTACACAGATTAAACAGCCAATCCTTTTCCTTTCTGGTCTACGAGATGAGATGGTTCCTCCATTTCAAATGCAGATGCTATATGCAAAAGCAGCTGCCCATAACAAAAGATGTACCTTTGTGGATTTCCCTACTGGCATGCATATGGACACATGGCTGGCTGGTGGTGATCATTATTGGAAATCCGTCCGAACGTTTCTACAGCTAAATGTGTTAGAAAAGGACGATGGATCTCAGCACAATGGAAATGGTACATCTTTGTTCGATGTTCATATGCATTGCTAATATGGTTAATATTTCCATTATAAAGTATATACACCTTCATATAGCTGTGGTCGACCCTGCATAGGGTTACAGCGCAAAGGCCCTAGCCCGTAGAAACACACACTCACACCATACAAACACACCCATAGATCATGCAAACATGTACCATAACGACCTACGACACTTCATTTATAAATTTCTCACCTTTTTTTTTTCTTTTCGATCAAGAGCTTTAGATTTTTTTGAGATAGAGGGGGTGGTTGATTTAGAGGTTGATCCTTGGTGCTATGGTCTGCATGTCATGATTTCTGAGTTTGAACAATGGAAATGGTCAAATGGCCTCTTCTTTTCAGGGGTAGATGTGGATAGTTGTAGTTTGCATGCCTTTGGTAGTGAACGTATGCCTACTCTTACTCTCTCCACTGAGACATCTTTTTGTATGTTAACCATTCATGAATGATTTTCACTTTCAGTATAATTTATGTCAAGTACATATGCATCTGGCTTCTTAGGTATACTCCTTCCATCCCACAAATTGTAACAAATTCCTTTTGAACGTTACCATGAAAGTTTTCTTTTATTTGGAAGCTTCCGAGTTAAATTTTACCGATTTGTCCATTAACATCATTACAAAAATGTACTCCCTGTGGAAATTGCAACAATACAAGTGAATGATATGTTGACTTAATTCCACAAAATTCGTTATCAGAGGGTGATTTAGATATTCTACAAATAGTCTAGATATCACAACAAATGTTGCAAATTCCCTGGGACGAAAGGGGTAGATGTATTTGACTTGTTTTGGATATCCTACAAATACTCGAAATATTTTAGGCAGTTGAGAAATAAACAAAGGTTGTGAAGCTATATTTGGTGTAGGTTTATGCAAGTTATTGGTGAATCCTTAATAATGGTAACATAAGTGTATGTTTATTTAAATTAGGGAAGTGACTGACTGGCAACAGTTTTGTAATTGTTCAGATTCTGAATCGAGTGATTGGGTGAGATAAAGACGGTACTTGTTGTTGTCTTGTTTCTTGACAATTGCAGTGACCAAAAAAAGCTGTTTGTGATCGTGAGTTGAGATCTGCCATCGCCATTGCCATGCCTCTCAGTTTCAGATGGTTCTTCATTGAAAAGTGTTTTTGCTGCTATTGCTATGCCGTATGGTGCTGAAATCGGCCGAATATTTAACGACGAAAGGGTCCAAATTTATTCACAAATCTGTAGTTATTTTGCAACTATTCCTTCTATGATTTATATCAAGTGTTTGTAGACTTATTTGGAACTAGTGGAAGCAGTTTTTGAGAAAGGCAGTGGTTTGCCTTTGCAGCAAGCTTTTTACTTTAGTTAAATAACATCATCATGATGCATTTAATACTTGGTTTCAGATATGATTTCTCTTTTTGAACAATCATTTCATCCTTTTGTGATTCTTTTATTTGTTTTCATTCTATCTTGAAATTTGGAAAATATCCTTTTTATTATTTAAATGAAAGTTTGCTTTTGTTTCACAATTTTAGCATTTAAATAAATTGTTATTTGTTTTTAATGTATTACTGAAATTAAAAAGACAATTTAAATATCCAACCCAATACCCTAATTCAATGATGATGTAAGTATATGTTTATAGAATTATAGAGGGAGGTAACAAAATAGGATAATAAGAAAATAGTCAAATCATATGCAAAATCACATGTGATTTTACATTAATGGTCAACACAAGGGTGTGCGGGCAACGTCGTCCGTGACCTTAGGTCGTGGCAAAGTCGTGTGAATCACATGTGATTTTAGTGTAAAATCATATGTGATTTGATCGTTTTTTTTATTCTCTTATTTTGTTATTGTTCTTGTATGAACACCTAGCTCTCTCTCTCTCTCTATATATATATATATGTGTGTGTGTGTGTGTGTGTGTGTTTCACTTTAAAGGAGAAACGAAGGAGGTCGTAATCTCGTAATCGCACATGACCTAGTCGTGTCAAACTCATGCTTTAGGAGGTGGGGACTAATGGCTAATGTGTAGTCGGGACCTCAAAAAATGTATGGATTGCCTGTAAGGGGCGAGTTTGGAGGCTTTTAGAGAGAGGGTTAGCATTGAGTTATTAAAACAGGCAGCGAGAGGACGCTAACTAGACATGGAGTAGAGTGGTCCATATCATTGGAGTTGTAGCTAAAGAGCGGATGGTTAAAGTGGAGAGCTGCAAATGTGCGACAAGAAAGTTTCGAAATTGAAGGGGAAATATGTTGCCGTCACTTTAGACCAACTATGTTGTATGAGTCAAAGTGTTGGATAATGAAAAAGGACCGAAGGCGAATGAAAAGAAGTTAGAAGTCATCTAATTGAGGATGCTCATATGGACCATGTGGTTGAATCAATTTAGACATGATACTTAACGAGACTTCTCTATCCAAACATTACATGCGTAACGAGGGATCTATAATCTATTAAGTCCTTTTGGTATTTTGGTTATCACAAGTTTATTTTCTATACTTATTTATTTTAGGAATGTACAGTAGATTTTGAATAAACCATGTCGAGAATACATATAATTCAATTTTTTTTAATATTATTTTACGAATAGAATAATATTAAATAAAAGGGAAATTGACTCAAATAGCCTAATCACATTTGTAATTTCACCTCCTAGCCATCCTTCCCTATTTTTGCAAAATAGCCTCAGATCCATCTCCGCAATTGCGGACCTAGGGGACACGTGGCATCCCCTGCTTCGCTCACTAACACATGGCAGAATCCAACTTGACAGGTACACCACCGCAATTGCGGACCTAGGTCCACATCCGCAATTGCAGACCTAGGTAACACGTGGACCCATTACCGATCTGCCGCAATCCGTGTTCTTTTTTTTTTGTCTTTTTGTGGAGGTATTGTGGATTGAGGACCTATGGATTGCGGACCTGGGTTATTTTTGCAACAATTAAAAAAGAATAGCTAAGAGGTGAAATTACAAATATGATTAGATTATTTGAGCCAATTTCCCAAATAAAAAGAGTGTAACTAATTTTGGCCTCTTTTTTATAATTCCCATCCGCCCCGACCCGAATACCCACCAACCCACCCTCTCTCTTTCAATCCTTTTCTATTAATTTTTATTTATTTAATTTCAAGTGGAATGAATGGATGCTTAAATCCTTCTCTTTAGTGAAGGAAGGTGTTTTTGTGTTCGGAGACCGACGACGGCAATGGACGCTGCCTACAATCCTCGCACCGTCGAAGAAGTCTTTAGGGATTACAAAGGTCGTCGGAGTGGAATGATCAAAGCCCTTACAACCGGTATAACACCCAAATCCAATCTATTCTATTTCTCTTATTTACTTATTATCCATTTTTTTTTAAAATAGTAAACGGGAGTTTGCTTCAGTTTCAAGTAATTAGGGTTTTCTACCTTGTGTTGTTTGATTTCTAAATATTTTCCATCTGCAGCTCTATCTATCGCATTCTAATACTTTCTTCTCTTCTGCAGACGTTGAAGATTTTTTCCAGCAGTGCGATCCTGGTTGGTTCCTTAGGGTTTCGATTTCTTTCTGCTTTCCTCTCACTTTCTGTGTTTGCGTATTGTGCTGGGGCGTAATTAGAAATTTAATCGAGAAAAAGTATTTGTTGGACCATATGCTATGCGTTTTACAATTTTATGAACTAATAAAAGATTCATGATTAGGTACTTTTTTTTAAAAAAAATCTCGTCCGTAATTGTGTGTCGCGTATCTTTCTGTTTGTGTTGCAGGATTCTGGGAATACAATTAAGTGTGTGTAGAAAAAAACGTTTCTTGTAGGTCTTTTTGTTTGTTATATATTTATTTATTTATTTATAATTGGAGTGTTTGATTTTATCCAATTTTAAGTAAAACCAAAGTAGCTTTTGGTTTTTGCTGTTGACGTATACTGAGTTCCTTATGTTCATGGTCTTTCTCTGTATGTTAAGTTTTTCTGCATTTTATAAGATGTATGATGCATCGTTTTCTGGATTTCAGTAGGCTAAATATTTGGTGGATTCCATTTTTCATGAAATTGTGTTGGAGGTCACTTAGGACCTCCAGTAAAAAAAAAAGGTCTGGGTTGATAAGTGATGTCATAATTTACAAAGCTCTTAGCATTTGAATTTGTTTTATGTCACCTTTCTAAAATGGTTTAAACAAGGAGATAATGCTAGGATGTTTTGAGCTGTGTGGATCGTAGATGACATAGAAAAATTGGGAAAGCATATATTTTTCTTCTGCTACTCCTGTTTTATGGACTTGAATGTTTTTGCTTTTTATCATCAATAAAGAAATCTGTAGTGCACTGTTCTATGTAGGTTTTGCTTCACCCTGTTGCCAACCCACAACCTTTTGTGCATGGGCCATGAAGTTTTCAGTTTGCATAATGCCTGATTTATTCTGCACAAATACCTTTTCCAAGATCCTGCTACAGAAAATATTACATATTTGTTTTTTAACAAGTCAACTTGATGCAAGTATGTGTACTCATAGATTGGAATTTTCTTCTTTGGTTTCAAGCGTGACTTTGGGTCTTATGTATGGAACTATGCATAAGGGGATGTGTTGTGCAATTCAGAAAGTGTAGAATCCCTCTTGTTAACTTCTGTCTCCATTCAAGTCTATCTGTAAGTTATTGGATTAGAGCTTTCAGTACAGATAATTTTTGCTGGTGATGCAAGACTTAGCTCTACGTCTTTCTCATTTTGATAGATACTTATTTTTATTACCTAATGCGTAATGATTTCATAAAATCATTGAGTGGAATGGGAGAAGGGAACGCTGAATTTACTTTTTTTTGGTAACAAGTGCATTTATATTTCAAGTTTCCAGACCATGTGAAGTATCACTTTTGTTGATGATAAGAAATTGAACAGCAACCCAGTAAAGGCAAGTTTAGCTCCAAAAATCCCTTTACTGGTTCCCTTCTTTTGGCTTGTAAGCAATTCAGAACCTTGAAATTAGTAATGTTGGATTGATTTGCTTAGCCTGTTATGGACGAGATTTATGAGCTTTTTGCAGTTACATGCCCATCTTTTGAGTTAATATGTAAACTTAAATGATTGCAATAACCTAAGATGCAGTAATGTAGAATTTACTTCGTAATCTATGACAAGCGTTTGCATTATCAACCACCAAACTGAGGGGAGTTTGAGCTCTCATTTATATGCATATTTTTTTGTGCCCTTAGAGCATCTCCAACCACAACACCAAATTTAACACCAAAAACACCAAATTTGGTGGGCCCATCAACACCAAAAAAAAATCCAACTCCAACCACACTCTAAAAAAACACCAAATATATATTAAATGTATGTATAATTTACTTAATATAAATATGTTAATTTTAAAAACAAATTATTAATGTTAAAATGTTAATTTTGGTATTAAATGAATTTTGGTATTAAAAAAAAATACAAAATAGTGGGTCAGCTAGGTTTTAAAGAAATGCCGGTTGAAGGAGAGGCCGGCATATTTGCCGTGTGAAACCAAAGGCCGGCAAAAAAAAAATTATACCGGTCGATTGGAGGTCTCCTACCGGCAAAAAAGGGGATATACCGGCCGGTTGGAGATGCTCTTAGCCATAGCTATTCCATTTACATACATGTAACATACACATGGATTCTCAGTTGGTCTGCTTGCCCCTTAATAGTCTGTTTCTATCTCAACAGTTTCACACACATACTTGTAACATGCACATGGATTCTTTATGGATCTATTGCTATTAAAGGTCTATTTCTGTGTTAACATTCACTTCTTTTGATACCTTCACATTGATGGACGCTTTTTTTGTTAATATTCTTTTGACAAGTTATATATCTTTATCTTTCAGAGAAGGAAAATCTTTGCTTATATGGATTCCCTAGCGAACAATGGGAGGTTAACTTACCTGCAGAGGAGGTGCCTCCAGAGCTCCCTGAGCCTGCATTAGGTATTAACTTTGCTAGAGACGGGATGCAAGAAAACGACTGGTTGGCTCTGGTTGCTGTCCACAGTGATGCATGGCTACTTTCTGTAGCATATTATTTTGGTGCCAGATTTGGTTTCGACAAAGCAGACAGGTTTTTCTTTTCTTTCTATTAGCTATCGTTGGTTTAGTTTAGTAGTTATCCTTCTATGGTTGTTGCCTGTCAGTACTATGTAATCTATTTTCTAGTTATAAAAACTAATTGCTAAAATGCAATTGTCCTGTGCATTATTTGTCTGAACTCTGAACTTTTGTGAGGCATAACATTGAACATTTTCTTAACTAAAGCTCTTTATTTTTGCGGGTTTAAGGACTAAAAGGCTTCTTGATGATTGCATTTACATCTATAATCATGCATAAACCTAGCATACTGGTCATCGATAATTTTGTCATTCCTAAAGGTTTTATGTCACAGACTGCACATGATATGAGATCTCTAAAACAGATGATGGTTGTTTTGACATATGTTGAGAAGCTCATTAGAGGATCTATTTCTCTCTTTTCTTCAACTTGTTAGGTGTTAAATAGAGTGGTCCTAATTCCTAAATTTGTGGTATGTAGATGGCATTCACCATATATCTTCCTTTCCTTTTCATATTTGGTATACCTTCCACTATAAAAGATCGAATTAACATGTGACAGGGAAATGAACATTGTTTTTCTGTTTTAGGACAACTCATATTACTCTTTCTACAAATAACCTTTGTTAATATTAATCACATTCGGATGCAGGAAACGCCTCTTTAATATGATAAATGATCTCCCAACAATCTTTGAGGTTGTGAGCGGAAATGCCAAGAAACAGACAAAGGAAAAGTCATTGGTTACAAACCATGGCAGCAACAAATCCAAGTCAAATACCAAAGGGGTATGAGATTTTACTTCTATCTTAAGTTGTCCTAAATAATTTATTGGAATATTTTGTTTAAAGCCTTCAGTAGCTTGATTGTTATGTCTTTATTCACAACCACATTTGGGTTTGCAGCTTCCGTTTATATATATAAGGATAATGTTAGTTCTTTGCAGTCATGATTTGGCGTGCTTCTCCTTCCATCACAAGTTGATCAAGCCACCTGTTACTGATTTTAATGGATCTAACTAGCATTCAATTCAGTACTCTCACGTAACATAAATGCTCTTTTCTGCACTTGTGATCCTATTCTTCTGAGGCCATGATTTTATAGTAAATTATAAATGCCATGTGATCCTTGTTGCAGATAGTTTAGCAACTGGGCAGGGATGGTCTTTGATAATAAGAAGCTAATATTTAACATCGCCTTGTGTGTTCTAATAAAAACATTTGAAAGGATACCAACACTCTTTCCTTCAATCTCACACCTTGAAGAACTGCATAGCAGCATAAGATTTTCCACAACATTTCTTATCTGAAATATGTTTTGATTACATCAAATGTCACTTCAGTTTGTTAATGTGTTTTTTGTGGGTATATAAACAGAGAGGGTCTGAATCTCAGGGCAAATACGGTGGTAAGGTTGACGAGGAAGGATTGGAAGAGGACGATGAGGAGCATGGGGATACCTTGTGTGGGGCTTGTGGAGAGAACTATGCTTCAGATGAGTTCTGGATTTGCTGCGACATATGTGAGAGGTGGTTCCATGGAAAGTGTGTAAAGATTACTCCTGCAAAGGCGGAGCATATCAAACAGTACAAATGTCCTTCTTGTAGCAGCAAGAGAGCACGACCGTGATCATTAAATTGAGGCAAGTGTATTTTACTCATCTTGGAAGTGGTTCTAGGGCTCTGGGGATGCTTTAAGTTTCTTGGATTGTTATGATTCTGAGACTAGATGTGTAGAGTATTTTCTTCTTCTGTAGGAGAGGAGTCTTGCTTTAATTAATTAATTAATTAATATGGTTTTTTCTTTTTACTTTATTTGTGTCATTGGGAGCTTGATGTAGAGTTGAGATCCTTTTGATGTTCAACCCCTTACATTTGGAAGTTATACTCTCCATCCATCCCATGAAATTGTGAAATGTTTCTTTGAGGATGTTTATGAAAATTGCAAACTTTTTCTTAGAATTGCTATTAATTTGTTTGTTTGAGGATGTTTATGAGATAGAGGGAGCATGTTTTTTTATGTGTTTCCAAATTCTTGTGGGCTAATTTATATGATCATCCATCCTCATATTTAGAAGCATCTGTTGTTGAACTGCTTCTGTACAAGCTTGGTCTTTTGGGCTCAATTAACCTATTAATTAAATTTGGTTCAACTTACTAAGCTGCTGTTTGATTTTGGCTTAAAATTGATTAGATGGCTTAATTCATTAAGTCCACCTATGGAGTATTATATTTGACCAATATTTCCCCTAATTATTATTTTTTTAACTACACAATTTCTTAAATTCGGTTTTGCTACCAACAAATACACAAGTATTTTGTGATGAATCATTTATGTTATTTTGATTTTATTTTTCGGATTCAGGATCTTTAAAAGAGTAATTATTGTTATTCAAACTACTGATTCAGACAAGACATAAAACAAACAAGTAATCCTAATCTATTCAGATAAATTAATTCTTATAGACAGTTTAATGGATACATATCATAACAAATGGTTTTGTGTATATGTTGAGCAATGATCATATCAAAAGACTGGTGCAACAATTGAATTTCTTTTACAAATTGAAATGATAATGAAAGTAATAGAAGTTTAATTTGAACATAAGCCAACACAATCAGTAGAATACGAAAAAAAATACATTTGCCATAACAAGGTGTTCAACCAAACATAATGAGAAAGAATATACCCCACTGCACCAGTCCTACAACCATCATATAAGAGGTAAGTCAAACGTTTGTTTGAATCTGTGCCCTCTCCTCGTCACAACATGAACTTGGAATCGCAATCACCACCGGTAAACCATGGACCAGTGAATATGCACCCCGGCTTATTTGTATGACCAAAATGTTTTTTCAGTATTTTGACACACCTAAACCAGCTTTTCTCACAAATGAAGTTTTGACAAGAGACTCTATCACACCTCTAACAATTGTTTCTTTTTCTTTAAATATCCAAACAATAGTTTAATGGACTAAACTGTGCAAACAACAAAAGGCATTCCTTCCACTTCTCAAGCACCACCTTGAGAAAACCAACTTGAGGATTTGGAATCCACTTTCTGATCAAACAAACTCTTAGTTCAACAGAAATGGTCAAAGCAATTGGTAAAACTTGTACCAAGTGCTGACCACTGAGTGAGATTCATCATCATCACTCTATACAAACCCTACTCCACTAAGTAACTTGACTGTTTCATTGGGGAGGATTACATTAGGGTTCCTTACAGGTGGATCAACCTTCATTGATCCCTTCTTCCCCTTTGATGAGATGCTCCATAAACTACCAGAAGATGATTTATCAGAAGCACCAGCAGCTTTCGACTTCATAAGCGGATGCTTAGCGTTCTTCTTTCCCATACCATTTGCAACCAACCATCGCGATCCAGCCTGTTGTTGTTTTGTGTTAGAACCCCAAATCTGCTTCTTACTTGGCTCCGTTTTCACACCTGCAACATGAACTTCTGTAATCTTGAACTGAGGAACCAAAACACTTTCTTCAACAGAAATCTTCTCTTCTTCAACCTTCACCTTCACCTTAACCTCATCTTCTTCTTCTTCGGGTTTTTTCCATAACGCATAAATAGAGCTGTGAATCTTCGGTTTTGGTGGGACAAAGACTCTCTCAACTTGAACAAGAGCAAGCATTGGAGTGCCAACAGGCTCAAAGTTTCTTAAAGGGTCACGAAGCTGAACCATTAACGCCACAGTGAAATTGTTCCCCAAGAGACCACCTTTCTTTGAGCCTTTACCTCTTCTTGCACGCATTAGATCACTAGCATGATGGGCAGCAAGAATTCTTGAAGTTCTTTCACTCATTTCATCACCATCCTCCATTTCACCAGAATCCAATCTCATCCATTCATCAAGAGTAACAGATAAACCCATTATTCCATCAATATCATCATCACCACCATCGCTGCTGTTCTTAATATCCATTAACTGCAGTCCTCCAGTTCCTTCCAAACCCAAAGACCCATCAAAATTGACTCGTTTACCCTCAAGAGCCGATATTTCACCAATGGATTGTGGGCTGATGTTTGAAGGTGCATCCTTATCAGACATGCCGGACTGTATTCTTAATCCCTCAATTGAGAGGGCTTCAATCTTGTTCATTGCCAATGGAGCAAGGTCCTCCAGGGATACATATTCTGGATCTGCCACACCCATTTCATATTTCCTTGACCTGCGACCAGACGATTGTATGTTGGGGTGATCAGGTGCAACTTGTCCAACTGCTGGCTCTTGCTGTAATGAAGCTTGCCTGCATAACATTGCAAGAGACTGTTAGATAAACTGAATGTTAAGTGCTGATGATTAAGAGCTATGCTAAATGGTACGTATGTTGGATTAGGTGCTTTGGTATGAGATATTAGAACAAGAAGCCCCTAAGATGGTAAATCTAGTCTCCTATGAGGCTCATTCTGAAGGCATAATTGGACACCCGAATTGTCAGGATACTTTATGAAAAGCATATGTAAAGGACCGATTTAATCATAATTTTAACAATCCAAGCAGTAGCATCTACTAGAATCCAAGATTCTATCGATCTGATGAATATCCCAGATTTATAGGAAAGTCAAGAAAGAATTGATGCATACAAAATGCATACCTCTCTGGTGCCTCCAAAGTGGGTGTGGCTTCCCAAGCTATTTGTTGCATGGTCTTTCCAGATATATCCTCTAAAGGCATCAGCTTATTTGCCTGCATTGAAAGCTTTTCAATACCAACTGAAGCCAAACATTGTAATACATCCATGATGCCAGAACCCATTTCTGCCGGGACAACAACTGGACTAGAAACCTGCATAATCAAATTCCCTCCACTTTTAGCATTCCTGAAAATCTCAGGGTTCATAGAGCGCAAGAACCCTCCATTACTGGTCTGAACAAATGGCCCTAGGCCTTCTCCAAGCGGTGGAAGCTCAAGTGGCTCTTCAGGAGAGAGGTCAAATGGACTGCCCAACCCAGCTGAGGTATTGGATGGGGAACGCTGAAAAGCCTTCTCGTTTAGACCCCACTCACGCATCAAAGCTTCTGTCTCCAAGTCTTCCAAGATGGATGCCTTCGTCTTGTTCTGTGATTCCTGGATTCCAGACTTGAGCATATCTTCAGAAGCATGCAACATCGATGAGGTGTTGCATTCTTCAGGTATGGGGCCCCACATAGAAGCAGATGGAGAGTCAAGGCCGAACCCTGCATCATCATCATCAGCATTAAAGTTAAACAAGGAAGAACCATTAACCAGGGAATCCTTCTCAAATTGCCTTAGCAAACGCTCCCGTGGAGAGTTAGACTCGCTTTCAGAACTCAAGCTGAAGGGACTGTGCTCTATCCCAAGCATGTTTAAGAAATCATCAGCCACAGCCTCTGTAGCATGATCCAACTTGAGTGACTTCCCTTTCTCTTTATAACCGATTTGGAGCTCCATATATTTTGCTTGGTCCAAGTTCTCACTTTCTTCATATCCAAAATCAGCTTCTCTGCTACATACGACACTATCAATGCCCTTCCCTTCCTCGTGTTCTTTTAGATATTCGGTTTCTTCTTGAGAATCAGACTCTTCTATCACCATGTCGGTCACACTGTTCAAGGCCAACTCCAATTCTTTCAGGAGTGACTCTTTGTCACCAAAGTCTTGTTCTGTGGTATTGCTTTCAGTGACCACACACTCTTCTTTTTGGCTTTCAGATTCTTTAACCAGCAAAGATTCAGGATGCAGATGTGGCCTTTCTGAACAATCAAAACCTTTGAAAGTTCCTTCTTCTTCACAATCCCTCTTGTCCAGTTCTGGTTTTCCCTCTACTTCCATAGGAAATTCTACTCCTTGATCTAAGACAGAAAACTTGCTTACATTGTTACTTTTATCAGGATCAGGAGATTCTGAATCTGCGTTTGAGGGTTCAAAAGGTACAATTTGAACATCCCGTTGGGTTCCACAGTCAACAGATATAATTGACTTCTCTTCTTCAAATTTCTTATACAGTATAGTCATTGATTCAGAAAGCCCTGGCTTTGATATTGGCAAAACCTCATGAAGATCTTTTATATCTTCTACAGAATGCCTGAGGGAACGAGATATAACAGGAAGACTTTCACCTCGGTTAATGTGCCTTTGACCAGATGCCTTACCGGGAGATTTCATCATCCCAATACTGTTGTGCCTAGTAGGTTCACTCGGACTATTGCCAACTACTGAATACCCAAAGCTGACATTTATACTTGCACCTTTCGCCTTGCCTGATAACCTGTAGGTAGTAGTCCACTTTCCTGAGCTTTTCTCATCCTCTAGCTCCTCCAACGTAAGAGGGAGTAATCTAGTAAGGTCAACCCTATGTTTTCCCAAGTCAAGCTCAGGGTCGCCAAACACGGATGCATACAATAAAAAGTGTTTCGCCTCATACTTAGCTGAGTGATGGGGCCCACTCCTGCTACCATAGACCGAGCAAGTGTTTGTCAACAGTTCCTCAAATTCAGCTACACCTTGCAGAACTGGAGCAGGACGAGTGCTCAACTCATCCCGTCTCTTCCACTTGACACAGAGTGTAAGATCATCAAAACTCGGAGGCAGCCCTTCAATCGAATGGACTTGAAGAGAGAAACAACAGTTGAATCTCTTGTTGCGGACATGAGTAAACGATTTCAAGGCATTCCAACTCCAAATGGATTTCTTGTCCTTCAAAAATCGTTCTTCATTAGCTTTGGACTTTGACTTCGTCTCAGGTAGTTGAGGCCTTACAATGGATTTTGATCGACTACTAGCTGTAGAATTCACCCCCCTGGAATGTGTTTTATCTCCATACATAGCTTTACTCAAGTCACTGATATCATTCAAAAATGCTCCATTCCCAGAATCCTGACCACGTCTCTTCTTGACCTCGTATCTTGACATCCTCTTCACAGCCTAAACAATATACCAAACACTTAAAAAAAAAATTAACCTTTTTGAAAATCCCAATTTTGATAAACTCTATCAACTCCAAACTCAAAACAATCCACTTGAACTAACTTTTTCAAGCTTTCAATTTGAACTATCCAACTAACAGATAACCAACTCAAAATCCAAATTCATGATACAGAATCAAAATTCAAGCTGAAAATTTACAAAGGCAACCAAGTTCATACAAAAAAATTGTCGAATTGGAATTCAACAATACTCGATTCAAGCCAATATTCAATTAACTATATAAACAAGTAAAATTTGAAGCATGATAGTATGTAACAGTTGAATTACGTATTGGAATAGAAAAGCCAGGTTAAAAAGACTTGCCTTGATGAATCCGAAGAGATAAAAAACATAAAAACCCTAGATTAATTCCTTTGAAGATGATTGGGATTGCGTGTGTGAGTACGAAAATGGAATGTCTTGCAACTACAGTTACCAATCTCTGTAACGCTAATCGTATCCCCTAATCTCTCTCTCTCTCTCTCTCGAGTTGACCCTCTTCCTTTAAGTTCAAATCAAACATGTCCAAAATGCCTGCCTACCATTTTTTATTGGTGCCCCCTCATCATTTTGTATATTACATATTACCCCCTTGTAGGTTTACAAAACCATCATAAATGCCCCTCATTGTTTCAACGTAGACAACAAATGTACTATAACTTGTTCATCGTCTGCCATTAGAAACCTTTGATCGAAACCTAATGTAGTAAATAATGCATATAAGTGTTCAATATTATTGAATTTTTTTTAAAAGATAATTTTGAAACATATATGTATCTAACTGATTAATGTTTTTTTATTATTTCAGTTAGGTTCATCTTGTGAGTTGTTTAAAACTATAATTGTGACTTGTTTATAAATAAGTTACACAAGTATTTTTTTAGGGTCTCTATTTTCAAATTATAATTGAAAATTTCAAAATTTGGCTAATTGGACCAATTTCAAATTGTGAGGCCCACTTTGGAATCACATATTCAAATTTGAATTTCGAAAAACATGTGTAGCAGGTATTTGATGACCAATAATGAAACCAAACTCAACATGAGAAATCAATTTCATGTGATATTCATCAGCAATTGATACATATCAATTATGTATGTTTACACTTTATAAAATTGGAGTTGTATTTATAAACATAAATATATTAACTCAATAAATAGATACAGAACCATATACATACATACATACAAGTTTGGAATACATTTTTTGAAAAATTAAGGAACTTGTAATTGAAATTAATATTAAGATTATGGAGGTGATGTGACACCTACAATTTTGGTTGTATTAGGCTAAATTTGAAATAATAAATTGCAATTTGTCATACTTTATAATCACATGTATTTAATGTGACAAAGAATTAAAATATATATATATATATATATATATATGAAAGAATTATCAACACAACATACATATTTGCAAGAATCATGATCAAACAGTAATTTATAATAATTCAAGGAAAGGGTTCAGTCTACTCTGGTGTCCTATCTTGTCTTATAAATAAAAAATAAATTCAACACATACATTTTTACCCATTTATCAAATAAAGTTAAAAAAGGGTAGGGAAGGTGTCATATACAGAATAATAATACTGCTGCTATACACTTTTTCTTGACACCTACCACAAATTGTAACCTAACAATTTGCAACTATAACTAACTTCCACCCTCCCATTCCCATACAAACCAACACCATCACACACTTTTGGCAATCTTGCCATTTCTAAAGAATAAAAAAAACAAAAAAATCCCTTCCAACCCAACCCAAAGGCTTAAAAGGGAAGCAAAATAAATTGGAATTGGACCCAGACACTAATAAAAACCCAAACTGCCTGGGAAAATAACCAAAAAAACAGTATAGCACACCCAAATGGACCAAAAAAAGACTGTATTCACAGGTTTCTGCATGGAGGTATGCAGCCATGACATCAAAGGGGTCGCGCTTCTTTTCATCATCCATCACTCCGTCCGCTGATGTAAAAATACAAAGCCTGAGTTTTCCCGAATCAACGGTGGAGGTTCGATTTCCCCTATCTCTACTTGTGGCATAGACTTGGAGATGTCATCCACAGAGAAGGGAATGCTGCAATGCATCCAAATATCAGCCACAATGAATATAACAAGTTTCAACCCAATTCAACAATTCTTTTCTGCAACCAAGTACTTTCTATCTAAAATCAAGAACAGATTCCATTGGAACTGGAAGGTTGATTGAGTACCATTGCAAAAGCTAATCAAAAGAAAGTCAACTAATACACAATATATGTTTTATATACCATCTCCTACTTTAAAGTAGAACCTTGATTCATCCATCATAAGATGCCCTACAATAAATTTAACAATTTCCTTTTTGGGATGTCCCAAAGATAGATGCAACATTTATTTCTTTTATTCCTTTGCATTATTATGGGGTATCTAGGAGATCTCTTAACAGACTAACAATAATTTAGATTTTGCCTGCCTACTCAACCATCACATTTATTTTAAGATGAAGGCGGTAGTAGTAGTAGTAGTAGTAGTAATAGTAATAGCCTGGTGTTTGGTTTACAGAGGTTCTAATGTGTATATCATTTGAGAGTTTACCTGGAGTCGTCGTCTAACAAGAACGAACTGCTAACAGAATTGTTTGAGTCCTCTGTCATCATAACTCTCATATTGGAAATGACCTAAGTACAAAAAAAACCTTAGAAGGATGTTGGAATGACGATAAGTTTCAAAACCAACAACATAAAATGAAAAACAGGGATATGCAGGACCACATTTTGGTGTAAAGTAACTTACATCTGAAGAAACACTGTGTGTGCCGTATTTGTCATCCCAATACATCGTGCTGATTCTGTATAGTTGCTGTATGCTAAGCACCTGCACAAGATACATACAAGCTCTTGAACATAACGAAAAAGAGAAAGGAAAAAGTTAATTGGTTACTTGAAATTTTGTATTTTAAGAATAGATCTACTTACAGGACAAAGTTCATTGGTTATTTCGTTCAAAGTCTTCTTTGGCTTTTGATGGATAACCTACCGAGGCAACAAAGAGAAAATATGATTAACATAAATAGTTAGTGGAAAGCAAAAGTTAAGCATGCAAGGCCAAGAAAGCAAAACTAACCAAGAATCCAACTGCCTGTCTAATATGCTTCAACTCATCCCAAGCAGAGCCTGCATACTGGAAATCAATAAATGTTAGGAGAAAGATTAAGGCAATTTCAGCAACTCCAAGTTCCACTCAGGCTAGTGCTTACTTCCTCAGTTGCATAACAACACCATTGCTCTAGTTCAGCCAACCCCGACTTCACATATTCTCCATTACTGAATGAGCAGCACTCACGTCGCAATAGAAGACTTCCATAAATAAAAAAAAGGTCAGCAAGGATATATAGCATACATGTTTGCACAAAAAGAGCATACATGTAACTAAACATGTTTACTGCAATTTACCTGTTAAATAGCTGAACATTGATAAATGAGAATATCTGTGTGAATACTTTGCGCACCAAAAACGGGGGCACCTGTAAAGCCAGAAAACAGAAGATGAAAAGATGTTCCAAGTATAAAGAAGAAGGATCGCTAATGCTGCTGTAGGGTAACACTCACATAGTTTGCCTTCATCGTCTTCAAGTAATTATCTAGGCTTCTGACAATGCTCTGCCAATGAGCAATCAATGCTTGTTGAGCAACAGCATTAGCTTGGGAACGCCCTTTAACTAAACTTGCACGAGATGTCCTGGGTGCCTGCATCAAGTAGACGGCATAGTTTAGACCCGTATTTATCCAAAAAAATACTTTAGACCACAAACCTAAACTGATGTCATCTGGTCTGTCTGGATAATCTACCAGTATGTGCATTCTTTTGCTGTTCTACCTTGTTGATGTGTAGTTACTTACAATGAAAAAGAATTCATATCTGAGACTAAAACTAATCAACAGAGAAGTATTTTTAAGGAAAAATAACATCCCTAGCAAAATAAGAGTCTTTCCCTTTGCAGCATCAGATTTCAAGTCCTTTCGTGGAGTATTATAAAGGAATATTCTACATAAAATATTTTAGAGGAAATATCTCTGATGTATTGATGTACGGTTGTGAATCCAAGCAATTACCTGAATACATAATCCAAGCAATGGAGATATCTCTTTCTTTAGGTTGTCTCGTATCATCCCATATATCTTCTCAAGAAATGCAGTAAGTTGCTGTTTGAACAACAAAGCTGGATATTTGGCCTCTACTTGACGTAAATCATCAAGTCTACCAAGCACTCGACCATTTAGAAATGAAAGCCCAGCACTCTGAGGGGATGCTCGTAAACCCTGAAGTATTATTAAAGCTTAATATTGTATTGGAAAGAGAAACAAACTAAGCAGGATAAAATATCGTGAAGCACACTAAAAGTGATGCTATATATGATGGTCATACTTGGGACATCCTTCCGAAAAGAGAGGCTGATGATGACCTCCGCCGTTGTGGAGTCATACTAGCTGCTCCGCTTGCTTTAAGGGTGTGTTGAAGTAGTGTCAGCAACGTGGATGTATTACATAACCAATAGCCTAAGACATCGTTACTGTCCTGGACCTTCATCACACAAAGTTCAAAATCAGTCCTATAGCTTGTGACTTCTTGGACTTGCTCGAAATAATCCGTAAAAAAAGTGGTGTTATTTGCTATAATACGAATCATGGTGGTGCATTGTGGATCTACCAAAGAACAAGGAAATATCTACAGTAGTCACCTCTATAGCTGAAGCAATGGTTTGGATTATCCGGTCAAACACGGTAGTTCTTTCAACTTCAAACGACCTCCAGTGGAGAAGGCTTTTGTATATCAGACAAGCAGCAACCGGTTTGCCACTAGAGAATCCTAGATCTTGTGTGATACACTTGATAAGTAGATCGTGGTTCTCCTGAAGCAGAACATTAGGTAGTGAACAAATTAGAAAAATTATGAAATGACCTTACAATTTCAACATTAAAAGAGTATCAATCAGCTTTTGAGAATACAACAGTCGTTTCATTTTAAGCATTTTAAACACAATTCAAGCTCGTAGTCACTTACTTGTTGCTTTTCATTAAGAGACTTTTGTGGTTTCTCTTCAGATTCAGGCTCTCTCGAATTTGATAGAGCATGTGCCGACTCCTGAACCACATGACATAGCATAAACAATATTTGATTTCAGCTTCTTAACCTATCTTATCGAGTCTATCCAATCAAAATAAGTATTCTTACAGGTGTATGCCTTGCTTCTCCATTCTGAATGTTTCCATTTTCTGGGGTTCTCTGTAGATTCACCAAAACAAACTGAGAATGTCTATCCATGAGCAATAAGACTAACTAAAGTTCAAATTCCTTTTGTGTGGTACCTGAATTATCATTGATCTTGGCCGTGCAGATATGGACTTTCCGGTAGGTGACATAGTCAGTGCTTGCTGGCGAAGTACTTGATTCTCGGACTCCATATTCGAGAGCTTTTCTTCAAGCCTAGACGGTCAAAAGAAGATAGTTGTAACACTTCATCATCACAAAGTCACAAAACAATCAGTAGCAAGCATGTCAGTGCATGAGGGGAGGGTGAAGGGAGAGAGTAGTTATCAATGGGGCATTATACATGTACTATAACAAATCAAACACCTATCTTTTTATACGCATGCGCTAACATAAAAGATCCACCAAGGATTTCAATTTTTTTATTATTCTGACCACAAACCTTTGACTAGATTCTTGAAGCTGATCTGCTCTTTTCTCAGCATCTTCAAATTTTTTCATTAGATCAGCATTCCTGGCATCAGATTCTATCAAAGACTTTTTAGCCTCTTCTGCCTCCTGTTTTACATTTTGCATCAAAGCCTGCGCAAAGTTATAGATTGAATAAGCCACCACACCCCAGTGATGTATCTAGGATTATCTTATAGTTTACTTTAATTCCACCGTCATGAATCAATTGTCATTTATTCCATTCATATTTTGACACTTGTTCAGCATGACATTCTCCTAAGAAACATTGACATCTTCTTAACAATACAAGGAGATAATGATGACAAATGTTTAAAGAGATTTCTCCTAACAACACTTGGTGAAAAGAAGCATGACTTTTGAAAGTGCCTACCTTCAAACTTTCTACCTCAGCTGTCAAGGTGTCAACCTTTTCTGTGTCCTGAACTATGACCGGGGTCTCCTTAACCACTGGAGGAGCTTCTTCAATAGCTTTTCGTGCTGCCTCACGCTCTTTAATTACTTTAGCATTTGCTTCATCAATTTGGACTTGCATTATACGCAGAGCATCCTGCAACTTTGCAATTTCTTGGGATTTTGTCTCTTCTAATTCCGTCTGTGGAAGAGTTAATCAGAGTCGTGATAAGAAAATAATTCAATTTTGGAGCCACGAACAGTTGAGTAAAATTACCCTTAGTCGCTTCTCCAACTGCAAACGCCATGTAAGTTCTTCCACACGCTTTTCTAGTTTGTCTTTTGCCTCTTTGAGCGCCCCTGTCTCCCTTGCAGCCTGAACAGTTACAAATAATTAGTCACCAACTCTAAAAGATATTTATATACCAGGCAACATAAGGTCATCATTAAAGCTTGAGATACCATTTTGAGCTCCCGAAGCTCTTTCCTGGCAACTCTTCGCCTCCAACCACACTGAGTAACAATTGCAGCCTTCTGAAGACTCTTGTAGTAAGAATATTCTCTGTAGCAACGGTAGTGAGCCTGCATGCCACCGCAAAAGTGATTTACAATCTATATATTTGATGAAATTAATTTAATTGAGGTGCTCAAAGTACATGCTGTTTGTGGAACCTGTATAAAGATTGCAGCCTTGGTTTGCTTGCGGTGTCTGAATTCATCTCGAGCAGTCATTGCTCTCAAACCTGTCTGAAGTGTGATTGCAGACATCCTGAGTGTTAGATAGGATTTGCTAGCAACAAAACACCGGAAGTGCTTCTGAATCTTGACTGCTGCTGCTTCTCTTCGCAACTGCTCAAATTGCTTGCAAGCCGATAGACCTGATCAAACAATAGAGAGAGGAGTCAAACTCTAATAGAACTTTAGGAAAAAGTGGTCAAGCTAGTAAAAAATACAGACATGTGTAGAAAATAAATTCAATCGGCGACATAAATGTCATGAAAGTAAGCTAAAGTACAACAGCGAGGTGATGTTACAAAGAATTGCTAGAAATACCTCGCCAGCAAGCCTGCAACTGGATAGCAGCTCTGCGTATCAAGATATACTCCTTGCGTGCAATATAAGTACGCATTTGCCTTTGAATGATTTTAGCTGCATTTCCAAGAACCTCTGCCCTCCTTGCATCTAGTTCTGCCATTTGACCAGCTCGTAGGAACACCTTTGTCTTGCCAATCTGTAAGGGTAGTTACAATCAGTAATCTTGGTGTCTGGAAGCTTATATCTTAGAAATGCTTTATAGCCTGTTGATCATTGTGCTATGCTTGGAATTGGATATTAAGCATTTAAGCCGGGATCATATGTTTGTAACATAACTAGAATAATGAAAATATAAAGATGTTAAAACATGTCAAGATTACCTGGTAGCCTTTCAACCCCATCTTATTCAACAGCATCTGGCATGCAACCTTCTCATCATAGCTATAAGAAAACAGAAAAAGGTTGTAGAGTGACTAGTAGGGTATACAAAGGAAATGAAAGAATTAGGAGGATTCATGGCAATTAGAAACAAAGAATTTGAACCATACTTTCCATCCAGAACATCAGGATAAAGAACACCAAAACGAAGAAGAAACTCATCAAATGTCCGCCTGGTGGGATAACCAGCACAACTGATCCTGATTGCCTCCAGAACACCCTATATATTACAAGGTAGAAATTGAGCAACAGAGAAATAGAACTTCCGAGTTACTTGAAGATTGAGCACACAAGAAATCAGAGTCTTCCAAATGCTTACACCACATCGTAATTGCTGGATGATGTTTAGGTTCTCAAAAATAGCAGGCTTGAGAACATTGTTCGGCTTAACACATCTAATGTAGTGAGGTTCTGTCGTACTCAAGGTTTCCATCAAAGACTGAAGTTGTAGCTGCAATTGTAGACACATTCATCTTTCATTAGAATATTTCTAGATGCTTAAAGCAAGTTGTTGCAAGATCTAGTGCGCAAACATAGCATTTTGAATTAATCTGGTTGAAACAGTTGCTTCAAGAACCAGAGTAAGATTGTCCTTTAGTTAATTAATGTGTAAATATTACATATTCCTAAAATCATGTGCCTTTTTCATTGTGGACATTTATTGGGACAGAGGGAGTATATAATTGTAATTAGAGGATCTAATTAGGGAGATCCCGTTATGCTATGACCAAGCAAATCAAACAGCCATTCTTCAAATATTTGCTTCCATTTAGATGTTTATATGATTAGCACAAATACCCAGCAGTTCTCTCAAGCCATTCAGTTCAAGCTATTCTCTCTCTCTCTCTCTCTCTCTCTCTTCTATTTCTTGATTCTTTTACATAAAGTTGCTGCAATGCAAGTATGCAAAATTGCCAACTGAATGTTCTGAAAAAATCATCAACTCCATGAAAAAATCACGGTTGACAAAATTGATAACTAAATACTAGTATATTATTCTCTCTGTCCCATGAAAATTGCAACATTTGATTTGGCAGATGTAATAATGTAAGTGTTCCATTTACATACAGAGATATGGCAGGCCAGAAATAATACTAATACCTTAAAACGTGAACCAATGGAGGAAAATTTGGAAGACTTGGATGACTCCACAGGAAGTGGAGGAAATAAACCAACAACAAAGGAGCATTTTGAGGCAGTTAATAAATCTTGATGTTCTGCCACCACATAATCCTTGTTTTTGTCTAGAAACTGGTCAGCTAAATAATTCACCTGCAGTATCAGGAAGCATGCATTTCAGTACATCTTTACCTCCCCCTGTATAATAATCTAAACAAGCAAGGAAAGGAAGCAAACATTTTACACATTAGCATATTACTACAACTTTACCTCCCCAGCATAATGAGCTATTGTAAAACTAGTGCGAGAAAGCTTCGGTTTGATGAAGCGTTTGTTTTTTGGAAATGTTTGGTACAGCTTCTGAGCAAAAGTTTCATGAGTAGACTTCGGAAACATGCTGCATCAAGTAGTTTATGAACATAAAACCTCTCATTATAGAAATAAGGTGGAGTCTAGGAACATATAAAGACACATATGGAGTGTACATAGAGTCATATATAACCACTGCAGTCCTATATGCTATATAGAACCTATGATTTAGAAATGAAAATAATAAGAAATTTGGAATAGGCTCATACCAGGCTTCATCCAGAAGTGAGATGATTCCTCCAGGTTTCTGCAATAAACCGTATTAGTTTTTCCATTACAAAAATTGAAGTATGGATTGCAAGTACATATAAACAAGCAGGATCGAAAATAATTCATGGATTAGTCAACACCTTCTCAATAAGATCCAAAACATCCTGGTTGTCAACAAATTCTATATAGCTCCAATCTATTGCTTCCTTTGTGTACTCTTCTTGTTCCATTTTAAACACATGCTGCAGTGAAGAATTTGACCAAAAAAATCAGCAGATAAATTTCATATAGGTAATTCCTTCGTTTGATGGATAATTCATGAATTCAACCTAACCTGGTTAAAATGTTGCTGCAGTTTTTCATTTGTGAAGTTGATGCAGAACTGCTCAAAACTGTTTAAAGCAAACCTTCCATCAGCATTATGGTAATTGAATTAATGCCTTAATCTGCACGGATACTAATACACAACCTGTTGTGCTTAAAACTCTCAAAGCCATATATATCAAGCACGCCAATTAATGATTTTGAATTCGGATCCTGCCCAATGGAATTGTTTATTTTCTCCACAATCCTAAAAAAATGCAGATGACGGAGCTATAAATTAGATTCTTAAAAAGATAAATGAGAAATTCATGTACTATGCCGACATATTTCGACACTGGTCTTAGTTATTCTCACCAGTCAAACAAGCGAGAATAGACGGTCTTGGCTAAAGCATCCCTACTACCCAGTGCAGCTTCAGGATCAAGAGTTCTTGTGATTATTTCCTCTGGTGTCACCATTACACGCTTGATCAGTGCGTCCTCTAAGCTCTTAGCATCACACCTGTTTGGAGATGATGGTTTATCGAATTTAAAATTGCAAGAAGCCATCAATCGGAAAATTAGTTAAAGAAATTGCAACTCAAGATTTAAAAAACAACTATTAAACCTACATAAGCAACTCAGCTGTCACATTCAGATGGAACCGAGATTTCTCATCTTTAAGCACCGAAGAGTCAATCTCCTCTCCCTTTGCAAACTCGACATTACCAAGATGAAGAATTGCAGCTACAACCCTGAAAATTGCATCCTGAAAGGATCTCTTCACTGTAAGAAACCCAAAAGATAACAGTAAGATATATAGAACCTTTAAAACACTGACCTGTTCCTCTTCACTGATTCCAACAATGTCCATTGCCCTTCTGGTAGCAAGATACTCATGAGCATCACTTACACCCTCAAGCTCATAAGATTTTGACTGATTCAAGTAATGGTATGACTGTGGACTTCCCAGTTTAAACTTCTCTTTGTCCTGCAAATGAATGAGAAAATGCTCTTGTAAGTATCAAGTATGTGACAATTACCATAAAAGATTAATTGAGGTAAAGCTGAAAGAACCAGAACGATAAGAGCTTATATACCTCAGGTGGTGCAGCACAAAGAAGGTAAAAGCAGTGATAATTTCTTTCAGGATCAGATATCTGGCAAACACGTGACCTCTCAAGCAGGTAAGTTCGAATAGCTGCCCCAGATATCCTCCCACTCTTATCAAACTGTATCTCAACAAATTTACCAAAACGACTACATTGACATGCCATAAACAACATAGTGATAGTTAGTTCATAGAAAAGTGATTAAAGTATAACAACATCACAGAGAAGTTATACTTTCAGAAATGTGGACGTTTCAGAGCAATCAGTACCTTGAGTTGTTGTTCCTGACAGTTTTTGCGTTGCCAAATGCTTCTAGTACTGGATTTGACTGCACAATTATCACCAGAAACACCAATGAAGGTGGCCATATGTATTTAGAAACAATAATACACATTTGTTTATAACATATACAGTGACTTGAGATGTCAGTAACAACAAAGTAAATTTCAGTCTTACTTCAAGGACTTGCTGTTCAACTGTCCGTCCTTCCACTCCAGATCGACCACCTAAATGTGCAAGATATCTCATGAGCATCTTTGTCGTTTCAGTTTTACCAGCACCACTTTCTCCACTGACCAAGATCGAATTGCTTTTTCCTTCATTTATCATCGCCCTATTTACAAAGTAAACTATATTAGCTAAGCCAAAAGCTAAAAGAACAGAGTAAACTAAATTACAAAAAGAAAACATCCTCCAAAAGATAAGCTTACCAAAATAGTAATGTTTATTATACCTGTAAGCAACGTCTGCTACGGCAAAAACATGGGGGCTAAGTTCTCCAAATCCTGCTCCTTTATATTGTTCCATCATGTGGGTGTCATACAGATGAGGCAATCTTTGAAATGGATTTATAGCGATTAAAATATTTCCAGTATATGTCTACAAAAGGGATAAGAGGAATTTATTTATCAGCAATCCGTTAGTTCTGTCTTCCAAGATAACTTTTAACTTCTAGGAAAGATGAATTATGACATCTCACATAAATCTCATTAAGTTCGTATCTGGCTGCCAAATTTTGTAACACTCCTGGTTCATGCAAATATGAAAGTCTTGTCATGTCATCTACACCACCGGGAGGAGCTTCAGTATCCTTAGGGAACACTTTGGAGACGTTTGTAACAATCTGCAGTCAAATAACCTAACCTCAGATGCAGACATGGAAATCTGAAATAGGCAAGTCTACAATCATTCTATAATAAATATTAGCCTCTTTGAGAGCTATTAGGTTTGAACGAGATTCGGTCCCCAAGTGGTAAGGCACAGCCGCACAGGTTTTTAGTACCGGCATGCAAAGGTTCAAATCCTTTTACTCTGAACAGCACTTAAACCAAAAACAATTACAAGATTGTACTGTCAGCAATCAACTATCAAATTTCAAACAACAATTCAGCCCAGACAAATGCATTAACCAAGAACAGCTACAAGAAGTGAGCTAAATATCATGGTATCTGAATTGTATTCTCAGCAACCTTGGTCCTTAAGAAACAAATGTCGAGTACTATCATTTATGTTTTTGGAGATGCTGGGTCAAGTCTAGTTCTATAAATTTAGCCAAAGTTATTGCTTCACCTTATCTTTTTAAAATTTTACTGGACCCTCTTTGTTTCCTACTCATGCCATTTTCATGAGAAATATCTAGATAAGGAACTTTCATTCATTGGATTGATCAGTTCCAAACAGAGAGTTTGACTATTGATTGGATGATTAAAGATAGCATATAAACATTACATATTAGTTTGTGTACATCAAAATCTTTTGAGGATATATGCTAATATGTAGCGTATGGCATTAGTACTTATGCTCACTATGAATTTAGCCTATTCTGACATGCTAAAGAATTGGGCAATATGGGATAACAATATGTGAGGCTCTATTTATGATCTTTATCGGGACTAGAGCTATTCTCCAGTGATGCTGATGTCTTTACCCTTTGCCAATATTCCTACAGCTTCATTATTGGTGCACTTGTTCTGAACCCAAGTTCTTTTTATCATCTTTTATTAGATAAAAAACAATAATAAGGATTTTAGAACATTTTCCATAAATCATAGTAGAAACTGAACACTATGTCTAGAAGGTAGGTCATTGAATATAAACTCTCATCTCCAAAAAGTTGAACTGAAAGATGAACTTCAAGTTTCACTAATATACAAAAAAAACATGTTCTTGATGTACTATTGTCAAGGCATATGCTACTATATGAAAATTTGATCAACAAATCTATTTGTAAGTTTGTCTTGAAAAAACAGTATAGTTATCTTGAATGGAATCATAGACCAATTAAGGATAACCCAGGTGCACCGAAGCTCTTTGGCAGGGTCAGGGAGGGAAGTTTCTGTAAGCAGCAATTTCCTTGCAGTTTTGCAAAGGGGTGGTTCTCACAATTCAAAACCAAGTCACTTTGGTCCAAAAGGGGTAACTTTACTAGTTGCTGCAGGATGGAATGCTAATCTGATATATAGATATATTCTACCATTACAACACTCACCTTCTTCCCATTTGTGGTATGTACATGAAGCTCCTGACCATTAATTCGGGTCACTTCCCCATCAATCCATGCTAAAGAAGGATCTTCAACCCAGACATGTGAACCTACAATAATATTAACCGGTGCCGCCTGCAAGTACTTTATTGCATTAGAGGCGAAGAATAAATAAAAAGGAAAGTTCTAGAAATTGGATATAGTCATATAGTACACCAGTTGTCGAACCTTATACATATATGTAATTTATATTGGTAACCGTGGTATCCGACCTTTGGCCAACTAAGTCCACGGGTTCCAAGTCCATCACCACATACACTTGAATGTGGTAAAGCTCTCCCTTATGGGAAATCGACATGACCCAGAACAAGAGATGATAGCATCAACATTAAAGGGGATCAAACTTGGGTCTCCCATTCTATGGTGAAGCTACACAAGTCGTTTTGCCAACTTAGCCACCCTTTGGGGCTATATATGCTATATACATGAAACATAATAATCGTCACATAGAACTGCATAGGAATCATTTACAGTAATATTGTAATTCGGGTAATGACTTATGCTACTATCCAAGACCGTTGGACATGTTAAGACTTAAGATGTTGATCATTATAAACAGAACGGACATGACTTGATATCTAAGAATCAAAATACCACCTCCCACTCAAAATAAGAGTCTTTCAATTTGGGAATTCAAACCTATTATTATTTGCATTCAGATTAAAATAGATGTATTCAGCGTTTAACGACAAATAATTTAGTTACAACACTTCCAATGGCTTTTTTTTTGTTTGCTTGTTTGCACACACTCTCACTTGTAGCTTGCTCGCTTGTTCTTTTATCAGTTTATGTATCTGTTTTGCAAGCCGGGAGTCTTCATAAACACAGCCTCTCTAGTCTCTACCCCTTGGGCTACAGGTACCATCTGGTTACATCCCCCCCCCCCCACCAACCTCTGCATGGGATTTACTGGGTTGGTTTGGTTTACTTTAAATGGTTAACTAGCTATGAAACTTCATTTGCAATCCAAACAGTCCTTGTAAATTTTGAATTAAAAAGCAATTCAATTGACACTCAAAGTTTAAAAAAAAACATGATGGGATGGAGGAATAGCATTATGTCAAGGAGTCCAATGGCATTACAGTCCACCTTATGTACGTTGTGTCTTAGAACCGTTTGCATCCATTGACCATTGTGGCTTTATCCTAATATCAGTGCTTGTACCTCATCTTGGTTTTTACCCATTTCATAAAAGGGTGATCCGATTCACCAAGTCTCTCAGTTTTGCAAGGATTACAGAGGATAATCTTTGTATCCACACTTTCCCTTTTCAATTTGTAAAGACGTTTCCGCAACTAGTACCCCATGAGTTCCAGTCACAAAGGAGCAACCCTAACAGTTCCCAAAGCTCACCACCATTGTCATTTCATAACACTCAAAAAATTTCAACATTGGAATGCTTCATTGAAGTAAGGAGAAGAAACCAACCATAAATGAATCCAATACATGAGCCAATCAATAACGAACAAAGAGTACCGTTATACTCTTCCAACCCGAAATCCAGATCAGATGCCACCCTTGCAAATGACACGCATATTAAGTTTTTGGGGATGGTAATCAATACCAATAGTGTGTTTGCATTTTCTAAAGCATCTTAAGCTATGTTCAGGCTTAGCTAACCAATGAACTTATCCCGAAACAGAACATCAACAGTCTGCATGATCCTAGAAAACTGGAATTAAACTAAATCAACTGATGTAGATGATGCTTCATGTTGATGGCAAATATAGAGAAGTTTGACAATCAGGATGCAGAACGCATGTTGTAACAAATATGCATCCCATCCACAGCCTTGGCCATTGGATGCACCTTTGAGCCAGAAGCAAATGATCTCTTTTTTTGTTTACACGTAAATTTGCACAAACATATTTTTCTTTACAACGAATAAATAATGTACAAGATAAATACTTGTAGCAAGCATGATTATCCTACCAATTAAAAGAATAAGTAAATATCTTTTACACAGCATATGAAGCAAATAACAGCGATTTACCATTGAAGTGAGAATAAATTACGTAAGCTCAGTTTCCTAAACAGATTTTGTAATATATAAATCTCCTGATAAACTGAGTAGACAATATGTTGATTTTTTTTCATCATCACTGAACGGAAACAATAAGTTGCAAGTGAAACTATTATACAATGATGACTAGTTATCCATGACTGCTCCATTAAAGCTTCCGAAACATACTCACTACCAAGTTAAGTTACGTAATCATACCCCATCATTTGTCCCCCTAAGAAATGATGGTGAATATAATACTTAATAGTTCATGAGCTACAAAAACCCTAGACTGTCTTCACAGCAAATTTATCAAGTTTGCTACTTTGGTATCTCAGATATTCTATTAAATTAGCCCCTCAATCTAATCTCTAGAAACATCACCTACAAATAACAACAGATAATTTAAACTCGCATATGTTCATGAATCTGAGCAAATCAGTACAAAATTTGAAACAACTGAGACACAATTCTGTTTGAAAACACTATCTAATAATCTAAATAGATAACGATTGACGATTGATATTGCATTAAAATCGATTACTTGTCATAACGCAAATAGACAATACGCATATACAGGATAAGATTTCTTCTTGTAAACCGAAACAATCACAGAAAAACATCATCCTCCAACTTAATTTCAGAATAAACCTGCTAGCATCAACACGTATGAACAACTAACAATGAAGAAAAACAAAGATTCAAACAAGTGGACACTTGGTTGAAATAGATTTGACTTTGAAAACAAACAATCAAACAAATAGCAGCCAATAATCATCAAGCTAGTTAAGCAAAAACAAAAATTAAACATACCATTAAGGATGTATACTAAGCCCAATCGATCTCCTTCTCATCAAAAAAAAGGAGAACGAGTTAGAAAAAACCACAGGCGACTCGGTGTGACTCAGATCGGTAATAATAAGATGATGATAAAGAAGAAACTCAAGATGATGATGCAAAGAAGAGAACTTTTTGGAATATTTTCTCTCTATCTGAGAAATGAGGTAAGAATTTTTTGTATGTATATGTATATATATTTGTTGTGTGTGTATTTTGTATATGTATACACACACAGCAAAGCAATGTGATTTGTGGGGTTTTTTCTCTCTCTAGAATTGTATGTTTGCTGGTCAAGCTCGAGCGGCGAGTTATGCGAGTCCACACATAATACAAAGCGGCTCTCGACTCAAAATCAGACATTATTCAGCCATTTTAGGATTGTATATAATTTGGGTCTTTCTTTTCGTTTTATTTACGATTTACCCTTTTACTAACGTTCGGATCAATTTTTTCTTTTAAATTTCACATTTACTGCATCATAAAAACCCGATGAACAACTTCCTTTTTTGATAATAAATAAGTAATTACTGTGTTTTTTTTTATTTGGAAAAAAAATTTTAAGTTAAAAAAAAAAAAAAAGGTTTAAATCAATTTTATTGTTCTCAAATATTGCATTATTCAAACCTTTTACACCCAACTTTATCGCTCCCTTTCGCCACTCCTCGTTGACTCGTTATAGTTTGCTCTTTATCAATGCTCGTCACTGCCATTGGCTCCTACCAACGATTTTAATCTGTTTTTTCAATGTTCTTTGATTCACTTTCCTTTTTTTATATGTCCATACGTACTCCACTAAATTGTTCGAGAAGAGGAATAATCAAAAGACAAAAAAAATAGATTAAAAAGAGAGATAGACGGTGATGGAGAACGGAGAATGATGGGGCGGCGAAGGTGGTTAGGAGAGCAATTTCGTTGGATATGAAGGGTTTAGATACCATAGAGTTTGGAATGACAAAACTGATTTAGGTTTTTTTTTAACATTCCTAACCAGTTACATGTAGTTTTTTTGGCTTAAAAAAATATAAGTATCCAATTTTTTATTTATTTAAAAAAATCAAGAACTTTAAAGAAAGTTTATTGGATTTTTTAGGAGTTTTTCCTTGCAATGTCACTTTTTTTTATTTTGATTAATGAACTTTACAAAATGTAACCAGAAGTATTAAACAAAAAGCTCTTATGGTATACCAATGAAAATATGGTAAAGTTGCAGGGGTGTAAGTGCACAAACAATGAAGTATGGATGAATTCAAAAAAAAAAACAAGAGTACATTACGTTTTTCGTCCCTGTGGTTTGTTAAATATTTCGGATTTCGTCCCTGTGGTTTCAAATTTCGGTTTCCATACCTATGATTTGCAATTCATATCTATTTTCGTTCCTGAGGCCAAAACACTAGTTTTAAGTATGAAGGACTAAAATGAAAATGAATTGTAAACCATAGAGATGAAAAAAACAATAAAATTTAAATCATAAAAACGAAAGAGGTAAACATTATAAACCATAGAGATGAAAATTATAATTTCAAAACCATAAGAACGAAACTAGAAATTTTCAACAAACCATAGTGACTAAAAACGTAATTTACTAAAAAAACAATAAAGTATAGATGGCAAAGATGTAAAATGATTCAATGGGATGACCGCCCAATTTTCGCTGGCGTGAAAGATGCTGTTTGCTCCTATTTATAAAAGAAAATACAAGTAGTTCCGTACAAGACACTCAGCACCACAATCTTTCTGTTTTTACACTTACCACCCTTCTATTTTTCCGGAATTTTCTTTTCAAGTTAGTTTCAACACGAACTAAACACCCACCATTTATAATATTCATCTAACTGCCCATTTTTTAAATTAATCGATGTATAAAAGAACCCGAAAAAACAAGATCAGTTAGAAACTAGGTTTGCAAATGAGTCGAGTTGTGTTCAACTCGGCGATGCTAATGATAAGTTTGAACTCGGTTTGATATATCGATCAGTCTTCTTGATACAGACTTAAGCTCATAGTGAGAAAGATTACAGGTTTCAAATAGCTAAAAAAAACCCATTCAATTGAACTATATAGATAAAACAAGCTCAATTCAAAAGTTTGAAAATATTTAGCAAAAACATGTTTGATTCTCAAGTCCAACAAAAAAAATGTACTCTCCTTTTGATATATATCGGAATTGTTTTATTTTATTTCTTTTGCTCACGTTGTTGATATATATGCTATCAACTTGTCAATCTATCTATTCTTGTATTTTACTCTCTACGTATTACTGTCACTCATTTTTCCGTTGTTTCTTACATCCTCATACCTTTACCATAGTATCCTCGTCAATTTCTAATTGTAGTAAGCAACGGAAAAACTTTATTACTCCCTATGTCTTTTGCAAAAGAGGCTCTATCAAAACCCCGTAACTTGATTCTACTTTTCTATTCTATTGTATTATTAAAAAAAAAACTAAGAGAATTAATAATGGTGTATACTATTACTTGACCAAAAATTGTAATCGTCTACTAATCTTCACATACATAAAATATGGTAGTTGCTATTTAGATCGTCCTTACTTAGGCCTAAAAGAATAAAACCTTATTTGATTTAAATGTTTTCGAAAAATACAATGGTTTTTAAATAAAGTTCCAATATATATCTATTTATTTACCTGTCTGTTAACAATTATTATAAAATATTTTTATAGTGATTTTGATTTTATAAATATATTTTAAATGTGTTCAATCAATAGCTAAAGATTTAATAAATCAAAAGAACAATTGAGTTTCTATGCTCGACGAGGCCTCCCGTATATCATAATATGATTCTTTTTTCAGTTATTAGAAAAAATTTGTTCTAAAGCCATACTTGTTTCAAAAATTATCTCGCTCAAAGTTATTATATGATAGTTACACGATGTATATTCGGTAACACTTTGATAACAATTTGATGGTTGTTATATGGATCTTCAAGATTTACTAGCATGTAAATCGAAAAAAATAAGAGAATTAAAAAAAATCATCTGAATCAGGATTACGACTTACGAGTGAGAAATTATGACATCATGATGATTACACAACGTATACTCGATATAACTTGATAACAACTTGATGGTTGCTTGATTTATTTCCAAATTTTTTCAACATGTAGGCCTCAAAAAAATAAGAAACTTATAAAATATCAGTTCGAATTAAGTTACAAGTGAAAAATTATGACCTCACGAGTTTTTACTAAATTGTAACGACCCAACCTTCTCTACAAGAGACAAATGCAACTATAATAAATAATGTAGCCAAACGACACAATACAACACTCAAAATTCGAGATTTTTCGGAAAAACAACCTAATACACAACTGAGAATTTACAGACAAAAATCTACAATGGGGGGTCCTCTAAATCAGCTCCATCTCGCAACTTCTCTTAAAACGTAACTGTTGGGTCATCTGAAGATTTGAAGATGACCTCCCGATCTTCCATTTGATATCATCATACTTAGAATATTTTGAGGTTCTTTTAGCAGCTTGGTTTCTATACAAATGTTCGGTGAAGTCGAAGATCAACCGAAGAAGACAAAGAAGGAGAACATCTTTCAAAGCGGATTGAAGATAGACTCCTCAGCCTAAAGCCAAGTATGCCCACTTGATCAACACCATTGGCCAGGATGGTGCCGATCTCAGTCTTCAGGAGCCGAAGACCTCTTCGGCCGAAGACATCTTCGGAAGCCGAAGATTTCTCAATCTTCAGAAGCCAAAGACTTCTCAGTCTCAGGAGCCGAAGACCTCTCAGTCTTAAGAGCCGAAGACCTCTCAGTCTTCAGGAGCCCGAAGATGTCTTCGGCAACCAAAGACTTCTTAGTCTTCAAGGCCTGAAGATTTCTTCAAACACATTGTACTTTTCTGACAAAGTATATTGTGATATCTTGCATTGACGTGGACCTCATCTAGAGATCAGATAAAGTAAGTTTTGTCTACTACACCATTTTAAGGAAAGGTCTCTACCATCCTTCTGCAGGTCAACACTTCAAGCCAAAACACCTCAAGACAAAAAGTACATCCTGTACCTTGCTGAAGACCTGTGTCCATCCCTTGCTCAACAGGTGTCCCATGCATTTAATGCATGAGGCACTATAAATATGGAGGATGGTTCAACATGCAAGATCACCAACTCTCAAGCATTCAAGCTCTCTAAGTGCACTGACATTCTCTCTCTAAGAAGTTCTCATTGTTCTCTAAGTGTTTTACAATTGTTCTTCATTTCTCTTTGTGTAAGATTGTTTGAATAGATTTCATCTATTCTCTTCCGCAACAATCAAAAGTTTTCTATGTGTAATTCTTGATTTCAAATCAATAAGAATTAAATTAAGTGAAAAACTGTGTGTATTGTATTCAACCCCCCCCCCTTCTACAATACTTCTTTTATTTACTTACTGCTATTTGGGATCAACAAGTGGTATCAGAGCGGTTTAGTTTAACTCAATAAACTAGATCCGTGATGGCAGCCTCTTCTTCGTCTTTGAAAAATGATTCTTCTCAAAACTTCACTGTTGTTTCATACGACAATGGCTCTATAGCCAAACCACCAAGGTTTAACCCCAATAACTTCTTCTTGTGGAAAAGTCGTATGATACTCTTTCTAGAAGGAGTTGACAGCAGATATCCAACTATTTTACATGAAGGTCCTTTTATTCCTAGAGTTTGGGACCGATATAATGCAGACAAGGGAAAAGCTGATGAGGACTCTTCTGAAGAAGAAAGAACTCCAGCTACTGGGAGATACATTCTAAAGGACCCCATTAAATACAATGATGAAGACAGACGTCTTATAGCTCTTGATACTAAAGTCAGAGCCATCGTTGCCCTCTCTCTGCCTGATGAGGTCTATCATTCTCTTGTTAACCTTTCTACTGCAAAAGAAATGTGGTCCACTCTGTGTGTTCTTTATGAAGGTACGTCTGAGGTGAAAAAGAGCAAAAAGATTGCTCTTGTAAGAAAGTATGAACTCTTCTCTCATGAGAAGGGTGAGTCTCTCTCAGACTACTACAATCGCTTTAACAGTCTTCTCAATGATCTTAAACTTGTGGGTCGCATATATGACAATGAGGAAGTCTTGTGCAAGTTCATGGACTGTCTTCCTGAGTTTTGGGAAAACATCTGTACTTGTATCAAGTCTACCAAGGATCTTGACTCTATGCCTCTCACTGCCTTGTATGGCACCCTCTTCAACTATGAGCAGTCTAAACTGCTTAGGAAGTCATTCACAAAAGACATCAAAGGCTCTTCTCTAGCCCTTGTCGGTGAATCTTCCAAAAGTACTGTGTGTGTCCCTAGGATCACCTATCCTTATGACTCTGACAACGATAGTCAAGAGGACCCCAATGACCCTTCAGAAGTCTATCTCAGTGAGGCTGATGATGAAGGAGAGGAGACCTCTGTGGCTCAGCTGTCAGATGGTGTTGCCATGCTGGCTGGCTTTTCTAAAGGCAAACCTCACTTCACTTCTAGAAAACCCAGGTTTTCTAGAAAACCCTTCTCTACTCTTTCAAAAAATGCTTCCTCTGACAAATCAAATGAGGAATGTTACAGGTGTGGGAGGAAGGGACACTTTGCTTCTGAGTGCAGAAGCAGGTCCTCTGATAAGTCTAGACTGACCTCCTCCAACCGTACATCCTCTAGGTTTGTCAGAACCAAGTCTGATTCCTTTCAACCCTCTTTTCAAAAATCAAAAACTTCTGCTCCTTCAAACTCTGACCGTGCTGAAAAATACAAGGCCAAATACAAGAGAGAGAAGGAAAGGAATGCTCTTCTAGCCAACAAAGGAAAAGGTCTTCTTGCCGAATCTCATGATTGGGCAGATGAACCAACTTCCGAAAGTGACAAGGAAATGGCCAACCCTTGCTTTATGGCTAAAATAGATGATACTGATGATGGTGAAACCTCTTCCACCTCCATGGCTCTTGTGTCTGCTGACTGCTCCACATCATCTTCTCAGGTACATCCATTTTTCTCTCTCACTGATGCTGAGAAAATTGAAGCCTTTGACTCTTTGACCATTGACTTCTATGAAGCCAAGGACGCAAAGAAGAAGGCAAATGCTCAGATAAAATCTCTTTCTTCTCAACTGCAAATCTGTCTTTCTCAACTAAAACACTTTGACAAAATCAAGGCTGAGCTTGAAGATTTGAAAACTATAAATTTTACTCTTGCTAAAGAGAAAAATAAACTTCTTAAAAAGTTTAAAAAGGAGCAAGAAACTGTGAAAAAGTGGACAAGCTCCTCCAAGAACTTAGAAAAGATTTTTCAGGATCAAATATCTTGTGATGACAAATCTGGACTAGGCTTCGGAAAATATGACCTTGAACCTCCTTCTGACACCCATGGTCCTTTCTCTCTTCCCTCATTCAATGAATCCTCTGAAGAGAACTATGACAACTCTGAACCTTTGGACTCTTCTGATCCCTCTAAAGATCTCAAGTTTGGAATGTTCATCAAAGCTAAGAGCATTGACTCACCCAATGAGAGTGAGGAAACCCAAGACTCAAATGACCCTTCTAAACCTATTACTGAGTCTATGTGTTCCTTAAAAATAAATGAGCCTTCCTCTTCTGAACCCAAACCTTCCAAAGTTCCTAAGCCTTCTTCAAACAAAATCTCTTTCTCCAAAAAGGGAAAATCTGTTGCCAATCTTCCTCCCCAAAAGAAACTTCCCAAGAAAAACTCAAAGAAACCATCTTCTCTTCCAATTCCCAGAGTTGTGATGTTAAATAAGCTAAATTCCAAGACACCCTCTTCTATTCTCTCAACTGACTCTGGCAAAGGTATCTTGGGTCCTAAGCCTCTTGACTTTCCTCTAACCTCCAAGGCCATGAAAGTCAATGTGACCAGTCATCACAAGGAATCTGGTCAAAGCTCCAAAAAGGTCTTTACCTATAGAAAATGTTATAACTGTGGTAATACCTTTCACCTTGCTAAGGATTGTCCTATGGAAAGAATTGATAAAAATGCTTCCAAGGATTCTTCCTCTTCTTCTAACTCAAAAGGACCCATTTCCAAATGGGTACCAAAGAACTGATTTTCTTGTGATTGCAGGGTCTAGGGCACCAACAAATCTGGTATCTCGACAGCGGGTGCTCAAGACATATGACCGGCAACAAATCTCTCCTTGTTGACTTCGTGCCTACCAAAGGTCCTTCTGTCACCTTTGGTGATAACTCTAAAGGAAGGACTAAAGGTTATGGAACACTCTCAAATGGTTCCATCACCTTTAATAAAGTAGCTTATGTTGAAGGCTTGATGCACAATCTCCTAAGCATAAGCCAACTGTGTGATCTGGGCTACAAAGTGATGTTTGAATTATCTTCATGCATCATTTTCAACGAAAAGATGGAAACCGTACTCTCTGGCTACCGCAAAGAGAATGTCTATGTCATAGACATGGGACATAGCTCATCCTTCGGAACAAACATCTGTTTTGTCTCTGAAAACTCTGCAAAAAGATGTTGGCTTTGGCACAAGCGTCTCTCTCACCTCAACTTCAAGACCTTGAATGTCCTTTCAAACCAGAAGCTTGTTACGGGCATGCCAAAGTTATCCTTTGTGAAAGAAAAGCTGTGTGCTGCATGTGAGAAAGGGAAACTCACAAAATCTTCCTTCAAGTCCAAGCAATGCTTCTCCATCACTCAACCTCTTCAGATGCTCCACATGGATCTGTGTGGACCAGTCAGTACACCAAGCCTTGGTGGTAGAAGGTACATTCTGGTTATTATTGATGAATTCACTCGTTACACTTGGGTATTTTTTCTCAGGTATAAAAGTGACACTACTGAAGAAATCATAAAGTTCATCAAAAAGTCTGAAGTGTTGAATGGGCAGCTGGTAAGATCTGTAAGAAGTGACAACGGAACAGAATTCAAGAACAGTATGTTGGATGACTTTTTCAATGAGAAAGGCATCTCTCAGAACTTCTCTGTCGTCAAAACTTCACAACAGAACGGTGTAGTGGAGAGAAAGAACAGAACGCTATGTGAAGCTGCCCGATCCATGTTGAGTGAATCTCATCTCCCTACCTACTTTTGGGCCGAAGCAATCAACACTGCATGCTTCACCCAAAATAGGTCTATCATTGTAAAAAGACATAATAAGACTCCTTATGAAGTCTTTTATGGTAGAAAACCCAACATTGGTTTTCTTCATGTCTTTGGGTGTGTCTGCTACATTCTCAATGATAGAGAAAATTTGGGAAAATTTGATCCCAAAGCTGACGAAGGAATCTTCGTGGGATATTCTCTCACTTCCAAAGCTTTCAGAGTTTACAACCTCCGAAGGAAGTGTATTGATGAATCCATCCATGTCAAGTTTGATGACCTCAAGATATCATTACTCTCTTGTGATGATGAAGAATTGAACAGATGGATATCCTCCTGTGTTGATGACTGTCCTCTTCCAACAGCATCAGACATTCCCTACACAGTTCCCACTTCTCTCTACCAAAACAATGAACCCTCTACATCTCACAACCCCTCTTCTCATCAAGAGGATGATCCTCAGCCTACCCAACCTCAACATACACTCCAAATCATCCCGTTCTCTCAATCTTACATTCCCCCTTCACCTATTCAAGCCGATCTTCCATCTATCTCTCCTCAAAATTTTCCTTCCAACTCTCCTCTACAAATCTCTTACCCTCCTCCTTTACCTCCTGCCCTCAAGTGGACAAAAGATCACCCCATTGATCAAATCATTGGTGATCAACAGGCTGGTGTACAGACTCGAAGAGGTGTTGGTAACATCTGTCTCTATGTTAACTTCCTTTCTCTCCTTGAACCAAAGAAAGTTGACGAAGCTCTAGCTGATCCATGTTGGATCACTGCCATGCAAGAAGAACTTTCTCAGTTCGAAAGGAACAAAGTCTGGAGATTGGTTCCTCGTCCTTCCAGAAAAACCATCATAGGAACCAAGTGGGTCTTTCGGAACAAAATGGATGAAGAAGGCACGGTGATCAGAAACAAGGCCCGACTGGTTGCACAAGGATATAGGCAAGAGGAAGGAATTGACTATGATGAAACATTTGCTCCAGTTGCCAGACTTGAAGCCATCAAAATCTTCCTTGCTCATGCTGCCTACAAGAACTTCAGAGTCTTCCAGATGGATGTCAAGAGTGCCTTTCTGAATGGGGAGCTAGCTGAAGAAGTCTATGTGAAACAGCCCCCTGGCTTTGAAGATCCAGTCCATCCTGACTATGTGTACAGGTTAGACAAAGCTCTCTATGGTCTAAAGCAGGCTCCTCGTGCCTGGTATGACACTCTTGCTGACTTTCTCCTAAAGAACAAGTATACAAGAGGTAAAATTGACAACACTTTGTTCATCAAGCAAACCTCAGGTAATCTTATTCTTGTTCAAATTTATGTGGATGATATCATTTTTGGTGCCACTGATGAGTCACTGTGTGATGAGTTTGCTTCTCTCATGAAAAGCCAATATGAGATGAGTATGATGGGGGAGCTTACCTTTTTCTTAGGACTTCAAGTTAAACAATCTTCAAAAGGAATATTTATAAATCAAAGCAAATACATACGTGATCTTCTGAAAAAGTTCAATTTTGAAAACTCCTCTCCCATGAAAACTCCTATGGCACCACCTTTGAAACTCCATGCTGATCTGGATGGTGTATCTGTGGATATCACCAGCTACCGAGGCATGATCGGCTCTCTTCTTTATCTTACTGCGAGTAGACCGGATATTATGTTTGCTACTTGCCTGTGTGCGCGTTACCAAGCCAATCCCAAGGAATCTCACTTGGCTGCGGTTAAACGCATTTTTCGGTATCTAAAAGGTACCATGAATCTGGGTCTTTGGTATCCCAAAGACTCAGGTTTTGATCTAATGGGGTATTCAGATTCTGATTTTGCAGGCTCTAAGATTGACAGAAAGAGCACCACTGGCAGCTGTCAACTCCTTGGTGGCAAGCTTGTTAGTTGGTCTAGCAAGAAGCAGAACTCAGTCTCAACCTCTACCGCTGAGGCTGAGTACGTAGCTGCTGGAAGTTGCTGTGCTCAAATCCTTTGGATGAAGAACCAACTGAGAGACTACAATCAACTATACTCTCATATCCCGATTCTGTGTGACAACTCAAGTGCGATCGCAATCGCAAACAATCCAGTGCTGCACTCTCGTTCCAAGCACATCGACATCCGGGATCATTTCATCCGGGATCACATCTCCAAAGGTGATGTCGAACTCCATTTCATCCCTACCGACCTCCAACTGGCGGATCTCTTCACCAAGCCTCTTGACGAAGCTAGGTTCAAGTTCCTCATCGGAGAACTCGGTATGTTAAATGCCGATTTTTAATTCAAAAAAAAAAATTTGAGAGTTAGAAAAGAAAAGAAATCAAAAAAAAAAAAAAAAAAATTTGAGAGATAGAAAAGAAAAGAAATTAAAAAAAAAAAATAGAAACCAAAAAAAAAAAAAAAAAAAAAATTGTATTTTTATTTTTTCGGTAACTCTCTCTCTCTACCCATCTCTCTCTCATTCGGTCTCTCTCTTTCTCTCACTCCTCCCTCCACCGAAGCCACCGAAACTCCCTCCCTCCCCCTTCGGCTCTCTCTCTCTTCCCTCCCCCTCTCCCTCCCTTTCGGCCCTCTCCCCACCGACCCCACTCCCTCCCTTTCGGCCCTCTCCCCACCGACCCCTCTCCCTTCGGCCCACTCCCTACCCACCGATCTCCCCCATCCCTTCGGTCCCCCCTTCGGTTCCTTCGACCTCCCCTACCCACCGAACTCCCAAACACCCCCTTATACCCCCTTTTCGGTTTCCCCTCCCCACCGAACCACCCACATCCCCCCTTCCCACCGAACCCAACACCCCTCCCCCTAGCCACCGAAGGCCTAGCCACCGAAGCCCCAGCCACCGAAGCCCCTCTTTTTTTTTTTTTTTTTCCTTTTCCAAAATCAACCGCACCTCCCTCTACCCAACCGAACCCCACCCCACCGAAATCCGAAGCACCCCCTTATGCTCCCGCCGAATACCCCCTTCGGCTCTTCTTTCCTTCTTCGGCTCCCCCATACTAACCCAAATCAAATCCCCTCCCCTCTCCCACACCATTCACTCGGCCGAAACCCCCCCCTCTTTCTCAATTTTTTTTTTCGGCCAATCCCCCCCCCCTTTTTTTTAATTTTTTTTTCTTTCACTTTTTCCTTTCCCAAGATTTCTCACTCATCCCCTCTTTTCTCCTTTTTCCTACACCTCCTACTCTCTCTTCATTCCTTCCAAATCCTTCCATAATCTCTTCCCTATCTTTCCTATTTCCCATATTTTCTCCATATATCCCATCAAATCCTCTCTTATCTTCCCAGCCCTATAATATCTTCCATATTTACCTCCCTTTTTCAAATTCAAATTTCCTTCCTTTCCTCTATAAATACTAACCCACTTTCATTTTTTTTACCATCCCTACTACTTCTCTTCTCTTCTCTCTTATTTTTCTCATGGCATCTTCCACCTCTCCTTCCTCCAAGGCTCCCAAGAAGAATATGCCCCCTACTCCTCCCACTTCTCTTACGGATCTTGTCATCAATCCATGCAACCATGTTGCACGATTGGAGTGTGATCCCAAGCATAAGGAATTTAATCCTATTTCTTCCTTTCTTCAAAAATCGCCTCTTCGATTTGCGTTGACAAAAAACCCGCCAAAAATGAGCAAAATGCTCATTGGGAATTTTTGGCTCACATGTGCTTACGATGCAACAACCAACAAAGTCTCCGCTTCCATTCTTTCGGAACCGACGTCTCCGGACATCACCTTCGGTGTCGAAGACGTTAGGCGGGCCCTCGCTCTTCCATCCTATTTCCTCTTAGCACCGAACATGATGAGGTGGTTGCGGCCTTGAACTATATTCATGGCCAAAATGATCGGGGCCGCGGCACACTTCTCCGCCGGCATATGGGCGGTATCTGGAACTTCTTTTTCTCTCATATTATTTTCTGCCTAAGTAAGAAGACTGGTGGACATGATCAATGTCCATCCTACCTTACTCAACTAGCCCATGCTATCATGTTCCAGCGTAAAATCGATTACGCTCAGTATTTTTTTCACGAGTTGATCTCTGTCATTACACCGCCTAAGCGACCGCATGTTGCTTACCCGCGGTTCATTTGGCTTATAATCAACAACTTACTTGCTGATGCAATTGAGGCGGACCATCGAGTCATCTATGACTATCATGCCCCTCTTGTGACAAGACCCCTTCTCAAACGGGGTCCCTTGGCGACTGACAATCCTCTCCTTCCAGGTATGGTTTCCTTCATCAACTCTCCCGATCTACAGTGGGGAGATGCCAAGGACACTCCGGTGTCCAAAGGTCCCTCCTCTGTAGTGGACCCCTCTTCCCTCTCCCCAGTGACGCCTGCTAGCACTCACTCCTCACAGGCTACAGGCACCGCCGCAATTGCCCAAATGACCATACCACCGAAAGGACCTTCGGTGGTTACCCAGGTCAACCTCCACACCTCAAAGCGGCGACACTCTACCTCTTCCCCTCCCTCTTCTCCCAAAAGAAAGAGGAAGGTTTCTAGGGCCAACCCACATACTCCACCCACCGATTCTTCAAAATCGGCCGGTGTTGAAATTGTCCCATCCGGGCCCGGGGAATCTGCTACACCTACTGCCACCTCCTCTGTATCCTCTCCAAAGGATGCATGTGAGACTTTCGGGGACCCTCACCTTCCCTCTTCCCCCTCCTCCTTCGGGGATGAGGATGACTTGGTCTTCTCCCCGGACCAAGGCTCTGACTTCTCACTACACGGCCTATCACCCGACCATTTCATGGTCGACACTTTTGCACGACCCGGTGAGACTCTGGTCTTACCCAAGGCCAGTGTTGAGGGTATTTCACGGTATTTAGCTTACTTGCAACAGGGTCAAGACAAGGTGACAACTCACGCAGGCCCTTCTACCTCCGCCTACCGCTCTCCTCCACATTCTCCAGAGAGCTCTTCTTCTCCTATGGCTACTTCCGCTGACGGTAGCTCCTCCGATGACTTATCTTCATCACCACGATCGCCTGCTACCGATGCTCTCCTCCAGAGCAATGCATACTACGAAGAACCATCTCGGATTCTTCCTCTTCCTCATCATCCACCGACGCCTTCACGGTGTCAGGCATCAGCTGCGGTAGCGCGAGACACTCCTCCTGCTCCTGTCCTTCCCCCAGAAATCCTAGCCGATATTCAGGAAGCTAACAAACAACATCGTCTCATTGGTGCTCAGTTTCGTGAACATCAGAACGTTCTGGGCTCCCTCGTGAAGGTCACTTGCGACAAGTTGTTATCTCTTGAGACCTCAGTTGCTGCTCTTCAAGCGGCCTCTGATGCTCGTGATGCGGCGGTCCGGCGTCTTCAGGCAGCCTCGCAGGCTCACAGTGCCATTTCCACTCAGATTCTTCAGTCTCTTCTATCTCTTCATCAGCGGTTGGATTCTTTGTTGGTTACTCCCCCGACTGCCGCTGAGGGGGAGAAACAGCTAGTGGTTCAAGTCTCTTCAGACAGCGGCCGTCAGGGTCCCACCTTTGTTGTTTCTACTGATGCTCCAACTGAGGGGGAGCTACTTCCAGGACAAGGGATAGACAAAGGAAAGAAAAAGCTATCTGCTGATGAAGAGGCCATGCTTTCCCAACAACAAAAGGCTTCTGCTATAAAAGCCTTTGTTTGTGAAACTGATCGACTAAAACTTCAACCTCCTTCTAAAGTTGACATCCAGCAAGTAGCTGAGCTTGATTCTGATGACATTCTATGATACCGAAAATCTTTGATGGAACGAAAATTGAAATCTAAAATTGTTGAAGTAAAGTTTGGCACCTCCAAACGATCAGAGATAGATATCAGAATTGTCATCCGCAGAGAAGACGGCTCTCAGCAGGCTACCAGATTCTGCGACTTGGACGACTACGGACTTTCTGAATGGTATGAAATTTCTGAACTTTTATCCAAGTCCCTTAGTCGACACAAGCCTTCGGTCAAAAGGTCTCTGAACACTCTTCTGGAGAGAATGAAGAACATTGGCAAGAAGTACAAGCATTCTCATGATGAAGAAGTTCAAGTTGAGATTCTAAAGCAGATGTGTCTCTCCTCCCCTCCACAAATCTCTCATTCTGACAAACAACACATCTTCAAGGATCTCGCTGCCAAAGGAATGACTCCCAATTCTCAAAATCTGAATCTGAAGATACCAGGTGGTCCGTCCTTGGGTCCAGGCACTGTGACAGGGCGTCCATACAAAGGAGTTTATTTCTTGGATGAGACGGAAACTAAGAGATTCTTCAGACATGAAGAAATATCTATCGCTCACACCGAGTTTCTGGTAGCCATTCTCTCTCTTATCCCCGTTAATTCTCAAGCTGCATTTCTTCGACATGACATTATGGGTGAACTTCATAAAAGACAGAAGAAGGAATGAAACAATGCTCTATCTTACCTATGTACTTGTAATTTTTGCTTTGTTAAGTCATATTTAATACAAATGCATTTCTTTTATTTAGTTTGTACATATATACTTCATTCTTTTATTCTTTTGTAAATGTCGGATATACTTATAAATCCTTATACAAAAAAAAAAAAAAAATCTATGTGAAAAGAACCCAAAAAGAGTAAATATGGGTCAAAATGAATTTATTCAGTACACTCTTTGTTTTATTCTTTAGTATGGATGTCATCCTCAAATAGGGGGAGATTGTTGGGTCATCTGAAGATTTGAAGATGACCTCCCGATCTTCCATTTTATATCATCATACTTAGAATATTTTGAGGTTCTTTTAGCAGCTTGGTTTCTATACAAATGTTCGGTGAAGTCGAAGATCAACCGAAGAAGACAAAGAAGGAGAACATCTTTCAAAGCGGATTGAAGATAGACTCCTCAGCCTAAAGCCAAGTATGCCCACTTGATCAACACCATTGGCCAGGATGGTGCCGATCTCAGTCTTCAGGAGCCGAAGACCTCTTCGGCTGAAGACCTCTTCGGCCGAAGATGTCTTCGGCCGAAGACATCTTCGGAAGCCGAAGATTTCTCAATCTTCAGAAGCCAAAGACTTCTCAGTCTCAGGAGCCGAAGACTTCTCAGTCTCAGGAGCCGAAGACCTCTCAGTCTTAAGAGCCGAAGACCTCTCAGTCTTCAGGAGCCCGAAGATGTCTTCGACAACCAAAGACTTCTTAGTCTTCAAGGCCTGAAGATTTCTTCAAACACATTGTACTTTTCTGACAAAGTATATTGTGATGTCTTGCATTGACGTGGACCTCATCTAGAGATCAGATAAAGTAAGTTTTGTCTACTACACCATTTTAAGGAAAGGTCTCTACCATCCTTCTGCAGGTCAACACTTCAAGCCAAAACACCTCAAGACAAAAAGTACATCCTGTACCTTGCTGAAGACCTGTGTCCATCCCTTGCTCAACAGGTGTCCCATGCATTTAATGCATGAGGCACTATAAATATGGAGGATGGTTCAACATGCAAGATCACCAGCTCTCAAGCATTCAAGCTCTCTAAGTGCACTGGCATTCTCTCTCTAAGAAGTTCTCATTGTTCTCTAAGTGTTTTACAATTGTTCTTCATTTCTCTTTGTGTAAGATTGTTTGAATAGATTTCATCTATTCTCTTCCGCAACAATCAAAAGTTTTCTATGTGTAATTCTTGATTTCAAATCAATAAGAATTAAATTAAGTGAAAAACTGTGTGTATTGTATTCAACCCCCCCTTCTACAATACTTCTTTTATTTACTTACTGCTATTTGGGATCAACAGTAACCGCTCCTTCTACTGCCACTATTTACCTGAAAAAGGTTTTAGATTTGAAAAGAGCGAGGGTTAGACCGAAAGGTCTAGTGAGTTCCCTCTTATAACAGTTTTTAACTAATCAAACAAACAATCAAGGATTTATCATAAAACAACCATTTTCAGCTTCAAGGAAAACAATCTTTAACTTTCAGTAACTTCTTCGCTCACACTACCGCCACCCTAAGGTGACAACGTGTCTGTGACTCACACTGCCTTTGTTGGGGACACACCTCCAACGACATAAACGGAACACCCCCCCCCCCGGTATGAGCACAGGCGGGCCACACCCCCCGACTTTGAGCCTACACGCTTAGGACCATGTATGCATACACTTCCACTTTGACAACAAACAGAAAAAAAAATCGTCTTTAACATTTAAATAATATCTCGCAAGTAAGTACAAAGCAACATCGTTTCAAAGCTTGCATATAATTTAATAATACTCATGCCATCATATATAAATCAAATTTTAAAATAAAACTTTCACATGCTTTCGTTAACAAAAGGATTTAGTTCAGAAAACTCACCTGGCGTTCTTAGCTCGAAACTCGCGTCTACTCCTATAATTTGGTCTGAGACCTATAAAGGAAACATCGACCGGTGAACACTCGATTCTTTCTATTTTACAACGCTTGACTTTAACGTCCTCCTCCCAAATTCATCTATCCTTGACCGAACTTAACCCGATAACTCTTACTTGACATAAAGATGTTAGGCACTTGGCATAAATAAAATAGAATGACATGGGCCATCCTAACCACTCCAAACTCACCAAAGAATAAAATCTCATAAATATAAATGGCCTGACCTTAAATTAATGCAGCCCAAAACTATTTAATTCAATAAAAAGGTTGTTGGGCTTCGGCCCGCATGCAAACACCGGAGACCAGGGCTGCTTGACCGACCGGTGTCATCCCCCAAGACCGGGGTCTTTCTTCTCCTTAGCACCGACCGGTGCCTATGACCGGTGTGCTGACCGGTGAAAGAAATTGACCGGGGACGCGACCCCAAACAACTGGTGTCCAGCCCTCCTCTCGACCGGTGGCTCTTTCTCTCGACCGGTGCCCAATCCAAGGATCGGGGCCCTTTGTCGACCGGACTCCCAACTCGCCCGAAGGCGATTCTGATTATCGAGCAACCCAGAAATCGAACTTGGCCTTCCCAAAACACAATTGAATGATTACGACACACCCACTTAGATAGATTTGCACTCTAAAACATAAAATCACTCTAATAAACAACAAACAACCTTGAATCATGATTAGGGGAAGGATTGTGGGTTCTTGCTCAATCTACTCTAATTTTATTCCCAAACTCAGAACTAAACATTAAGCATCCCTCAACCAAAACAAGTAAGAAAAAAAACTGAGATTAGAATTTTACCTTGGGATGATCTACAAATCTCAAAACCTTTCAACTCCTCCTCCTCTTCAATATGTCCTTGCTTCTCTTCTTATCTCATTCTCTTCAAGCCGCCACCAACAACAAAAGAGGGGATTCCCTAGGTTATCCCTTTTAATTGCCTCCACACACTTAGCCCCCATGAACTTTGGAGTTAGACCACTTCTCATCCCCCAACAATAAATTCATTAACTTCGAACCCGATTATTACAATATCCTCCCCTCAAAAGAATTCTGTCCTCGGAATTCCCTCGTCCAACAATCTGGGATATTGGTTCCTCATAACCGACTTTAGTCCCTAAATAGCTTCTCGACCCTTGAATAATTGTCATTGAACTTTATCCATTTGAATCTCCTTATTCCTCAATTTTCTTCACTTCACGATCTAAAATAATCACAGGTTCCTCAACATAACATAGCTTCTCATCTACCCGGAAATCGCCTAAAGGCACCACCACATCTGTTTTCACAAAACGCCTTTTCCGGTTAAACGCATTGGATGGGGAATGATTCCCCCTCCGATCTTCGGTAGATTTAGCTTGCAAGCTACTTCTCCCAACTCTCTCGACAATAGCAACGTCCTAACAATTCTAGGTCTTAACTTCCATATCTTTCGGAATCAGTCATACCTTTCCATACTAGATTGCTAACTTTACATTTGTCACCACTTGAGACTAAAGACCCACAATTCTCAATCTAACCAAAATAGTACCATTCAACTAACCAAGCCATTCTGATCAATGCATAACCATACGTAGACATCCGATTTACTCTTCGAATACAACAACTCCCTTAATTAGAAGAAAATTTCCGTAGTCAGGACCACGACTACTTGCCTCACTGACTAAATAACTTCTCAATTTGCCAGCCTAACACCTCGCAGATTGCGGACATTACCACCCACTCATAGCCACGAGTTTCTTCATCATGCAACGTGCCACTGCGAGCAACCACTCTTAGTACGGCATAAGTCAAACGTAGCATCACTTTCTTTTTCGACCACAATTATCTCAACTCCTCTGCATTAAGCAATTCTTACACATTGAGTATGTATCGCCCCAGCGTCATCTCTTTAACTTTCCACATGTTGGCAGAAACTTCCACAATTCAAAACATTCGCAATCCATCGGTTCCAGCTGGCCAAAAAATACGGCGCATACCTCCCTTTATCATTGCATCAGCCATCACTCCACCAAAAACACAATAAAATCCAGCTTCACCCGCTCAACATAGAGCAGACAAACTCATTCCAACTATTCCAAATAATTTAACACTGGGTAACTGTCACACTTGGAACTTCCTTTTTGTGCATTACCATTACTGACATTATGGTCCTTCGTTTCGTGCACTATATTCCACCACCTCTACCTTCCTCCTTGAAGACTTCAAACCCACTTCTAACGGCCGATTCACTGGTTAGAGACGTGAACTTTTGGGCTAGCCGCACGATTTTATTTATCAACACTCACACCGCACCGAAACGCCAACTTCTCCCTCTCCTACCCATGCTAGGGATTTATAAACTTGCTAACAGCAGAAACTGAGAACGAACCTCCTCAACATGACTCACCTATCATTACTTACTTTAGTCCTTGATAATTCCTCAAATGAGACAAATCCCATCTATATTACTTTGCTTGATCAACCGACATTCCACAATTCTTACGCGAGATAATCAACTAAACTCTTCCAAAGCATTACCCTTTACTCGAAAACGTCGCACAATTCACGCTCTCCAACGGGATTACTCAATCTGCTAGAATCCCTTCACCTTAAAGAATACTTCAACATGCCCACGAATTTTCTATCTACTACCCAATCTCCCGAATTAAGCAGTTCGACACTTTCAATAAACATTCTAGGGATATAGGATAATTCCGCCCCAAAACTTGCCGAAAACCAGAACACACAAGTCCTCTCTTTGATAACCACCCCAACCATCATTTGAACAATTATTCTCAACTTGACAAAACCCCAATAACCAAACATCCGCACACCCCAACAACATACTTACCACTTACAAAGTCAATTCTCATAAATATTCAAACAAGGACACTCATCCTATAACAATGACACCAGTCTTCCACCTATCCTCACGGAAGCTCCTTCCCACTTTAATGATTTACACTCTCAGATGTGCCATAAAGACATCACTAGCTCATGGATATAACCACCACTCTACTCCCTCATCCCAGAACAACTACAAATCTCCACAACCATTTGGCACACCCACAAATATCGTTCTCTTCTTACTGGTCATAATACCGAAATCGGACTTCAAGGCATTACACGACCTTGTCTTTCTCGAACCTGAATAAATCACAAAACTCTGATCCTCAAAACTATTCAACAAGGTTTCGCTCCTTGTCGGCTCATCGTGACCTGCTGGAATCCACTCTAGTAGCCTGAAAGATTAAGCGTACTACCTCGCAGACTTACGTGCTCAAAGCACAACCCTTCCTAGTTGTGCTATATTAAACTTCACTCCCACATGACCATCAAAACCCCATCGGTAAAGAATCACCTGACCGAACTAAAGATCTTCCGTTATTGTAAGAACCACACAATGTTGTCCAACATTGCATTAGGTTTGCACCTTTTCTAAATAACCCTTCGCTTCCTCACGCAACTCCTCGAAACTAACCATAACTACTTCTTCATTTTCAGCGTCCCGCTATTCACCACGAAAATGGTTTCTGACTTCCACGGCAACCGTCGACGTTGAGATATTTTCACTATGTCTCCAACCACCAAGGATCCCCAAAGAAATCCACCTCTTCCACTGTGGCAGTTAACTGCAAAAAAAATACCCTTACTACTTCAGACCCCACTCCCAACACAACCATTTGCCGACATTCACATCTCAAGACTCGGACCCAACGGTATGCTGCTATAGTACCATCATCCTTAACATCATAGGTCAGTGCTTCCATTAACCACATTCGCTATTCACCACCCTTACTTAGCTGGGTACCAATATCAAGTACATTTTACCCTCTGACCGAGCGACGCACTTCCACTCTCAAAACTTTCATCATCCTTAATTGCAACCTTTCCCTACGACCTAGAGAGTTCATAGCCTTCATGCATGGCACATCAATAATTACTCTCTCGACGCTTTTGAAAATTTAGAATGAACTTCATCATAAAACAAACCCGAGTGTACACTACATAACACTAACTAGCCATACACAACGGTTTCAATAATCGTCCAACCTCAATTTTTACGACAAATTTCTCTTCATCACACCCCAAAATTGGTGTTGACACAATTGAAATTATTTCCGATAAACTTTACACACATGATTTATAAAATACTATAAAGTTGCTTACACTGAGCGTGCCAAACGACTCTCGCCCTCAACGATATGGCAACACCTGCCTGAACCAACCTCACTTATAAAAATCATGCGGTCAAATGTTGTTTTGATTTTCATAACAAAAGTCAACCCATTTACAAAGACATATGATAACGCACCCGCACGGAAATCGAAATCTAACACTCAACGCCAAAAACTTGTCATTTCAAATCAAACACGCATTCGTACGCGTCGACACATTTTCAAAGTCAATACTTCGTAAGACACACACTCGCCAAAACGCCTGATATGAATGTTATGAAAACTCCAGCAACTTATTTGACACATAATGCATGGGACTCAATGACATTGAATGCTATTTACTCTAACAAGGTCAACTGCTTGCACTCACCACAACTCATCTCAGACTTTCTACTTCAGACCAACCCCTCATGATTCTCACATTTGCCACTACTTCCAGCACCAACGCTTCCCAACATCCTTGAAGGTCCAGGTACCAGTTACTATCGCAACTACAATTCGCCAAACTCACCTCCTCACTGATACCCTCAAACAAACTTACCAACCATATTTTGATTTTATTGATCCTCACTACTTATTATCCGTCAACACTAATATCGCCCCTCAACCATCCTTCAAATATCTACAGCTTTAGAAGCCTCAATTCTATCCTTCGACTCTTGGATTAACACTCTCCTGCTTCCCACTAATCAACATACCCCTCTACCAGACCGAAGACTCCCTTGGAGCAAAAGTCCACCTCCTAACATCATCCTCCTTTTTATGGATTCAGGAGGTATTTTCTCAACGAAATATCTACATCCCGCACAATAAGCATCCTAAACGGTATTAACCTTACTACCAAAGACAAACTTCCACCACACGCTAAACTAACTCTATCAATCTATAAATAGAACTCTCTACCCTGAACCACACTCAACAATAGCAATTGAGTATGTCCATGCACCTATAAATTCATAATGGCATTGGCCAGATGCGATTCTGAATTTACCTTACATGAGGGTACTCACTATTGTTACCACACCTCCCAATGATCAAGGTCTTTTTTTTTTGGAAAGGGTATCCTGGGCCTATGGCCCAGACTAATCCATGGCAATTAGGGCCTTTGGCCCAGCTGCTAAAGCGTGCAACCCTGAGTTTATCCTCAGTGGCCACAAGTGCTGCTAGTGGGGCTCGAACCCGGGTTGAGCGATCAAGGTCTTTCTTAAAGGCTTCATATATCTCAGTTGTGTCCATCTACTCCACAGTTTAAGTTTAGGCCCATCCGGTCACCTAAATCCCTTAAACTATGGCTCTGATACCAACTGTAACGACCCAACCTTCTCTACAAGAGACAAATGCAACTATAATAAATAATGTAGTCAAACGGCACAATACAACACTCAAAATTCGAGATTTTTCGGAAAGACAACCTAATACACAACTGAGAATTTACAGAAAAAAATCTACAATGGGGGGTCCTCTAAATCAGCTCCATCTCGCAACTTCTCTTAAAACGTAACCGCTCCTTCTACTACCACTATTTACCTGAAAAAAGTTTTAGATTTGAAAAGAGCGAGGGTTAGACCGAAAGGTCTAGTGAGTTCCCTTTTATAACAGTTTTTAACTCATCAAATAAACAATCAAGGATTTATCATAAAACAACCATTTTCAGCTTCAAGGAAAACAATCTTTAACTTTCAGTAACTTCTTCGCTCACACTACCGCCACCCTAAGGTGACAACGTGTCTGTGACTCACACTGCCTTTGTTGGGGACACACCTCCAACGACATAAACGGAACACCCCCCCGGTACGAGCACAGGCGGGCCACACCCCCCGATTTTGAGCCTACACGCTTAGGACCATGTATGCTTATACTTCCACTTTGACAATAAACAGGAAAAAAATCGTCTTTAACATTTAAATAATATCTCGCAAGTAAGTACAAAGCAACATCGTTTCAAAGCTTGCATATAATTTAATAATACTCATGCCATCATATATAAATCAAAGTTTAAAATAAAACTTTCACATGCTTTCGTTAACAAAAGGATTTAGTTCAGAAAACTCACCTGCCGTTCTTAGCTCGAAACTCGCGTCTACTCCTATAATTTGGTCCGAGACCTATAAAGGAAACATCGACCGGTGAACACTCGATTCTTTCTATTTTACAACGCTTGACTTTAACGTCCTCCTCCCAAATTCATCTATCCTTGACCGAACTTAACCCGATAACTCTTACTTGACATAAAGATGTTAGGCACTTGGCATAAATAAAATAGAATGACATGGGCCATCCTAACCACTCCAAACTCACCAAAGAATAAAATCTCATAAAATATAAATGGCCTTACCTCAAATTAATGCAACCCAAAACTATTTAATTCAATAAAAAGGTTGTTGGGCTTCGGCCCGCATGCAAACACTGGGGACCGGGGCTGCTTGACCGACCAGTGTCATCCCCCAAGATCGGGGTCTCTCTTCTCCTTAGCACCGACCGGTGCCTATGACCGGTGTGCGGACCGGTGAAAGAAATTGACCGGGGACGCGACCCCAAACGACCGGTGTCCAGCCCTCCTCTCGACCGATGGCTCTTTCTCTCGACCGGTGCCCAATCCAAGGATCGGGGCCCTTTGTCGACCGGACTCCCAACTCGCCCGAAGGCGATTCTGATTATCGAGCAACCCAAAAATCGAACTCGGCCTTCCCAAAACACAATCGAATGATTACGACACACCCACTTAGATAGATTTGCACTCTAAAACATAAAATCACTCTAATAAACAACAAACAACCTTAAATCATGATTAGGGGAAGGATTGTGGGTTCTTGCTCAATCTACTCCAATTTTATTCTCAAACTCAGAACTAAACATTAAGCATCCCTCAACCAAAACAAGTAAGAAAAAAAACTGAGATTAGAATTTTACCTTGGGATGATCTGCAAATCTTAAAACCTTTCAACTCCTCCTCCTCTTCAATCGGTCCTTGCTTCTCTTCTTCTCTCATTCTCTTCAAGCCGCCACCAACAACAAAAGAGGGGATTCCCTAGGTTATCCCTTTTAATTGCCTCCACACACTTAGCCCCCATGAACCTTGGAGTTAGACCACTTCTCATCCCCCAACAATAAATTCATTAACTTCGAACCTGATTATTACATAAATTATGTCTAGTACTTATCGTGAGGTCGTCTTTTTAATTGTTAGTGACTTATAAAGTGGTAAAATTGAAGATCTACCAAGCAGCCATCAAGTTGTTGTCAAGCTATATCGAGTATACATTTGTAACTATCATGGGGTCATTACTTTGATCGAGATAATTTTTAAGTCGTTTATTTTTTTAGATATACACCTTGGAAAAATTTGGATATCGAGTACACATCATGTTACTGTTATCATTGAAAGGTCATAATCTTTTACTCGTAATAAAGGAAAGAAGATAAAACTATAGGGACCAAACCCATAACTTACTCTAAAATATCATTACCTAATCAAATTGTTATCTATTTTTCATTTTATTATTACTAAAAGCATAATCGCGCAATGTAGTGAGATACATCACGATTTTAATGTTTCATTTTATTTTTTTGTCGATTTACAGTACGATTTTAGTTGGTTTTGAGAAAGTGATAATATTTTTTTATAAATTTGTTTAATTTAGGCTTAATAATATAATATTTTTTATATAAAAAATTAAGTATTTTGTTATAATTCAATGATTATCTTATATATTTTAATAACATCTAGAAAAAATAACCAATTACATATTTAATAATATAATTAAAACAAAATTATAGTAATATAATATATTAATTAAAAGCGATACATGGAAAAGTCTGCAGACCCTGCACATACCAAATTGATGGGTGTTAGAAGTCTGTAGTAGTAATATGTATCATGTGCTTTGATATAAATTAAAAGATTTTTAAAATATTGCATAAAATGATGGTACCTTGTGTCTAATAATTTGTATTTAAGAGTTTTTTATCCGTGCTTTATAATATAGTATAGATGTGTGTGTGTGTGTGTAACCCAATGGACTTTAGTGTTTGGAGTGATTAAGTTCTTGGACAATTTTTTGGAACAAATAAGTCCTTAGACATTTCAAAACACACTAAATAAATCTTTGAACTTTTGGAAACCTGTTAAATACATCCTTATTACTTAAAAATGTAACTTGTAACCTACATAATAGGTAAAACTACAAATTAGAAGAAAAAACAAAAAAGATGTCACCTACTTTATCACCCTACAAATAAGAAAAATAAGAAAAATAAGAAAATTAACTAAAATAATCAATCTTATCAACAAAATTAATTTTTTAAACACTTTTCAAAATCTTTTCTTAAAATAGTCAAAACATATTATTTTTTTGCCTTCAAAACTGTTTTTGGCAAAAAAAAAATAAATAGAAAACATCTTTATAATTTGTTATTTAATTTACTTTATATCTTTTATCTTTTTATTTTCATTTTAACTTTTTATTATATTAACACACATAATCGTATAGTATTAACTAAAATATATAAAAAAATACGTTTTTTTACAAATTACACCATTATAATTGTCTCGTCAATACGTTTAAAATGAGTCTAATATTAATTTTTTTGGATTTAATCTCATATTATTAAATATCATAAATATGTACTAATTATATTTAATATTTACACTTTCTATCCTTTAAGGTTATTTATTTAATAATATAAGATTAATTTGTAATTATAAAGGGTAAATATTAAAAATAATTCGTACGTATTTATGATATTGAATAATACAAGATAAAGTTCAAAAACAATATTGAGTTCATTTTGAACGTATTGACGAAACGACTATAATGGTGTAATTTGTAAAAAAACTAATTTTTTTGATATGTTTTAGTTAATATCCGATTGTATATGTTAATAAAATAAAAATGTAAATGAAAAAGTAATTGATATAAAATAAATTAAATAACTAATTATAACTTTATAAGAATGCAAAATGTAAATTTTTTCTAAAACTATAAGCAGAAAGTGAATCTTTAAACATAAAATTTTCTACGTGAGGATGTTTGTTATTTTTATTTTTTTGGAAAAAAAACAATCCTTACGCAGGAAAAAAACAATATGTGCAAACTTTGGCAATTTTAGAAAAAAAAACTTTGAAAAATGGTAAAAGAAAAATAAATATGGTTGATGAGATTGACTATTTTAGTTAATTTTCCCATTTTTAATTTGTAGACGGATAAAGTAGGTGACTTTGTTTTTAATTTGTAGTTTTACATGCTATATAGGTTGCAAGTTAAATTTTTAAGTAATAAGGATGTATTCAACATGTTATCAAAAGTCCAAGGATTTAGTTAACAGGTTTTGAAATGTCCAAAGACTTATTTGTTTTAAAAAATTGTCTAAGGACTTAATCACTCCAAACACTAAAGTCTATTGGTTTTTTTTGGACTTTTCCTTTTGTAATATAGTATAGATATAGATTATTATTATTTTAATTTTATTTTTGTAAACAAAAAGGGAGTAAAAAAAAAACGATAAACGTAATTTTGAACAAGATTCTTGAAGCTTTCAACTCCACAAGAACACCGATCGATCTAATCTAAGCATCTTCATCCACCAATTTTCATTGAATTTGATGCAATTAAGTCGATCGTGGCATGAATTTTGAAACCCTCGATTGTTTACTCTGTTCGTTTCAAAGAATTCAATGTCTTGTTCGTTATGGTGTTCGCTTGAAGAAATAAAGATTTCTTCAATACATTCAAATTTCTGTTTCTTTGTAAAACAACAGCAATCAATGCAGGAAATCTTCGGTTAGCACCCTTCAATTTCCCAATATTTCCCCCTTTTCTAGGTTCGATGATTTCTGCTAAGATGCAATTTCTGTAACTTCAAGCAACAATTTTTGTGACTGTGATTTCTCCTATTCTCTTCTGGTATGTTCCATCTATTTATTTTTTGTCTTTTATTTTTATAAACACCATGTTAGATGATGAATACCGGCTGCTTGTTTATTTCTTTGGTGATTTTTGTGACCCTTTGTTTTTATACGAGCACCAAGTGTTCGATTAAATTCCCCAGTTTGAAGATATATATTTGATGGAGATGTAGGTGTGATTATGATGTAAAATTTTTCATGGGTACACTATGTAATGTAATTGATTACATATGTACATGTATGCTTTTCTATTGAGACTATTAGATATATAGTTTTGCTTGCCTCTCAATTCATTAGTGAACTGGGGCTGTATATTCATTAGTACATATATTAATCATTGATACTATTAGATGTATAGCATTGGATAAATCTCATTTCACTAGTGCACACAGGACTGCATTTTTATCAGTGCATATATTCATCAGTGCATTGAGAGCAAATACATTTGTGTAGCAACATTGTTTTTTTCACTTGCTTTGCTTTTTGAGAATTTGAATAATATTACTTATCTAGTGCTAAATGGATCTTGTGGGATGTAAATGATTAAATGTGTAATGTGGTTACAGTTTGAGATTTCTAAGGGGTTGTTTGGCAGAAACTGGATGATTTAGTGCAAAATGATTAAGTGGTCAAAATGGTTAAGAGACTCTGGATGATTTAGTGTCAAATAGAAAATGATTGTTTGGAAACTGTTCTAAAGCAATTAATACACTGATAAGAACTTAACCATGAAGTTGTATGGGTTTGTTTTCGTCACATGGAATTCTTGAAGGAATTTGCTAGCACCAACTTCTGGAGGCTGTAAGAGATAATGGATTAAAAATGTAAAACTTTTCTAAACCTTCTATAATTTTTATGTTCTGATTTCAAATCCTGTTATTCATGCGCCTTACAGGTGCCAAACATCATTTAGTACTATTCGCTATTGTTCTTAGATTTGTATCAAAAAATGGGTTGCAGGTTTCTGCATGGTGCCTGCAAGTTTAATGCCATCACCTGGCTATCCTAGTACGATCAGATATTTGAGATCAAAGGTGTCATCTATCCATTTTCAATCAAACCTTCTAAAAACTTCATCCTCATTTCAGAAGAAATTGTATGCCAAGTTTTGGATTTTCCGTTTGACGCAACCTTTCTTCATCAAGGATTCCAAGTGAGTAAACCTTCATTTCATAGACAGATTATATTAAGTTCGCGTTTCAGACTCATGTACATATTTTTTTTTGTCAATGTACTTTTAATTTTTTAATTTACAGTAAACCATTTGTGCATTAGAAAGAATTGATAATATTGGTTTGGGTACACAAGATTATTCTATTTGTCATTAAAGGGTATTCAAGAGACTCTTCTCCAAAGTTATGTGATCGATCAAAAGTGTTGTAGTTTTCATCTTTTTAGAAAGTTAACATACTCTTAATTCTTGATTTTTCACTGCATAGGAGGATGGCATGGCAAATAAGAAGCAGCGCAGATGGCAGCGGCTTTAATCCCTCGTCCACAAATAATAACAGGAGAGGGACTAGACTCATAAGGGCCATACAAGCCTTTCAAATCAAACTAAATGCACGTTTTAAAGACCTGCGAAAGAATCTTCCCTTGAAACTGCTATTTTTCTTGACCGGTTTCTATTGTTCAACAGCTTTTGCTACCGTTATAGGACAAACAGGTGATTGGGATATTCTTTCTGCCGCTTTGGCTGTAGCTGTCGTGGAGGGGATTGGGGCCCTCATGTACACATCTTCATTTTCTTTATTCGATAAATTAAGGAACTTGGTCACCATGTTCAATTATTGGAAGGCTGGCCTTTCTCTAGGTCTATTTCTGGATTCCTTCAAGTATTAGACTTCATTCTTTTAGTTAAAAAAATGCCATTTCCTGCCCTCCAAGTACAGCGATGGCCTAAAAGATTAGGCGGGCATGGTATATATTCTCAAACTGGATCCTACATCCATATAATTTGATCTTGGATGTGATTTGAGTTGATCCTTTTGAGGTGGGTTTTTATTTGGCATAGACAAAAGAAGCAAAATGGCAAGATTGCAATTGAAGAAAGCCAAACAACAACAGGTGATGCTCTTGATCCATGCTAAGTAGCTAGATAAAATGCTGGTTTTCAAGAATGGTGTGATCCCTTGATTCTTGATCCTGCATCGTGGCAAGATTTGCAGCCAGATTTTGCTTGAGTCAAAGTGCTGATACGGCCTAATGAAGTGCCATTTGCACGCTGAATCCGTAGATAGTTGGGGGTTCCATGTAAGGTGTAGAAGAAGTTTATAGTGGAAGCTGTTGTTGCAAGACATTGTTGATGTTAATTTATGAATTTTGTTTGTAAGATTTATTTGTATACAGAAGGAATGAAGAAACATTTTTCCTGAAAATGTAAAACATGTTTCAATATTTCAAATGAATTTTGGGTTATTTCAAAAGAGCTATCTTCTTGTATGGTAGTAAATAATGATCTGCTTCTATCAAACGAACAGGAACATATTGATAAATTCAGATATCCATTCATAGCCCAGGTCTAAAATGGCCAAACTTTGGGGGTTTTTTAAACCAAACCAAATATTTGTTACAAGAAACGGTATAATTGTAAAAATGACATTTTTCCTTGTCTTTATCTCCGGTTCAAAAACATGAAAAGTTGTTTCATTTCCATTCAAGAACATAGATAAAAAGCTTGCTTTTCTTTCTATTCTTTTCTTTTCTTCCCAAATTCGAGAACACAGTGAACAAGTAGCACAATAAAGACCCTGACTTGCAGAAAGGTGTATGCAGAAAAAGGTAAAACAATGAGCTCATATCTAAAACAAATATATTGCATATTAGCACAAGATTATTGTCACAAAATTGCTTTGTTACAAGAGCTGGAATGGAGTAACTCGATGAAACGATCACAACTTCAACTCCTTACGAACCACCACCGAAGACCTACAAACAGATGAATGTTGTTAGCCAACATGCTTCGGGTTTCAAATAAGGTAACCGCAACATCAAATACACTCACCCCGGCCAAAACATCCTTGGAGAGTCCAGTCTTTTGCTTTTCAGCACCGTCTCTCACTGGCTTTGTTTGCCGGAACTGGCGTGTCACTTTTGCCGCCTGCTGCTCATCACCTGGAACCGCACCACCCGCTTGTTGGATCTTACGTTTCTGCAAAACCCAAGTAATATGATTGCCAGACTTTTTGCAAGCTTGAACGAGCAATATTAATTCCAAGAATTCTTGTAAATGAGAATTAATCACACAAATCCCGATTTATTTGTATCTAGGATTCCAGTCTTCATAGCGTACACCATAAAACTATAACCCGAATGGGAAGTCCTTTGACCATTGGTGTCCCAATGATGAAGAGGTTCCTTGGATAACACAATTTCCCCACTTTAATTCAAGTTTTTTCTTCCTATAAAACTAATGTGATCTTGTGTCATCCAAATTCTATCAAATATTTGATGTCTTGAGTTTTTTTCCTCTGATTGAGCGATCCTAAATATGAGACAATGCCATAGGTTTATCTTGGGGGAGATGCTTCACAATTTTTCTAGGTTTCTTTTCATGTGATGCTTTTCTATTTCTCAAAGTTTTCTGGGTAAGACAACTGTTGTAACTTGTAAACATAAGTTCGATGATACCTTCTTCAAGCGTTCATCTATAGAACTTAAAGCACGAGATTGATCGACTTTTGCAAGATAGAAGTCCCGCTCCTTTTTAGCTGCTGACAGTTCCAGTGCTAGTTTTTGCTCTCTTGTAGCGTTCTTATATGCTACATTACAAGTAATCGAGTTAATAACACAGACACATGATGCAATACAGACATCAAATTCAATAAAAAAGTGAAATGTGATGATAAAAATCGCTAGCAACCAATGTAAAGCAAAATTTTGCACATGGTTAAACCATTTCATATTTTCATGCCGGAAAGGTCATACCAATCTCTTCCGTGAGATGATCCCATTTGAATTTACTCAAGTATTTAATGTTCCAAAGGTCATAATAGAATGACGACTTCTTCTTCCCACCTAAACATGCAAGGAATGCGAAATTAGATAATTACCAATTACTCAACGGCAGCTGAGACTAAATAGAAATTTATGATGCTTGCATGCATACCTACTTGTTCACCGTTCAACATTGAAGCAACCCTTTTAGCAACGTTCTTGTTGGTAAACTCAACCCATCTACATGCATACAACAAGTGTCAATATATTCTAATGAAGCCATGTACCAGTGTCATGTACATCTGAACCCCACCCAGCAAACCCCCAATGGAAAGAAGCAACACCCAACACCTTTAATTGCACCAGAAATTTAAGAAAGCTCGTTCTTATTCTAGGCATAGCCTCTAACTCATTGAGAACTCTTGATTATCCAGTACTTTTTCCTTAGTTTTTTCAAAAAAGAACTTACCCTTCTGTGAACCCTTGTCCACGAAAACCACCAGCTTTTTTACGATGCACATGAGCAGCAGGATCTGAAGAATTTTTGTTATTAAAGAATGAAAAGTTAGGTTCTAAAAACACCAAATGATTCTAGAGTTATAACCACAATAGACATGATTGACGAATCCAATTATCATTCTTCCAGGAAGCATGAAGTAGATTCATCAGCTAAAACAACAAGAAGACTGAGAAGAAACTAAATTACAAATAAAAGTAACCTTCAGGGGTGAGATAAATTCTTTCAATCTCTCCGTATTGGGATAGAATTTGACGAAGCTTTAAAGGATCCATGCGAGGAGGAATTCGGCTCAAGTAGCAGACCCCACGCCTATCAGCCTTAGCAGCTTCCTTCAATAGACGTATTTTCCTTTTCCTTTTCCGTTGTGCCTTTAATTTGTCTAACTCTGCAACTGGCAGTTCCTTTGTGGAATCCTCTCTTTTGACTTGTTCTTCCTCAGACATTCTTCAAAACAAAAAATGTGGGAAGAACTCAGTAACATTTAGGTGAACAATTAAGAGCAAAAACAACATTATAAGATACCATCATGTCCTGCATTATGGTGTTAAAGAACAGGCCAAGAAAAAGGCAGATGATTATCAATGTTTTGTCACATATATATAGGTTCTTAAAATCCATGAAGAAGCTCATAAGATTTGTAGCAAACAATCATCACCCTTCAGGCAAATGAACAACTGTTCAAATGATCATATGCGATAATTAGCCACAAAGATATTCAAAGCGGTACAGCCAATTACAAAATTCACACCCAATAAAGTATAATTGTGCGTTCTTGATAGCATAATTCAAGGGAAGATCTCCCATTGTAATTTTTCATGCAGAAGTGCGAATTTCTTCATGAACTTTATTTAAGAGTCATTGACGTTTGAACTTTGGTAACCACGCTTTTTGTTGCAGACAACCCATGAGCAATATTGGACCAAAAAGTGCCAGAACCGTGCTCGGTTTTGCCATTATATTCCTACACTTCTATATAAACTTGATCATCTTTTTACCGAGCATAGCGTCATTTATTTCATTTTCACAACAATTCTTGAATACAATCAAAAACCAAACACAGTGGTTGGAAAAGTTATTAACTCCTTTATTCAACTCCAAAATTTGCAGATTAGAGTTATTCAATGTCAAGGATTTTTATGGTGTGAATGAACCAAAACAATACCTGTAAGAGCAAAAAACTAGAAAGATGGTGGTCATGACTACATGAGTTCCCATTGCCAAATCAAACTTAACACCAACATGAGTATGTTCCTTTTTTCAGATAAAATTGCAAGCTTTATAGGGTTGGAATCAGGGCAAAAAAGTCCGGGCTTGATCAAATCAGCTCTAATTTTTAACCTTGGATTCTATATAACCAAACAATACGTGTGCGTTTTAGGGGAAAACAATTCTATGGCCTGGAACTGAAACCGGATAACTTCAATTGCAATTTTAAACTCAGATTCTATACAGCCATACCAGAGTAATTCAGTGATGCCAAAAAAAAAAAGCTACAACGATGAGCGGAATAAAGATATTGTTAGAGGAAACAAATGATGCGAAAGAGACTACATTGAGGTGTGAATAAAAAAGACAACTTACAGATTGTTGTGTTGGGGAGATGCAGAATTGGAGGCAGCGTGTCGGTCGAATGATATCGTCTTCTAGGGTTTTCAGATTAACGCATATGCTGCTACAGGTTTGTTTGTGTGGGTGCAGAAATCGGGTGCCCGCCCCGACGAACCTATTACTTGAATTATTCGGTTTTCACGGCCACTATTATTTTAATTGTTGTTTGTTATATCAACTAATATCTGGAATTTATGTTTTGATGGATAAAAATAAAATTATGATCAATATAATTATACATATTTACACATTCAAAATACGATACAAACATATATTAAAGAAAATGTTTATATTTGATGTAATTGATAATGAGGGATCATCTCCAACATATATTAATGAGATTTGTATCAAATAGACCTAAACAAATTATTAATATTATAAAAAAAAAAATTATTTAGGAATCTTAAATATTTTGAGAATCTAAAAATAACTCTTTTTTAAGTATTTATGATAAATAACATTATAAAATATTCATGATGAATGTCGTGACAGATATTGATGATAAATAATATTCATCGTAAATACACACAAAGTAGGTGGACCATGTATTTCTAAAATATTTAAAGTTCTTACATCAACATACCCAAAAATCAAAGTTGTATTGCTTGAGCAACAACTATGACATTTAGTTCAAATGGAAACCCTTGGAAATCGACAAACGTGAATGATCAAATCCGAGTTTTTTAAATTTAGGGACGATATTCAACACCAAGAAGGTGGCCACCCACCCATGTCCTTAGAGTTCGTTTACCAAATCTTTATCTGGTATTATTTACCTTATTTGCCGAGTATGACAATAAATGAGAATTGTAAACATTTATCGGGCGTTATTTACCTCATCGGTTGTCTTCTAAGTATGACAATAAATGAGAATTGTAAACGTTTATATGATGTTATTTACCTTATTGGCCAAGTATGACAAGAAACAAGTATCTTACCCGGTAAGTGAAGGAAAATACTGATACCTGTTAGCACTTATAGGGTAAAAGACTTGCATACAACCCATTTTAATGGTTGATAATGTTACCCAACAAAGTAAGACACCTACCAAGTAAGCATTCAGGAAGGTTGTTTACCTTTTGTTTACATTAAGCCCTGTATGGGTTAAGTTGTCTGTTTGGATAATCTGTCTGTTTGAGAGACGGGACAACAATGGGTTTGAGGGAGGCAAAGAAAGAGGGTTGGATTATTTATGGGAATTTCTGGTGTTGATTTGTTTGGGGTGGCTTAATGGGACAAGTGAGAGGTCCGGCTTATTCCATATAGCCATTTTAGCTTTATGGCTTAATGATTAAGCCGTAAATAAACAATCATATATGACTGAGCGAATAAGCCGCCCAGACCATTAAGCTGCAAGTAAACAACCCCTATCCGCATTCAGATCAAAATAGATGTATTTAGCTTTTAACTACAGATAATCTGATTATAAATACTTGAAATGGTTACAATAAAAGATCAAAAAAGTACAATTATGAAGAAAACCCAAATGAAAAACTAGGACGAATAATAAATATCCCCCTGGAGTTTATTTAAGAATAATTATATAGCGAAATGCTTTTATCATCTGATACACTTGCAAGCAGACTCCCCCTAGCTCCACCTTCAAACTTCACCGCCCAAACCTGGTCCGTATGGTTCGTCATAGTCTGGACCGCTGCCCTCATTTTAGGGTCCCACAACTTCACCGTCCTATCACTAGACCCCGATGCAATGGCCGCACCATCTGGGCTCACGTCCACGCTCAACACCCAGCTAGAGTGGCCCGACATTGATGAAAACAGCGTCTTTCCTTCAGCATCGTACATGTGAATGCGTTCATCATCTGACCCTGAAACCAGAACTCTTGGGTCTAGAGGTGAATACGCAAGAGAACGAACAGGCATAGTGTGACCTTCAAGATGGTGAAGGAATTTGGCCCGTTGTACGTCGAATACGGAAATGGAACCGTCCATGGACCCACATGCCAGTTGTCTTCCGCTAGGGCTCCACGCAACCGAAAGGACAAACTTCTTGTTGTTGCCTTTGTCAGAGGGCTTTGAGCCTTCGGGACGAGGAATAGATAAAGCTGCAATCAGCTTCCATTCAGCAGTATCCCATAGTTTCACTGACGCACTGCTGCCTCCAGCAACAGCAAGAGTCGTACCCTGTCAAATGATACACGGTTAATCGATTTAAGTTGGAAGTTTCTTATATTTTACATCACTTAGCAACGGCATAAAAGTAGTCCACTCAGAGGTTGGCTCATAGGAGGATAGGTTGTACGCAAACCTTGCCTCTACTCCAACGGATGTTTACCCCCGGCTTGCAAAACAAAATTTAACATTAAACAAGTGCGAGAAGTAATAGAGGAGTGCGCAAACAAGTAGATGCATAAATAAGGCATGAAAGGTAAGAAAAATTAACACGGCCCTCTATCTAACGTAGGATTCTGGTAACCTAAGCACCACCGGTCCACCCCACACTATGTTGGAAACAAATATGTATTGACTGAAATGTTGTGCAAAAGCCTGCAGTAGTAAAATTCTACAATTTAAACCAGCAGTTATTTTATGAACTATAGTAGTGTGTTCTTGCATTTTATACCACATACAAGCTCCCACGGATATCAAGAGCAGGTTCCAAAATTTGGAAAATGAGAAATTTATAGCACGAGGCGTTTGTGAAAAATGATCTCAAGGAAGGACACAATTATCAAGACGACGCTACACAAGTTTATCATAACTGATGCTATGTTTGGAGAACTTGTGTGAGCTTTTGGGAGCATGAAACACTCGGAAGTCCAGAGAGGAATTGGAGCTCATTTAGTTCAGATAATTGTGCCATTTTTGGTTTTCAAGGAACCGAATAGTAATTTCCAATCATATCCAAAAGGATCTACATGATTTAGCGTTTATGCTTAATTCATATCCTGAGATCAAGAATATAATTTAAAAGCTACTCACTTTGCAACATGGCAAAACAACCCTGGTCAATTTCAATACAAAATTAGATGGTACATGAATATTATAAGGGAAAATCAAACCGTTACAAACAAATATGGGTAAAGCAAACAATGATCGAGAAAAAGCAATACATTTTCTTTTTGCAACATGGACAGTTAGACCATTAGACGTAAGCATGCAGATTGCAATAAATGTGGCATAAAAGATGGAGATCATTTCTAGGAAGGAGGGTAGACTTCTGAATTCTGATAACTACAGAAACCATAACTAGTGGGAAGGGAACTTAACACCTTTTCACCAAAAACACACGAGGGTATGAAAATGCATATTCTCTTAGCAATTCTCAATTCAAACTCTATTAACCGCACTCTCCAAATACATAAGAAGAAGCTACATGAAAAAACAGAATCAAATCTTTGCTTCAACAAGAACTGTAAAAATTGCTAAAGACGAGATGTGGAAACACAGAAATATTCCCTCATGGTCCTCGCAACTGCTACCACACTATCATTCGCATTCTGCTTTACCAAGGGCTAAGGTTTCTATATCATGAGTATATTGAAATGATTAAGCAGATGGCTCATTTGTCACCATAAAGAAAAAGTCTACTTTAGAGATTTGAAACCGGTACACTTCAAATTCAAATTTTGACATATACTTTTTGTTTCTTCTCTCCAAAATGTTTCTCTTGAGTATCTTTTATATAATTAGATTCAATCATCAACTTTTCATTCAAAAGAAAGTTAACTTTTGTCAATGCGGAGATAGTAACTAATATTTTGCTCTGGTGAAGTCAAGTCGACTGTCACATTCCCTGCCAAAACTTTTTCAAACTACGACATATTTAGAGTAACAAATCTTCTCCATAGGGACAAGTGATCTCCACAAGGACCACAGCTCCAATGACTGAATAAGAATCGAACAAATGAATTCACTAAATTACCTATTTTCTCAATTATAGTCCTCAAACAGCAATCATAAGTTTATCCACACTAGAAGTAAGATCTATAAAATTAATCAAATACTCTTGCCAACAGGCTCATCAGATGGAATGAATTGCATGAAGAAGCCTTAAGAGAACCGATGTCTTTAGTTAAAGCTGCCAAAGAAGATAATCATCACTTTGCCAAGGAAAGATTGCATGAAAAGAGGAGTAAACCATTTGGATCATTTAAAAAAAAATAGCATGCAGCAGGACATCGGAGGCTAATACCAAAATCATTTTTTTTTCACAAAATGAACGTGACAAGCATTTGGCACTCCTCAATTCATAGTTGTCACTTGAAGCAAATTATTAATCATAGGAAAATGTCATGCATCATTACTCAAATTGAAGCAAGATCCACTTCTCCGATTAGCTGTTTGTTACTACTTCAACAATTACCATAAGAAAACACTTGTATCCATATGGTTACAGATAAGTTGTGGATGAATACAATATACACAAATTCTACCAGAAAAGAACATAAACAAGGCAATGCACCAAACCAATGGTAACCTAGACAGGATCTCAACCCACTATCGGGAATCACATCGTACGCTCCATGAATTATAGGTCTTAAATCTCAAAACATACCACTCTGACAACTATGATCCAAAATAATTAAGCAAAGTTGAATGTCACCATAAAATTAATCATATGGTCTCAAAAAAACAATTCACTGGGAATAATGGATTATATTCGACAGCCAAGAGCAAATACAATGTAAGTCAATACCATTAAGGGGGAGAACAAAAACATCTGGATACTCCAACTTGCACCGTCAAATACTCAAATTTATCAAATCATACTAACAACTGAAAAATAGATATACAGTATATGACAGCGAAAGACAAGTACGTGCATTGCAGCCTAAGATCACTAATTTATCTACAAGGAGTCAGAAACAGGAATATCTCCTAAACAATTCTATAATCTTAAAGTTACGTTTAGATATATTATAGCTCACTTAAGTGTAATATTTATTGCTCAAAGTAAAAGAGACAAGCCGATCTTAGTTTTCAAATAATTAGCAAGCATGAAATCACGAAGCAAATCAGTAAGATGTTACATTCTGGTATAATCACGGACAGTTTGTATCAATATTAACAAAATATACAGAAAAAGAAACTACAATAAAAAAAAGATGATTGATTTACCCTAGGATCGAATTGCATTTGCCAGATTTCAGAAGGAGGAGCCTCGAGAGTAGCAATGGTGTTGTTAGATTCAACATCAAAGACACGGACGAAGCTATCCATGGAAGCGGAGGCAGCAATTTTTCCGGAAGGATGAGCAGCGACGGAAACGACGCCGAGGCAGTGTCCGGTGTTTGTACGGACAAGCGATAGGTCGTCGGGATTCCATAGCTTCACCGTCTCATCGAGAGATCCGGTGAGAAGAAGGCCGGAGCTTTTATCGGTGGCAGGGACCCATGTACAAGCCCAGACGCAGTCTTGATGAGAAGTTTCGAGAGACCTCAGCCATGCGAGCTTCATTCCTTCTTCAAAACCCTAACCAAAGATTTTCAGAAAAAGACGTGATTATGATGTTTGACTGATTTTGACTTATAAATCTCAATTTCTTCTTATTTACTTTTTGGGGAGGAGGATTATTCAAGCATCTCCAACAGTATTGCTAAATTTTTTATTGCTATTTTTTTTTTAAAATATAGAATGAAAAGTCAAAATCTCTAAAAACATTTTCTTCTAACTCCAACAGTTTTTCTATTTTAGAGAATCAATCATTATTTATATTATTATAATATTCCATAATTTATCATCCTAATAAATTTTTTAAAAAAAACTTAAAATAAAATGTTAAAAATTGAATCTTATTGGTTGGATTAAATAAAATAATATTTTCTCTCTCCAATTTAGAGATTATAGAGAATTCTCTATATTTAGAGATTTTTTGATCTTTCTCTATTTTAGCAAACCATATAACAAAGCTGTTGGAGAGGAATAACAAAGAAAAAACCAAAATTTTCTATTTTAGCAATGCTGTTGGAGATGCTCTAACATCTTATTTATCGGTAAATATCACTTGATAAAAAATTTAGGTTTGTTTTTTTTTTTTTGAAAGAAAAAATTTAGGTTTGTTTATTAAATGTTTATTGGATAAAGTGTCATTTATTTACTAGGTAAGCATGATAAAGATGCATAATCTTATATGATAAAAGGAATTATAAGAACCAATAATTTTATCCAATACGTGAAAGAGAATTTTACCTGCTAAACGTTTACAAGGTAAAAGACACTTATTAACAATTATTTTGAAATTTGAAAATTTTACTTAATGAAGTAAGTGAAGACAGTGACTCTTGCCAGTAAACGCTTACTCAATAAGCGTTTAGTAAATGGTCCTTAAGAGGTTGTTAGATTGGTTTTCCATTAAGTCACTGTATGTGTGGATTAATTTTCTATATAGATTGGTAAGATTTTTGTTAGAAAGAGTTTTCTCTGTAGATGGAAGGATGGTAGGCTGGAAAAAACTTGATTTTTTACATAAAGTTTCTCTAACTTACTGAATAAGTCATTTTTTATATTATTAAGATAATACCAAACAGTCGTGTATAACTAACCAAATAAGTTATAAACCTCGTTATCCCAGATATATTTATTCTTTTATAGTTTTTTTTATGAAAGGGAAAAGGTAAGCCCAAATGGGCTAGAAAGCAAACCAGCCCAAATATGGATTCAATACTTTTCAGTCCAAGAGAAAAGCCCAATTCGCTAGCAGCCCACTCCGATGTCAATGTCTTAGACTCCACCTGTTCTCCGCCTGCCACCGTCCACCGACGTTTCTAGCTCCACGCGCCACCTCATCACCCTCTTCAACTGCCACGTTCGAATTCGGAATTCTAACCTAACCGATAAATGACTTTAAAATTCATCGATCATCCATCGTTATTCATATTTTTGTTCGTTAAGCAGAATGGAGATAATCAATGAACGAATGAACAACGGTGATCGCAGTGGTAATCTGGTTTTTGATATATATCCTCTCAGTAGTTATTACTTCAGTTCAAAACCTGCTTTATCATTTAAGGAAGAAACCTTGGCCGATCGTGCACGACGTTTGAAATCCAAGTAGGTGATGTTATGTATTCGAGTGAAATGAACGATTGTATATCATTATTGCTTATTTCTGAAATTGATTTTCATTTTAATGTTCAGTTATGATGCTCATGGGATGAGGACTTGTGTTGAGGCCGTGATTTTGGTAAGATTTACGAATCTGAATATTTACCAATTACCATTCGAAATTTGACTCTTATCTTCTGATGTCCTTCTGATAATTGAAATTTAAACTGTACAAACTAGTCTGAATTCGATCTTAGGCTTGATTTTATGCTTACACTGTGTTCTTCCATAGATCGCACTTAAGAGATGAACTTTGGTTTAGGTTGCTGGTTTTGATTTTAACATATTGTGCTCAAATTTCACAAACATGTGTCTTCGCCTTTGAAGTGAATGCGATCTTCTGGCTCATGTTCATACAATTGGCGATTTGGATGAACAAACTAAACAAATTAGTTTGAAAAAGATCATAATCTTGACTACATTTATATATTCTATGAGTTTCGTATTTCACATCATATTTGAGCAAGTACCACATCTTTTTTGGTTAAATTTTAGCTGCAATTAAGAATTGTCAACCTGAATTTGCATTCAACTGATGCAGGTGAGTTTGAGATCATCTTACATGTTTCTGTTTTCTTTTCTGAACTGCTTAATCAGGTTGAACTTTTCAAGCATCCGCATTTGTTGTTGCTTCAAGCAAAAAACTGCATCTATAAGCTTCCTGGTGGCCGGTTAAGACCAGGCGAATCAGGTAAGAAACAATCTTCTTTATAAAATTACTGGTTTCTGGAACGTGTTGTGTCCGTATATATTAGTTCATTGAAGATTCACAAATTGTGTACTCTGTAGATGTCGATGGCTTAAAACGTAAGCTCTCCAGCAAGCTATCTGCTGATGAAGATTACTACCAAACCCAATGGGAGGTATATATAGTTTCATGTTGGATTTTCTGTCTATATTTGATTCTAAAATACGCGAATGCACTAATTTATCGTTTCTTTAGGTTGGTGAATGCATTGGAACATGGTGGAAATCAGACTCTGAAACACTACCTTACCCATATTTGCCTTCAAGTGGCAAGAACCCGAAGGTAATTTTCTTGACTTTTGTTGGAGTCCCACGTCGGCCAGATGTAGACCATTTCTCTTTGAATATCCCCTTTGGAGAGTAATATGATGAAGTTCCACGTATTTTCACAACTATCTTGTTGGACTTTTCAAGAGGTCATGATGATGGAAATATCTCCCTTATCTTCGTATATATGCAGGAGTGTACTAAGCTCTACCTTGTGAAGTTGCCATCAAGTCGGGACTTTATTGTGCCGAAAAATCTCAAGTTACTAGCTGTTCCAATGTGCCAGCTTCACGAAAGTCGCAAGGTATGCTTCGTTCTTTTTGACAACCGGAAGCCGAGTTTGACATGCCTAAAATGGTTTTGAGGGTTAGTCCCTTCGATCCGTTTGTTATTATGATTTTGGAAATGGGTAGATCTTTTAGCATTGAATTATGACATTGATACCCAAGGACCAAACTGATATATTAGGGAGGGGTCATTCTACCGTGTAACTGCCTGTGCCGGCGTGCGCACCAAACCGTGCGGTTTAGAACTTTTGTGGTATGTGTGATAAACTTTCTATACCGTATTTTGCGGTTTTCAATTACAAAACCGGGGTTCAAACCGTGTTGTCATTTTTCATTTGTATTGCATTGACTATGAAACTTTGTGGTGCGGTACTTTGCGGTTTGAGGCATATAAGATTTGGTTTGCTGTTTGGAAAAAAGCTCAAACCGCATATACATTTTAGTTTGCAGTTTCGACTCAAAACCCCACCATATCATGAAACACCCCTTGCCAAGTATGTAAAGTTACAAAAAGTATCAAAAATCCTGAGGCATATCGATGTCATTATTCTCTGGATATCGCAAGTTTAAACTAATTTTTCTCTCTTCAATTCGATATATGGGCTTTGATGAATGTGTTGCTGTGATTTGCAGACCTACGGATCGATAATATCAGGGATTCCGCAGCTACTTTCAAGGTTCTCCATAAACATGGTAGGTTCTTAGAATACCACATCCGATTCATGGAAGCAACACGAGATCGAAATCAAATAAAAAAAAAACCCAACGTAAATCTTTATCATGTGAAAGTTTCTAGTTTCTAGTTTCGTCTCTCGATAGATATACATAAACATAGCATTCTATACATCTTTTGCACATAATATAGTCCAAGTAAGAGTTGTTATAAATGGAATAATAGGAGATTTGACAAGTTCAATTAGGAACACAAGCTGTAAGTAGTATACGATTTGTGACACCTTGAGTTTGCTTCATGTCGGTATGAACCTTGTTATATATATAGTCTTCATAGTAAGATTTGTCCGATATAGAAAAAATAGTGGATTCTTACTTGGTTTGGTGAGCTATATATATGTATGCAATTTAGGCTTATCACTTGTCCCACATTGGAAGAGTGATAAACTTTTTCTTAGGCATTGTTTGGCAAAAAAAAAAAAAACTAACTTTTTTTTTACATGTTTGGATGGCCATAAACTAGCTTATAAGCTAGCTTATTGAAAAGCTACTCGTAGTAGAGTTTTGAAAAACTAGTTTATCAGCTACCAGCTAGCTTGTCAGTTAGTTTGCCAAACATAGCCTTAGTTTATAATCCTTAAACAACTTGTAGAGTTGTTTAAGAGATTAAATGAACTATGAGAATTTGGCCTTGTTGAGTGGATTTTACACATACATTTTTTAGTGCTTGTAAATAGTGTAGAATGCGGGTTTCATGCGACTTAGGTCTCCCCAAACTCGCATTCTCTTCTGTTTGTCGTGAAACCAGTGTCTAATGCGACCTCCATGCGACCTAACCCGCACCAAAGTCGCATTGATCACTGGTGGCGATTTTCTGACCGTTTTTGACAGGTTTTCTGTTAAAATTTGATTTTGGATAATGTTTTGAAGGTAGTTAACCTTATCCAAATCAGTTGTATGCTAAAACCTATATATATGTGGTATAATTCCATCAATTTTATAATCTTAATCCTCTCTTGATTCTCCTCTTCAATTTTCTGCATAATATGTTCTTTGAGAATAAGTTTTGTTGTTAAACTTATTTCTATTGATTAGTTGATTTCTCGGGGTGTAATAGCCAAAAACCCAAACAACCTTCATAGTGAGGGCTAATAATATCCTAAGGAGAGCGATCATATCACGTTCTAATCGATTGCTTTCTACATCTTTTCTTTCAATTTGCATACCTTATCTAACAAACCTTGGTCTTGGTTTGGGTACGGTTTTGGCATTTCCATACAAAACATGTGTACGTGAGTTTATGTGTTATGTAAATAAATATCGTGCCGATTCTGTTGGGATTTTTATACCAGAACACGAGACACACAAGGACCCAAAACGGATCTCCGAATGATATATGATATCAACCCACAATAATAACAAACATTCAACACAACAACAATGTAACGACATAAGTATAGTCATTCTCCCGATAAAATGAAAGATTACAATTCACAATCACAAGCTTCCCAAAGTGTTTGATTAAATATAAAAATATTTAGGGGTGGTTTGTTTTTTTTTTCTAAAAACCTCTTAATTGCTCTTAAGTCTGAACCATTCAGATATTTTTACACACCACCTCTTATTAATCATAACTAAAATAAGAATTCAGACTTTAGACCTCTTAAAAAACAAACGACACCTTAGACATCTCAAAACAAGCATTGAATAAATAGTTTATCCCCGTCTATGGCTCTACGCGACTTCCATCTGCACGTACGCGATCTAAACTCGCATAGAATTAGACATCACAAGTACAAGCTACTTTATATATATATAAAGTTATAAACACCAACTATTGACCTATAAACAACTTTCAACCATCTAACCATTTCTTAATACATAAGAAGCCATCTAACCATTTCTTAATACATAAGAAGATTTGGGCTGTTTGGTTCAAGTGAGGAATGTAAATGAGAATGAAAATGAATTTTCATTCCTCTCGGTTTAATTTGGAATGAAAATTTAGGCTTCTGGAGGAATGAACTCATTATATATTATATACAGATTCTTTTATTACTGTTTAATACCTCTAACCAAACATCCCTTAATTTATCTCTTGTACTATACGACATAGCGAAGATTGCCGAAAGTTTAGCGAAGCTCCATTGCTTCGCCCCAGTGTCCAATCGACGACCTTTCAAATAGCGTAATTGTGTGATGAGTATCATATAAATTCAACAAATACGGTTAATTTTAGAAAGAAAATGAATTAGAAGGATCTCTTGGATGAAGTCAAAAGGTGTATAAATCAAAATTATTAATTACAAATCGAGACATATGAAGTCAAAAGGTGTTTAAATCAAATTATTAATTACAAATCAAGACACGTTCGGCCGGCGGTTAGACCGACCAACAATATTTTTTTGAATTTCTATAAATAATTGTAATATATCTAGTATGATTATAAAACTATAAAATAAATAAGGGCAATAATATAATTTGTTTTTGATAACGTGCTTTAAGATCTATTTTAAACATTTGGATATACACCTTAACGTTGTCCTTATTCTAAGAACCCTTAGGAATTGTTTAAAGAAGTCAGAGACAAATTATGACTTATCGGTAGTAAAATATAGTTGAAATCAGTCAAGTTTTAAGTAAATACGTCAAAATTACTATTTGACATGATTATTAGTTTATTTAATTGCTTAGACATAAATGTTCTATACAAGAGCCTTGCTTGTATGCTTATTTTAGCTAAAAACACATGATATGTTTAAACAATTAGTCTTTTTTATAGTAAGTTGGTAATAAAAAAACAAAACTAAAAGTATATAAAATTAAGATATCATAAAATAAACTTCACAAAAATTAAAAAGAACAAACAAAAAACCAGTAAAACGATATTGTTTTTGTCTAGTGCTTTACACAAGATTCGTAATGCATTGCTTTAAATATAAAAAGACTTTATAGTAAATTATATAACTTTTATTTATCTGATAAGTTTTTAAGTTAAAAATTGGCATGAAATAATAATTTAAACCATTATTTATTGGTAGATTTTAATAAGTATTCATTTTTATTATAACTTATTTAATTATAATAATTTAGGATAAATCATAATATTAAAAAAATGAAAATGCAAATGGAAAATTAATTGTTTTATTTAAACCCAATTTTGACCACAATCTATTTATTGATTCGTATACTTTCATTTAATTATCTAATTAGTTACAAAAATGTCACACTACTAAACAAACAGCCTTTTCCGGCGGCGGTTTTCGGCGGATTTCCGACGGTTTTCCGACGGAAGTCACCATGGTCAAACTTCGTTGACTTTCGCCGGAAATCCACCGAAAATTATTTTTAAAATTATTTAAAAAAATAATAATAAAATTTCCGGCGGATTTCCGGCGGATTTTATTTAATTAATTTAATTAATTAATGTCCGCCGAAAATCCGTCGAAAACAGTAAAAAAAATTATATATTTATTTTTTTAGAAAACTTTAAAAAATAATAATAAAAAAATTATATATTCCGCCGAAAATCCGCCGAAAACCACAAAAATTTAAAATATTTATTTATTTCTTAGAAAACTTTTAAAAAAATAATTAAAAAATTTTTGATTCCGCCGAAAACGCTAGAATTTTTAAATATTTTTTTATTTCTTAAAAAAATAATAAATTTTTTTTTATTCCGCCGAAAACGCTAATATTTTTAAATATTTATTTAATTCTTAGAATTTTTTAAAAAAATAATAAAAAAAAAATTTATTCCGCCGAAAACGCTAATATTTTTAAATATTTATTTAATTCTTAGAATTTTTTAAAAAAATAATAAAAAAATTTTGATTCCGCCGAAAACGCTAATTTTTTTAAATATTTATTTAATTCTTAGAAATTTTTAAGAAACTAATAAAAAAATTTGATTCCGTCGAAAATCCGCCGAAAACGATAAAATTTTTAAATAATTATTTAAAAATTTTAAAAAATAATAAATAAAAAATTGATTCCGCCGAAAACGCTAAATTTTTTAAATATTTATTTAATTCTTAGAAATTTTTTAAAAAATTGTAAGCAGTTTTGATTCCGCCGAAAACGATAAATTTTTTAAATATTTATCTATTTCTTAGAAAAATTTTATAAAAAAAAATAAAAAATTTTGATTCCGCCGAAAACGCTAAAATTTTTAAATATTTATTTATTCCTTAGAAAATTTTACCACTTGGTCTTTAACTGATCCGTTTGGGCTTTAACGTACCCAGTAGGGCTTTAATTGGTATAGTTGAGCTTTAATCGACCCGGTTGAGCTATAACGGTTCCGGTTGGGCTTTAACGTTCCCAGTTGAGCTTTAATGGATATAGTTGGTCTTTAACGTATCTAGTTGGGCTTTAATGGATCCAGTTGGGCTTTGACGTACCCAGTGGGTTTTAACGGATCCAATTGATCTTTAATGGATCCCGTTGGCCTTTAATGGATCCGATTGGGCTTTAACAGATCTGGTTGGGCTTTAACGGATCCAGTTGGTCTTTAATGTACCCATTTAGGATTTGACGTTCCCAATTGGGCTATAACGTATCCAGTTAGTATTTAAATGATCCATTTAGTCTTTAATGGATTTAGTCAGGCTTTAACAGATCCAGTTGGGTTTTAACGTACATAGTTGGGCTTTAACGTACCTATTTGGGCTTTAACAGATCCAGTTGGGTTTTAACGTACATAGTTGGGCTTTAACGTACCTATTTGGGCTTTAACAGATCCAGTTGGGTTTTAACGTACATAGTTGGGCTTTAACGTACCTATTTGGGCTTTAACAGATCTAGTTGAGTTTTAATGGATCCAGTTGTTCTTTAACGTACCCACATGATTTGCAAGTTATATTCATAACTTGGTCTGTGTGAATTTGATCGGTTTCATCGGGTTCGTCGGGTTTTTTAGCAGCCCCAAGTGTGAGTGGCAAACATACTCTAAAGTTAATCTTGTGCATTTAGGGTCTTTATGAAAGTAGCCTAATATGTGCATTTAGGGCCTTTATGCGCACAAACCCAACCTTACATGTTCTATATGCATTGTTTTGATTTGTAGCTATGTCGACTAACACCAATAGAGGATGGATGTATAAACGAGTAAATAGGACTGGTGAAATAAATCTTGTTTTCGGTGTTGAGGTTGAAAGATTTTTGGATTTTGCTGTCACCAATGAGAAATCTAGGCTACCGAGTGGAGCATACGACGGGGTTGAAATATTTATAAAATGTCCTTGTAAGAAATGTCTTCTTCTTAAGTATAAAACGCGAGAGGCAGTTCATTTAGATTTATTAAGAAAAGGATTCATGCTTTCTTATACTCACTGGTATGCACACGGAGAAATAGCACCATTAGTTCAACCACCACAGCAAACAATAATAGACGATGATTATAATGAGTTTGATGGTGTTCAACAAATGGTGATGGACCAAAATATTCCCGGTACTTCAAGTACGTGGGAGGAGCAAGAACCGAATCTACATGCACGCCATTTCTATGAGATGTTACAAGCTGCGGACCAGCCGTTGTGGGAGGGGTGCCAGAGATTTTCGAAGTTAGAGGCAGCGTCAAGGTTTTTGAATTGGAAGGCAGATTGCAATGTACCAGAGACAACCTACAATCGTAACATTGCTATGGTGAAAGAAATGCTACCTGACGGTGAACAATTGGTTGGAAGTTTTTATGAGACAAAGAAGATGTTGAAGCAACTCAATCTTCCGAAAGAGAAGATCCATGCTTGCAAAAAACATTGCATGCTATTCTATAAGGAATATGCTGATGATGACAGTTGTCGAGTGTGTGGGGAGACTCGTTACAAGACAACTGGCCGAAATAATAAGGTGTCTCAGTTGGTGTTGACGTATTTGCCGGTTACATAAAGATTACAACGATTGTATATGTGTAAGAAAACAACAAATGAGATGACTTGGCACCGTGAACATCAAACTCAGTCGGGAAAGATGGTACATCCGAGTGATTGGGAGGCTTGGAAACATTTCGATAGGCTACATCCTGATTTTGCTCAAGAGATCGGGAATGTTCGTCTGGGCTTATGTACAGATGGTTTCAACCCCAATAACTCGAACTCAAATCCGTATTCACTATGGCCCGTCTTTCTTGCAAACTACAATCTACCGCCTTGGATGTGCATTAAGGAGTACTATGTCCACCTCGCCTTGCTAATTCCTGGCAAGAAGAGTCCCGGACAGAACTTGGATGTATTTCTTCGACCCTTGATCGATGAGTTGAAGACGTTATTCTTCGAGGGTATCCATACCTATGATGCTTTTCGTAGGACGAATTTTACAATGAGGGCAATACTGTTGTGGACGGTTAGTGACTTCCCTGCTTATGCTATGCTTTCTGGTTGGAGCACGCATGGAAGGTTAACTTGTCCATATTGTATGGGTAATGCATGTGCATTCCAGTTACGAAGCGGAGGGAAGTCGTGTTGGTTTGATTGTCACCGCAAGTTTCTACCACAGAGACACACGTTCAGGCGTGACAGAAAGCAATTTCGTAAGGGACATACCGAAAAAGTTGTTCCACCCTTGGTGCCAACCGGGCAACAAATATGGAATCAAGTGTCTAGCCTTCCTACGGTTTATGATGGCGTCCCACACGGGTCAAGACACTACAGAAAGCCTGTGGGTTTGGGGGTAACACACAATTGGGTAAAGCGGAGCATTTTCTGGGAACTGCTGTATTGGCACACTTTGTTGATACGACACAACCTGGATGTAATGCATATTGAGAAGAATGTGTTTGATAATATGCTTCACACGATTATGGACACACCAAAATTAAAGGACAACATCAAGGCAAGGAAAGACATAGAAAAATATTGCAATCGACCCGAGTTGCATGTAAGGGCGGAACGAAATAAAATATTTAAACCAAAAGATTCATACACTTTGAACAAAGGGCAAGTACGAAAGGTGGGTGAATGGTTGAAGAAGTTGAAATTTCCAGACGGCTATGCTTCCAACATAGGGTCGTTAGTAAACCTTGAGGATGGTAGTTTCTATGGTTTCAAGAGTCATGATTGTCACGTGTTCATGCAAAGGTTGCTCCCTATTGCTATTAAAGGGATGGTACCGACCCAGATATGGGATGCTATCACTGAGTTGTGCACATTCTTTCGTGCAATATGCTCCAAGGTGTTACATGTTGAGGATTTGATTCAATTGAAGACAAGTATAGTTGAAACGATATGCAAGTTGGAAAGAGTCTTTCCACCTGGGTTCTTTGATTCCATGGAACACCTTGTGGTACATCTGGCACAAGAGGCACTAGTTGGGGGTCCGGTTCAATACAGATGGATGTATCTCTACGAGAGACGTCTAGGGTCCTTGAAAAGGACAGTGAGAAACAGAGCAAGGGTAGAAGGGTCGATTGTGGAGTCATATTTGGTGAACGAACTATCTACCTATTGCGCGTTGTATTTTGAACCAACGGTGGAGACGCGGCTAAACCGTGAGCCTCGAAATTTTGCCCCCGAATGTGAGTCTTCCGACCAACGCTTAAGCATATTTAAAACCCCCTGTCGTCCATTATACGATAAGGCCAGAAGACATTGCCAGCTAGCAGAGGTAGATATGCACAAAGCTCACACATATATCTTGCTTAATTGTGAAGAAGTATTTCCTTTCATAACCATTTTTAATGATTGTATTAAACGTTCGGAGCCGTATATCGATGAAGAGGGGCTCGACAAACGTAGAGGTGAGTAATTTGTTGATTGGTTTGAGAGCTATGTAAGTATACATATGAACTTTTATTCATCATCATTTATATGTACTTAATATAATATTACAAATGAAATAATGTCTTATAATATAGGTTATGACTTCTTCCGAACCCTCAATCGACCACTTGAAAGTTTTGGCCCAAAGACCGCTACGATGGGCTTGGACACACCCGGTTTTTTTTGTAAATGGTTACAAGTTCCACACTCAAACTCATGGTAGGAATCACACCACACATAATAGTGGAGTTTGCGTGAGAGGCTCTTGTTACTCAGAGTATGATGCAGACTACTATGGATTGTTGGATGAAGTGCTAGAGATAGAATACCATGGGTATAGACTCGGTCGATGTGTTGTCCCAATATTCAAATGCACATGGTTTGATACAGTTAACGACGTCCGAGTTCACCCAAAGCATAATCTCATGGACGTCAAACACAGATCAAGACTTCGTTCAGACGATCCTTTTATCCTAGCGTCACAATCTGAACAAGTCTACTATGTACCATATCCATCGAATGAATTAAAAGATTGGTGGTATGTGGTGAAGACAAAGCCTAGATGGGTCTATGAGTTGGCATCATCTACACAGGAAGTACCGGCCAACGAAAATGTGGATGGGGAACAGTTTTTCCAAGAAGATGATATAATTGCACCCATAGGGGGAAACGAAGACGTGGATGAACCCATCCGTCTTGTCACAGAGGGAGAAGACATCGAGGTTGCAAATGATGGTCGCGACAACTGGGATGTTGACGAGAGTGGTGATGAAGAGGAAGAGTTCCAAGACTCGGATAGTGACTCTGATGAAGAAGAAATTGACTCGTCTGATGACTCCTCATATGATTAATTAGTATTTTAATCTTAGGCTTACTAAACTTTGTGTACTTAGGGCCTTTATGTGTATCTCTAGCATATGCCATATGTTTGTGTATGTAATATGTTTGTGTATCTCTAGCATATGTAATATGATTTTGTACTTAGGGACTTTATGTGCACAAACCGAACCTTATATGTTCTATATGCATGGTTTGAATTATTGAATTCTTGTTGTATGCTTTCTAATGTTGCTTTGTAGACAATGCCACGTACGCGTGTTACTGGGACCGGATGAGGTACCCCTAGTCGAGCAGGAGCCTCTAGTAGCGACTCGGCACAACCAGACGATGGGGCGTCTGGTAATGTCCGTGGCATCTCTGTTCCGGAGCAGCTCCCGTCACATAGGATAGCGCTAGCACCTCGTGATGCTGACTGTTACGAGTAAATTCATTTCTATTAACTTGTTCATTATATTATATGAATTGTTATTTGTATGGATATTAATTCAATTCCTTATGTAGTTGGAACGTACAAGAGGCGAGTCGAATGGCCACCCGGGTAAACCGAGGCTTCTTTACCGAGCCATGGCTTAGTTGGTCTCACATCCCTATGTCCCAGAGGGACAGGATGTTTGAGCGTTTTCAGGTTCGGGTTGGATATTTAAATAATTATATATTTAATAGTTTTATTTTCAACTTAAGAATAACTAAACTTTTACGTACAGAACCACTACATGTGGGACCCATCGTTGGACGTCCGAATGCGAGATATCTGGGAGAGAAAGTGTTCGAAACAATATAACAACAACCTAAGTGCCGCCCGAAACAGAGCCGCCAGGATGTCCACAAACAATGGCCATCCCTATGATCAGAACGACCCCAACCGAGATATGAACTTGTTGAAGCCATACCCTCCAGGTTGGATCGTCCCGGCTAAATGGAACGTGATGATCGATGGATGGAACAACCCTCATTGGATGACAGTTTCTGTGGGTTTGCGTAAGAACCGGTATACGGAAGTGGATGGCGACATATCCAAGCACTGCAATGGATCAATCACGTTCGGAGAGACATCGGCTCGTTTGGTAGGACCTTAAATTGTTATAATTAACCATTGCTTGTTATTTAATATGTTATAATTAACACATGTTTGTATTATTTTCCCTTTGCAGACTAGACAAAAGGGTGTGCCACCGACGGGTTTGGAGCTCTTCGATGCGACCCACAAGACTAGACCAAAGAAGCGGTCGGGTTCGGATACCACGTCTTCATCCGGGGATTATGTGACTACGAGGTGTAGCCGGGTTGCGGTAAGTATTTAGCACAATACTTTAGAATATCTATATATATTTCGTGTTTATATATCTATCTAGTTTGGGTTGCCATTTGTTGGGCAAACATTAGGATTTTTATACCGTATGACTTTATCTTAATGTGTATATATGTATATATCTATCTAGTTTGGGTTGCCATTTGTTGGGCAAACATTAGGATTTTTATACCGTATTAACATTGGGTTTCAAGTAGCCCAATATGTGCATTTAGGGCCTTTATGCGCACAAACCCAACCTTACATGTTCTATATGCATGGTTTGGGTTTCAAGTAGCCTAATATGTGCATTTAGGGCCTTTATGCGCACAAACCCAACCTTACATGTTCTATATGCATGGTTTGGGTTTCAAGTAGCCTAATATGTGCATTTAGGGCCTTTATGCGCACAAACCCAACCTTAGATGTTATATATGCATTGTTTTGGTTTCAAGTAGCCTAATATGTGCATTTAGGGCCTTTATGCGCACAAACCCAACCTTACATGTTCTATATACAGGGTTTGGATTTCAAGTAGCCTAATAGGGGCATTTAGGGCCTTTATGCGCACAAACCCAACCTTACATGTTCTATATGCATGGTTTGGATTTCAAGTAGCCCAATATGTACATTTAGGGCCTTTATCCGCACAAACCCAACCTTACATGTTCTATATGCATGGTTTGGGTTTCAAGTAGCCCAATATGTGCATTTAGGGCCTTTATGCGCACAAACCCAACCTTACATGTTCTATATGCATTGTTTGGGTTTCAAGTAGCCTAATATGTATATTTAGGGTCTTTATGCGCACAAACCCAACCTTACATGTTCTATATGCATGGTTTGGGTTTCAAGTAGCCTAATATGTGCATTTAGGGCCTTTATGCGCACAAACCCAACCTTACATGTTATATATGCATTGTTTTGGTTTCAAGTAGCCTAATATGTGCATTTAGGGCCTTTATGCGCACAAACCCAACCTTAAATGTTATATATGCATTGTTTTGGTTTCAAGTAGCCTAATATGTGCATTTAGGGCTTTTATGCGCACAAACCCAACCTTACATGTTCTATATACAGGGTTTGGGTTTCAAGTAGCCTAATAGGGGCATTTAGGGCCTTTATGCGCACAAACCCAACCTTACATGTTCTATATGCATGGTTTGGGTTTCAAGTAGCCCAATATGTACATTTAGGGCCTTTATGCGCACAAACCCAACCTTACATGTTCTGTATGCATGGTTTGGGTTTCAAGTAGCCCAATATGTGCATTTAGGGCCTTTATGCGCACAAACCCAACCTTACATGTTCTATATGCATGGTTTGGGTTTCAAGTAGCCCAATATGTGCATTTAGGGCCTTTATGCGGGCCTTTATGCGCACAAACCCAACCTTACATGTTCTATATGCATGGTTTGGGTTTCAAGTAGCCCAATATGTGCATTTAGGGCCTTTATGCGCACAAACCCAACCTTACATGTTCTATATGCATTGTTTGGGTTTCAAGTAGCCCAATATGTGCATTTAGGGCCTTTATGCGCACAAACCCAACCTTACATGTTCTATATGCATTGTTTTGGTTTCAAGTAGCCTAATAGGGGCATTTAGGGCCTTTATGCGCACAAACCCAACCTTAGATGTTATATATGCATTGTTTTGGTTTCAAGTAGCCTAATAGGGGCATTTAGGGCCTTTATGCGCACAAACCTAACCTTACATGTTATATATGCATTGTTTTGGTTTCAAGTAGCCTAATATGTGCATTTAGGGCCTTTATACGCACAAACCCAACCTTACATGTTATATATGCATTGTTTTGGTTTCAAGTACCTTAATATGTGCATTTAGGGCCTTTATGCGCACAAACCCACCCTTACATGTTCTATATACAGGGTTTGGGTTTCAAGTAGCCCAATAGGTTTGTCCCATTTACAGTCGTTATGCTGTCGAAATTGACTTGTATGTATTTTGTAAAAACCACAGGGTGGGTATTCGACCAGTGTCACCCAGAGGTATGGCGATGATACCAGCCAGCATCCGACTTTTGATACCGAGTTGTGGCAGGAGGTTTCTGGGGGAGTGAAGAAAGGTCGTACGTTTGGGTTCGGGTACCACAAAGATCCCAACGCGATCTTGAGTGGGACATCCTCGGGTGGTGCTTCTTCTTCTTCTTCCCGACAGGTGCGTACCACATTTCATTATATGAGCTTTAACAATTTATTTTATAATTCATGTTAAACTTCTTCTAATGTCTTTTTATTTTATTTTATAGGAAATTGAGGATTTAAAGACCCAAATTCAGGAGTTGAAGGAGCGGGAAGAGAGACGTGATGCCCAGTACGAGCATATGTGTGAATTGATAAAGCGTTTCTGTCCTTCCCTGTAACACCCTGAATTTTGGGATTGGGTGAGAAGTTGACCTTTACCCAAAGTTCAAGGGGGTATTCTGTAACTTGGGCTATATAAATACAAATCAAATTAGATATTTTGATTTATATCACAAATATCAGTTCTTGGTTTTGAGAAGTCAGAGAGAAAGGAAGAGTGCAGGAGAAGCTTTGTTTTTGGGTCGATCGTTTCGGGCAAATCGAGGTACGAATCTAGCTTAATGCTTTGATTTGAATGCTTTTAGCCGTGTAGAATCTCGTTATGAAGATTTTGAACCGTTCCATTTTGAGATCTGAGTATTTCTCATTTGGATCTGGGTTGAATCTGGGTTCTGCATCGTACTGTTCTTGATGAACAAGACGATCGGATGGGCAAAGGACCGATGGTCGTTCGACCGGTAGTCCTTTGACCCGATGAGCGTTCGACCGAATGAGTGAAGGACCGGACGAATGCTTTCGACCGGTGCCCTTCGACCGGAGATGGTTCGATCGGGGGGTTGCGCCCGACCGGAGGTCGTTCGACCGGTGTTGTTGTAGACCGGAGTTGTCCTTTGACCGGTTTAGGTTCTGTTAAGTTGTTAGCTTCTGTGTCTTTGAGTCCTATTCAAGTAACGAGAGGTTTATCTGTATTTCGACTTACCGATTCTTTCGGTGTTATCATAGGTAGCGCTCGTTAAGAAGAAGGAAACAGAGGTGAGTTCCTACTATCATTTTAAACTGTATACATATCAAAAGTTACCTTTTTGATCTTATCTTATTTTAAAAGTAAAATGATGTTTTACCTGTGCGTTTATGCGAAAGAAATATTCAAAGGAACTTCTTTTAAATGATTTTCATTTTTACCAGAAGTTGAACTAGGAATAGCATTTTGTTTATAAAAATGTGTTTGTAACCATATGTTTATTTATGGTTGGTCACATACGTTGTTGTGACGAGTCCTTACCATTACTAGTGGATCCCTAGGTTTTGGAGTAGACTGTTTTGTTGGGATGTTACATTCCCCAAATTTGTAGCTATGGATCACATGTTCCTCGGGGGCAACTTGGTACGGTTATGTGAGGCCGGATACTAGCCATGGTTCATGGTGATCCTAGCGAAGGAGTATACCTTGGTTTTGCGCTTGGGGCTTGATCTCACGTTGAAGCACGGACTTTGTGATTCGTATCCGCGGATTCCAATTGGTTTAGCTCGTAACTCGGATTTGTGGTCTACTTTGTGTTACACCACTATCCTTGGTAAAATGGTCCTTTTATCACCGTTTAAGAGTTTTGGACCGAAGAGGCCCGGTTGTGGCGAAATGTTATCTTTACGAATTAAACCTTTATGGAAAGATTTCGTATGATACTGATGTTTATATCTTTCGAGTTTTATAAACTGTATGTTCTCACCAGGCTTTATAGTCTGACACTTTTTTTCAAATGATGTGTATAACAGGTTTCCATTAGCGGTGGGTGCCGGGGTTTTTGGGGAGACGAGTTTTGAGTCTCGGGGTTTTGGAGATGTTTTAAGTATTGTTGCTGGGCATTGTTAAGTCCCATTCTTTTGATGAAATCCTTGTATAGGATTGTATAGTCTTAAGGACTAATCCCATTTATGGGAAGTTAATGGAATTGCTTACGTCATATTGCCAGATTTCCAGGTTTTAATTTACTCTGATTTTTGAGGTGTTACATTCCCAGCCAGAGACACCGCCACCGCCACCGTCACCCATGTGATGAGCTGTTTAATATTTGAAAATTTGGAATGTATTTTGGAACAACACTTTAACACTTGAACAATGTATTTTATGTTTTTGTTGTGTTTTATGTTTATTTATAGTTTTGGCAGTTTTTACAGCTTTTAGCAGGTTTTTACTGTTTTTAGCAGGTTATAAAGCAGGGTTTTTAATGAAAAAAAACTGGTTTTTCCTGTTGTTGATTTTTAAAATTTTCGGCGGATTTTCGACGGAATATTCCGCCAAAATAAATAAATAAATATATATATATAAATAATTTTCGGCGGAATATTCCGCCGAAAATCCGCCAAAACTTTTTCACCGAAATATGTTTTTTAAATTAATTAAAAATTAATATTAAAAATTTCGGCGGAATATTCCGCCGAAAATGTTTATTTTTTTTATTTAATTAATCGACTTATTTAAAAATTAAAAAAAATTCGGAAAAGTTTCCGGCGGAAAAATCCGCCGAAAACACAAAATCCGCCGAAAAACTTTTTTTGCGGCGCCCCTGATTCCGTCTGGCCAAATCCGCCGAAACAGTGATTTTCCGGCGGATTTTGGCCGTCGGAAATGCCGTTTTTTTTTTGTAGTGTCACATTGAAATTATGTCATTAATTAAATTAAATATCATGTTTTATTATCCTCTATTTTTTAAAATTCTCTTTTAAACCCATTCCTACATATAAAAATTATAGTAGGTTAAGATTATTAATGAAAAAATAAAACATGTAATAAATTTTAACACTCATTCAATGTGGATATGCATTATGTGTAAAGTTGATGTCAATAATGAGAAATTATTAATATCTAAATTATTGCTTCAACACATTTAAAAAATGTTTTTATTTATTTCCATAAGAATATAAATTATAGGTTAGGTTCATGTTAGTTTTAATGAATGGCATGCCAATATGAAAAATCAAATGTGTTACAATTATTTGATTGGTATTTATTTTGAGGCAGGGTTGTTAACTTTGTTGTAAGGTACATGTTAATTCTATAAACATGGTTGTCTCTTTATTATCATTGTATGATTGACTTTAATTAGTCTCGAAATCAACTGACAATCCTTTAACAGAATTCTAATTCTTAATAAATGATATTAATAAAAGCATAAGAACATAAAATTGATTAATTCCGTCTTATAAATTATGCTTTTAAAATTACGGTTTTTGTTCCTATAATTTATTGTTGTTTTCATCCCTAAGACTAATTAATTCCATCAGTGAGATTTACTGTTAAATATGAGAGACAAAAATGACAACAAATTGTAAACCATAAAACGAGAAAATCAATGAATTATAAACCACAGAAATAGAAAACTATAAGTTCTAAACACAAGTTTTATAATTTTTTCGAATATGTATTAGTTTTTATTTCTTACTTAAATGTAAGCTTACAATGGATGTGAAAGTCCAAATGTTTGACTTTATGTTAATCATGATCTTAATTATAATTAAGATGAAATACATTTATTTATATTATAATTAATAAAAAGCCTCATTGTTTACATTTTCTTGTAAAAAGCTGATATTGCACCAAATAAAAACAATTAAAATGTTTAGATATACTTATATTTTTTATTTTCTTTCAAAAACATCCTCCAATTCATTTTCTTTTCCATTCATTTAGAAGTTTTTTCCTCTTCAATTTTATATTTTTCTAACTTTTTATATCAGTTAATTTATCAACCAATTTATAAATCAACAATTAATATAATTGCTTGGTTCATAACTATATAAGTTATTAGTTAATTTACCAAATACAATCTGAAATTTGCTTGCATACATTATTAGATATGTATCTTATATTTTCTTCCTTTTCTTTTAAATTTAGAGTTTTCTTCATTTTTTGCTCCATTTTTTCTTTATTTAGAAAAGTTTAGTATATTTGATGGAGTAAGTTTTTTCCTAACTCTTCAAAATTGCTAAAAAAAACATAGTTGTTGGACATCATTACCATTAGAGCATCTCCAAGAGCTTTTCTATGAATCAAAAGTGAAAATCTCTAAAAAATATTACATTCAACTCTAACAGATTTGCTATTCTAGAAATTTTAAAACAACTTATATTATTGTAATATTCTCTAATTTATCATCCCAATACATTTAAAAAAAAAAAAAACTTAATATAAAATGATAAAAGCTAAGGGGCTTTTTGGCAGTTGCTGAATGATTAAGTGACCAGAATGGTTAAGAGGCTCTTATGATATAGTGTAAAATGAAATACGGTTGTTTGCCAATTGTTTGGATTAAAATCAGGGCTCTTAATGGTTAAGGGAGGGTCAGAATACAAAATCATTCAGAGGGTTTTGGAACCATTAAGAGGCAGACAATTTTTTTGCCAAACAAGATTCACCTCTTAACGGTTCAGAGGTTGTCTCTTAATAGAACCATTAAAGGATAAACAAACACCTCCTAAATCTCATTGGTGGGAATGAATAAAATAATCATTTCTCTCTCCTACCATCAAGTTTTAGAAAGTTCTCTATATTTAGGCTATGTTTGGCAAACTAGCTGATAAGCTAGCTTTTCAAAACGCTACTATGAGTAGCTTTTCAATAAGCTAGTTTTTGGTCATCCAAACACGTACAATTTTTTTTTTTTGCCAAACAATGCCTTAGAGATTTTTTCATGTTTTTCTATTATAACAAACAAGATAACAATACTGTTGAAGAGATATAGCAAACATAAACCTAAATTTTTCTATTTTAACACTTTTAGAAAACAAAGAAATAGTTAATAAATCAATTATTTAGAGTCCTAGATTTTGTGGAAAAGGAACCCCCCCATCAATCAAGCCACATGGAAGGATGCCAAATTTAATGACACCAATTCCCCAAATTATAAAAAGTCCAAGTTTCTTGGTTCTCTCTTTTTGTCCTATCAAATTAATCATACTAATAAATATTATACATATATATATATAACAACTTGTTTGTTTTTTAAGATCATCAATCTAAAAAATATAACAATGCCCACTAAAATAATCAATTGAAGGGTAAAACAAAAACGTCAATAATTATCAAATAACGGTCGTTAAAAAACCCAAAAGAAAAATGAATTCATATCGTTATAAATTAATATTTTTTACTTAAAATACATGTGGAATTGTAACTAAAAATAGTTGAAAATCAAATTGAAAATGGTATTTTCTTTACTTTTTCTGACCAACACAATTCTTAATATATATGACATATATACATATAAATTTTGGTCAACCAAGATCCATATATATTTGACCCCCCATTCCCATTTCAACTTCACACCCAACCCATCAATAAAAATGGCTTCTTTTCTCAATTCAAGATTTCTTGAATTACTTCTATTGCTATCCTTAACTCCATTTTTATCTGCAAATATCCAACAAACCTTCCATCAATGCCTTTCTACCATCCAAATCCCCAATGCTTTCTTCACCCCAAACTCCCCTAACTTCACCCAAATTCTCAACTCGACCGCCCAAAATCTTCGTTGCATAACCCCCTCGAGTCCCAAACCGCAGGCTATTTTCACTCCGTTGAACGAAACCCACATCCAAACCGCGGTTATTTGTGCCAAAAAGCTCGGAATTCATCTTCGCTTCAGAAGCGGAGGCCATGACTACGAAGGCATCTCTTACACGTCCGCGACGAACCTTCCCTTTGTCGTCATCGACTTATCGAAACTACGTGCGATTAATGTCGATATCGACGACAATTCCGTTTGGGTCGAGGCCGGTGCCACCGTCGGCGAACTGTACTACCGAGTTGCCGAGAAAAGCAAAACGCACGGGATTGCAGCCGGGCTTTGCACGAGCCTCGGCGTCGGCGGGCATATCACGGGGGGTGCATATGGGTCCATGATGAGGAAATACGGATTGGGAGTTGATAACGTGCTAGATGCCAAAATCATCAATGCGAACGGAGACATCCTCAACCGGAAATCCATGGGCGAGGACGTCTTCTGGGCAATCAGTGGCGGTGGCGGGGGAAGCTACGGAGTCATAGTTTCGTGGAAACTAAGACTCGTGTTAGTACCCGCCACCGTCACGGTTTTCAATGTTCCAAGAACATTGGAACAAGGTGCCACCAAGATCCTCCTCAAATGGCAACAAGTGGCACACAAACTTGATGACAATCTTTTCATCAGAGTCTTCATCCAACCCTCAAGTCTAAATGGTACAACTAAAAGAACCATAAGTACAACTTACAATGCACTGTTTCTTGGAGGAGTTGACAAGCTCCTAGACATCATGAAACAAAGTTTTCCTCAACTGGGTCTGCAGAAAACCGATTGTTTCGAAATGGGTTGGCTTGAATCCGTCATGTTCATCGCCGGTTTCCCGGAAACAGTTCCGACCACCTTCCTCCTCACCGGAAAACCAGCTTTCTTGAACTACTTCAAAGCAAAATCGGATTTCGTGAAAACCCCAATTCCAGAAACAGGATTAAAAGGGATTTGGAAAAGATTATTAAAAGAAGAAATCCCATTAATGATATGGAATCCATATGGAGGAATGATGGGAAGAATTCAAGAATCATCAACTCCATTTCCTCATAGAAATGGGGTTCTTTTCAAGATTCAGTATGTGAACAGTTGGGTGGTGGATGAGAAGAAAGCTATGAAGAAGCATTATAAGTGGATCAGGAAGCTATATAAATACATGAGTGCTTATGTATCGATGAATCCGAGGGAAGCTTATGTGAATTACAGAGATCTTGATCTTGGAATGAATGAGAAAAATGGCCATAATACGAGTTTTGTGAAGGCGAGTAGTTCATGGGGAAGAAGGTATTTTAAAGATAATTTCATGAGGTTGGTGAAGATCAAGAGTGAGTTTGATCCTGATAATTTCTTTAGGCATGAACAGAGCATTCCAATTCTTCCATGGAAATGATGAGTTTTGAATTCTGTATTTGTGTTTTTTACAATGAAAATTTAAGGATTTCTAAGAAGACAAACTCTTTGTTTTTCTTGATTGATTGTTTGGAGTTTGGTCTATGGAGAACTTGCATCCACCATGAGAGATGCTTTATATTTTATTTGAGTCATTAAAGGCAGAGACGGATCTAGAATTTATTTTAAACGGTGATATCATTTTATTATAAAAAATAAAGTTATAGACGTTTCTTTATAAAATTATTGACCTGTTTAACTCTTTTATCCAACATTCTTTTAGAATCATAATAAAGCTGAAACTAAAATCTAAAAATTAAGATATGAGATTCGAACACGCACCTGAAGGGAAGAAAATACCGTACAAACCAACTCTACCAAAAGAAACTTAAGGAATATACGGTTGCACCCAACAAAATAATACGGTGACACTTTTCACGACCCTAAGAACTGAAGAAAAAAAAAAGAATTCTTAAGAAACGAAAGCAGCCATATTTTTAAGCAATTCGATGTTTACCTCGCTAAAACGATCACCAAACTCATGAATTTGCATATCCATAACAATGATAAATATTGCAAAAAAGAAATTTGACTTTTTATGCTTAATGAAGCCTTGTATCCAAAATGTGTTTTAATGTTGTCATTCTAGAAAATATGCTTAACTTTCTCTTTCAATAAATAAATATCCCTTATTTTATTATCAAAATAATGGAAAATTGCATTAAAATGGAACCAACTTTCGTTTGATTTCTATTTTAGGGAACCAACTTTTAAAATCATCGTTTAGGGGTTTAGATCAAACTTTTTGTTTATTTAAGGATTCAGTTAACTTGTTGACCTGCTAATGATGACATCACCCAATTTTTTTGCCAACTAAGAATCCACCTCATTATTTTATAATAATTAATATAAAAAAAGATTTAAAAACCTGAAAAGGCATGTCTACGTCATCATCCTCTACATTCACCCAAATCTGGTGAAGTTCAAACCATTCTTACCCCAACAAAACCCCATCACTCCATTTTTAAAATATATGCATAAGAAGAACTCCATAATAGCACCAACTCAGATACCGCATCTATCTTCCCAGATGACACTCATACTCATCTTCTCCGGTGAAACCCACCTTCGTCTTCCTTCTGTTTGGGTACAGATATGGGTTAAAATCTTTGTGTTTCGTATTAGATTATCAGGCCTTACAACTCAACTGTGTCAGACAAATCAAGCTTTTCCTTTAAGCCCAAAAAACTCATCTGAACAAAGCATATCGGAAACGAAGTTGTACACAAAACCTTTTAAGATTCATCACAAATTACAAATATGTTAACTTTTCGAAACGTACGAATTAGGTTTCTGTTCTCGGGTATTATATATAAACACTTCTTTGTGTGTGAGGGAACGAGGTGAACGAGGACGGGTTCTCTGGCGGTGTACGAGTTTTTGGAAGGGGAGGGTTTGCCGGAAAACTGGAGTTGCAGGCAAGGGAAACCGTCAAACCGTTCAAGATTGGGAAACCGAGCGGGTGGGTTCTTCGATTAATGGTTTTGAGTTGTTTATTTTTTAATTTTTTTTAGTAATAATGATGATTTTGCCAAATAATATCCACCTAATATATATTTAAATTATAATTTTCCAAGTCATAATAAATTACCGGTTACCTGCTTAACAGGTTAACCAAGCCCTTAAATAAACAAAAAGTTTCATCCAGACCCCTACCTAAATGATGATTGTGAAAGTTGATTCCCCAAAATAGGAATCAAGCGAAAGGTGGTTCCATTTTAATGCAATTTTCCCTCAAAATAATGATCCATTTCCCACCACTGAAGAGATCAAATCATTAAAAAGAATCACATGAACTTTACAACCAATATATAGAACTCTCATATGAAGGATACAAGTGCATAATATATGTGAATACTGCGATTTTATGTTATAAAAAATAAACACAGGAAGCACAACACATAAACATATATACATGCATACGCAAAGACCAACTGTCAAGGCACAAAAACACACTGAACCTTTACAGCAAAAACACTGTGAATGTACAAAAACAAACATCCACAGTGTTCTTGTTCTGAAGGATCGGTGTTTTTTTGTACAACATATACACACATATACATGCATATGCAATATGTACATGTAACTAAAAAATAAAACCAAAAAAAGATATAAAATATGCATGCTTCCATACTTCATACATTCATCTTGAGAAATAAAGTATTCATGCTTCATGAACAACCAAAATAAATACATATATATAGATAATAAATTCAAACAGAGTGATACCGAGTTACCGACAAACTAGAAACAAAGTAGCCAGACGTACCATGGTACAGCCATACAGAAATGCTCACCATTGCTACCAGAAAGATGATGCAAATGCCGATCAAATCTGGCTCAACAAATCAACGTAACTCAACTCCTCATGAGAACTTGCCTGCAACATAGTCGTTCTCGTTTATCAATTAAAAAAAAACTTGCACATATATAATTACAGATATCAGAAATGATTTATACCTGCAGACAGATCTTGCAAATTGCAGCCGCGAAATAAGCTTGTTCTATCTCACAATGTAGCTGATGCTGACCAGAAAACCTGAAGACAAACATACTTGAACAAAGATATGGCATTAAACATACAAAGATGTGACTAAGTGGTCGGGGTTATGAACGAATTGATCTTATTAAAAACGTAATTTGAATGTACAAGAGAGCATTGTGCCCTGATCAGTAAATGCTACAACCAGAATACAGTGTCTCCTAAGATATATAGTAAGCAGAACAAACTGGCTAAAATAGGTAGCAAAAAAAGATGTTTACAACCTAAGTGACTATCTTAGATATGGCAAAATCTGAAACATTCGGAGTAACTTTTCTTGAAAAGAATCATAGCCTAATTACCGACTGAAATGTCACCCGAACATGACACCAGCAGCGACCACCTGTCATCTGTAAGTAGTATACTGAACATGACTATACAAACATAACAAACTTTAAACCATCATATTCAAGTCCGTTAGATCATCCATTGGGATCTCGAGTCCCATAAAGTCGTCATCTGGCAACACGTCGTCATCAATGTTCAACCACGAACCTATATCCTGCCCTTGCCCACCAAAATCATCTCCAACACCAAGCTCCTCCATTCCCGGAAGTTGTAGGTGGGACAAATCAAGCGGCTCCTCAGCGGTTTCCAATAACATAAACTGATCCTTTTCCTTCACGGTGCTAGTTTTCATCTCGGTGGACTTTGGAACTGAGATTCTGCCTAGAGGCCCATTGACAGATGCAGACAATTGAGTTGTTTTCTGTTTTAGCTTTGCCTTGGTCTTTCTTTCACCCTTAACGTTAGATGCAGGCCGTCCAATTTTAGGAGGTCCATTTCTGGACATAACTTCTCGGCCATTCCCCTTCCCTTCTCTGTCCCTATCGCTCCGTTTTCCTTTTGCACTGTTCATAATCGCTCGTCCAACGGCTGATGGCATTCCTGAAGAAGTACCAGCGACATCGTCAAGGTACAACTCTCTCTTCTTAGCCCTGCTGGACCATACATCATCTTTGCCAATAGTTTGCTCAGATGGATGATTCACAGCAAAGAGTGCATCAGATGAATAGATGTCATGGTTGTTCAGCAAAGGGCTAGATTGTGTACCTAACATATTTGCAAAAGAACACCAACAAATAGAGGTCTTACACACGGCAAAAGGACAGCTGAGTACATAAACTGAAAAAAGGTTGTGTTCGTGTATTGAAATTGTCAAGCACTTCAATGTAATACCTGAAAGTTTTTCCATGGAGACTTTCCCAGATTCACCATCAGTGACAGCATCTGCTTCTGCATCATTTCCGCGTGACAATCCAGAGAGGAACATTTCCCTAAATAAGGGGTCAGCGAAGCAGCTTTTTCCAGTTGCTTCAAACTCATGACATCGATCTAGTGTTCGTTTGACACAATTTAAAGCAGCTTGCTTAGCCATTTTGCCACTGGCACTCTTACCCCCAGGTGCATTAGGGCCCCAACAGTTCTGCAGAAATTGATCAACACACAAAATAATAATCAAAATTACGAGATTTTAGGCATTAAACATTCTACAAGCATGCACATGCAACAATAAGAATGACGGTGTTCCATGTAAAATCATCAGAAAGTTAACTGAAGGCTGAAAAGGAAATATATAACAGAAGGTAAATATATAACAAATAGTGTCAACACAAAATTAAGCCTTGGACATGTGCTATTTTCTTAACCAAGAATGTTCTACAATTAATATATAACAAAAATAAACGATGGCCATTCATAAAACATATACTTTAGAAACAAAAATAATTATAATTATGCAATCATTAGTTATCACATAAGTAGAATAATGATATTTTATATAGCACAATGTGCGTTGTATGACACAAGCATGATCAACAAAGATATCTCACAAATAACTATTATCAATGCGGAGACTGAAAATGATGATCACCAATAATATTACCATGTACTTTTGATACGCCATTCCTGTGAGCTTGTCAAGAGAAAGCTGTTCAAATTCCCTACACGCAAATGGTAAGAATAAGAATCATAATTCAGAGTCAAACAAGAACCCGAAAAAAAATCTCAATATGATTAAAGAAAGCACTTACTTCTCATGTAGCTCCTTTGCTTCCTCGGCAGATTTTAAAAGTTTGTTGAGCAGACTTTTCTTCCTTGAAACCTATTAGTCAAACTATATTAGGACAACTGCCTATTGTGCTATATATATATATAGGGGACATTTTTGGCATTTCACCTTAACACAAAATGCACACATCAATAAACAGATATATCATTTGGCATATTCAGTTTCTTCACTTTTCCGAATACACTTTCCTTCCAAATAGTAATTGTACTCGACCAATCAGATTTCTCCAAAAAAAAAATGTCTCTAGCGACAATGGACAATTACTATAAAAATGTGAGGGCAGCTATTTACATACTTGGAACGAAAAATGGCATGCATAATAATCATTACTACTATAGCCAACGCTTATAATGGAAATCCATTATTATCTATTAGTAGTATTTTTAGTATAAACAAGTCCTTACAGGTACTACAGTTATGATTATGAAATTCTACTTTACAGGTTCAGACCATAGCCCAATGATCCACGGATCCTCAAGAGGCTGGTAAAGTTCCCAACTTCCAGCTTCCGGTACCCAGGGTATATAATCAGAAGTCAAATATATATATATATATATATATATATATATATATATATTTCCACCGTCAAAACAGACTTATACCTGTTGATTGTGCTTTTCTTCCAGCCTACTGATATCTCTGCCGACATCTTCATCCCCAGGATGTACTAAATCCGGCTGTACAAACATGAAATGCAAATCTTAGTTACATAACTTGAGGTGTCCCAACATGAAATAAATTATAGTAACCTACATCAGCACAAACTGATGTGTGTGAATTGGGGGGGATGCATGTGAGTAGAAGAAAGAGACGCCTACCACACGTGTGGGATACAGTCCAAGACTATGAATCTCAATGAGAAGTCTTTCATCCATGGACATATTAGCATATTGATAGTGAGGACAGGTTAAGCTAGGCATCATTGCTGGATCTGAAAGTTGACCGTTGTAGTAATGATCAAAACCTGTAGCAATTGCTGAATCTGCCATGGACATAACATGATTATCTGACTGGCTGTGCCCCAGCTCATTACACGATCTTAATGTAGAATCTACCCTGTGACTGCTGGAAAAACTTCCACCAAGTTCAAAGTTCTGCAATGACTGGAGATTTATGGCATTGGATTCTACATCTGGTTCAAGCTCAAATGCAGGTCCATAAACATCATACTTCAGGTCATCATTTCCACACCAGGTGTACTCGTTGTTATCTTCTTCTGAAATTAGAGCAGCAAGAAGCCTTTGACAAAGGGAAGTTCCCCCGGGACAAGTTCCTGAAGTTAAATGCTCTGAGCATTCACTACTGCTTCCTGTTCCACTTTGTGGAGGTTCAACCAACATAGTTCCATTAGGGTGTGTATCACAACTATCTATTGGGTCTGCGGTGTTAACAGTAGATCGAATGTTTGCCTGTGGAAGAGTAAAAGATGAAAGAAAGTTGAAGTTGCATCTAAAAGCATCAAATATTGAATCAGGCCCAAGGATAACTGGTTTAATTAAATATTTTAACATTTTATTCCAACTAAAACTGAATGATTCCAAAACTAAACTGCTCAACTATAAAACACCATTAGTTTTATATAAGAAGTAGCAAGTCATCAAAGATAGATTTTAATGTAAATATCTAATAGAAAATGGCTATATATTTTTGCATAAAGCATTTGCAAGAGGCAATAATGAATGAGACAGAAATCATGTTATATATTACAGACCTAAAAAGAATCATCACCTCTTGCTTTATATAGGTCACATCTGCATCAGACACAAAACGAAAAAGTGGATCCATCTGCCTCCAAAAAGGGTTGGATAAAGCAGAACCTGCAATTGCCAATCCATCAATATAAGCTGCATAAAACAGTACCTAACGAGTAATTTGAGAGATAGCCAGTGAGAACAGTACTAGGATTAATAACAGCATTCACGGCAGCCAAAAGTTCTTCGTGCTCATCATCTGAAGCAACTAAAAAAACTAATCATGGTTAAAAGAAGGGCAAGAAGAGCAAAAGAATCTAGAAACCCAATGCTTGTAATTGAATAGTCAAGAGTTCCTATACCAAGAAAATCCGTAGCAGCAGTAATTGCAGAATGCTTCTGACGCATATAAGCTTTGCGACCTGAGAGTTTCCTAGTGGGAGGCCGGCCTAATTTACTGTGAATATTTCATGAAATATGAATGTTATAGAAGCAAATTTCAGGAGAACAGCAAGTAGAGAGATAACATGTTATGGGAAAGCAAAAAAGTAAAACCTTTCAGGCTTATCAAAACCAACTCTGCCAGTTCTAAGTTGTTTTGCTGTTCCCACAATGCCAAGCTTTTGAACTGGTGCAACAGATCGTGCAGAAGCCAAACCCCTCCCAGTTCTGCCTTGTCTACAAACCCCATGAACAAGATCATTCTCGCTCAACAACTTATTCTTTCTTGTCGTAAGAACTGAAGTCGACATCTTTTGAACATTCAGTCCAGCTTTCTGTTCCACTTCCTCAGACTTGCTGCCGTTATCCCTAGATCTGATTTCAGCAGCCCCTGACTCCTCGCTTTCTGATAATGGAGATGACTGAAGGAGGTCACCTCTAGATTTGAATTGCTTAGGAGAGTTGGCTGGAAACCGTCTTGCAAACCCACGCCCCTTGTCGCTGACAGTTACGTCACTGTTACCCAAAACTGCGACTTCATCATTGCTAGATACAACAGGGACTAGGTTGGTTCTCCTTGCTGTACGTGACATCTTCTGAGGCCTCCGATCAGCCCACTGTGCTACAGGTGGAGACGAAGACCGTGTTGATAGAGTACGTTTACGGTTGGTAGAGCTAACAGCACCAGGGTTCTTACTTGTACCATGAGGTGATTCCAAACCATTGGAAACAGTTGCCCGTTGAACATGGGATAATTTAGGTATGACACCTGACCCTGATCTTGGACCTCGAGCAGCTGTATGCAGTTTAGTGGTAGGAGTACCAGAAACGAAGTCTTCTCGGACATTGACCCTGGTTGTCAGAAGGGAACATCGTACCCATCATGCGATTTAGTATATTATAAAAAGAAATTTGAATTTAAGAAAAGAAACATGATGCAAACAACACATTGCAACTGATACAATTCTTGGTAGAAATAGGTCCCATACTTGTTAAGAGCTCTGACATTTGTTCTTTCCAGCTCTAAGTTACTAGTTGGATCTCTTTTATCATGGAGAAAGGATGTATTTTCTTGCTCAGGCCTTGGGATGGAAGAACGTATACCCATACTAGCCTGCTGGGCAGTGCCATCAGCTTTTCCAGCTCCAATACCTCCATTAGCAGCTCCTGGCCTACATCAAAATGTGCATGGGAATGGAATTAGTTTGACTAGAAAAAAATACAAAACTCGGCATACAGAGGCGCCACAAATCCATCACCCCTTATTTGTACTTCAAACAAAACATTGAAGATAATATCTTCATGGACATTAGATCCACCTGAGTTGTTGGTTCTTACATAGCCTGTTTTAGGCTACGATATAGGGGGTGTATTAGGCCTTTCAAGCCAGCATCAAACTATTTTTAAGAGGTGATCTCTGAACATGGTTTTGATACCGGGAAATATTACAAGCATTTCCTGAATTGTATCCTTCAGTAGAAAAGTTCATTCCCATTCATCAGTTTAGCAATATAGAGATGATATGGTATACGGGGCAAAGTTTCTACCGTGACATAACTTTTTACCTAACAACCTAGCACAAGCATAGATAATCTGAACTCCAACAGATCAACGTATAAAGTATAAATATAGTTAATTTCCCAACAAATACTTTTTATGTTAAAAACAATGAGTAATCACAAACATAAGCATCGACCAAGATAGATGCACGATTATGAGAGCTGTTACCTGAACCCGTGGGAATCATTTAGCCTTGACTTTGCATCAGGAAGACTCCTCGGGTGCATCCCCTGCCTGGGTTCCCTGCATCCATCAATAGGTTTTGCTGACAATGAGCTTGTACTTGGAGCAGCATCGGCCTTTATTCCAGAGCGTTTCTTCTTCATTTTTGCCTTTTCCCATCCATCAGCTACAATTGGCAATGCCCGCTCCTCACCCTGAAGAGCATTACTGCTGGGAAGTCTAAGAACTTCTCTATCCCTATCTACAGATCCAGATGATCTAGCAGGAGTGTTAGGACGTACATCTGCCTGCATTTCTCAAAAAACACATGAATCAGACTAAAAACCAACCACAATCATAGAAAAAGACAAATAGAAGACCATGGCAGAAATGCCACATTCAGATAATCATAGGGAGGAAAATGAATAATGATCAATAAGTCCAGTAAATTCAAAAGTTAATAATTGCATGCCATCTAAATATGATCATTTTTAGCACATTTTAAGTTGTAAATATGTGGAAGCTCAATTTATATATACTACAAACTAAATGACAAATCCACCAAGATTAATAAGTGCGAATGATTTATAGGAGAGATACAAACCCTTTGATCCACCAAAGAAGTTCTGGTTCGTTTGTTAGGAATGGTATTTTTCCCCCTATCTTCAACCTTCTGCTGCTCGTAGTCAAAAGCACCAGTAGAAGCATGGCTTTGGGTACCCATCTTGCCAACGGCTGTACGATCTGAGAGTAAAGAATTAGAACGATCACAAGAAAAAGCATCTGGTCGAGATCTCTTCCTCGATGGTATACATGGAAAACACTTGTTGATCACCGACAAGACCTCACTAAATATCTTCACTCGCTCCCTGATAAGCGAAAGAATATTATGAACAGAATAAACTTTACATCCCAAATTCAAGAATACATCAAGAAAAATTACCTGGCTTTGATGGTCGATTCACGTAGACCAACCTTAAACCGTTTCAGATCCTCAGGGGACGAAGAAGGCAGCTTGCCTTTCAATGAACCAGATGGCAAATCATCTGGTGCACAAAGCGCAGCATTTGCAAGTCGCTTAAAATCCCCATGCCGATTACACTTATATTCAGCAGCCATTGACTTAAGATCAAATCGCAAGCATTGGAAAAAATTATTCACATCCCCTTGACTTACATTTATAGTACTTCTCGACATGCTTGGAAGAGAAGATAGTATTGGATTATCCATGTTCTCACGAAAACTGGTTGATCTGTCCATTGAGGCGGCAGTATAGGACCCACGCTTCCCTGAAGTATATAATGGTCTGCCTGGGCTACTACTAGAGGAAAGATCAAATTTACCAGATGATGCCATTGCACCACTTTATATACATTATCTGTGTTACAAACCCTGTCAACACAGTTGTGCATGACAATACCAAAGTGTCACAGCACATGAAAGCAAAGCTCGAATTTTGTGCCAGCAAAAGAATAAACCTAAAACATGAAAAAGTATATGATTCAGATCTCCGTAAATAATCCAGCCGAAGAGGAAAAAGATTTAAGCAGTTTGTTGCTAGATTAATTTCCTTTGGTTCACAAAAATTCTAGCTTCAACCCATGAAAAGAAAAACAGTAAATTGACTGAAACATGACGATAATCTACGCATTTTAAGCATGCTCATACTAGAAACATGACGTTTCTAATCCAAATCATTCTGATGATAAAAGCAGAAGTAGATTTATTTATAACATATGCAATGACACACTGCATTAAATTGCTCAGATTTCAAAGTTGTACAGTAGGAAACAGAAGTTGTCAAATGTATATGAATGAGGATCTGATGCACATCAGTTATAACCCAGTAGCAGCCATATAGTTGTGAGACATATAACTACGCCCACAGGCCTCTCAACCAAGTGTTTAAATACGTTATTCATCAAGTATTAATTAGTAAGTGGAGTTTAATTAGTATGCTTAGTTTATTACTAAGAGATAAAAAGGATACTAGAACATATAAAATATACTAACTATTCAGGTTAACCACAAAACCATGGAAGGAAATCATTGCCATTTTAAGGATTCTAAGTGGACTCTAAGAGGGGAATACGAGTAACTTCTTAAAATGAGGGGAATTAAAAAAAGAAATAGAAAGGAAAGTAATATCAAAAAATAAAATCCTGTCCCCTACGTCCTGCTTTTCCTCTAACATGGGTATATTGTGCCGAACTCCCTTTGGAAAAACCTAATAATTAATACGATGAACACAAAATCTGAAGCAGCATCACTGCATGATGATTGGAAGGGACGCTAGAAGATCAAAGATCATGCTCATCCAAAAATGATATCTATCTCTTCTTTGCTTCTTTCGACTTCTGAATTATCTCAATCTATTTGTGCCTTATTAGCATGAGGTCTATTGATTTAGAAAACTTATTCTAAAATGCACCCAAAAAAGGATATACATGAAACAATCATGACTTCCAATCTTTAACAATTCTGGTAACATTAGCATGGATATTTCTCAGAGGTTTTCCTCACTCTGAAAATATGGCATCTATACATATTAAGGGCAGGGAACAGTTTACTCTTTACCAACATATAAAGTTATAAACATCTCTGTTTCACCAAAGAGAAGATAAACTTGGACTTGGGGGAAGGTTTCATACTTCACCTTAAATATTAAGGTGGCAACTCTTCTAAATTCTCATAATCCTGCAATTTCACAAACAACATCATCGTCTAAAACACAAAAAGATGTGCTTCAACTAAGTTACTAGTCATATCTCATTAGCAAAAGCAAACTTCAATGCTCCCTAACGATGAAAAGTGAATTCCTTAGAACCCCCATGCTCCGACTTCTAGTAACAACATTACGATCATTCTTGCACTAATCACTAATTTGTTTACCATAACACTTGCAACAGCCACCTAAGAAAGACTTGCAAACTGAAGTCACACAATTTCCGATTGTCCATGCTCATGAGTCACGATTATAAACCCGATGATGGATAAAAGATCTTGGCAAATATCTAAATAATATGAAGACTTTGCAATAAGATATGACCAATAACGGTCCTCGATTATGCCAAAATACGATTTCTACTACACCAATCTTCATGATAATTACCTTCCCAAGCCAAAATTTCCAACATGAAACAAACAAACACATGTGTACGCCATAACCTACTCCCGAAATTTGAAGTAAAGTAAGATCAGTTGATAGTATATGATACACCTATCTTCTTCCAGTTAATATGAATGTTTCCTAATCACGTCTGACATGGAACAAACTAGCACATACACACAAAATAGGTTATAAAAGTATATATACCGTAAGCATTGAATATTATTATCTCTCTTTCTCGATCTTGATCAAAAGGCCCAGCTGATGTTCTTGCATTCACCATCAAAAACTAAATCAACGACACTCCAAATATCTTTTCTCTGGATTTTAGTTCAAACTGCGATTTGATCTCGATTGCCACAAAGGAACGCTAATCCAATTTGTAATTCCTATGTCTATCTATTAAGTACAAATCTTTGATCAAGATAAACATCCAGTAAATATTCCTCCTTAAAAGACGGAAAGTATTTAAACGGTATCCAAATCAGAATACAATACAAATACTTGGTGATCTCATAAAGTATTTAAGTATCATACAAAAACAATTATATATACGCTTCTGTATACACCTAATTCCTACAAATTGATGCTAGTTGAAACCCTAGAAGTCCAATCGACGAGACAAAGACGACTAATCAATCGATTAAACGGAATCTTACAAACCTACAAGTAAATCGGTGAATTAAAAGAAATTAAACAAGGAAAGAAAACCTCAATACAGATTTAGACGTATATATACCTTTAGTTGGAACTGGTAATCGCGTGTGAAATTGATGCTTTTCAGGGTTTATACGAAGCTTAATCGATTTGTGGGGGAATCTAATGTTAGGTTTTGTTTTGAGAAATTTGGGGGCGGGGGGTTTTGTTGTCGTGAAAGATTCTAATAATGATAATTAGATGTGTTCTTGATTGAGTCCGGAGCTTAAACAAAAAAATCAAAAGTTCGTTTCCAACCCCATGGCAGCGCCTCCCTCCCTAGTGTTACTTTCGATCGGAGATGCGAGACTGGAAATTACCTTTTTACCCATGGTGTTTTCGATCAAGAAGCTGCATTCGGCCCTTTGAACCATGGGGCATTATTGGAATATTCAGGTTGAAGCCGGGAGAGTAAGGTGTTGTTCTGTTCGTTTTCTGTTAAGACCTGTATGGATATAGCTGTCTGTATGGATATAGCTGTCTGTGTGTTAACAGCTAAATTGTTGTTCGGTTGTTATGTAGAATTAACAGTCTGAATATCAGAAATGACCATTTTACCCTTTTGTTTTACATTGAATATTTTTTGATGAATTTTTTTACAAAATAACAACAAAATGTAGAAGGAACTCTTAAAAATTAAGCAATCAAATATTTAATTTACAAGATATCTAGAAAATAAGCAAAAGAGAAAATAAAAAAGCATTAACAAATCAATAAAAGATAAAACAGGTAACCCAAATATGTTCATCCTCATCTTCATCTTCTGTAGGAGACCATCTGGTCATCTCCATCGAAAAGAAAAAACAGGTAACCCAAATATGTTCATCTTCATCTTCATCTTCTGTAGGAGACCATCTGGTCATCTCCATCGAAAAGAAAAAACAGGTAACCAAATTTGTTCATTCAAGTTCTACAAGAAAAGAAAAAACAGACGTTGGTGGTGGTGGCTCCGGCGGCGGCGGCGGTGGTGGCTCTGGCAGAGAGCTTCGATTAAAACTTGTTCTTGAGCAATACACACACATAGATTTGACTCAAAACAACATAGGCATATCGGATTGGTGGTGTTTTTGTTTTTGGATTGAAAATAAAACCCACTTACAGAAAACAAAACCTCTGTTGCTGCTACTGGTGGCTCCGGCGTCGTCGATGGTGGTGGCTCTGGCGGCGAGACGATGATGGTGAGGACTGAGGTAGAGGGTGGGAATGGGGTCTGGGTATTGAGGGGTTTTCCAGAGAGATGGGAAATGGGTTGAAGGAATTAGGGGTATAATATGTCTTTTGGATGGCTAAATGTGGAGTACCAATAAATCCTAGCTGACCGGTTCAGCCATTAGCTGACCGAATAAGCCAATACCGAACACCTGGATATGGCTGTGCGAATCAGCCATATCCACTATACAGCTCATTAAGCCACAAACGAACAACCCCTAAGGGTCTGTTTGGTAGCAGCTTAATGGGATTATAGTTTATTCGGTAAGTTATACATGATTGATTAGTAGTGGTTTAATGATATAGAAGGTGGCTTATTCATTAAGTTTTTAGGAGGAAGTGTATGCATAAAGCAAGGTTTTTTTCCAACCGTGTCCCTCTTAATTAAAAACATGTTCTTCGATCTATGAAAAAATCATCTTAAACAAAAACATTTTCAATCTATATACATAGATTAATCCAAACAAAAAACTTTATTCATAAAAGACTTAATGAAAAACAAATCAAACAACCCCTAAATCATCTTTCTTTACGCTGTGTTCTCGAAACTCATTTAACAAATGAAAGGAAAGGAAATAAAGGGAAATGGGAGGAAAGTAAAAAAACTCGTATTCTCGAAAAAAATTTAGAAGAGAAAGGAAAGGAAACGAAAGGAAATAATTGATAATTTTCCTCCCAAATGTGGGAGGAAAGGGAAGGGAAGGAAAGAAAATGAAATGAAAGAAATTAAAATCATTTAAAAATTTACTGAAATTATTAAAATTACAAAATTACTCAATCTTTCATTATAATAAATAAATTTTTATAAGGGTATATTTGTAAAAATGACACATTTCCTTTCTCTCCTGTTCAATAACATGAAAACCTATTTTCTTTCCTTTCCTTTCTTTCGTTTCCTTCCACTTTAAGAACACGAATAAAAAAATTATTTTCATTTCCTTTCTTTTCTCTTCCTTTCTTTTCCGTCATTTTCTTTTCTTTTCTTTTCTCTCTAGATTAGAGAACACAGGGTTAAAGATTCAGGTTTACAATTTATTATTACAGTATAATATAAAACTAATTAAAGATAAACATTAAGCCCTAACAAATACGCTATAAATTTCGGATTTTTTGATGAAAATTTGTATCTAATTTTGTTGCATAAGATCTTACGATGTAAAAACATATTTGATGTTTTGGAACCGACTGTTGAACCTATAGACGCCTTAGTTGATAAGTCAGTGACACCCACGACTTAGGCTTTTGAAAATGTGTATGAACATACAATTTTATTAATGCAACATGATTTAGGGGTTGTTCGGTTCAGTTTACATTAAGACATGTATGGATTAAGTTGTGATTAGAATGTCTGTGTGATTCAAGATAAATTGTTGTTCAATTGTTGTGCTAAATAAAAATGACTATTTTACCCATAATTTATTTTAACCATTTCATCATACACCTTTTACAAACAAAAAACTTTAATGTAATCTGCTTTTACAAAATAAACAACAAACATAAGGCTCTAATCTAACATGTTGGTTGAACAAAAAACCAAACAAATAGACTAATCTAGCATGTTTTTTGAACAAAATGAACAACCCCAATTAGTTGTTTAAACAAATGAACAACAAAGAAAAGGAGGATGTAACAGTAGGAGAATGCGACGAGGCAACAAGGAGGATGTCACTGCAAGGCTTTGCTTTGCCCTTCCACTCAAAACAAATAAATAAAGCACAAAAACAAGAAACAAAGATCAAAACCTATAAATTTTAGAAACTATATTCTCGATTTGTAGTTTTTCTCCATTTCCGGCATGGAGGCGAGGCAACAAGAAGATAGCCAGGAGGAAAGAACGTCGGATGAGACGTCGGACTTGAGCTGAATCTTCGAACTTTAATGGGTTTTAAATATATATATATATATATATATATATATATATATATATATATATATATATATATATATATAGGTTGGAGGTGTATTTTCAATAGAAGGGTATGTAGGTAAATAGTTTGGGTTGAATGTAAATAAGTGCCCTCCTCAAGCTTACTAAATAAGCTCTTATTTTCCAAATTAAGACGCTACCGAACTACTTATGGTTGATCAAATAATCTATATGGGGTATATAGCCCATTAAGTGTAACACCCCTTAAATTACAGGTAAATTTAAACTTGAAATTAACGCGTAAATGACGATTATATAAATGGAATCACCCAATAAGGGGAATAGTAAATAGTGTTTACAATTTCTATGATTGGACATTAAGATTAACAACATACTTATCTAAATGATTATATCTAGATTATAACGGTTGTCGGCTCAATCTCCCAAAAATCTATATGTAAATTTGTACGCCACTTCACCAAAAGATTAAATCCAAAAGTTGTCGTTAACGGCCCAACGCTCGTCCCTAAACCCATATGCGGCCCATCTCTAAAGGAACACGTCATACACGTCATTTGAGAAAAAAAATGTTAGACTTTACGCCTAGTGAGAACAAACGGTTTATATAAATCACTTAAACGTAAAATCAGTAATAAATGTCTGATAGATACAATAAATGATTTCACTTTTCAAAAATATCACATACGAACCATACGGTCCAAAACATCTTACGATGACGGGGGATATCCAATTTCCAAGAATCGCAGTGGAACACAAAAGTAAGTCACTTTCCAAGTTGTGAGTTCAATATTAGGATTAAGGTCACGAGCTCATCGACTCGTACTCATATGTAGGGGAGGGCACCCAATGATCCTAGTCATACTCATTCATTAGGATTACATTTACGGTCCATGGCTAGTATTTTGTCCCACATAACCGTACGAAGTTGCCTTCCGATAACTCAATGTCTCAACTGGTTACAAACGGGAGTTATCCCACAATTAATCTGACTCTATACCTATGAATCCATTAGTAGTAGTATAAGTCTTGTTACAATTACATTTGTGACCATACTATAATCACACAATTTATGAAAAGGCCAAACTAAGATCACTTCCCATTTCAACATAGTTTGTTTTACAAAATAGACTTTCCAAGAGTCATATCACTTTTAAAATAGTCATGTTCAACAATATAACACAATTCAATTGTTTATTTCCCAAAAACCCACTTTTATCAAGTAAGCCTCGCAATATAATGAAAACCCTAAATGTGACCAAGATTTGTTCATTCAAATATCCACCACAAATATGCATATAAACCACATTTTGCATCACACGTAATAAAAACTCTACATTTTGCTTGAAAATGATAAAAATCCTAAAATCTCCAAAATACAAAAGTTAGGTCAAAATTCTTCAAACATGTAAACAATGAGATGTTTAGTAGTTCAAAATGTATAGTTTTGACATGTATAAAGTTTAAAACAGGTTAGAATGAACTAACAATATTAGGTTTTGGCTAAAACCTATAATTCTTCCAAAACCCTAGATGTAACACCCGGAAATTCTCAAGGTAAGTATTTGTTTTCCTTAATGCATTAATTGTGCCTATGTGAGTATATGAGTCTTTGTATGCCTTTGTGATAGTTAATATATTGAAATGTCACATATCTTGGTCAAGTTTTGGGATTAATTTACCATCTTTAATTATTCAAACCTCGCGCTCGTTATCAAAATTGGTCAAGTTTTGGGATGTCGGGGGCCTGGTGCGACAGTGACTCGCGATTGTGACATGATCACTCTCGCGGTGCCACTCTCGCGGGATATGTACCGTGGTTTCGGGGCTGGTCGCGATTGTGTCATGGCACTATCGCGGAGGGCACTATCGTGCGGTTTGTACCGTAGGTATCATGGAGCTCGCGATTGTGACTCGCGATAGTGCCAATGGCACTATCGCCGGGCACTATCGCCGTCGGGGTGCATGGGATTTAAATGAATTCCAATATGATTTCAACCTCATTTATCTCAAACACCCTCTTCTCTTTGGCGATTTTGGAAGCTCCCAAACCCATTTTTCTTCTCCAAACCCTAACCCTCATAAATACAATCCTTTGGTGGTTGGGTCTTGGATACTAGCATTTATTATCATCCATGGAAGGTTTCTAGGGTTTCTTCAAGGCAACTTATCATCTTCAAGTTCATCCTCCAACTTCTAGGGTTTCCATATTTTATAGGTTTTGGTTCAAAAACCTAGATTGTGAGTTTACTAAACCTTTGTTAAAACTAGATACACATCATAATCTTCTATTTGTCATTATTTATCTTTATATGTTCAAGTGTTTGGGATTTCCTTATGAAAATAGTTGGAAATGTAAATATTGGTAATATGCCATGATTTATGTTATATGTACCATTATTTGGGGCTTTTCTCTTGGATACATAATGTGGGTACTTTGATATGATAAATGTATGCATGTATTGGTATTAAGATGATTCTAGTTGGAACACCATTTTGGTGATATATTCATATGCATGATGAGCATGATTGTCATTTGGGTCTCTTGTTAGACCTTTTGAGATTAGGATGATAATATTGTATCCGTAGTTGGTATTGAAATATGTTGGGTTGAAATACACCTAAAGGACCTCCTATATGCATTATGTTGGATGAACCAAGTCAGTAGACACTAGGAGGATGTAGTATTGGGCGCCACCGTGATGGTATGTGTCTAGACCTCCGCCATCCGGAGAATTTCCTTTGTTGTAGTCCTCGGGTGTGCCAGGCCTTTCGGGTGTTCCTTGTTAAAGGGCATCAAGGTATATCGAATCTTGGGTGGAACTTGATTGGTGCTATGGGTCTCCCCTATTGACTCCACATATATTTGAACTCTGGTTAACTGTTGATAAGAATTGTAAATGTTCATGCATGCTTATTGTTGTTCAACTCACTAGGTTTTTTGGCCTAACACTTGTTTGGTGTCGATGTGTATCTCAGGTTCTAGCGGCGCCGGACCTAAGCAGGCTTAGTTGCTTTAGGGTGAGAGCTTGGGGATTTTTGCACTTAGAGACGCATTATACCTTTGGAAATGAACCGTTTGGGTTTATAGATGACAACCCTTTTGTAATCTCTTTTCTAATCATAGAAATTAGATTAATTGGTTGTTATTTATTGTCCGTTAAATTACAATTGTAATTAAACAGGTTATTTATATATTTCCCCATTTTTGGGAGGCTCTTGCTATGGCAATTTTAGTATACCTCATGTCCGTTTTTCGGATTTTTGTTATCCCTATTTTTAGGGTGTTACACTAGAAATACTTGAAGTTGATGGTGGAAAGATAATGAGATGATGAACCCTAACTTTAGGATTCAAATTCTTGTTGGGTGGTTGAGGATCACTTAAATTCCAAGAATCAAGGTCTTGAAAGCAACCAAAATCGCAATAAACGAAAGGGAGAAAGTCTAGAGAGAAAAATAAGAGAAGTAGATGTGAAGTAAATAAGGATGGCTGGAAAAACGACCATTTATCACTTTGGGGTCCGTCGGCGATAGTGCCCAGGGTCTGCAACTGTGCCTAGAGATTGTGCCCCCCAGTCTGCAACTGTGCCTAGCGATTGTGACCAAGGTCACTCTCGCATGAAGTGTACCGTGGGTGGTACCACCACTGCGAGAATGACACGACGATAGTGACTTTTGTCACTGTCGCAGGAATTGTCACCCCCACCTTCCCGGGCTCCGAAATTTGATCTTTCTAAAACGCTTGATCCCTAACACAATCCAAAACTTTCAACTTGAAACAAAATTTTAATTAAACTACTAAATACGAACGACATACCGACACACGAATACGATAAGTTTACCTAAAATTATGGGTGTTACATTAAGCCAATACCAAACATACCCTTGCAATAAAATTTTAAATTTTGCTACATAAGAGTACCTTACGGCCTAAAATAATTGTTGATGTCTTAGAGTTGATCGTTGAACCTGTAGACGCCTTTATTGATAGATCAGTTACCCGCACTACTAACGGTTTAGGGGATGTGTTTAAACAACATTATATTGTTGTGACAATGTCATGGTTCTAAATAACTCGTTATAAACTTGTTATGGTGCATTATGACACCGAGCCTTAACTTCGCCACCACGTTAACCCTTGCGGCTCTACTTTAAAGTTTGACTTCCGTTGTAACACATCATGACTTGTTATGCCGCATTATGGTGCGTTATTGTTCAAGGCATGATTTTTTATTGCTTTTTAAGCATATAGTTTTGGGATAAGTCATAATTATGTACGACACCTAAGATTTAAATAAACATTAAAAGAAATATAAAAACTAAGAACCCAAAATAGGTTTTTTACACTCATTTCCATACATGGAGCGTCGAACATGAATTTTTTGAAATTTGAAGAAAGGAGTGAGTAAATACTCAAATAACATGAATGTGTCTTGGCGAATCAACGGGTTCTATGGGTTTCCCGAACGGAACCGACGTAGAGATTCTTGGAACCTTCTTATAACTCTTGCAGACGTTTCCAACCGTCCTTGGGTGGTCATGGGTGACTTTAATGACCTTCTTTCTCAAAACGAGAAACGGGGTCTCAATGATCACCAGATTGGTGTATTCATGGTTTTAGAGACACTTTGTCTGATTGCAATTTGATAAATCTCGAGATGCATGGTTTTCCTTTCACTTAGTGTAGGCACAAAGGAAAACCTAACGAGATTTATGAACGTCTTGACCGAGTGGTTGGGAATCATCATTGGATTAATATTTTCCCCGACTACCGGGTTAACAATCTCGTCGCACCTATATCAGACCATTCTCCGATTGCCCTTCATACTCAGGTTCGACCCTCGATCCCTCCTTTAAAAAAATTTCGTTTTGAAAATAAATGGTTTCAGGAGGAGACGTTTAAGAGGACCTTCATTGATGCTTGGAGAAATTCTGGCAATTCCGACATCCTTGAAAAGCCCTCCAAGCTTGCCAATGTCCTCAACAAATGGGGAAGAAACCTTAATGTCTCTTTCAGAAACGAAGTTAAGGAAGCCTATTCCAAGTTAAAGGCCTTGCGTATCTCGAGAGACCACAGTGCTTCAGCAACTTATGAAGAAGAAAGACATCGAATTATAGCCACGCTTGTCAAGGAGGAAGCCCATTGGCGGCAAAGAGCTAAAGTCCATTGGCTCAAAGAGGGAGACCGAAACACAAAATTTTTTCACGCCTTCGCAAATGGGCGTCGAAAAAGAAAACGAATCATCAAGTTGAAAACCGATGAAGGCTTATGGATTGAGGACCCGGTCGAAATCCATAATCTTGTTATCGACCACTTCAATAGGACCTTCTCGATGAGTTCCGGAAACCCGGAGCGGATCACCAAATATGTTAATAATAGACTTTCGACCCATGATCTCACCCGCCTTGAAGCCCCTTTCGACAAAGAGGAGTTTAAAATCGCGCTTTCCCAAATGCATCCGGACAAATCGCCGGGTTCGGACGACTTCAACCCTTGTTTCTTCCAAAAGAAATGGGATATTTTGGGGGACGAAATCTTTAACGCCGGAACACTTTGGCTTGATAACGGGTCCTTACCGATTGGCATAAATGACACTTTCATAACCCTCATTCCTAAAGTTGATAACCCGACGTCGCTTAAAGATTATAGACCCATCGCGCTTTTCAACGTAATTATAAAAGTGGTCACCAAAGTCTTGGCTAACCGAATCAAACCTATTCTCCCTTCCATCATTTCAGCGAACCAAACGGCCTTTGTTAATGACCGCTTGATCACGAACAACATCATCATCGCTTTTGAAATGCTTCATTCTATGCACCGCAATAAACGGAAGAAGATGGGGGGAAGTGGCTCTAAACATTGATATTAGCAAAGCCTATGACCGCTTGAATTGGGACTTTTTGCGACATATGTTAATTGCCTTGGGGCTTCCTTCTCATTGGGTCAACATGATAATGATGAGTGTCGAAACCGTTAAATATTTTGTGAAAGTTAACAACGCGATGGTGGGTCCAATTTTTCCGAAAAGAGGTATCCATCAAGGGGACCCGCTCTCTCCCTACCTCTTTATTATTTGCATGGAAGGTCTTTCGGATTTCTTGAACCACGAGGACGCGGCTGGGCGAATTCATGGGTGTAAAGCGGCCAAAGGTGCACCCTCTATCTCTCATTTTTTTTTTCGTGGATGATGCTTTCCTTTTTTGTAGGACCTCGATCGACGAGATTATACACCTAAAATCCATGCTCATGACCTTTGAGGAAGCATCGGGTCAAGCCGTTAATTATTCCAAATCGGGCATTATGGGAAGTAGCAACTTGGCTCCCGATCTTATGCATGCTTTTACACAAATCATCGGGATCCACAACCCCATCAACACGGGTCGCTACTTGGGTCTTCCCTCTCTTGTGGGCCGATCAAAAAATTTCATTTTCCGGCATATCCGCGATAGACTTTGGTCTAAACTTCAGTCTTGGAGCAAAAAACCCATCTCCTCCGCCGGAAAATCCACCCTCATAAAAGTAGTCGCCCAAGCAATTCCGGTTTACTATATGAATGTGTTCCTCATCCCGAGCTCGGTCATCCAAAAGCTCGAAAAAATGATCAATTCCTTCTGGTGGGGCCGTAAATCCGATGAACATCGCTCCATCAATTGGCTCTCATGGGACAAACTTTGCACCCCAAAAAAGTTTGGTGGCCTCGGTTTCCGCGATTTCACCGCTTTCAATCTTGCTATGCTCGGAAAACAAGGTTGGAGGCTTATTGCTAACTCATCCTCTCTCGTTGGTCGTCTCCTCAAAGCTAAATATTACCCGCATGGAGATTTCATGACGGCTCATTTGGGAAATTCTCCGAGTTTCATTTGGAGAAGTATTTGGCACTCGCAACTTGTTCTCAAAGCGGGGCTCCGGTGGAGGATAGGTAACGGGCGCACTATCAACGTTTGGAAAGACCCTTGGCTCAAAGACGATTCGTGTTTTAAGATCGAATCCCCTCTTGACGCTAGTCGACCCCAATTAACTGTTCATGATCTCGTGGATCCCCTTACCGGCGGTTGGAACACCGTGTTTCTCACCCACTTATTTTCCCATCAGGATTATCTCAAAATTCTCAAGCTTTCTCCTCCTTCTGGTAATCGTGAAGATACACTCATTTGGCATTGGTCTCTCGATGGAATTTATTCCGTCAAGTCTGGCTATCGTACTATCACAGATTTTATAGCCCCGACTTCTCATCTGTTTCTAAGCGGGGATTGGGATAATCTTTGGAATGCCAACATCCCTTGCAAGGTTAAATACTCCACTTGGCGCGCTATAAGAGATGTTTTACCCACCCGAAGCCCCCTTCAATCAAAGGGATTTAGGATCTCGGCCTCTTGTCCCCTTTGTAACCGAAACGTGGAAAATGTTTGGCACGCCTTGGTTGGTTGCTCTTCGGTTCGACAAATTTGGCATGAGGCGGGTCTAGGGATTGAGATTGAGGAATTAACGAGCTTGTCCAATTCCTTCCACGAGTTTATTTTTGGTTTCATCCATAGCAACCCCAGTCAGACCCGAGACCTTTTTCTCATGTTATTATGGAGCACTTGGTACCGTCGAAATGATGTTCTTTGGAATAATGGCCCTCGAGCGCCATCAATTGTGATCCATCGAGCTAGAGTATCCTTGTCGGATTGGAGGGCTGTTAAAATCTACACTCAACGGCTATCAAGTTCACCCGATCCTCCTCACGATACTAGTTGGCAACCGCCTCGTTATGGGTTTCTTAAATGCAATGTGAACGTTGCGGTATTTGACTCGGATTCAAGAGCAGGTATTGGCGCCGTTCTTCGTGACAACACGAGTGCCTTCGTATCGGCCTTCGCCTCCCCGTGCTCCTTTCTCCCATCAAGTAGAGAGTGTGAAGCTATCGCTATACAAGATGCTCTCCGGTGGATTACTAGACGAATCGATAGCCATGTCATCCTTGAATCTGACTCCAAGGTGGCTGTGAACGCGATTTATGACACTCACATTGACAATTCGGAGTTTGGAGACATCGTCAAAGACATCAGACTCAATCTAAATTCGAAATATCACATTTCCGTTCATTGGATCAACCGTCTTGCTAACGGTTCGACCCACTTAATGGCTAGACATGCTTGCAACCTTGTCCGTGATGTGTATTTTGATAACATGCCTCAGTTTCTTAATTCTTGTATTAACATTACTTGTAACAACATTTGCTCTAATGCTATGAATGAGACCCGACCGGGTGATGGCAATGCCGAAGCCCGGTAATGGTCCCTGTCCCTTTGTCTTCAAAAAAAAAAATTTCTCAAATAATGTAATCCTTATTCTTTACTTTTGATATCATTTTTTTCTTATAAGTTCGATACATTTGATATAAATAGTTTTATTTATCCCTTTTAGTTTTATAATTTCATATGATTAAATTATTCTACGGGATTATTCAAAACACTAACACACACAAGTGTATACATATATATATATATATACATACACATACATAGATGTATACACATGCCACCGCATTAGGGAACGCCTCGTAAATCTTCATGACTTCGTCGTAACTCGTAAGGTTTGAAGCTTGACCGCGTTACAATGTCACGTCCCACATCATTTAGAACCTTGGACGTTGTTAATGTAATATTATTCGATTTTGTTCATAGTTATTTAAAATTAGTTACGAATAATTATTTTCTTTTTAACCCAATTTAAATATTCCTTTGAAATTATCTTGATGAAATTTTTCTATTTTCTATTTTCTATTTTCTATTTTCATCAATCATAATTTATACCAAATTACACTTCAACTTTATAAAACAAAAAATATATAAATTCTAAAATCTTATTTTGTTTTTGTTAATTAAAAGTAAAATATAAATGGAAAACAAAATAGGGTTTCCCAATTCGCATACAATACCTGGGCCCTATTCTAAAAGACCACCTTTTATTCTTCCTTCTTCCTCAAACAAAACCAAAAACCACTCTGCATTGCTCTCCCTCACGCCCTGACGTTCAGAAAACCCTAAAATCTTCCCAAAAACCACAATTCGATTCGCACTAATCATCCAAGGTAACATTTTAGATTTCAATCACCTTTTTTTCATATCACTCAATCCGTTTTAATCTGTATCTATCTATATTCCAATCGTTTTTCTGTTTTGTTTTGTGTGTATGTGAATGTGAAGCGATGTTTTTTATTTTAGTTTCAACAATCGATTGAATCTTGTTAATTTTGTGAGTATATAGTTAGTTGCGTACTTGCATTCGACTATTCGAGCCGTTTTTGTTGGAGATTGAGGTGTTATGTTTTGGAAATTTATGCTATCATGATCCTAGATTTAAATCTGATAGTTCAATATGAGCATTGGATGTTTTGCTTCTGAAATTACTTGAGAACATTTAATTTGCTGAGAAAGTAAAGAGAGAGTTTTGTGAGTATATAGTTAGTTGCATACTTGCATTCGACTATTGAATCCGTTTTTGTTGGAGATTGAGGCGTTATGTTTTGGAAATTTATGCTATCATGATCCTAGATTTAAACCTGATAGTTCAATATGAGATTGGATGTTTTGCTTCTGAAATTACTTGAGAAAATTTAATGTGTTAGAGTCTGAGAAATTAAAGAGAGAGTTTTGTATGTTTTAGTACAAGTATTTGACAGGTTGTCGTTAAGATAATGAAATTGCATTGTGGCGACCAATGACAACCAACTGACATATGTTTGGATTTTGGTCTTCTTTTTCGCTCTGTTGCGTAAGATTGATTGTTGTTATTTTTGCAGTCATGGCGGGTGTGATACATGAAGGATCTCACTTTGATGCTAATCAATTTGATACAAAAATGAACGAGTTGTAAGTTTTCCTCTATTTGATCTTTTAGTTGGTAATTACATATCTTTTTCAATGAGAAAGCTGCCTATTATTGAGATCATTATCCGATACCACTATCAACAAAAGTTAGTGATATTGAATGAAATCATGTAGTTTTATTCAATCATTATAGCTTTCGACTAATTGGGTATGTTAATTCTTAAAGCACACAAGTATTTTAGCAAATACAATAAAGTTATATGCAATGAACTTTTGAAGGATGAGGAACAGCATAGGCATGGACATGGTTTTCATGGTTTCTGGCTGTTTCTGTGCTGAATATTAATTTCTGTGGTAGTTTTCATGGTTTTTGCCGTCCATGGTAAACAATTTAAGCGTTCAAAACATGTGGATTCTAATGGTTATATACCCAAAATCAGCTGGTTTTGAGTTTTGATTGCACACCCATTCATCTGTGCTTTCCCAGTAAGGGAAGGTTCAAACAAGAACACCTTCAATCACATGTGATACTAAATCATTGACGTGGGTGACCTTTGGTGCCACCTAGGGCGAAGTGGAATGCACACCACCAGGTAAACCCACATGTATTATCATGTGATAAGGATGTTCTTGCGTTTTCGTAAAATGAAGGTTATCACCTTTCTAGTAATTTTTTTTTGTTTATTAGTCATCTCAACTTAGTACCAAAAACGCAGGCTAATTGAGCCTTTTACAATATGGATGAATATATATATTAGTAGTTAGTGGTTGCTGTAAGGTGTTGGAATGTGTGTCTAAGATAAAAGTTCTTGTGTTGCACAAGCTGATGATAAGTTTTTGTTTATACAGGCTTTCATCTGATGGACAGGACTTTTTTACATCATATGACGAGGTTTATGATAGTTTTGATGCCATGGGTTTACAAGAAAACCTATTGAGGGGCATCTATGCTTATGGTAAGCCTGGTTTTGCAGTCTTGTTTGCTTTTATGTCATTAAAATTCTGTTATGAATTTGTCTGAAGGTTGTATTGATTTTGGTCAAGTTGGCAAATGAATAATAACACTACTTAAAATTATTGTGTAGTGAGTTGTCTTCTAAAACTATTACTCCCTCCCTCCTAAAATAAATGTCCAATGAAATAGGCATACACTTTTAGAAATGTGTAATTATTACATCTTTTTAATCAACTAAACGACAATTTTACCCTTAATAATAGAGGGAGTAATGAATTTTCTCCATCACATTATTTTGGGACAGAGGAACTATTTTCAATTTGATTGGAACAAATCTTATTTAGTTATGACACAAGTTATGTGAATGTAGGTTTTGAGAAACCATCAGCGATTCAGCAAAGGGGAATTGTTCCCTTCGTCAAGGGTCTTGACGTAATTCAACAAGCTCAATCTGGAACTGGGAAGACCGCAACCTTTTGCTCTGGTGTCCTTCAGCAACTAGACTACAACGTGGTGGAATGCCAGGCCCTGGTTTTGGCCCCGACTCGGGAACTTGCACAACAGATTGAGAAAGTTATGCGTGCACTTGGGGACTACGTTGGTGTGAAGGTGCATGCCTGTGTTGGTGGAACTAGTGTTCGTGAGGACCAGCGCATTCTCTCAGCCGGTGTCCATGTTGTCGTCGGTACCCCTGGTCGTGTGTTCGACATGCTGCGAAGGCAGTCGTTACGTTCTGACTACATCAAAATGTTTGTGCTGGATGAAGCTGATGAAATGCTTTCAAGGGGTTTCAAGGATCAGGTCTGTTCTTATTCTTTTGTGCTTCAATTATGACCCCTAATATTTTTTCAAATGTCATCATTCTAAACGTCGAACAGTTATTTTGTTATTGCAGATTTACGATATCTTCCAGTTGTTGCCGGCAAAGGTTCAGGTCGGTGTGTTCTCTGCAACCATGCCTCCCGAGGCCCTCGAGATCACAAGGAAGTTCATGAACAAACCCGTAAGGATTCTCGTGAAACGTGATGAGCTCACCTTAGAAGGTATCAAACAGTTTTACGTTAATGTCGAAAAGGAGGACTATAAGCTCGAGACACTCTGTGATCTTTACGAAACTCTAGCAATCACCCTAAGTGTCATCTTCGTGAACACCCGGCGGAAGGTTGACTGGTTGACCGATCAAATGAGAAGCCGAGACCACACCGTGTCAGCCACACACGGAGACATGGACCAGAACACAAGAGACATCATCATGCGGGAATTCCGTTCTGGATCGTCACGCGTACTCATCACCACCGATCTTTTGGCTCGTGGTATCGACGTACAGCAAGTCTCGCTTGTTATCAACTACGACCTTCCGACACAGCCGGAAAACTACCTCCACCGTATCGGTCGGAGTGGCCGATTCGGAAGGAAGGGTGTTGCCATCAATTTTGTGACATTGGATGATGGTAGAATGCTTGCAGATATCCAGAAATTTTACAACGTAGTTGTGGAAGAGCTGCCTTCAAATGTGGCTGATTTAATTTAATTTAAATTAAATTAAATTAATAGTATTAATTATTATTATTAACAAAGAAAGGCAGCCAACTTTGTTGTGCTACCTTTGCTTTCTTTTTGCCCTTTTAAGTTATTAGGAAGTTTATTTAACTTGAGTTTTTGGTATTTCCAACCCTAACTTTATTTGGTTTAGCTATTTTTAAATGAGAATTTCATATCTATTTGTTATTTAATTTTGGGAAAGGTCTCGTTTGTTAATTATAAAAAAATATAATGTATAATTGGTTAACAATGTTATTAATTTAAATGATTAATAATATCATTAGGAATTAATGAAAATATATTATAGTTTTTAATAACTTATTTTTAAGTGTCATTTTAAAATCATACAAGTTTCATGTAATTACATTATCATATATCAAGTACATGATATGGTTTAACACATTTACACATTCGGTCACCATGGTATTTTATTTTTATTTCTTTTTGTTAATCTTGGGACAACTTGCATATAACTCCATTAATTTCAAGGATCCTGAAAAAGCCTTGCAAGACTTGAACCGATAACCTATGAGAAGGATCCGCAAAGCCCAAGTCTTTTACTATGGTATTGGATGATTGAGTAGAACAGTTAATGATGGTAAATTAATTTTTTTTTAATAGGTTTCAAGAGGAACGAGGTGGTTTTTTCTTGTTTGTGTATGTTCTTTTAGCATTTTAACGAACGAAATGAACAAAGACGAACAAACCCATTTTCTTAACGAATGAATATGAACAAAGACGAACAAGCCCATGTTCTTAACGAACTTGAACACAAAAAAGTTCTTTTGTTTACCATTCATGTTCGTTCATTTGTTTGGTTAAGTTAAATGAACGAACACGAACGAGCCTTAGTTCGGTTTGTTTACAACCATACCAACATGCATAGGGTTTTGCCTCTTTACTATAATTGATTGGTACGCTATAAGAAAAAAAAAATTGGTACCATACGAAGTCCACTCATAATATAATACATATTTAATTATTTATATAAAGAATAAACTAGAAATGATATAAGTTAAAATAATGGACTATAATAAAGACATATTAAAGGTTTTTGAATTATTAATACACCAAAAATAAAAACAAAAAATTGTGGATGTTGTAAACAACTAACAACCGGTCTGAAAACCACAAGGGCTGTGGTGTGGTGGTAAAGGCTTGGGGAGTTCATAGCACTCAACCCGGGTTCGAGCCCCGCTAGCAGCACTTGTGGCCACTGAGGATAAACTTAGGGCTGCACGCTTTAGCAGCTAGGCCAAAGACCCTAATTGCCAGGGATTAGTCTGGGTCATAGGCCCATGATACCCTTTCCAAAAAAAACAACCAGTCTGAAAGGTGGACTTTCTTTGTTAAATCTAAAACGAATATGTACGGTTTTGACTATTCATCCAAAGTCAATCATATAAAAAATAAATAAAAGAAGATTTCATAAAACATCAATTTTGACCAAAATCCTTTGTGTCATCATAATATCAACATAAATTAAATTTTATATAATAATAAAAAAAAAGAATTCTAAAATACAAAAAAGATCAAACTCATTGTCTAAAAACACTTCCTCTATGAATACGATGCAACAAGTTATGAGCTATACTATCTCTAACTTGAACTGCATTTACCGATATACCCCTACCTCCTTCCGACACCGCCATCTCATCATCGTACAAATCAAACCTTAAATCAAAATCCATTTCCTCGTTATTCATCTCACATATGTTATGTAACACACAACATGCCCCTAACACCATGGGCAATTCTTGTAATTTCACCTCACTCCTTTTTTGTAAACAACCCCATCTCCCTTTTAACCTCATAATTGCATCTTTTGCAATCTTTTCAACTTTACCAATACTTTCGTTAAACGAATGTTGACCCCAAGTCAAATTCGGGTGGGTATACGGTACCAACATCCAATCGGTTAACGGGTAACCCGAATTACCCACGACCCATGTGTTATTCAACATACCCATCTCGAATCTCCGAGATAATATTGATTTATCCAAGATTTTGTCATCGGGCAACGACCCTGGATACCCGATACAAATGTCAGTAAACACTCCTTTCGCGTCGACCACACCTTGCACGGTCGTGGAGTAGGACGGTTTTTGGATTCTGTCGGTGTGTTTTCGGTTGAAATAAGCCTCTGGGTTTGTTTTTGGGGCGATTATTGATATATGGGTTGTGTAGATTGCCCCGCCGACGTCCGGGATGCCGGAGATGGATCCGAATTCAGTTTTGATTTCTTTTAACCGTTCGTGATCGGGCCATTGGAGGAATTTTGGCATTAGGACGGTTTTGATTGCGGCGCAAACTTCGAGGACTAGTTTGTGGCATGTGGAAATGCCTAGCCCGAACAAGGCTGACACTTTTCGCAGCGGGTCGCCAGTTGCCAACCTGTAGATGCAAACCGCAACCCGCTGGCGAACAGGGATCGCCATCCTTAGCATCGTGTCTTTTTTATTGACCGCCGAGTCCAACTCGTCGCAAATCATGTTAAACGTCGATTTACTCATCCGGAACGCTCTCCGAAACTCGTCGTCCGGACATCCGTCGCTATTGTGATACTTCCACCACCCCTTCGACCTCTCTTTCACCCACAACCTCCGTTGTCCACCACCTCTTCCGCCGTGGCTTCCGTCCTCTTCCGCCGCCGTTCCTCCGCCGTAGCTGGCTGCCGGAGGTGGCGATCTTGATTTTCTCACCCTCCCCTCATCCCAATCCGCCATTTCTGAAGCTCTATTTTCGAAATCCGAAGTGGGTTTTTCAAATTTCGAAGTGGGTGTTTCGAATTTCGAAGTGGGTGTCGCCGGAAGTTGGTCGATTTGTTGTTCATCGATTTTTGGTTTCTTGTTGTTGAGGGTATTTTGGGTATTTTCGGTGTCAAAATCTTGAATGAAACTGTAGATGTATGAGTAGTCTTCTTGAGTGAGAAATGGAGTTGAATTGTGTTCCATGGTGAAATTAAAGATTTGATTTTTTGGGAATGAAAATATGAATTTGGAGATTTGTTTATATACATCGAGAGATGAAAATGAAAAGAGCGTAAAGAAGCGTGTGAACGCGGAGATATATATATATATATATATGTATATGTATATATATAATATATATCATTTTCACCCTTCAATAATCTACATAGTTACAATTAGATCCTTACAAGAAAAATGTAAATCATTTTACATATAAGAGAAGAGGGCAAAGAATCGTATGAGACGTTGAGTAAGCGTTGATGATCTGAACCGTTGATCTCTTTTAATCTCAAGTCCTCTCAAGAATTGCGGCTTAGAAGAGAATTGATCTCGTGCATCTTATCTTGGTGCATCTCATCCTAATGTACATTCATTTCTCATTTAACGGTTGATATTTGATAACCACTTCTCACACTTCTCACCATTAATTCAACTTCTCACCAGAATCCAACCCTAAGAAGAGGGGAAAAAGATTTGTCTATTATTTGTTTAGACCTTTATTATCATTGTATACAATTTTAATTAAATTATCTAAAATAAATAATTAACAAAGGTTTGGTTTAATCCATACAAATTGGTGATTAAATTGAACAGCGAAGGACCCAGATGTACATTTAAGGTGGATCAAAAACTCGTAAAGATGTCCGATTTCTTTTTAGCTGAATTACACCATTTTGAGGGTTTTTAAGTTTTTTTAATTGGTTTCAAATGACTTTTTTGGTTTTTTAGTTGATGTCCATTGTATTTTATAATATCCTAAAGCACCTCTTGAATTTTTAACAGAAAAAATAATAACTCTAATTAAGAAAATAAGTTGAGCGGGTGTGTGGGACCCTGTTGGAGACTTCAGCCTCTGAAAATGAACATTTCAGCATCCAAGTTTTCAAACTAAGGGAGCTTTTGATTCACTATAAAAGAATAAAATGGAGAATAAGTGTAATAACAAATAAAAAATTATAATGATGGTTTTTAAAAAAAATATTCATTGCATTATGTTAAACCAGATATCATTACTCATTCTCATTAATTAAACGTTTCTAATACCTCTAATCAAGTATCCTAATTTGAATTGGTTTGTGTATGTACATCCATTTTTGGATAAGGGGAAATTAAACTATTAAAGTAGGGGTTGATGTGTAAAAAAGGTGTAGATAAGGGGGCTAAAGTGAAAATTTAATGAAGGTTTACGCGGTAAGGGATTTTATTTTTAAAATAGAAAAAGATGACTTGTGTCTCAAGGAACCTTCCTAAAGGAAGCAACGACGAAGCTTTGACTCTCTCACTCGTCATTAATAATTCCTTTTCCTCGTTTTGTTCTTCACTTCAATTTTATAATATTATATATATATATATATATATATAGGGGAATTTTGAAAACCGTGGAAACTTTTAATTTCATTGGTTAATTTAATGAAATTGTTTAGTTTGATGAAATTGTTTCATATAATTATTTTATTGATGAAATCATTGCATATATTTGTGTTTTTTTGTGTAAAAATGAAAAAGTTTCATCAAACTGCGAAAATACATGAAACAATTTCATCAGAATAAGAAAAATAGATGAAACTACATAAAAAAACACAAATATATGAAACGATTTCATTAACAAAAGAATTATATGAAACAACTTTATGAACCAATTTCATTAATTTAACCAATGAAATTGACGGTTTCCAAAGTTTCCAATTTAATATGGTTTCCAATTGAACCCACCTCTCTCTCTCTCTCTCTCTCTCTCTCTATATATATATATATATATATATATATATATATATATATATATATATATATATATAGATTTTGGATAGTGTGAGATCAGTCTATTTTCGCGAGACCCGTGAAACCACAATCTTACACTAATTAAAACTTCACAGTAAAACACTGTGAAAGTAAAAAAAAATCAGAACATTCATAGTGTTTTGCTGTGAAATTTCAAGTGTAAAAACGAGGTCTTACCGGACATCATGAAGACAACCTTGTAACCAAATCAGGAACGTTTACTTAGGTGGCATTTGTTTTTTAAGAGGTTTGAAGTCTAAAGTCTTATTTCACTTCTGATTAGTATGAGGTGGTGCTATGTCTTAAATCTGAAACAATAAGACTGTTTGTTTTTGTAACGTCTGGAGGCGTCTTAAGAGAAATGAGAGCATATGAAATGAGTCGGGACTCGGGATAAGAGATTTTAAGTAGTTAGGTCACTACTTATTTATAATTTATTTAAGAGCCATTAAGAGGTTATGAAAATTGAAAAAAAAAACAAACAAACAATTTAAATGTCAAAAGGTCTAAACGATTCAGAATTAAGAGTCATTAAGGGGTTGTTTGTTTAAAAAAAAAACTTTTAATGACCCTTAAGTCTGAATCGTTCAGACATTTTTACACACCACCTCTCATTAATCATAAGTAAAATAAAACTTCAGCCTTTAGATCTCTTAAAAAAACAAACGACACATAAAAAATATTAAAACAAACAAACAAACGGGACATTAATGGTTATCATTTGATTGAATGTATCTACAGTACTACACTTAATTAAAAAAATGGATGATAGATAAATGGGTATCGATTGTATAATTAAAAAAGTTGTATTTAAACGTGTCTCTTTATATATATTCATGAATATTTTAGATTAATAAATGCAATACTCATATAAAATAGTCTTTTTTAGGAACATATAATCGATGGTCAAAGTTCATAGTATTGAGTAGATGGTTTAAAATTTAATTAATTATAAGGCAAGTTGACTTAATTATTTTATAGTAATAAATTCATATTTAAGTTAGATTTAATAAATCAATAGACTTTAAACTCATGCCCACACATGCTTATTATTAACTAAAACTATAAAAAAATTACTACAACTTACAACACATAATTCAATAGAGATAGTTATACATAACTGTTTGGTAATGGTTTAATAATATATAATGTGACATATTCAGTAAGCTTATAAGGGGAGCTTTATAGAGAAAGTCAAGTTTTTTTCTCCAAGTCTGTCCCTCCTAATTAAAAAACACGTTACTTTCATCTATTTAAAAAATTTCCCAGACAAAAACTTTCCAATTCATACAGGCAAATTTAATCCACATATATATATGGGTGTAAACGAGCCGAGTCGAGTAGTAGGTTAATCGAGCCGAGCTCAAAAAATTAATACTGGGCTCGAGCTCGATTAACTTTTTAAAGTAGGGCTCGAGTTCGAGCTCGAATATTTTTTGAGTTATCGAGCTCGAGCTCGATGCTCGTTTATGGGTTCGAACTCGCGATCAATTAACTCGTTTATCGGCTTGAGCTCGATAACTTTTATATTTTTATTGTATGATTAATAATTATATGAGCATGTTCGACTCGAAAAATGGTATATGCTCGAATGGCTCGACTCGACTCGGAAAATTTAATCGAGTTTTCGAACGAGCCGAGTCGAACATCGGTGTTATAAAGCTCGGCTCGATAAGTTAAACGAGTTCTATTTTGTGTTCAAGATCGACTCGAGCTCGAGAATAATTAAGCTCGAGCTCGAGATAAACGAGCTCGAGCTCGAGTAGCTCGTTAAAAGCTCGACTCGTTTACATAGCTTTATGCATACAAGATTTAATGAAAAACAAACCAAACAGACCTAACTCTTAATCTCCACACAAATTATGTCGTTCATGAGACTTTGAGGGGATTTGTTTTTTAGTTTCATATCTCAAATAGAAAACATCTTATTCAGTTTTATATTTTTGTGATTATCTTGGTTTGTTTTCCCATTCATATATGAAAAGCAAATTTGAATGGTCAAGTAATAAATGGTCGAAAAAGACATTCAAATATTGAAAAATAAATGGTTTAAGGATAATTAATTTTATAGTAAATGACATGATTGGTTCCTATGGTACACAAAATTGCACTGTTGGTTTCTAATTTAAAATAATTATGGAAAACGTCCCTATGGTTTATATTTTCACACGCCTATGGTCCCTAACCCTAACTCCATCCAAAATAAAGACCCTCAATCTCATCCATCCACGCCTCTATTCAATTCCTCCCTCCTCTCGCCCTCTCTTCCCATAGATCCAAGATCTGAAAATTTCCATTTTGGGTATTATAGTCGTCGACCGCCTCCATTCATCCTTTACTAAGTTTCATCTGCTCCCTTCAATCACATGAGTGTTCCAAACGCTTCTCTAACATGTAAAAGATCTGGGCTTGGAAGAGTACAGAGAAGAGATATGGGTTATGATGGGTTTGAAAGCGGCGGGGGTACATGAACAGGGAAGAGAACTGTAGGGGTGTTCATCTAAACCGTCAAACCGCACAAACCGCCCACACCGCAAAGCGCGGTTTAGAACGTCCGCGGTGCGGTTTGCGGTTTGCATTTTTACCAAATCGCACTATGCGGTGCGGTTTGCGGTTTTGAGTTATCAAACCGCGGTTCAAACCGCACAGCACCGCACATTATAAATATGTATATTTTTTAATTTTTATATATTAAACACACATATATGTATATATAGAATAATTGCAATATTTATATAATTTGTATTTTAGAATCAGACGTATTGAATATTTTTATTTTTAGGGACTACGATCACATTATCGTTGATTTTAAAATGAAGTTTTGATCTTATAATTATTGAATTGTAGGTGTAAAATGCGTAAGGTACAAACCGCATAAACCGCACCGCATTTTGCGGTGCGGTTTGGTACGGTTTGAGGTATATGCGGTGCGGTTTGCAGTTTGGAAAAATGCTCAAACCGCATATGCGGTGCAGTTTGCGGTTTTGCCCCAAACCGCACCGCGAACACCCATAAGAGAAGAAACCAATCTACAACATCACAAATCCAACCAACTACGAACTAGATGCATCATGCAGATCTCCATCTAATTGAGGTTTCTAGAAAATTTAGATAAGGGTTTTGTATAAGGTTTTTGTTCAGATTAGGGTTTGTATTATGTTTTTATTCATAAAATTTTGTTTTGATTTGGATTTGTTTAAGTTTTTTGTTCATAAATTATTGTATAAATTTGGGTTTATTTCAGGATTCGTTTTGTTGATTAGGATGTGTTCAAGGTTTTTGTTCATAAGGTTGTTCATAATTTTTGAATGTTCTTGATCTAAACAGATGAGTGTTGTAGGTTGATCAAGACCCAACAATTTCTCAATTTTTCTGCTTCGATGGTTTTTTTGGGTTTTGTTTGCCATATAGAGTTCTGAAAGCTCACAATCAAAAGCTTTATGGTTAATTTTTTAGTTCTTGATCAATGATAGTCCTTTTCTTCTTAATTGGTTTTTGAAAATCTAGGTTCATGTTATGGAAATAGGGTATTATGGTTTTATGATATAAGCATATTTTTTTTCTGAAAACTGGGAAATAGGGAAGAGGAGATGGCGGCATGGCGTCAGAGGTGGGGGCAGGGTAGGAGAGGAGAGACCACTGGTGGATGGGGTGTGTAATGGTGGATGATGGTAGGTGGTGTTACACTCTTGGTCCCTGTGGGTTTTAAATCAAAAATATTTTTTAAAGGGAAATAAAAAAAGTAAATTGATTAAAATACCCCTCCAATTAACCTACTTAACATATATTTTTAACGGTGTTAGTGCAGAGAGACCAAAGGCGTGTGAAAATGTAAACCACATAGACGTTTTTCATAATTATTTCAAACTAGGGACCAACAGTACAATTTTGTGTAAACCACAGGGACCAATCATGTAATTTACTCTTAATTTTATTTTGTTATGTTTCAAAATCCTGATACCATCCTTAATCGAACGTAAATAAACCCAACCAACAAGCAACATCGCTCTACCCGAAACCAAAAATCATCTTCTAGAAACATGCACAAATTGATTTCTAATTTGATTTTTTTGTAATTTAAATTTATAAAGTATAAAAATATTGGATAATTCATAAAAGCAAAATAAACAAATACACAATTCCATTGAATATTCTAAATAATTCAACTTCGACAGTAAGTCAGTAAAATCTCACCCTCTCAAGGGCCGTTTACCAACCTTACCAGATAAGCAGTTATCGCCAAGAGCTACTACTCGGTAACATTCTCAATTATTAAAATAAATTGTTAGTAAGCATCTTTTATTCTTTTACCAGGTAAGAGTCTTCTCCATTATTTATCGGGTAATATTCTCAGTTCTTGTCATGTCCACCCAATAAAAATAAGTGATATCCGTTAAGCATTTGATAAACGGTCTACGAGTTTTCATATCGGTCTACGAGTTTTCATATTTGCTTGATATTTAAGATTTCACTAAACTCTTGATCTCGAAGAAAATAGGTTTAAATCATGTACAACAAGATGCAAATAATTTTTAGTAGTTTGTTAAAGGGTGTAAAGACAAAAAAAAAAAAGGAGACCGGCCGTTTTAATACATGTGTTTTGTATGTTGTTACGTATCATTTGACCACAAACACAAAATAGAAATCCAATTTTTGAGACAACACGTTTGTTTTTGTTGGGTGATACTTTTAATGCATGTGAGCCAAGGTTTTAAAGCTGTGAGATCAAACCATACACTTTATACGACAAGGTAAGGAGGTGATGTTTTTAAGACATGATTGATGTAGGAGGTAACAAGGGGAAAACCACAAGGGCTGTGGTGTGGTGGTAAAGGCTTGGGGAGTTCATAGCGCTCAACCCGGGTTCGAGCCCCACTAGCAGCACTTGTGGCCACTGAGGATAAACTCAGGGTTGCATGCTTTAGCAGTTGGGCCAAATGCCCTAATTGTCAGGGATTAGTCTGGGTCATAGGCCCAGGATACCCTTTCCAAAAAGGGGAAACGATGCCGTTGGATGCGAGGGGTTTATATGACGTAGTGTTTAGGAACAGTAAAACTGATTTATTTTTGTTTACTTTAAAATCTTCATAGTTGGTTAAATTGTAACCTTTTTTTTGGATTAAACGGATGTAGGTAATCAATTTTTAAAAATTCAATGATTTATTTATCCAAAAATTCTCCCTCCGTTGACACATAGTCTTAGACATGCGTAATTATTACACATTGTTGTTACCAAATGACATTTTTACCCTAACGAGTGTTAATGACAGGATGGATATGAATGTTATTTACATGAATAAAAACTTAACCAAACCGACTTGTTTTTTTCTGTTCAACAGTATGTAATTATATTCCAAACCTTGTGAAAAATGGTCATTTTGCCCATTGTCCACATCCCAACTGGGAGGAGCAGATGCTAATGATACAAGAAAATGCTTCATAATCTGATCATTGTGTTTATGCAACACAAATAAGGTCATTAATTTGTATCATATATATGCAGGATCTGCCTCTTATAAGGATTAATCAAATTGGCATATATCTATATGGTGAGATATGCTCTTACCATGGTTGCTCCTGTGGGATCAGAAAGTAGATGTCTAACAAGTCCCATTCTGAGGCTTTGAGGTGCTATGATAAACATGTAAAATGCAAATAGTACTAGGTCCCTTGAGGATAGAGAAGATCCAAGAAATCCCCACCACATCCTGCATTCATTAATTCAAACAACATCATTCTCTACTTCATACCAATTAATTACCAATTAACCATAATCACATCTTCAATTCTATAACATAAAATGATTCTCATTTTAAGGGGACTAACTTCATAAATGTTTACTAAACTTAGATCCCGCCCGTCGGGTTTGCGGGATTTGGTGAGATTTGGAAGTGGATTAAATTCCAATCTTGTATTTGGTTTAAAGAAAAAGTCCGGAATTGAGATCCCACGTAGAATTCCCATGGGGTAGTTGGTATTTTGAGGGATTTCATAGGATTTGTTTGTAATAATATTTTAAAATATGTTAAAACATTTGTTTCGTAATAATCGATTAATAAAAAGATAATTTAATTATTTTTATAATTTTTACAATTTGTTTTTATAGATTATTTATAAAGAAGGGAATTCAATTCCATTCCAAATCCTACAAATCAAACACACCAAATATTCCAAATCTTTCCACGAAATCCAAATCCCTTGAAAGCATTCCATGAAACCAAGCAGGCACTTCGATTATACTCTGGCCTTGATCCATTATAGATCAAACAATCTCTAGAGCACCGGTTTTATAACAACCAAAATATTTGCCAAAACTGAAACAAAAGAGAACACTTTAGTTGGCAGAAAACAGCAAACATGACACTCCGATCGTCAATTAGGCTGTTATATTGGCAGTGTGCCTTTCATTGTTTCTGTCATCTCAAGTGTTCCCTTTTTTCGCTTTTACAAGTATTTTGTGCCTTTCATTGTTTCTGTCATCCCAAGTACTTTCATGGTTAGTTTCCCTATATTTTTCTTTATTTTATTCATATAATTACATCAAGGCAATATACTGATCTTTGCAACAAGTGAATGTTTGGCATAATGGTACACCTAATTCCTACTAAGTAGTGGTTGAAAGAATGGACAGTAATAGGATATACATATAGTATAGTACTATAGTTATCTCATTTCCCTCTATGCAAATGCTTAACAACATTTTCCGCATGTCAAATTGTACAAAAGAAGGAATGTATGCATTGAGATAAGGTTCAAGCAAATATCAAATGGAAGGGTATAGTAGAAGGTTCGAAATTTACCAGGTGGGCAAGCGGAAGAAAGTACGGAAGAATGTACGTGTGCCCTCAATATCCAGTTGAACGATGAGTGCTAAGCCAAAGAGAAAGAATGCTCTCTGTCTTTTCCTTTCCAGTGGCCAAAGAGTCTCCCAAGCTGAAGCAAGAACAATTGGAATTAATCAAAACACAATCTAAACCATGTCAAATATACCCATGGACATTATAATTTCTGCAGCTGTGCAGTGTATAACAGTGATATCTTTGGAAATGAATTTCCAAGAAATCAATATTAAACTAATCAATGATGTCTATTTTTAAAATGTTACCCCTTGAATACCTTGCTTTGAGATGTTCGTTTTTTGTCTTCCCTGAGCAAGCATCTCTTTTGAATGGCCTTGCCTTAAAATCTTTGCTATTATTGCTGCATAGTTAGGAGCTTCTGAGAGTGATCTGACGACTGAATATCCTGTTTATTGCAAGCAAGTGACAATAATCATTTGAAGCAAGTGATTGGATGAAATTATGGAATTTTGCTTATTGTTACCTGTGGCTGGATGCACCATGCTAGCAGCAGCACCAAATGCCAGGTTCTTTTGTTCTGTATTCGGCAAGGATCCACCTACTGGAATATACGACCATTCCTTCCAAATATTGAAGCAACCAAACACTACCAATTTAGTAAGGTCCGGACAGATCTTTCCAAGTTACTTCGGAAAGAGGCAAAGAGTTAGTACCTCTTCATAAGTTTTGATTATTCGGATCCCCAATGTCTTTAATCTAGACATGAGCTTTGTCTTCAATAGATTGAAAGGCATGGCATCTCTTGAAGCCAGGCAAGTTTCCTGCAATTGTCTTTTTGAGACCTATCACACAGGATAAGGTAATGACAGTGTAATACTGGAAAATGTACATTGGGCAAACCTCAAAGAATATTTTAGTTGGAGACATGGGCATGGCATAAAGAAATGTTGGATATTGTGCTTCTAAAGGTTGTGCTGTATTCTTGGCGTAGTCTCTATAATCCATGAAAACCATTAAGCTTGGATCATAGGGATTGTTTTCAACCTGCAATAAGAAAATGACGGAAAAAGGTACTGTTAAAATCATGGTCAACTCTTACGCTACAACTAAGTTGTTGCAAATATAACAAATGACCATACTTTGAATTTTGCAATGCAGGTTCAGAGTGATACCCTGCACTTCCCTCACTTGAAGAAGCACATATCATGAATTGGTCATGTTAAAAAGTTTGCAATAACAGAAGTTGCCCATTATTCTATTTCCAATAATGCATGAAACTTGGCTTATTATCCACTAAGTATGCAGAAATGAAACAAAACCAATTTTTTTATTAGTACTATGAACATTATGTATCAAAGAATAAGAAACACCACATCCTCACCTCAACCTCTACACCATAAGCTGTTTGAACACAAACACGGGGTCCCCCAAGCTCATACTGCAAAAGTTTTCCTGAAGCCGCTCCAGATGCAACCGTAGCAAGCCTATTACGAAAAAGACAATAAGTATAGAACTTTCAAGTGGTTTTGAAACTTGAATAACAGTCTACCTGCATGGAACGGTGACATTGCCTTCACACTCGATGAGACTGTGGCCATTTGGAGCTTCAGTAATCCTTTCCACTTTCGAGCACAGATATGAAACACCTGACTCCACACACCTAAAAATTATATAAATTATCGTTTTACAGTGCTCCAAAGGAAATAGACTCGGGAGCAATTTGCTAACTTTGTCAAGTGCCTAGAAGGATAATCAAACAAGAAATTAGATATGGGAAATAACTAAAAGGAACATTACCTTCTCAACAACTCCTCATGAAGTAAATCACGATTAACTCGTCCATAGGCACGACCTATGAGGATGGGATCGTTGTCATCAAGATATACAAGAGTATCCCGCCAAACATGTTCAATACAGCCCTCAAGTCCAAGTCCTGCAAACATATAATAATAGTAATTCGAGCAAAGCTCAGACATGCCAAACATGTTGATTATTATGCATGCAGGTTACATCATCCTCCCTTCAAGAAAGAGGTAGAGTTTGAATTTCAAGTACTTTGACTTATTTTCATTTTTAAACTTTGGAAAAACTTATCGATAACCAAATCAATCTGTGTAACAAATACAACATACAAAATCTGTTGGCAATATGATTTTGCGATGGAACAAGTTTGACCTATAAAGTCAAATTAAACCTCTTTTCTCAAACATGGAGTGCAAAAGGAAATGAAGAGGCATACCTATAAATTCATCCTCCCAAACACCATAATTATTTGTAAAAGGAAGATCAGGCCCAATAAGTCCAACATTCAAGCCTAGCTTGGCTGATTCTGCAGCAAGAGCAAGGCCAGCAGGACCACAACCAATTACAACCAAATCCAGTATGCAATCTCCAATCGGTATCCGTGGCAGCTGCAGCAACAAGGTAACGATTTTCAGGAAATGACAGGACAGCTGATTGATTCTATGCTATTCAAAACTAGCTACCGGACAACAAGATCCTATCATTCAAACATATTCAGTGAAATAAACTTCTCTAGTTCTCAAAGTTCGAAATTCTTCATCATATATGCACAGACAGACTCATAGTCTCGCTCTAAATCTACAACTAATAAACATCCCTGGAAACAATGAAAATGCATAAACAATAGACAGTTGTTGTTCAATAACTCTCACCATAAACCTCCGAAATGCCAATTCACCATGTTCCACTGATAATTACCTAACTAAAAAGTGATTTTAATAAATTAGAAAGACTGCAAAACAGTTACCAAGTCTTTGAAAACAAAAGCGAACCTCCTCCTGTTTCATTTCTTCACAGATAAGGTAATTTCACAATAGCACGAAGAATATTACTAAATTTGGTAAACGAGATGATTACGGAGAGAAAAACAATCATACACATACGCATATATGGCAGTACAATTCATACAGCTCGAAGTACAAGTATCAACAGCTTCTATCCGAAACAGTAATCAAATTCAACTCACCTTCTCAGAAAGACTAGACTGGCTCTCCATAGACTTATTCTGTTGCATTTGAACAAAAAGCAACTCCGATCCACCGGCCTTCACATAATCTTCTTCATCCTCTTCAGAAATCCCGTCTTTAACCACTACACATCCGTCGGTTTTAGCGCTGCACTTAATTTGCGGCAACGACGACGACGACGATGACAATGATAAACTAGTAAATCTTCGATGTTGTAGTAACGAAAATCCGTGGCTGATGTTATAGTTCATGAACCTAGGGCACGTAAAAACCGCCATTGTTGCAGTCATGTTTCGAGCTCCAAAACACTCCATTGCTGTTTGTATTCCAAAATCAAACTGTAAATCGGAATCAAATTCGATGTTTTGATGAAGTTTTCACGTCATTATTGTGTTGTTGAACAAAAATTAATTACGAAAAAATGGAAGGAAACGATATCTCGAAATCTGTATATATTCTTTCTATCTCTTTTCTCACTGGTTTTGAATGGATAGGAGGAGATGAGTTCTTCAGCAGCCAGCCTTGAACGCCACGTGGAATTTCTTCAATAACTTATCTGATGTGGCAGGATTTTATTAGTTGTATTAATGGCGATGGCCCCGCAATTTCTTATAAAAAAGTTATATTCAATTTTAGAGCATCCCATTAATCTTTAAAAGGACTTTCTATTTTGTCACATCAGCTTTCACTTATTTTTTTAACAAAAACCTATTTATAAAAATCTTCTCAAATGCAAAAATCTTTTCAAAAGTTTTTTTATCAATTACATTTAATAATCTATTCTCATCTATTAAAAATGTTTTATAAAGACCCCTTATTTAAGTTGTCGTTTTAAGACCCACGTGATATTTTTTTGAAAATCATAATTCAAATATTTAAAAGCATTACATTAAACGATATTTAAAAACATTACATTAGATGATACTTAAAAAAGTAGTTCTAAATCTAAATATTTAAAAACATTACATTAAACGATATTTAAAAGCATTACTCGATGATAAGTTCATTCACTTGTATCAAAAGTTGTTCGATGATGTCGTCGGACATAGTTGGAAGTATAAAATAGCAAGTTGTATGTTTATAAAAGTGAAAGAGAAAGTTATATGAGAAATATGGGGTTATATATAGAGGATATATGTTCTTAAAAATATTTTACTTATATTTAATAAATTAAATTAATTAATAAATATTAAAAGAGGTTTAAATTGAAATAACATTGATTGAAGGGAGCAATGTGATATTTAGTTGAAAAAGTAGACTTAAAAAAGGTATAAAGTGAATATTTAAGGGGGTAAAATGAATTTTTGAGAACATCAAATAATCAGTCGATGCACAATAAACTTTTCATTAAAAGCTATTTAATAAGTAATCATCTATTTCACAATTATAACATTAATCATATTATTAAAATATTTTATATATTAAATAAAATATAATTTTTTAACTATTTAATTTCAAAACTTTTTTAGTAGTGATAACATGAGGTAAGGACCAAGTGTCTTACTGGCCTTACCCGGTAAGAACGAGGCAAGGAACAAGAGTCTTACCCGGTAAGTGATGACAACGACTCTTACTATGGTTAGTGCTTACTGGGTAAATTGTGTCATACGATGCCGTTTTAGTGGATTAAATCTTACGTGGAAAGTAAATAATAGTGTTGAATTTTACTGGTAAACATTTACCGAGTAAGGGGCTGTTTGGCAGTTGTTGAATGATTTAGTACAGAATAATTAAGTGGTCTGAATGATTAAGAGGTTTTTATGATATAGTGTAAAATGAAATATGATTGTTTGCTAATTGTTCATAATGAAATCAGGGCTCTTAATGGTTAAGGGAGAGTCATGATACAAAATCATTAAGAGGATTTTGGAACCATTAAGATGCAGTCATTTTTTTTTTCAAACAAGATTTACCTCTTATCGATTCAGAGGTTACCTCTTAATGAAACCATTAAGAGGTAAACAAACAACCCCTAAGTGTTTAATAAACGATCCCTTAGTGATATTTTACTTTTTAAAATAAAAGTATTAATATTAAAACACCAAGATTGGTTAAAATAAATATAAATGAGAAATATTGAAATCGGAAAAAATAATAAAAAATTATACCTTGGAATTAACGTTATTCAATAGTTTTATGAATTCCAAAAAGAACATGTCCATATACAATTTTGAAAAAGAGACCATCAATCAAATTCAACCTTAAAAATACCAATACATGCTTTTGTTAATTAAATATTTTATTAGTATAACATTCTTTTATTTATCTTTCATTCTTTTTTTATATAGCAACTGATATTTAATAAAAAAAAATATTATTATTTACATCTTTTTAAATTTTATTTAAGTTTATTTATTTATCCTTGATTTTAGTAGTTTAATAAACGTTTTATATATCTTTCAGTTTTTTATTTAAATAACAATTAGCAAAACTAAAAACTCTATTTTATTTATGTTTATTTTTCCACGAGTCTATTTGCTACCTTTAATTTTATTAGTTTAACGTTTACTTTTATTAGAATCAATATAACATTAGAAGCGTACTCGTGCAATGCAGCGAGATACATCACGATTTTAATGTTTCATTTTTATTTTTTTTTGTCGATTTATAGTATGATTTTGGATGGTTTTGAGAAAGTGATAATGGTTTTTTTTTTATAAATTTGTTTAATTTAGGCTTAATAATATAATATTTTTTATATAAAAAATTAAGTATTTTGTAGAATTCAATGATTATCTTATATATTTTAATGACATATAGAAAAAAAAATAACCAATTACATATTTAATAATATAATTAAAACAAAATTATAGTAATATAATATATTAATTAATAGTGATACATGTAAAATCTGCATAAAAGAAAGACCCTGCACATACCAAATTGGTGGGTGTTAGAAGTCTGCAGTAGTAATATGTATCTTGTGCTTTGATATTTGTAAATTAAGAGATTTTTAAAATCTTGCATAAAATGATGGTAATAATTTGTATTTAATAGTTTTTTATCTATGCTTTATAATATAGTATATATATAGATAACAAGAAATCCTTCATGTTGTAGCCCAATGGTTTGGTAACATCCTGGGAGGGTCAGTGGATGGTATCCCTGACTACCCGGGTTCGAACCCTGTGGTGAGCATGTTGTGATATCCAGATCATGAGTCTGTCACTTAGTGGTACCCTTAATTGGGTTGGGCCGTGGTCAACGGGGATTAGTCGGGTGACACCCTTAAGTGGTAGCCCAGATACCCCGGGAACGTATGTGTGTTAAGTTGCCGTTCAAAAAAAAATAGATAACAAGAAAGTTATGATAACAATATATATATAAATTAAATTAAAATAAATCAATATATAATGTAAATTAAAAAAAAAGAAATCATTATCAAGGTGGAGTCGGGCTGATACACATGAACATGGATTTGGGCTATTAAAAAAAATAAGTTTCAAGGTGGGGCTGGGCCAAGCCTGGCTCCGTCCTTGTTAACTTATTATCAAAGGCCGAATACAAATTAAATATTCGTATATTAAATGTTTATCAGGTAAATGTTCATCACAATACATATTTTATTGGATTAACATGAAAATGATTGAGAATCTTATTTGATAATAGGCAAAATAATGGATGAGAGTCTTCTTATATGGTAAGTGAGAGCGACGACTCTTACCGGTAAACGTTTACGGGGTAAGATGGTTGCACATGATGGCATTTTAATGGCAAAAAATCTTATCCGGTAAGGTTAGTGAGAGTTATAGCTCTTACCAGTAAGTGTTCACCCGTTAAGCGTTTTGGCAAACGACTCCTGAACAATCTTTAATCATGTAAGAGTCTTTATCGAGACAACGTTTTGGTTAGCGATATAGTGGGTCAAAGAGTGTGGATAAAAGACGTTATTTTTTATTAGGTCAACCCTACTTACGTGGTAAGACGTGACGAGGGTAATTAGATATACACAAAAGAGCCCAAATCTGAACTTCGATCCTAATTAGCTTGAAACCGGTCCAAGCTAGGGATCTACTCATCTAAATCCGATTAGGGCAAAATTCTGGAGGCTAGCCCGTCTAGTCCCGACCCTAAAAAACCGAGTTCAGCGGTTAAGCCCAATCCAAAAATGCTCGATTGGACTTTTTTTCAACTACAAAGCTAAAGTAGCCCGAGCCTTTTTTCTTTAAAAACGGATTTCAAAATCTCAGACTCAAATCTGAAAAGGACCAAGCCTTATTATGCATCAGTTGTAACTTATATGTCAACTATCTTTTAAAACAATTAGGGATGATATGTGATTTTAGTAAAAGACAAGCTAAATGCACGTCTACCTCTTAATTTTATGAGTAAACTACTATTTTCGTCTATGTGATTCGTTGTTTATAACTATTTTCGTCTCTGATCTTTAAAAATTGTTTTTTTGGCCATTGTAGTTTGCAACTCTTTTCGGTTTTAGTCCCTAAAAATATTAGTTTCAGGGGCAAAAACGGAAATGAATTGCAAACCACAACGACCAAAAAAACAACGTTTAAAGTCAAGGACGAAAATGGTTATAATCACAAGAACTAAAATCGTAGTTTACTCTAATTTTCTCTAACACAAATCAATATTAGAATTTGCCACCACAGCTATAAGAGCATCTCCAATGCAATGTTTTTATAAGCAAAAAGTGTAGTGGCTAGTAAGAACTAACATTGTGAATAGTTCTTATAAGAACCTAAATCCCTCTATGTTTTTAAATAAGAACCTTGGTTCTTATCATGAAATGTGTGAGATATGACATTATTTTTTTTTTTTTTTTTCTTGACTTTATAATAATTATTAATATTATATATATTTAACTTTTATATATACGGTTAACAAGAATCAGAGTTTACAGTTAGGGTTTTTCGTTCCGCCATTTACCACAGAGAGACGACGATCAATAATGGCCGACGAAGCAGGAGCACCGGTGACCGACGTTGTAGAAACAGTAAAAGACGATTCACCTGCAGCCGCACAAGAGAAGGATCTCGAAACAGTTGAGGCAGCTAATGGTGATAAACGACGGAGAGATGAAGAACCGACGACTGAATCGCCGGAGAACGAAAACAATGCTAAAAAAGCGAAGGTCGATGAGGAGGAGGAGAAGTCTGTGGAAGAGGAGAGGCCGGAGAAAGAAGCTGCGAAGACCGGTCCAGTGGCGGTTGGATATAAGAGCTTCGAGACATCTGTGCAGATTTTTGATTACTTCTTCAAGTTTCTTCATTTCTGGCCTCCCAATCTCAATGTCAATAAGGTATCTGGTTTCATCTCTGATTTTATATTACTTTATTAAGTTCGTAGATCGTAATTTATCTTTGTCTGTTTGTTTGAAACATGATTCATGATTGTAGTATCGATTACTTGGATAAGTGTGCATATTTTGGTTGATTAGATAGCATAAACGGTATTTTTTGAAGTTTACTGAAGAATCATAGACTGAAAGTGAGTTTACTGGGAATTTAATAGGGATTTAGCTATTGAATAATGTTTTTGAATTTGAATAGATACCACAAAGAGGAATAATGACATTGATATGGATTCTCAAGGTCACATACTTTCTTTAATGTCTTGTCAACCATTGCAATTCTTGGATATGAAAGCCTATGTAACTCAAACCAAACGGATCAGTAAATTTCTCTTCGAAGGTCTGGAGGTGAGATGTACTAAGTTTTGCAAAGAGTAAGACTAACAAATGATATAAAAACCTATGTATCTATGCTAAAGTTTTACTTCTTTTTGGGTTTGAATGGACTAGACTACTGTTGTATAATTTGATACTAAGAAAACAGTTAGTTTAACTTATACCAGACGTCGGGTTCACCATTTAGTCTTGAATTTATTAATGTTAGCATTACTGTTTTTCATATCTATCAAGAAGAGTATGGAAAACTGTATCACATTGAGCCCTGCAAAGGGGATAATACAAAACTCCAAACCTCTAGTAATGCTTACATTCCCTACATTCTTTATGGTATGCCAATCGGCATTTTCTATTTGTATAAATAGCTTTGCTACAGAGTCAGTCAACTATTAACTGATGTGGTGGAGACATGGAGTACTCTCTTTTTTAATTGTAATTGTGGTTCATACCATTTTTATGCTCAGAATGAGGAACTTGGCTGTATTCACATATAGACTTTAGCTTTTGTTGCATATAACTTGTATATGATATTCCAATGATGTCAATGCTTGCATATTATGAACAAGATAACCACACTAAGAAACAAATCTCATGAATTGTGGCATACTCTGTACACAGAATAGAAGGGGAAATTGACCAAATTAGCCATTTTAGACGAACATTTTCATGTTTTATCCAACTTTTTCATATTTGAACCAAAATAGCCAAGATTTTGCAAGTGCCTCGTGTAATTTTTATGAATAAAATATGATTATGGTGGTTCATTTCGCAAGCCACTAAGGTCGCGTTTGGTTTGCGGGATTGGAATGGATTTGGAGGGATTTGGATTTCAAATCCATTCCAATCCTGCGTTTGGTTTGCAGGAATGGATTTCGTTGACCGGATTTGAAATCCGTTGACCATTTAAAAATCCCTTACTTGATGGATTTCAAAATCCTTTGCAATGAGCCTGGATTTGAAATCCAAATCCTAATGGATTCTAAAGCCTGATGGATTTCAAATTCTTATCCAAACACATGAAAGGATTTTAAATCCCCCAAAATCCAAATCCTTCCAAATCCAAATCCCTCCTTGAAATCCAATCCATTCCATTCCAATCCCACAAACCAAACGCGCCCTAAGGAGATTTTGCAAGCCGCCGTGCCAATTTCGCAAGCCGACTCTACTAGAATCATATTTAATTTAAAAAAAGTACATTTCACAAGTTGCCGAAGGGGGAACTTGCGAAGTCTTGGCTATTTTGGTCAAGTTGAACTAAAAAGTTGGCTAAAAAGTGAAGATGTTAGCCCAAATTGGCTAGTTTGGTCAATTTCCCGAATAAAATATTATATTTTTCTAAGACCTAAACCAATGCTACTCAAAACTTGATCTTTTTGTGAGACATGATAAAATTTGATCAAATGTGTTACATTTGTATTGGTGCAGTATGAGCATGCAATGTTGCTGGACTTGCTAAAAAAGGGTCACCTAGAAGCAGAGAAGAAAATTGGTGCAGGGATCCATGCGTTCCAAGTGCGATACCATCCACAGTGGAAAAGCCGATGCTTCTTCCTCGTGAGGGAGGATGAGTCTGCCGATGATTTCAGTTTCCGTAAGTGTGTGGATCACATTCTTCCTTTGCCTGAAAACATGACAGTAAAATCCGATGTCAACAAGGTATTGGGTGGTGGCGGCGGCCGCCACCACAAGGGTGGTAGGGGTGGTGGTCGCGGAAATTGGCGTGGACGCGGTAGAGGGGGGAAGCCAAGGAATTGATCAAGTCTTCCATTTGAGTCATTTGTATTAAACTGTGACATAATAATATATATAGAAGAGATGCAGTAGTAATGGTAGTATGTACACTCTTTTATATGGATGTTGAGTATTAATTATGATTGCATTTTTAAAGTTACACAAAGATGCCCAAATTTGCTGGCTTTCTTTCAATATGCTTTTGATATGGTGCCATTACATTTATGGATTGTTTACCATATGTTTATTGGGTAAGTTTACCACTAAGAGGCTCACTCTCACTTACTTTTTTTGTGTACTATTATTGGTCATCAAATTGAATTGTTGGTAAGCGTCTTATCGGGTAAAAGTCTTCTTTCTGACCTAACGGGTAAAGTTTTCTCGGTCCTGTTATGCTTATCTCGTGAAGTAATAGACACATGGCAAATGCTTGCCTGGTAGGATTTTGGTAAACCCCCGTCAATTCCAACACATTCTTCATTTTGTAGATTACAATATTAATTATATCATTAAAATATTCAATACATTTAATATCCCAACAAACTTTTAAACATATTTTATATAAAAATCGGTATGGACTTGTCCATTTATTCGAGAACGGTTGTTGAAGCCCAATTTTCTAACGCGCCGAACAAGTAAGGTCTAGCAGGCGTCCTCGTAAATAGCTCTAATATGTACGTCTTTTTTTTTCTTTTGGGAAAAATGTATATATTGTTAAGGTGTCGTTTGATTGGTTTTTCATTAAGTCATGTATGGATAAAGTTGTCTCTATGGATTAATTTGTCTGCATAGATTGTGAATAATTTTGTTTTGGAGAGTTTTTTCATAGACGGAATTAACATGTTTTTAATTGGGAGGTGCAGGATTGGGAAAAACTTGGCTTTTTGCCCCTATAAGCTTACTGAATAAACCACTTTCAAACAGTCATTTATAACTGACCGGATAAGTTGTGAGTCTCATTAAACTCATTAAGCTACTAATAAACAAACCCTTACTGTATGCTTAGTTTTGTATACATAAGATACATCTTAATTCTGAACCCAAAAAAATTAAACCCTCAATTCTCTTTTTTATTTAGTTTTATTTCCCATCGATTTTCAATTACTAATTGGTTAAAATATAAAATTCAAAGTTAATCAATTTTATAAAGTAATATAATACATGGACGATAATCAAATGAGAACTAAAAATAGGTTGAGAACCGTGAAAACCGATCTAAACCATTAATTAATTTTAGTCCATGGTCATTAAAGGCAAAGTCAATTTTGAAATAAACTAAAAGTGAATCAACTTTTAATTAAAACCATAGGATCAAAACTAAATTACGGCTTAAATCAGTTCTCACGGTTCTCAATGTTTTTTTGGTTCTCACATGATTTAACCCCTATAATACATTATCAAGATTAAATAATTTAGGGGGTGTTTGGGATTGCTTATTTGAGGGGCTTTTTAGCTTATTGCGATTTGGCACCGGAGTTAAGCACTTTTGAGTGTTTGGTGGAAAGAAAAGAAAAGAGTTTATAGCGGTGCCAAACTGTTGAAAAACCATTTTTGATAAGTCATTTTGTTCTAACTTATCAACTTATTTCAAAAGTGCTTATGACTTTTTGGGTTCTTTTATATGTATAAGCAATCACAAACACCTTTAAATAACAACTTATTAGCTTATTACGATTTGGTACCACAATAAGCTAATCCAAACACTTTTTAGAAAACTCCGATTTAACACCACATAAGTTGATAAACACTTTTCAAAATAAACATAACGTATTTTAAATAAGCAATCCCAAATACCCCCTTAATATATATTTCAATATTTTTATAATATACTATTTCTTGAATCCACCTTATTTATAGTGGAGCTTCACTTGACCATGACTACACCCTCTCGCCACCTTCACTTTTGATTTCCATTTGATTTACAAATAATCCTACAAAACGCCTAATTCGAAGCTTCGATTGATGCTCTTCACGATTTGATTTTGGGGGAATTTGTTGTTGTTGTTGTTGTTGTGAAAGGATGACATCTAGGCGTCCGAATCCGATCATGAATGAGGGTTTGATCAATAATCATTCCAATGGCAATGGTAAGGAGCAGATCGAGGTTGGTCATCGAGTAACAGATGATGAACACCGGAAAGGAAACGTCGATCGAGGAGGATTTCTTCAAAATGGACGTCGTCAAACAAGTGTTGTCCAATATGCGTATCGGCCATGCACTCCAGCTCATAACACAATCAAAGAGTCTCCTCTTAGCTCTGACGCCATTTTCAAGCAGGTTTTTCTTTGCCTATCTGTTTACATGTTCTTCAATTCTGGTAATACAGATAGATAGATACATTGTTTTATTTGCTGTGATAATAACCTATTTCGTATTAAATTCTTTAATTGATAAGGGGCTGTTCGGTTGGTTTTGATTACGTACTGTATATTTGGATTAATCCATCTGTATAGATTTGGAAGGAGTTTGTTTTTTTTAACTAGGAGGAGCAGTTTCTGGAAAGAAAAATGGCTTTCTGTATAAAGCTCCCCTAGAAGCTTAATGAATAAGCCACTTTCTATATCATTAAACTCACTAATCAGTCATTTATATCTGACTGAATAAGCTACATTAATATCGTACTTCTGATGGATGGACTACTGTATTGATATGAAGAGGTTGAATTATGTATGCCAGCTTTAGATTAAATGAGTTGGTTTGCAAGTTGAATTCACTTGTTATGGTAGAGAGAACCAACTTTTGTTTTGACTAGAATTGGAAGATATGAACAATTGGAGTCTAAGGCTATGTTTGGGAAACTAGCTGAAAAGTTGAGTGTTGGCTATTAAACTAGTTGTTGAGATAAGTTAACTGATACACTAATTATGTTTGGTAAAAACTAGCTGATAAGCTAGATGATGATGTAAAATGGCCCAAAAGGACATGCTGAAAAATTAATTGGAAATGCATAAGGGGCATAATTGGAAACCCCCCTTGATGTTATTGAAACGCTATTTCAAGTCGTGTCTTTGAATAAGCGAATTCATGGCTAACCAAACGTTTTTTTTCCCAATAAGTAGCAACGGAGATGTGGTCTAGTGTGCCTCTTTAAAACAATTGTAAATAGTTTCATTACTAACTTTTGGGGGTTGATTAGGTGTTTTAAATTACGAAGGGTCCGAATGGAACAGAGTATATTAGGTGTCGAAAGCCGGAAACCTCAATTTCCATCCTCCAACGCTATCCACATGAGAAAAGTACCTAAAAAGAAACCAAACCAACTTGATGCTTGACTGTCTTATTAGTTAAAATAGACATATGACATCTGATTAATGGAACATGCTCCCAAAATAGTCTCTTCATTGAGATAATATGTTTCCTTCCATTATTCCAAGAGAAGATTTGTGGATTGTCCCTCGTAGCAACTTTTTTTGTTTGTTTCCTTCCTGTTTTTTGTTTATTATTGTTGTTATTATGAAGAATACGTACAAGTTATAACTGCGTTGTCTGATTAGAAAGTTGTTGCAGAGTCATGCTGGCCTTTTTAACCTCTGCATAGTGGTCCTTGTTGCTGTTAACAGCAGGCTCATCATTGAGAATCTTATGAAGGTGAACATATGTTGATCTAAGTTGATCTTTGGCATTTGTATCAAGTCTTCGACTGCTGTCAATAACCCATATTACTTTTACAGTATGGCTTATTGATCAATACCAATTTCTGGTTTAGTTCAAGATCATTGAGAGATTGGCCACTTCTTATGTGCTGGTATTGTTGTTACTTCCTTGACTTCCTTTCTGGTCATTCTTATAAGTTTAGCACTATAAGAAATAGCTATTCTGATTTGTTATGAAAACTTAATTCAACTTTTCTTTTGTGGGATTGCAAGTGCTATAACCGATTGACATGGATGTTTTTGCTTCTGGTTTCTCTTGCAGCCTGTCACTTCCGATCTTCTCACTTGCTGCGTTCATTGTTGAGAAGTTTGCATGGAGAAAACGTATATCCGAATCTGTAAGTAAATCATTCCAATTGCTAAGCGAAAAACATTATTCGTTTGTAGATGATAGTTCAATTCAGGAGATTTTGAATTTGGCATATTCTTGTAGGCCGTTGTCATTCTCCATCTTATAATAACTACAAGCACCATTCTGTATCCAGTTTTCATGATTCTGAGGTTAGCTTACTGTATGCTTATATTTGCATATACAAGTTTTTTTTGTTTGTTTGTGTGTGTGTGTGCTTATTGCTAATATTTTCTTGGGTCTCTATTCACCCTACCTAATTCTTTTTCGGGGTAACTATGGGTATCCGGCTAGCTTACGTGTACCGACTAATCCCCCGGGCACCACAAATGGCCTAGAGTCATTGTAGGTGAACCTCCATGGTCACAAGGGCTTTGGCAGCGACCGGATTTGAACCCGGGGAAGATGAGATTTCCACTACTCCCCCCCCCCCCCCCCCCCCCCCCCCCCGAGCCTTAACCAGTGCGCCACAACTCACTAATTCTAGTATCTACGTAGTATGGAAAATTGATAAGATTGAATAATTGAACTCAGTTTTATTATATGACACAATATTATGGTGCAGACAACTTGCTTTTAATAATCATAAAAGCAGCCATGGTTCTGATGTTCTCTTATCACCAAGCCTTTAATAACATTGCCAACGATATTTTTCAGGTTTATTTGGTCCGTTCTTTCAACTTTGTTTAAGACATTTAAGTAAATTTTACCTCTCTTTATTTTTTTGACACAAAGTATCAATGAACCCACTCTTTGAAGGCCCTTTCGGGATCTGCCCCATATAGATGGTTCGTTAGAAGCCTTATTTGGTTTAATGTATGTATGTTATTAGATCTTATGATGGTGTATATTTTACCATATCTTATTAAACAGGAGTCCATAAAAGGAAAAGCTATTTGGTAGATAGGATGCAGAACTTTATATGCAAACCCATAAGGGAAGATTAACTAGTTATTATAATATTATGAAAGGCATGAACCGTTCTCATGTATTTGGCTAAAGTTTTGCAGGTTTGATTCAGCTGTTCTATCAGGTGTTACATTGATGTTGTTTGCTTGCGTGAATTGGTTAAAGTTGGTATCTTTTGTTCATACAAATTATGACATGCGCTTGATTGTGAACTCGATTGGTAAGGTAAATCATACAATGTGTATATCTTAAGCAGGGTAAATATGTACTCTTTTTACTGTATCTAACTACTATTGTTTGTGTTCTGCTTCTTTATCATTTCCCCCATCGACCCAATACACCCAATTCCTTCAAAAAGAAGAGAATAAATTATAAACATTTATATGACATGACCACCTTGTATGGTATTATTTGGAAACGTTTCTCATGTAGTTCTATAAATAATTTTGTTAGGAGGAAAAGAAGTCTGGTTCTTCGAGTACGGAGTACTTTTATGATGTCAAGTTCAATAGCTTGGCATACTTCATGGTTGCTCCCACATTATGTTACCAGGTACAGAACAGTGAGAGTCTTCATTTCTCACAATGTGGTTGTTTCATGCTCTATAATCTATATTAAGATAAATTAGCCATGTTTGGTAAAATATAAAATAGCTGATAAGCTAGATGACAATGTAAAATGACCATGTTGTAAAAATTAAATAGAAAAATACAAGGGGTATTATTGGAAAAGAGTGGAAAATGTATTTGGAGCTTAATCTTATAGCTGATGGCCAACCAAAAAGGGCTTTTCAATAAGCTCAAAAAATAAGCTAGTTTATGGTTGCCAAACATGGCCTTAGAAAGGTAATTACTTCTTTTCTTGCTTAACTACTACATCTTGAAATCTTTTGTTTTCTTCATATCGAGGCATTTTTACTTGTAGACAAGCTATCCACGCACCACATGTATTCGGAAGGGTTGGGTATTACGGCAGACGATCAAGTTCATAATATTTACAGGGGTGATGGGATTTATAATTGAACAAGTAAATCTTCTCTAAAATGCTAAATATTTTTTGATCTTATCCTTTTCGCTTTTGTTCTTGTGCATTTCGATCTTTAGTCTGAAATGGTCTAGATTGTATGCAGTATATCAACCCCATTGTTAGAAACTCGCGGCATCCACTGAAAGGAGACTTTTTATATGCAATAGAACGTGTTTTGAAGCTTTCAGTTCCAAATTTATATGTTTGGCTCTGTATGTTTTACTGCTTTTTTCACCTATGGTAACTCCTCTCTTACTCTGCTTCCCACAATCTCTAGTTCCTCATGCATTTTTCGATCTTTATTATCATATCATTCTACTTATGGTTCTTGTTCGGCATTGTGCTAGTTATATTACAAACACTGCTGCTAATATAGGTTAAATATACTTGCTGAAGTTCTTCGCTTTGGTGACCGTGAGTTCTACAAAGATTGGTGGAATGCACAAACAGTTGAGGAGGTAGACTTGATGTCAATTTTTTTGGTTATCTTTTGAATTTGTTTGCCTTCATCATTTTCTTCAATCTAGTTGTTAACCTTGCTTTCTCTGCATCTGTTGTGTTGGTGCTGCTATTAGTACTGGAGACTGTGGAATATGGTAAGCTCAATCTCAAACTTTGTCGATTTGCAAGTCTTGGGCCCTGTTTGGTTTGTAGGATTTCATGGTATTTGGAATTGGGTTCCATTCCAATCTTACATTTGGTTTAAAGGAAAGTTCGGAATTGAAATCCCACAAACATGGGATTTAGAAATTCAATAGAGGTAGTTGGTATTTTGCAAGATCTCATAGGATTTATTTATAATAATGTTTTAAAATATGTTAAAAACACTTGCTTTGTAATAACCAATTAATAAAAAGGTAATTTAATTATTTTTATAATTTGTTTTTATAAATTATTTATAAAGCAAGGAATTCAATTCCATTCCAAATCTTACAAACCAAACACACCAAAGATTCCAAATTCTTTTATGAACCAAATCCCTCGTGAACATTCTATCAAACCTGACGTGCCCTTGTTGTTTTCTTGTGTCATTTGCTGCTCAATATACGGATTTGGGATCATGTGAGGACAAACGTTTTCGTGAGATTTGTGGGAACATTTCCAAGTCTTTGGATGTGTTTTTTTCTTTTTACTTTTTTATTTATCAAAATGGCTTAAAAGAGACAAACCTTCATCTGATGGGTCAGGAAAACATGGACCTTCGGTCATATTCATGAACTTTCACATACCTTCAAGCGCCTTTACATGCAAGAATTTGTTAGAGTTTCAGTCATGGTTTGATACAAGTAGGTAAGCGAAAGCAGATGAAGGTAAATGAAAGTTTGTGAATGTAGGTGGATGAAGGACCTTGTTCTCACATGATCCCAACTCAATCCTTGTGGCAGGGGATATGTTTTTGGTTAAATTGCTGTTAACACTTGTTTGTGAAGTTATATGTCCAGCATGTCGAAATGCTTTCCTGATGAATTCTAATAAAATACTTCATCTTCACAGCCGGTTCATAGATGGATTGTGCGGCATATCTATTTTCCGTGCATACGTAGTGGAATACCCAAGGTTTTGTGTCATCTTTCTTCCGTACGCTTGATGTTGATGTTTACCGTTTCAACATGTAGCCTCCATGAACTTGATATATATATATATATATATATATATATATATATATTGTAAAGTTTTAACTTTGACTCCCTTGGATTCAGGGTGGTGCCCATTTTATTTCATTCTTTATGTCTGCAGTGTTCCATGAGGTACATTGCCTTCTATATGTTAAAAATATATACATATTACTAAGTTCAAATGGGTTCATTTGATTATGCTTTTCTATTGCCTTCAGCTTTGTATTGCTGTTCCATGCCACATTTTTAAGTTCTGGGCTTTCCTTGGCATCATGCTTCAGGTCACAATCTTTGCTCCTCTTCTTTTTCATTTTTTGCTTTATATGACACACATTGCCAAATCCAATCATGATCGGGCTACCCGTGCACCCAACAGGCCCTCTTTGGTGTCCATTGGGCACACCGCACACTACAACAAAATCGGGTTTATAGGACACCAAAAGTACATGTTTACCTGTCCTAAGAGACTACTTTATAGGACTTTAGTTTATAGGACCAAACATTTATGTCCTATCTAATAGTGTTGTAATAAGCTTATACGACGCTTTTGGGCGTCTTATCAAGCTTTTTAGATCATGTTTAAAACGAAGTGTCCTATTATAGCCATTTTATAGGAGAAGTGTCCTATAAGTGTCCTAAAAAGTTTGTTAAAACATCCAAAAGTGTCATATAAGCTTATTACAACATATTTAGATATGACTCACGAGTGTTTGATGATCTCATAAACTTAGGTCCTATAAAGTATTCTATTAGGACATTCGGGACATTTTTGGTGTACTATAGAATCTGAATTTGTTGTAGTGATCGGACGTCAAATATGTCTAAATGTCCTAATAGATTGCTTTGTATTAGGTCCCATTGGTGATGGTGACCGATTTCCTTCACCGCAAGTTTCAGAATTCAATGGTATGTATTATGTGATTGAGATTCTTGATCTTGAAGATGATGAATCTAATAAAAGATGTTCGAGGTTTTTTGCAGGTGGGAAACATGATGTTTTGGTGCTTTTTTAGCATTCTTGGTCAACCCATGTCTGTGTTACTCTACTACCATGACTTGATGAATAGAAAGGTCAACACCATCAACTAAAGATATGTTTTTGAGACATATATATATATATATATATATATATATATATATAATATGTTTACTACTTATCTTTTTATTTATTTATAAATATTATATATTTTAAGAACATGAAAACCAACTATTTGATGTAGTATTCATGATTAAATAACGTAATGAATATTAATGATGATAAATATTCATGAAAAACTATATCGATTATTATTCAAGATAATTTATCATGAATACTAAATAAAATAGGTGGTTTTTGAGTTTTTAAAGTATAAAAAACAGCTAAAAAGAGCAAAAGTAAAGTGGGTATATTCTTTTCTTTTGGTTTGCTTTAGTTGTTTGTGTACGTTTCTTTTTGTTGACTTTTAATGGTCAATAATAATTCCTCTTGTGGTCCACTCTGCCTTGGATCCCACAAATCTCCTCATTTAACCTCTACCCCCTTTTTTTTATATTATTAAAATCCATATATTTAATAATATTCAAAATTTATCTTTACCACAACAAAATTTAATATTATTTACATGTAATACTTAAAAGGCAAATTAAAATTATTTGAAATAAACCAAAGTTTATCTTAATTTCTGTTTATTATAATTACTGTATAAGAAGTAGTTTATCAGTTGGTTCTTGTTAAATATGATTAGTTCATTAGATGAAGGTTCAAAGGAAAACCTCAAAAAATGAAAAACTAAGGAACATTCCGGTAGTCATTGATCTGGACAGTATGCATTTGTACATACAAATAAATTAAGTTGTTTTTTATTTTTTATGCATGTGTGCATTATGCATTTGTGCATATACACGTGTGAATGTTACAAATTACTTGTATGCACAAGTGCATTCTGTCCAGATGAATAACTACCAGGGTGTTCCTCAATCTTCTGTTTCTTTGAGTTTTTCCCTGACCCTAGTTCATTAACTATCAAACAACTTATCAGTAATAACTAACTTATCAATTAGTCTTTGAGTTTTTCCCTTGAATCCGACCCTAGTTCATTAACTATCAAACAACTTATCATTAATAACTAACTTATCAATTAGTTTAACTTTTATATTAGAAGAAAGAATATAAAATGATATGGGATGACCTGGAGAACAAATTCCCCATCTCCACCGACGGATCGCACACACACCATGACTTTAATTTCATTCACACATACATACATAAAAGAATCTAATCAAATTGCTCTGTAAAATCCCATTCCCCCACCACAGTTGGAGACAACCCACAAATCCCATTTCCTAGATACCATTTATTTCTATTATATATATAATATATATCTATAATATATATCTATATCTATACTTTTAGAGAAAGAAAAAGAAAGAAACCTTCTTTAGAGATAGATCAAGAATGGAAGATATGAGATCCAAATCTTACAATGGAAATGGGATGCAAATTCAAGCTTATAACAACCCAAATCCACAAGATTTCAGATGTTATAGTACCTCTCATGCATCATCATCATCTTCTACTCATCAACAATCCCAGATGGATAACAATAATCCAAGATTCAAGAAAACCATGAGCAGCAGCAGAAATGGATCAAATTGGAGCTTTAATGACCCTGAATTGCAGAGAAAGAAAAGGGTTGCAACCTACAAGGCTTATACAGTGGAAGGTAAAGTCAAAGGGTCCATTAAAAAGAGCTTTAAATGGATTAAAGATAAGTATTCACAGATGGTTTATGGTTTGAGATCATGACCATTTTTTAATTTCATCTCTGCTTTCTTTTTTAATCATATTTAATGTATGATTTTATGTTTCTTTTTTTCTTTTTCCTTCAATGGTGTTAATTTGTTGAGGTTGGTTTTGAGGCTGGAATGGCCAAATAATTAATTTATCATCTTTTTTGGGTCTTGTTAAGTATCTTGATCTAGTATGGAATTTGAGTTTGAAGAGTTTGGTTTAACCAATGAGGTCTCTATTTGTAATGGGGTTTTATGGGTTTTTAATTTAAGTGTTATATTGAAATCTATATATATATATATTTGATATGGGGCAGGTTCAAACGAGAAGCTAAACATTTTGCGAGAAGGCGAGAATTGTTTAATCACATATGATACACAAGTTTAATCATATATGATTAAACGCGTGTTATATTGGCAATACATAGACGTTTAATCATATATGATTAAACACATCTACAGGCCGTGTAATCATATATGATTAAACACTTCTCGCCTTCTCGTAAAATGTTTAACTTCTCGCATGATCCTTCCTATACTTGATATATCTATATATATGGCTAGGGCTAGGATTTTGATTTACATTTGCTAATGAATTCAAGAAAGTATGTGTATATATACATAACATTTGCAAAAGTAAGTTGTTTCCAATCACAAAAACAAAAGGGTGATCCTAATGAACCCTTAACCTTGGAAGACATATATATGTAAGGTGCTGTTTGTTTTTTAAGAGGTCTAAAGTCTGAAGTCTTAATTTAATTATGATCAATAAGAGGTGATGTGTAAAAATGTCTGAACGATTCAGACTTAAGAGCTATTAAGAGATTTTTTAAAAAAACAAACAACCCCTAAGTTACGATCTTGTTTGTTAGCAGCTTAATAAGTTTGTGGGACTCACAACTTATTCGTTTAACCATATGTGACTGTTTGGTAGTGAATTAATGATATAAGAAATGACTTGTTCAATGAGTTTGCAGGACTTAATGGAAAACCAAGTAACCAACCCCTGATTTGGGACTCCGATAAGCTTCTCTCAATAGAGGCTAAAGGGGTATAGATGTCCTAGAACTTTGAGTCCCTTTTAGATTGTTGACTTAACTTTGATTATGATACCATGTTAGAATACATGGACTTATCAAATTACTCTAAAAAACCTCGAGGAGAAAAGTAAAGTTATAACATACATTTAGAAGAAATAGTTCAAATCTAACTAATCTGAGACATCATCACACTCCCTCTCAATTGAGGCTAGAGGGCACACAAATGTCGTTAAGGTAGACTCAACTCTGATACTATATGATACTAGGAAGCGTACTCATGCAATATAGCGGGATACATCACGATTTTAATGTTTTATTTTATTTTTTGTTTTTTTGTCGATTTACAGTACGATTTTGGATGGTTTTAAGAAAGTGATAATGTTTTTTTTTATAAATTTGTTTAATTTAGGCTTAATAATATAACGTTTTTTATATAAAAAAAATTAAGTATTTTGTTAGAATTCAATGATTATCTTATATATTTTAATGACATCTAGAAAAAATAACCAATTACATATTTAATAATATAATTAAAATAAATTTATAGTAATATAATATATTAATTAATAGTGATATATGGAAATGTTTGCATAAAAGGAAGACCCGACACATACCAAATTGTTGGGTGTTAGAAGTCTGCAGTAGTAATATGTATCTTGTGCTTTGATACTTGTAAATTAAAATATTTTTAAAATCTTGCATAAAATGATGGTACCTTATGCCTAATAATTTGTATTTAAGAGTTTTTTATTCGTGCTTTATAGTATAGTATAGATATGTCGAATCTTAGTTGATTGTTTTTCAAAAAAGCTATTAAGGAAAATTATATTCCACCATATATTAAAATAAAAATGTTAAACATTATGATGGGAAAAAAAAACATATTTAAAGTTTAGCTTGATAACAACACCATTGGAGCATCTTTGCATCCTATAGATTCTTTGCTTTTATGTAGCATGCCACCTGTTGAGAGTAAAAATGTTATTTCTTAGAGGTTTGCTGATAATTGTTATTTTTGTCATTGTATTTTTTAAATTATGATTTTTATCCCTATTATTACAATTCGTTGTTGTTTCTGTTCTTATGATTTAAAATTTGTTGTTGTTTTCGTCTTTATGGTTTACAACTCATTGTTATTTTCATCTATTATGCATTATGGTAGAAGTTAGTCACATGGATGAAAACCGTAATTTCAAAACCACAAAGACGAAAGTCGCAATTTTTAACAAATCATAGAGACGAAAAAAAATGAAATTTACTCTATTTTTTATGATGAACCTGATGTATAATTTTCATTCAAGACGTCAGTAGTGTAAGAAATGGTTCAGAAATAGACTTTCTAGTTTTAAGAGATATATGAAAGATTTATGTACATCATATCCTTCATATCTCACTTTTAAACGAGTTATACATAATCTGTTGTCATAAATTACACCAAAAAGAGTCGTCAAAATCATCTTAGCTACCAAAAGCCGGTGGTGAAAATAGGGGCGGATTTAGGGGGACGTCAATAGCTACTTGTGCACCACCAAAAAAAACGTAGTGTAATTTTGTTTGTGGTCCTAAACAATGACGAACCCATGATTTATTCTAAGCGGGTGCACCTTTAAGGGTCCACAAAGTAGCGGTTTGACCTGAGGTAAAGTCAACACAGTTTGATCAGGAGATAAGTCAATTGTATTGATTTGGGGATCAAAACACATATTTTTTTTAAATGGAATTGACATTCATCTTTAAGATAAACATATTTTGCTTTGAAAAAAGGAGATAAAAAAAGGACTTTTAAGATATGAAAATGGAAAAAAAAAACATGAAGAAAAGTTATAAAATCAAAATGGGATAAAAATAAACAAGAAGTCGCTTTGGGGTAGTGATAATTATGCTTGAGTTTACGAGTTCAAACATGTTAACTGTATCTTTATTGTTAACATTTTCAGTAATATTATAATAGCATTGTAGAGCTTTGGGAGACGAAATTATAAAGATCAAAGATTAAATATTTGCTAGATGTAAGAATGAAACCTGCAACCAATTGTATTTCTCAATTTAAATTAACTATCTTAAACCATCTCACCCATGTTTGATATTTGTTATGAATTTGGTTTCAAATTAAAATTTGAAAGCACCATTTAAAAATCAAGTGGGTCCACCTTTTTAGATACCGAAATTAAAAATTAGCTCAAATGGCCAAATCTATCCCTCTCCCCGACTTGCAAAAATGTCCAAAGGGATGCAAATGGAGTCCCAAGGGCGCAAATGGAGCCCCAAAGACGCAAATGGAGCCCCAAAGACGCAAATTGCACTCAAGACTCCATTGGACACTTGGGCGCAATTTGCGTCCTTGGGACTCCATTTGCGTCCCTTTGGACTCCATTTGCGTCCCTTTGGACATTTTTGCAAGTTAGGGAGAGGGATGGCTAAGAGGCCAATCCCTCTCCATGATTTGGTCATTTGTGCCATTATCTCTATCGAAATTTTCTTCTTTAACAATAACTGATTGAGCAGGTGTACGGGGTCCACTCGACTCTTAATAGGTCCAACCTTAACCTAAAGGATGCTTTAATTTTATTTGATTGTGTGTTATAACACAACCATAAAAATATCCTCTTAAATCCACCTATGGTAAAAAGGTGGTGTAGATTTTATTTTACGGTTGTAAAAAAAATATGTTGGGTTGTTTATAAAAAAATGTAATTATAATTAATATCATCATAAAAAAATGTTATCTTCTATTTTAAAAAGAAAAAGTTATCTATTTATCTATACTAATCTATACTATATTATAAAGCATGGATAAAAAACTCTTAAATACAAATTATTAGGCACAAGGTACCATCATTTTATGCAAGATTTTAAAAATCTTTTAATTTACAAGTTTCAAAGCACAAGATACATATTACTACTACAGACTTCTAACACCCACCAATTTGGTATGTGCAGGGTCTTCCTTTTATGCAGACCTTCCATGTATCACTATTAATTAATATATTATATTATTATAAATTCGTTTTAATTATAATATTAAATATGTAATTGATTATTTTTTCTAGATGTCATTAAAATATATAAGATAATCATTGAATTCTAACAAAATACTTAATTTTTTTATATAAAAAACATTATATTATTAAGCCTAAATTAAACAAATTTATAAAAAAAACATTATCACTTTCTCAAAATCATCCAAAATCGTACTGTAAATCGACAAAAAAAATAAAATGAAACATTAAAATCGTGATATATCTCACCGCATTGCACAAGTACGCTTCTACTCTTTTTTTAAATTATAAATTAATAATATTGTGGGTTCCCAATAAGATTTCTGAATTAAAAGATTGAAGCAAAAACCGGGTTTTGCTACATGTGTGCATATAACTTAAATCGAGAAAAACAATTTTTGGTGAATTTGGAAAAAAGTTAATGTTTTGTGCAAAGAATTAAAATAATGTTATATTCAACTAAATACATCTTTTTTTAAATGACTATTTTTATGTTTAATCTTGCACCATAAACTCAAAATATGCTTTATCATGACATTTTCATAAATATATGTTTAAAACAACATTTCTTTTAGAGTAAATTACCTTTTAATTCCTTTTTTTGAGTTTCTTTATTTTATATATTAAGAGCCAGTTTGTTAGCAATTTAATAAGACTCATAGTTTATACTATAAGTTATACATGATTGTTTAATAGTGATTTAATGATAGAAAAAGTGGCTTATTCAGTAAATTTTTTGAAAAAACTTTATACAGAAAGTCAATTTCTTTAAATTGTCCCTCCCAATTTAAAACATGCTCATTCCATTTATTAAAAAAAAAATCCTCCCAATATTTCCATTAAGTTACTTAAGGGCCATTTACCAAAACGCTTACCGACAAGAGTCACCATCTTCACTTACTTTATCGAGTAATATTTTCATATTTCAAAATGGATTGTTGGTAATCGTCTTTTATCTGACAAATGCTTACACCGTTGTAAGAGTCTTTTCCCTCACGTACCGGATAAGATTTTCACGGTCCTTACTATTTATATTACCAGATAAGATTTTGCATCTTTGCCATGCTCATCCAATAAAGTAAAATTGACGCTCACCAAATAAGCATCTGATAAACAACCTGTTACTGAATTGATTAAAATTGACATAACAAGAATACATAAATAAACTATTATGAGAGCATTTTATAATAAAATTATAGAAAGAAAGTTGTAGATGTAGTAATTAATTAATTAAGGATTAAAGAAAATAGAACCACAGTGGCATTTCCAACCTTCAGGCTCATAGTTGGCATATTGTGGACCCAAACCAGCAGTTGGCACTTGAATTGGGCTACATGGGCTGCACCCTCTGCACTTGTGTTCACATCGCGGTGGTCTTGACCCAACTCGACCACTTAACCCTTCCTATATATAATTCATCAAAACAAATACACATTAATCTATATTTATTACTATATTATAAAGTATTTTCAAAAAAAATAAAACCCAATTATAAAAAACAAAGTTAAAACAATTTAAATTTTGATTTACAATTAGATTTTACATTATGTTGACATTTCTAGTTAATGATAATGGGTTTTTGTAAACTACAAATTGATGATGAAATTGGTTTAAAGCTGCCAAAAACCTAAAAGACCCAACACTTTTTTGTTTAGAAACCAAATCATTAACATATACGTAGTATAGTAGAGAGGTTGGTTAAGGAGGAAATCTCAAAAAAAATGAAAAATCGAAGAACATAGCCCTTCATTTGAACGGTGTGCATACAGGTAAATTATGTTTTTTTTTATGCACATGTGCATGTTACAAATTACTTGTATGCATACCATCCAGATGAAGGACTACAAGAATGTTATTCAGTTTTCCTTTGAACCTGACCCATACATAATATTATATATATATATAGAGAGAGAGAGAGAGAGAGAGAGAGAATGTTAGTTCCATACGAGATCAATAACCAAAGAATAAGAAAACGGGTGAATCACATGTGATTTTTACTGAAATCGCGTGTAAAATCACATATGATTCACACTACTTTGGTGAGGTTACGGGCCACGTACACCCTTGCCCGTTTTCTTGTTCTTTTATTTTTTTACTGTTTTAGTTTGAACTTCCTTATGTATATATATTTAGCAAACATATATGCATTTTAATTGAATCATGCATAATTAAAATGAGAAACGAATCATATATATATATATATATATAGTACCTGTTGCATGACCAAAGGAGATTGCGTAACCTGACCTGCCAATCAATTTTGGAAGTGGAACGATTAAATTTTAGTTAAAAATATCAACATGCATGGATTAAGAGGAAATTAAACAAACCAATTAAATAAATTAATTAAAAACTATATTTTTAATTAAATTTGTTAACAGAAAAATAAGGTAGGTAATTAATTTACCTTGGTGATCAAGTAGAGCCATATTTCTTGCAGTTGCCAAACTCATCATCATATGACAAACAAGAATTATAGTAAACAACCAAATTCTTCTATCCATTTCAAACAGAGTTTGAGTTTGGGTGGTGTGCAGTTCTATATATATATATATAATGTGTATGTATATGTTGTTTTTATTGTTGGTTGAGATCGAGGCAAATGGGTTGATAGTGGGAAATTTGGTTGCTGATATGACAACTCACTTGCATAAATCATTATTTATAGCCACAAAAATAAAATATTGATGGATCCTGTACAGAGTGCATGGAAAGTGGTACATACATCAAGTCATCATATCATTCTATTTGCATCAAATATTGCTGCTGTTATATATATATATATATCACTTTCAAAAGAAAAAGAAAAGAGAATCTCAAATCTAAATCTGGAATTTGACTTGATATTTGAAGGTCTATGAAACACATAGATGATGATGATGATGCTACAGTAAATTATGTATTATATATATATATATATCCTTCCACTTTTCCATCATTAATTAATTTTTATATATAATAATTTATTAATAAAGTGTTCAATTTATACTAATCATTCAAACAAATATTTATATATATATATATATATATATATATATATATATATATATATATATGATGGGTGGTGATATAAAAAAATTAATGAGTTTGGATGGAGACAAGCAGAAGAAGCAGGTCTCTCATGACCATGAATTCGCGAGCCTCAAATTAGACATCACACTACACTGCTCAGATCCATATACGTCCAACACACACATACACTCAACTTTATTATTTATTTATTTATATATATATAGATTCAACACGAGAACGGTTGAATCACATGTGATTTTACACTAACATCGCATATAAAATCACTTGTATTTGGTCTGTTCTTTTTTGTCTTTCGATTCTCTTTATTTTATAACAATTTAATGGAACACGTATAGAATCGTATGAGAAATTATATTACATCATGTGTTCCATGGCCTCTGTAGTTTCAAATATGAAACTATAAATGTTTCACTTGTAAACAAAGTATTGTTTTACGGGTGAAACAATATGATTTTATAATACATTTCAAAATTATAACGTTTTTACGATAGTTTTTGACACACATGTTATATATGTCAAAAAATATATATATGACTAAAGTTTATAACGAAAAACTTTTCAAAACGTGTTTGTATCTTGTGATAGACAATTTTTTTATAACATCCAAATACTTTCCCACAACGACACATTTTTAAAATACGACAAAAGCTTTTATGATTTAACTAATTTTTCACAGTTTTGCATCCCATAAAATAACCGGTGCTAGCAACATCATTCGCTTAGCGCCCGTAAAATAACTCGCAAAACAATTTGTGTACAAAAAAGATGTGTTGCACGCTCATACAAACGAGGTTGCTTTCAAAGTAAAAAGAACCACATTCTGTACACAAAACCAAACGAACACAGTAATCGTCTATTTGTTAGCGGCTTATCCGATTCTAAGCTATTATGACTGTTTGATAGTGACATGATATAGAAAGTTACTTATTCAATAATCTTCTAGGGTCAGAAAAGCCTAGTTATTTCCAAACTTGTCTTTCTAAATTAAAAAACAAGGTCCTATCCTATCTATGAAAAAACCCTCTCAAACAAAGACTTCCCCAATGTAAACAAACGGATTAATCCATACAAGACTTGGATTAAAAAAAACAACCACATTAGTTTAAAAGGATAACATTGGTTACGAATGATTATTAATTCAATTACAAAAGGTTTTGTCCTGACTAAAGAAATCTGCAACAGTGATATTGTACCTAAGGCTATGATGGTCAGATTGATTGGAACAATCACAACCCAAATCTTCAAATCAGATTGGAACATCCATAGCATAATCATATTTCACAAAACCCCATAAACCCTTCCAACTTTTGGTCCCAAAATCATTTTTTCAGACCAACTCCAACCTTAAACACCACCCATCAACACCAAGAAAAAACTCAACTCCAACCATCCTCTAAAAAAACACTAAATTTGTGGACCCTACATTAAAATAACATATTTTATTTACTAATTAAATATATATTATCAAATCAATATTACATTAAAATAAATGAAAAAAAAGAGTAAAGTTAGTGGGCCCAAGGATTTGGTGGTCAAAACTTCAACCGGCATATATGCCGGGCAGATTTCGTGGCCGGCAAAAAAAAAATTAATATGCCGGCCGGTTGGATCATAGAAGCCGGCAAATTGGAGGTTTTAGCGGATGCTTGGAGATGCTCTAAGGTTTGCATACATGTTACCCTTCCCGGTCTGTGGGATTAACCGGGTTCGTTCGGTTTGCTTCGTTTTGGATATTTTCCAAAAACAATGCTAAGTTGGAAACAAATAACAAAGTATGAGAGTGCTTTTTGGGGAACTGTGAGTGTCTGTGCCAATTAATTCTATAGGACCCCGAGGATAATAGCCAGGAAAATCCCTAATGGCCCTGAAAAGAATCAAACCTGCAACCTATGAGGATCCCCGAGATCTAACTTTAATTTGCCCGTTGACCCGGCCCGCAAGATTCACAGAAGAATGCCCTTTTTGTAGTTGCCTTGCCTGGTTCATCTCTCTCCTCCATGGACCAAGTTTCAAAGGGAAAATTACAAAATCTGCAAGTTTTCAGACCCTGAAACTGCATTTACATCTGCACAGGGAGAAAGATAATAGTGTAAACTTTCATATGCATCAATTTCTTGAAATAAAAGTATGGTATGTTAATCACGAACCAAATTTAAACGTCGGGTGTGATTCCGTCATTGAGGCTTGTAGAACACAACCACCAACAGCCCAAGATTCAAATCGGCTGGCAAAATTTGAGTTACACAAGAACCGCACAAACTTGATCGTAACAAGAACCATGAAATAAATTGATAGACCCGAAAGGAAGGAACTTCACTCTTACTTTTGCACAATTGAGGCTTCTCTGGTTAAATTTGGTTCCATTTGCCAATTCTTCATGCTGGAAATTACCGTTATGCCCGTAGCCAAAATTCATAATCATCAAAATTTTCATAACTTCTGACTCAAATTTCCAGGCCTTTTGCCTTTACACCAGACACATAGTCAGATGCGAAATCTAAAGTCGAATGAAGCACTCTCTGAGATGAAATTGACATAAACGGCAGCATGAGCCTTGGCGCCTGAGAATTCATCTGTTTGTTGTTGTTGTTGTTTCCAATCTCTGTGTCAACTTTGACACCACCATCCAGATTTATGTTTGAATCGGACTTTGAGCTCTCACCCTCCACGTTGCTTAATGGAGACTTTCCAATTCCTTTGCACATCTTGAAAGAAAATCCACCATCGGAATGATCCAAACCGGGTTTTTTACCAAACGACAGAAAGTTTATTCCACGGGGAACTACAAGGGGCTTTTCGGTAATTTCCTTAGAATCTTGAACCGCATCAGCAACTACCTTAGGAGATGTGTGAGATTCTGGTGGTGGTGGCTTTTCTTGCGAAAGAAAGCTTATTCCTTTGGGCGGTCCAGCAGGTGGTTTTGGTGTAGGCTCAACTAGATTCCGTTCTTTGTTACTGGTAATGGATATGGGTATGGAACAAGATTTTTTGTCTATCTTTTCACGAGAAGAAACATCAACGTTATTGTGCTTTTTAGAACCTGAATTATCTAGGAGGGATGAAGGCTTTTGTTCAGGCTTTGGCTCATTCGAAGCATTTAAGGCCGCTTCATTTGGTTGCGCCTGGGAAATAAAAATTGTGAACAGAAAGAAGTTGAAAGCTTTTTAGAGAGCATCTTCCAACAGATCCTCCAAAATGAAGATTTTGGAGTTCTTTAACCAATATTTTTTCTCCGGAATAAAATGGAGAAAGTATGAAAGAGAATAAAAATCTCCAAATTTGGAGAACTCTCTAAAATTGAATGTTGAAGAGAGAGAAATAGTTTTTTTTATTGTTTCCGCGAATAAAGTTGAATGTATTATCATTTCATATAAATTTAATATTTTAATGATATAATTAATGTTGAAATCTCCAAAATGGAGAAACTTCCAGAGTTGAATGTGATTTACACCTTTTTTTGGAGATTTTAGCTTTTGTTTCTCAATTTTGGAGAAATGATTGAGAAATCTGTTGGAGGCACTCTTACTTCATTCGATAAAAAAGACAAATGGCAGAAAAGAATACCTCATGAGAAAACATACAATCTGAACCTCGGCTGCAGAAACCTTTTGAAATATAGTTATTGCAGGGATACTTGGAAAGTTGATGATCAAATGGACAATCATCGCCTTTCATACAAGAGTGACGAGCAAAATGACAACACGGCTGCAACACCAAGAAACATCACACGATGAATTACAACTTCACCAATATTACGATATAATAAAGAGTGATATTCACGATAAGCAACTAAATGCAACCTTTATGACAAAGAATGCACAAAATATCAAATAGCATACCTTGGATTTTGTCAAGGGGACTGTATCATGAGAGAATTTGCACTTCTCACCCTGTCATAATTTGTAGCATTATGTAAGTATTAGAATAATAAGTTTGGATTCTAAAAGTGCGACAGAAACGCATGAAAAGGTATACAACCTCATGGCATCTTCCCTTCAAATAATGACGGCAATATGTAATTTTTTTCTCTTTTATCACCAGTTGAAGTTTCAGCCTTTTGACACCAAGCTTTCTGTTCTTTTCTGCTCGTTTGATTCTCTCCTTCCGCTGAAACACGTGATTGTGGTGAGGACTTGGTTGGAGTACTTAAAAATAAATGCAACGAATGAAAAACACACGTGATTCCTAAAAGTAAATTGTCAAACACCTTCAACTTAGCCATTATGACGAATAACAGGTGGGTACCAAAAACATGCATGGATTAAGCAGAATTCAAGAAATATAGTAAGGGGCGTTTGGTTCATTTTAAGAAATGGAAAGGGAAAGGGAAATTAAAATTTCCATTCCCCCCAATTTGGTCAGATATGGAAATTAATGGATTTGGGGTAATGGGCCCATTATATTATTATATCAAACCAAACCACAATTTTCATCATCCTTCCCATTCCTTACCCCTGAATACCCCCAACCAAACACCCCCCCTAAATCCTTAATGTCATGCTTTGTTCTTTTCTAATTTGAAGTGTCATTTATAGACGATTTTGATTGTTGTTTGTTTTTTTTCCTTCATTCGTGCTCTATAGCACAATATTCTCATTGGTCCATCTATGTGATTATTTCTTCACGCACTTGATTGTCGAAATAAATTTGTTGCTATATTAATTATGTGATCTATATTAATTCATCTGCTATTTTTTCGATATCAAGACATACATATTGTTGGTTTACATTTTAGAAGCAACATATCTTAATCATTTTTTATTTCCTATAGGGACTAAGAGAATTATGTATTTTTTTTCTTAATAACTACTATTCGGTGCTAAGATGCTATTAAGTTACTAGAGATAGTAGCTCTCTTCACGCATTTGATTGTCGAAATGAATTGGTTACTATATTAACTATGTGATCTATATTAATTCATCAGATATTTTTGCAATATCAAGACATACATATTGTTGGTTTACATTTAGTAGCAACACATCTTAATCATTATTCATTTCCTATAGGGACTAAGGGAATTATGTATTTTTTTTCTTTCTTAAAACTACTATTAGGTGCTAAGATGGTATTAAATTACTAAAGGCGATAGCTCTCTTAATAACATAGTCAAATTTGCTTCCGTACATTCACGGAGAGCCACTTCAAAGTACCAAATTGTGAGAAAGCTTTGCTACTTTTGTCTTTTAGATCTTTGTAATAGCTTTACATTTCATTGGGGACCACCGCTACCTAAAGACCAATAGGCAGCCAAAGTAACGGAGAAAACTCTAAACCGTCACTGGACTCTTACTATAACATCAATTCCACCTCATCAGTGTCCAATCCAATAAGCTTCTCATTTTGTTGACAGAACACCAGGATGCGTGCATATAGACAAGCACACTCAGCACAAACTGTGGAGCTTACCATATAGCAAGCATGGTAAAAAGGAAATAATTGTTACATTTAAGGCCATCCATACATTTATAAATTTTCATCAAGGGAATAAGATAAATTGATTAGCTTTGTCAGATGCTAGTAGGAAGTTTTTGATGCAAATGTACAAAGATTTAACATGTGTGTGAAACCAGCAATATGGATACAGCATATTTGCACCCATTAAGTCCATTTTTAAATAACACTTTTCATCAAGGTATATAAAAGGTAACCTTTTTCTTTGCTTTTCTTTCCTTGGTCAGCACCCGCTTCTTTTTATTCTCATCAGCAGCATCCTGTTGTAAAAGAAAATGCAAGTTACTAGGGCAGAAATAACCAATTGGAAATACAAACATAAAAATGCAATGGTAATTATTCAAGTACTATGAAAAAGCTTATGAATGAAATTAAGAGCACATTGCTTGTATCCTTGAGAAGTATTCTTCTAAAATATCAAATAAGACACAGTTAAAAGATAATGGCACACCGGACTGGCTGCAATCCGCCTCTCAAAGCAAGGTGCATTCGGGAAGACCCAACAGATCATCTAAGTATCATAGGCGAAGGATCATGTGAGAAGTTGAGTTGACGGTAAGAAGCGTGAGAAGTGGATCTGAACCGTTGATCTCTTTTAATCTCAAGCTCTCCCATGAATTGCGGCTTAGAAGGGAATTGATCTGGTGCATCTCGGTGCATCTCATCCTAATGTGCGTTCATTTCTCATCCAACGGTTGATAACCACTTCTCACGCTTCTCACCGTTATCTCAACTTCTCACCGGAACCCAACCCAAGTATCATAATCATTAATGAGACTGTGATCTATTTTTCAAGTCACACAACGTCATAGTGCAAAAAAGTGATTTATTCCAATTTTGCCACATAAGCACTCAAGTGGAAGGTGGGTAAAACGACAGATAAGCACTCACAAAGTGCTTCACTTCAGATTTATGCTATCTCATGCCCTTGTATATCAAGGCCTTCAATTCCCTTTATTAATAAAATGACACATTGGGGCCAGGATCCTAATATAATCTAATGATGTTATTACAGTGTGTTCCAAGGGCAAGAAAGTCATTACCTTGTTTGCAGAAGCATCAACAACTTTTTGGGAGGCATCCTCAGAGTGTTCACCAAGAATTGTTAGATTTTCAGGGCAGGGTGTTGAATCAACAGACTTCACCTTCTTGCTTGTTATTTCTTCTCCGGTGCAAGACCGCTGCCTCTTTTTATTATTTTGTGCACCGTTATCCTGTCATCCATGGAAATCATGCAAGTAAGAGCCAAAAGTTACCATGTCAAGTGGGCATCTAGTAATCATGTAATAATAATTTAATAAATAATGACAAGAATAACTCTTCAATATAGACATGGGACTACTAGAATACTTTAAACACAGTACTTGGCTTTTCAATGCAAATAAAACCATCATCGCTCAGGAAATGCAAAAGGAACACTACGCTTTGCAAGAATCATCTGGGTCGCTCAAGACATCCCCAAAACTTTTTAGCAAACCCTTTCTCAAAACCTGGGGTCTTCATGGAACAATCTCTCTACTCCTACGGATTAGGGATAGAGGTAATGTCTACGTACATACTACCCACCCTTCAGACCCTACTTCTAAGTGAGAGATACTAGGTACATTTGGTTTGGTTTGGTTTACATTTTGCAAGAATCAACAATTTTGGAGGTCAAGTAAGATGGTACTTTATTGCATTTACATTTCCACAATTTGTCCAAAATTGCTAATTCTTGCAAACTATGAAGACTGCGGCTACTCCTACACTACAAAATGATTCATAAAGTATATCACTCAATAATACAGTGGTTTGAATCAATAAAATGAATCTATTGACCATGCTATTACACAATGACAGCACAAAATTCCTTCTAATTATTAATAATTGCAAATGCAATTGCTATAGTTTATCTTCATTCGTATTCTTCAATAGAGTTATTGACATATTACAATCTTCAAAAAAATGTATCTGTAGTTGGTCTCTCTGTTCTTCATTTCTGATTTCAGGATGATTAAAGTTGTAGTTTTGCAAGCAACACAACTTAGGATACTTGAGAAACCTTATTTCCTGTTAAGGGGGAAGTATATGCAAGGGTGAAACAAGGTGAGACAGCAAAAGACTGCCAATCATGTGACCAGTGTGCCTAAGCAGAAAAACTCAGCGCTTTAGCCTTTAGTGGTGCTCGAATCTCAATGGCAATTATTTGTGAAGATTCACAGTGAAGATGATACCAGCCCTATAGACAACTTGATGCACTTGCATCACAACAAAGATTTTCGTCTTGAAGCTAAAATTTAACATTAAGGGAAAGATAGTTGAAATTGTATCCTTGATCAAGCAAAAACATTTCTCAAGAAGGAAGGCCACACAATGGAAGTTCAACCTTGTAATATGAATGACAAAAGCTTTGTAGTATAAAAAATCAAGTAAATGGGTAAACCAATCCAAACCTTCACTGGGGATTCAGTTGCACTGCTTTTTAAGTTGCTTTGAGGCGGTGGCACTTGCTCAGGGAATAGCGGTGCAGAGCCAGACTCTATAGTGGCAGTCCCATTCTTTGATTCTGCGGTTTCAAGCCTACCACGAAACCTTTCAGGCCTTACAGCCGGTATGGGTTTTCCATTAACAGCTATTTCAGAATAGTCCACCAAATTTCTTTTGGTTTTACTTGCAACCGCCAACGTATCTTTACCAACGTCGTCCACCACGTCTGTAGCTAAGGGTATTAAATTGTTGTCATTTGAATGTCCTGTCTCAATACCAATAACATCTTGAGAATCTGAACCTGTCTTGTTCATAGATGACATATTATCGTCAAGCATGAAATCCATAAACTCACCCGAGATTTCTCCTTCCTCAACATCCTTATCTGTGGGCAGATGAGGGGAAGATATCATCATATCGGCAAGAGAAATGGGTATCATTGGAAAGCTATCTTGATCTTCGAAGACAATATCATAATTATCCTGGTCTTCTATATTAAAGGAGTTTGAAGGATTTGTGTCAACTCTGTTAGAAAGATCTTTCCTTTCTCCTGATATGTTATCATAACATTCAGTTGATTCCACTTGTTTACTATATAAACCTCCTTCTTCGGTACCCAAGGCCATTCTGGTTTCATCCACAGATATTTCTCCTTGACATAATGAATCTTTAGGCATGATATTAGTGTCAGCCAAGGGAACATCATCTTTTGTTACTGATCCTATATGAGTGACGTCCTTATGAGTGCCGTCCTTATCTACATGACGATAAATAAGGTCAGAATAACAAGTCATTAGCTTGCCGAACCATTGCGGCACTTGGCTTTTTGTTCCAAACGAAATAATGTGCTTGCAAAAAAGCAACAAAAAGAATACTGCCCTTCATAAGAATGAGTGATTTTGGACAAAAAGTGTCAAGTATTTTGTTCTTGAAGAATCTACATTTCCAATATTCGTCCAATATCACTCACTTTCACAATTGCAGTGTTCTTTTTGCATTTTAGTCAATAGAAGTGTGATTCTTGTCGGGAGGAATGAAAAGGTCACAAAACTATGAATCTGCGGATAACATATAACACATAGCACAATCTTCTAAACTCAATTGTATAGGATTATTTGTGAAAGAGGTATCCCCTAACCTAATTTGAGTTTCTGAAACAGAAAGGTGTACAATCGTCATGAAATTGAGTATAGTTTCCATCAAAAAAATCATCAACACAAAGCCCTTTCATCGCTAAAACCCCCAAATTAAACCTACTTCAATTTACGTTAAATCACTCATCGACCTTAAAACTACAGAACGAATCAAAATCACGCACACAAATACAACTATATACCTGAATCCAAAGTGATAGAATGGGCATGGCAAAAGGACATAATACGAAGAAAGGTATCGACAGTCCGGCTCCTGAGTGGCCCTCTCCGACGATTACCCGTTGATCGATTCGTTTGAGGAATCGAAACCATTTCTAGGGTTCCGATTGCTGATTTCTCCGTCGGCAGCATCTCAATGAGAACAAATAAATGTGGACGACCTTTATATAACCTTTTCTAGGGTTCCGATTGCTGATTTCTCCGTCGTCACCATATCAAAGAGAACAACAAATTATATACGTCGCCACCTCGCCGGTGAATTTTCCAAAAAAGAAAAAAGAAACAATTTCTACCCCTTTCTTATAGTTTATTGCAATTTGCGTCCCTCATCTTTGAAATCTTTGATAAAGTTCGATAAATATGGTTTTTTTTACATTTTTAATACAATAGTATATTTTCTTCTCCATGTTGAACAATTGTTCCAAAACTTTTACTGTGAAGTTTGTAATGTTAATGTGGGATCTTTGGAGACAAAGAATTAATGTGATATAGAATGACAAAGTTATGACACAACACCGAAACGGTGTGTGGTGCATTGAAGGTGTAAGGGATCGAGTGAAGGCGAAAACGTTGCGGGATAACAAATTCTCAGGCAAATTCTTGGACCTATAATCTATGGCATAACGCTCCTTTCAGTTTTCTGAAATGCAATATTATGGGTTACCTTTGATAATAAATTGTCTATTATGCTAGTTTAGTAGTTTTTGTTTTTTGGGACTCTTAATAGGATTTTCGTGGTTGCTCAAACTTCTACTCCAGTTATGATTTCGCTAAGCTAGTTAAGGAATGGGAGGCCCTCGCTATGATGGAAGCGATATCTTGGGCAAGAAAGTGATTAGCGAGTCGAATGCCAACAAACTGTCGCTGTTGTCAACTATCGAATAAGAAGAAGATGAACGGAATTTGGGGATATTATTTCAAGGTGTCGCATGTACTCCATCAACACAACTCTTACCTTGTTTGTTTTATCAAGCAACATGGTAACAGAGTTGCTCATACACTAAACACATGCATATAGTTTAATTTATTGTCCTGCATCTTATTTTGAGGTGCCAATTTTTCTGACTCGTGGGCTGTTTACCCAAATGTTTACTCGACAAGCGTTTCCTGGTAAGATTCAACAACATCATTTACCTTAACAAGAAAATGATTCTAATCCATCAAAACGTCGTCGTGTGTAATAATTTACCCAACAAGCGCTAACCGGGTAAGAGTCGTCATCCTCACTTACCGGGTAAGACTATCGGTACTTGTCATCGCTTTTACCATGTTAGATTATTGGTCCTTATCATATTCATCCGCCAAGACAAATTAGCCGATAGGTGCTTATAAGGTAAACGTTTGGTAAACGACCTATCAATTTATGAACAACGTATGCCCTTTGGAAGCTTATTCATGAAAGGTTCGTTTTTATTTCAAAAAGTAATTAAAGTATATTTCTGTGATGAAAATATAAATACAATAATTTAAAAGGTCTATTACTAGCACACCAAATATAAAACATATAAGAATTCCAATGAATGAAACATAAGGGGTAAGTTATGTAAATATTTGTAAACCCAAAAAGGGGGGAAGATAACGTAAAATTAGGGTTTAACGTATACCCTGAAAAGCTTCATTCGATTCTCATTAGCAGTATTCAACGAATGGCGAGGCTGCTTCGAATTATTTCGATGACGCTCTATTTGTTCTCCTAAGGTGATCGCAAAAAACTTTTTTCTGCATTATGTTTTTATTTTAATTGTTTGCATTTCAATTGGAGCTACATTATATGATCAAACATGAATTGTTTGTAAATAATGCCTTTACAGTTTAGAAATTCGCCAAGTCAATAAATGAATATTCACATAGCGATCAGTATAATGTTGGTTGGATTCATTTCTGGTTATTTACTTTAGTTGAGTTCAGAGTCAAATATAGTGTTTTATGGGTTATTTGGCTACTACTTCTATCAATTTATGCAGAAAGAAAGTAAATTATCTGTTAACTGAGTTTAGAGAATGAATATTGTGGGTTTAATTTTAAAAGCTAGAGCTAATCCTGTTTTTGCTTAGTTAGTTCTCAAATAAAGTGTTTTTCTGGTAAATTGGCTACTACTTCTATTAATTTATGCAGAAAGAAAACACAATATCTGTTTATTGAGTTTAAAGAGTAAAGAAGGGATGAATCCTGTGGGTTTAATTTTAAAAGCTAGAGCAAATCCTGATTTTGCTTTGTTAGTTCACATGTGATTGTCTTTGGCATTCACAAAGCGAAAATTAATACCTGAAAACCCAAAATGTGGGTAGTGATGATCTGGCCTTCACACTAAGTGTGAGGAAGCATACTCAAATTGGATCTCATTTCCACCTTTGGCCAAACCAAAACACTAATCAATTAACAAAAAACAAAAGAAAAAGAATATAAAAGAAAGCAGCTTTTGTACAAAAAGCAAGATATTATATGAGACTACTGATTCATGAGCAATCCTTGTTTTGAATTTTATGCTAGTGTTGTTTCTCTTATAAATGTAGTAAAGTTTGGTCCTTTTATTGTTACAATGAGTGTGTGGGTGTTGGTTCTTGTTGCAATGGTCACAAATGCAGTACCAAATGTGCATGTTCCAATATTTTTGCAACTTGGGAACGTTGACGCAATTTTCTAGTTGCCGAATTGTATATAGTCCATTAACACTGTTTACAGGTTTCTTGGAGTTGTTTACTGATTATCACCCCAGCTAAGCAGCCTTTCTTCTAACTAAAGTTACCACTACGTCTTTATTGGAGAATAATTTTTTTGGTTTTGCTTATGTCCTCGTTTATCTGTTGAAGTTCATAACTCCAACATTTATCCTTACCCATGTAGCCTTTTCCTTCCATTACTATGTCAAAAATGCATATTTTACATGATGAAGCTCCATAAGCGAATTGGTTGTTGTGTTAGGTGTCAGGAAGAGCTTATTTGTTGTCTCTTTCTCCATTTGAATTGAAACTGTAGCGGTAGAATGATGATTTTATTTAGAAAGTAATGCTTACATCATTTTTTTTCTTTCCCAGCTTTTAAACTTTACAAAGTTTTGTCCATTATTTTGCTCCTGATGCAAGTAACAAGGTTGGTCGGGCAGTCGGGCACTCAATCTTGCTTGCTTTTTTGTCTGTATGTAGCAACTTAACCCAAAAAGACATAAACCAAACCAGAGCATCCTACTTTATTGCACCAATGTGTATGATTCCTAGTTTTCTAACCTTGCCTTCATATATCAGTGTGCATGCCTCCTCTAGATTACATGTATTGTTGCTCAACAATGCACAAATTAGCTATTTTCCCTTGATTATTAGAGCTTTGCATGGAGTTTTTTACCCTTAATTTATAGTCTACTAAGTTGAAATTATCTTTTTGTCTTGCAAGAGATCATCCATGGTTCCCTATGTATTGGTTGTGCCTATATGCAATTCTTGTGAGGAAATATGAATGAAGTGTTTCTGGTGTTTTTCTCCTTTCTCCGTTGTCATTGAGCTTTCGTTAATTATTACAACCTCACTCAGTTTTATGTAGAAAGAATCAAATAAATCAAAGTCTGGTGAAAGTGATTTGGGTGAAGAGAATGTAAGGGTGTACCTTACTGTATTACTCAGAAAACAAGAAACCAATACTAAAATGGGGAAAAATCTCTCTTATTCAAATACTGGTAAGTACAAGGATTTCACTAATCACAAGTACTCCTTAGGGAAAGATAAACAGGGATTCATCATCCTCTGATACAAAACAGGAAATTACAATAATGAAGGAAAGGGAAAAGGTTGTAGAAGGAAGCAGAGGAGAAAAGAGAATTCAGAGGAGAAGAATTAGCTCAAATCATTCATGCCTCTTACCCTCCGCTAAATACTCAATCCAGGGAATATTTTTTGTTAGGAATGCGTCCCCTTTTGCTCCTTCTGGTCCCCAGGTTAGTTATTTGTCTGTCCATCATAGTGTCAGGTGTCCCTTCTAGATTTTGCTGAGGTGGCATAACATTACTTCCCCCATAGAAAGTAACCTTGTCCTCAAGGTTGAGTGAAGGAAAAGCTTGATGTAGGGGTGTCCAGTCTTCCCAAGAAGCATCTTCCACAGTTAAGCCATCCCACTCGACTAGAACCTGAGGGACTTGTTGTCCATTACGCAATACAAAACGATGTTACAGAATGACTTTGGGTTAAAGTAGAGGTCCCTGTTCCATGGTTGTTAATGGAAGTGGTAGGTAAGCATCTTGATGTAAGCCATGACATCGTTTGAGGTATGATACGTGAAAGACCGGATGAATTTTGGCCGCAACCGGCAGCTGTAACTTGTAGGCAACATCTCCAATGCGTTCGATTACTGGAAAGGGACCAAAGTATCTCAAACCCAATTTCTGGTTCTGTCTTAAAGCCACAGAATGTTGACGATAAGGTTGTAGTTTAACCAATACCATATCGCCAATGTTAAACTCCACCATTCTTCGTTTCTTATCGGCATACTTTTTCATACAAGCTTGAGCCTTGAGAAGATTGGTCTTTAGTTGGCTTAAAACAACATCACGTTCTTGTAACAATTCTTGCAACGATGGCGGATCTGTTGCAGAATGTTCATACTTGACTAAAGAAGGAAGGTCGCGACCATAAACTACCTTGAAAGGTGTCGTTCCAATGCTACTATGGAATGATGTGTTGTACCAAAATTCTGCCCAAGGCAGGAGTTTCGACCAAACTCTTGGCTGATGTGCCGCAAAACAACGTAAATATTGCTCCAAACATTTATTAACAGCCTCAGACTGACCATCAGTTTGAGGGTGGTAGGAATAACTCATAGCCAACGTGGTACCACTCAATTTAAATAGATGTTGCCAAAATCTGCTTGTAAAAACCTTGTCTCGATCAGAGACAACCGTCTTGGGAAAACCATGTAGTTTAACGATGTTAGCGAGAAAGGTTTCGGCAACCTTGAGACTTGAAAAATCAGATTTAAGGGGTGTAAAGTGGCCGTATTTTGACAAACGACCAATCACCACTAATATAACCGAGTATCCGTTAGAAGGAGGAAGACCGATGATAAAATCCATTGTCACATCCTCCCAAATTTGTTGGGGAATAGGTAAAGGTTGTAGCAGGCCCGCCGGAAGAGAATGGTCATGCTTGGTCTGTTGGCAGACCAAACACTCTTTGATGAAGGTGTGAATATCCTTGGTCATTGAAGGCCAAAAAAATTGGGCAGCAATTCGGGCCTTGGTGCGTTTGATACCTGAATGGCCACCGATCGAGGAAGAATGGAATTCATAGAGTATGCTGCGAATTAAGTCTGGCACAGGTGGAACAACTAATCGATCTTTCCAGAATAGCCTATCGTGTTTAACCTGATAATCCTTGTGCAATTGAATCCCTTGAGAACACTCAAGTTTAAGTTTATTGAGGGCTGGATCGTGTGCAGCAGCCTGAACAACCTGTTGCACCAGACTGGAGTATGCTGTAGAGATCGCCAAATAGAAGGAACGAGACAAAGCATCAGCTGCTACGTTGTCCTTACCAGGTTTGTATTCGATGGAAAAAGTGTACCCCAAGAATTTGTGAAGCCAAGCTTGTTGTTCAGGTGTTTGGATGGCCTGATTTGTGAGAGAGCGTAAACTTTTTTGATCAGTACGTATCACAAATTGATGACCAAGGAGATAGTGTCGGAACTTGGATATAGCCTCGGATATTGCATAAAGTTCTCGTACATATGCGGATTGTTTCTGCATCCGTGTACTTAACTTTTTTGAGAAAAAGGCTATAGGGTCGTTTTCTTGACTGAGAATTGCACCAATACTGGTACTCGAAGCATTTGTTTCAAGAATAAGTTTTTCTGAAAAATTCGGTAATTTCAGAACTGGTGCGGTAGTGATGGCCTATTGAAGTTCCCGAAAGGCAATAGCAGCTTGTTCATTCCATGTGAATCCATCCTTCTTTAAGAGGGTTGTCAATGGTAGCGCAATCGTGGCGTACCCTTTAATGAATCGCCGGTAATACCCGGTGAGGCCAAGAAATCCTTTTAACTATTTGATGGACGATGGATAAGGCCAATCGAGGATGGCTTTCACCTTAGATTTATCCATCTCGACCCCACTGCCGGAGACAATATGCCCCAAATACTCGACTTGAGTTAACCCGAAACTGCACTTAGACAACTTAGCAAACAAAGAATGTGTGCGCAACAAGTCGAGAACTTCAGTTAAATGAGATAAATGAGAGGACCGAATAGAATAGAGATAAATAAATAAATGAGATAAATGAGAACTTCAGTTTGGTCTTTTGCGAACAAGAATAGAGGAGAAAGGAGAAAGTTAAAGAATAGAGGATATCCTTCAGAAAACTGCGCACGGGTCGTGCGCAAGGTCCAGGCCTCGGTAGTGGGTTTACGCACGGGTCGTGCGCCTTTCCTTCTTTGAAAGCGCACGGGTCGTGCGCCCTGTCAGAGTGCTTTTTGAGGCCAGCCTTAAATATCTTTTGGTGAGATATTTTCTAATATTTCAAATTTCTCTCTCTCTCTCTCTCTCAGTTTCTCTCTCTTTCTTTTTCATTTTATTCTTTCGATCTTCAAGTATTTTTTGGTTGCTAGTTTGCGGTGTTTCTAGCAAGGGGTCGGTGTTTTAAGCTTCACCTCTTCGTCGTGATCGATATCTGGTTTTCCGGGTTTTATTCTAAAAACCTACTGGTGAGTTCCTACTACCATTTTACAAACTTTATACATGTCAAAACTCTTATTTGCGAAATCCGAAGTATTTCTACGATATGATTTCATGTTCTCTACATTTTGATATAAATGAAGTTTTTGGTGATTTTCGGGGTTCCCGATCAGTTTTGATAAAATGACTAGTTCCGCCTTATTGAAGTAAAATGATGTTTTACTTGCACATTATGTGGATATGTGAAAAGATTGTTTAAGAACTCATTTTTAATGATTTTCATTCTTACCAGAAGTTGAACTGGAAATGACATTTTGTTTATAAAATGTGTTTATACCATATGTTTATTTATGGTTGGTCACATATGTTGTTGTGACGAGTCTGTACCATTACTAGTGAATCCCTAGGTTTTGAGTCGACTGAATTGTTGGGATGTGTCATTCCCCATTTTGTAGTTATGGATGCTTATGATCCTCGGGGGCAACTTGGTACGGTTATGTGAGGTCGGATACTAGCCATGGTTCATAGTGATCCTAGTGAAAGAGTATACATTGGTTTTGCTTGGGGCTAGATCTCACGTTGTAGCACGGACTTATGTGTTCGTATCCTCGGATTCCAGTTGTTTAGCTCATAACTCGGATTTTGGCTTACTTTGTGTTACGCCACAATCCTTGGTAAAATGTTTTATCGTTGGTCATTTGATGACATGTTTATAACGGAAAAGCCCGGTTGTGGCAAAGATTTCAATTGTAAGATTTAACCTCTTTGGAAATATTATCTTATGATATAAATGTTTATATCTTTTGAGCTTATTAAACTGTATGTTCTCACCAGGCTTTAAGTCTGACACTTTTTCTCAAATGATATGTATAACAGGTTTCCCTTAGCGGTGGGATGCACTGGGTTTTGAGAGACGAGTTGGGTCTCGGGGCATTTTGAGATGACTAAAGTGCTGATAGTTGGGCATTGTTAAGTCCCATTCTTTTGATGAATTTTGGATTGTCAACTGATGAAATCTAGATAGTTATGTTTAGATTAGTTTGTTGATGAATCCTATATCTGTGCAGGTTTTGTAAAGTCTTAAGGATTGATCCCCTTTATGGGAGGTTTATATCAATACAGATGTCATGTTGCCAGGTTTTATTTTAGTCTGATTTTCAGGGTGTTACAAGTTGGTATCAGAGCTCTAGTTTAAGTGAACTAGGCATGAATGTAAGATGTCTAGACTTAGACCGAGTATGATAAGAATTGATCCGTGAGATTAGGTAGAGCTTCTAAGATGGGTTAGTCTTAGAGTCAACGGAAAATACGTTTATCAGGCGTTGTGGTGATCGTGACGAGAACCTTTATGTGTTATATGTTCATAATCTCACTTAGCTAATGTTATTATGAGGATATCATACGTAAGTGTACTTGAATTTCTATTTCTATGACGATTGGTAATGTGGTAGTACGTTTCCTTTGTGTTTATTCAATCTCTCTCTTATCTCTTTCTCTGTTCTGTGAAGCAGTTTAGTATGGTGAATACGCGTGGTAGACCGCGTACGCGTGTTGATGGTCTGGAAGCGACAACCTCCACCGCTGATCAGCCGGAGGGAGTTGAGGTTGTTGTGCATCCACCTGTTCAACAAATACTAGGTGGGGGGCCAGAGGTCATTCCGCGTGTAGACCTGGCTTCGTCCCACCCAGTCATCAGGGATGCTAATTCCCCGTCTGAGATGATGGCCAACATGATATTGGCAATGAGGGAAGAGATGGCAAAACAGCAAGAGTTTCTGCTGAAAGTGATTGAGGACCGCGATGTGAACAATCGGAGGAGTGAGACGGTTGTGGAAAACATTGTAGCGGGTCCTGGAGGCACTGGTGCAGGGGTCAGAGTTGAGGAGCACGGAATTATTGGTGCTCCGGGAAATAAGAAAAGTTGTTCCTATAAGTCCTTTCTGGGTTGCGGACCACCAGAGTTCTCTGGTTCCGACGACCCAATCTTGTGTGTGAAGTGGATTCGAGCGGTCGAGCAAGCTTTTGGCTCTTCTGAATGCAGAGATGATCAGAGAGTGCGGTTCGGTACCCAACTGCTGAGGGATACTGCGCTCATTTGGTGGAATGTCATTCAATCCACCCTATTTCCTGCTGTGTTGGCTCAGTTGTCTTGGGCCGAGTTCAAGAAAAAGTTGTTAGAAGAGTTCTGCAATGAAAGAACAATGTACCGAATCGAGAAAGAATTCCGGTCTCTGGTAAAGGGAAGACTGACGGTGAGGGAATACACCCGTCAGTTCATGGAGAAGCTTGATCTAGTAGGGCACGCTGCCCCAACAGAGAAGGATAAGATGAAGGCCTATCTGAATGGCCTACCCGCGGACATGCAATCTATGGTCCACAATTTTAAAGCTTCTAACCTCCGCGAGATGGTTGAAGAAGCTCAGTACATGGAAGAGATGTTCGCAAGGAACAAAGCTGAGAAAGCTGTAGTGGTGGCTGATAAGAGAAAGTGGGAGAGCAATTCTGCTCATCCCAAGAGATCACGGCCTTTTGGCGGAAACCGAAACTTCAGCAATCAGCAGGAAGCTAGGTGGTGCAACAAGTGTCGAACTAAACACCACGGTGACTGTAACACCACTTCTCAAACTTGTTATAAGTGAGGGAAGACTGGTCACACTATCAGAAATTTCCCGGTCAGAGGACTTGTCTGTTATGAGTGCAAGGCACCGGGGCACGTGAAAAGAGATTGCCCGAAGCTTGTGCCGGGTAGCACGCCAGCAAGGAAGGAGAACCCTCCTAGGATTCCGGGTCGAGCATTTCAGATGACGGCCGATGAGGCCAAGGCATCCGCTGATGTGGTATCGGGTACATTTCTTATAAACTCTGTACTTGCTCGTGTTTTATTCGATACGAGTGCCAGTTTCTCTTTCATATCTGAGTTGTTCCGTTAAAAGATTGCTATGACCATTACTAGTCTTGAGGATGCATTAGTAGTAGAAATAGCCGATGGTAGTCAAGTTCTAATCCACGATGTTCTGAATCAGTGTACTCTTAGTATCGAAGGGAGAGAATTCTCAATCGATCTACTACCGATGTTAATCGGGGGTTTTGATATTGTGGTCGGCATGGATTGGATGTCAAACAATCATGCCGAGATCGTATGTTTCAAGAAGTTGATTCGACTTCCCAACCCCTCTGGCGAAGTCGTTGTCATCTATGGTGAAAAGAGAAAAGGTGAAGTGGCAATAATCACAATGGCAAAGGCACACAAGTGCTTAGTAAAAGGATGTTCGTCTTTCCTAGCCTATGTGATCGATGCCAAGTTAGAGAAATCAAAGCTGGAAGATGTGAAGATCGTGCGTGAGTTTCCAGATGTCTTTTCGGACGACCTGCCCGGGTTACCACCCGATCGTCAGGTAGAGTTTCTTGATCTTGTGCCTGGAGCAACACCAATCGCTAAAGCACCTTACCGTTTAGCACCATCGGAGATGCAAAAGATGATGGCACAACTCCAAGAGTTATTGGAGAAAGACTTCATAAGACCGAGTTCGTCACCTTGGGGAGCTCCGGTCTTATTTGTCAAAAAGAAGGATGGCGCAATGAGAATGTGCATTGACTATCGTGAGTTGAATAAAGCTACAGTAAAGAACATATATCCGCTTCCTAGAATAGACGACTTGTTCGATCAACTTCAAGGAGCGGTTTGTTTTTCCAAAATCGACTTACGTTCGGGTTATCACCAAGTGAAGGTAAGAGAAGAAGATGTTCTGAAGACAACTTTCAGAACGCGTTACGGCCATTACGAGTTTCTTGTAATGCCTTTTGGTCTAACGAACGCTCCAACAGTGTTTATGGACTTGATGAATAGAGTGTGCCGACCATTCCTCGATAAGTTGGTTATTGTATTCATTGATGACACACTCGTGTACTCAAAGAGTGAGTCAGAGCACGAGCAACATTTACGTGAAGTTCTGGAAGTGTTGAGAAAAGAAAGGTTGTACGCCAAGTTTTCCAAGTGCGACTTTTGGCTTAAAGAAGTACAGTTTCTGGGTCACGTAGTCACTCGGGTCGGAGTGAAAGTAGACCCCTCCAAGATTGAAGCTATGATGAATTGGGAGCCTCCTAAGAGTCCATCCGAGATCCGAAGTTTCTTGGGTCTGGCGGGATACTACAGACGATTTATCCAAGACTTTTCAAAGATCGCTTCTTCCTTGACAGTTCTGACTCAGAAGAATGTGAAGTTTGAATGGACCGAAACCCAAGAGAAGGCGTTCCGGATCCTTCAAAAGAAGTTGTGTGAAGCTTCGATCTTGACGTTACCTGAAGGGTCGGAAGATTTCGTGGTTTACAGCGATGCTTCAAAGATGGGACTGGGTTGTGTGTTGATGCAACGAGGCAAGGTGATCGCTTATGCCTCAAGGCAACTTAAAATACACGAGCAGAATTATCCAACCCATGATCTGGAGTTAGCGGCGGTGGTGTTCGCTTTGAAACTTTGGCGACATTACCTCTACGGCACGAAATGCATTCTATACACGGATCACAAGAGCCTGAAATATGTCTTTGATCAGAAAGAGCTGAATATGAGGCAAAGGCGGTGGCTCGAGTTGCTTAAAGATTACGACTGTGAGTTGCTTTACCATCCCGGTAAAGCGAACGTGGTGGTCCATGCGTTAAATCGAAAGGACTATAGCGGGAGTATTCGGACTACCCATTCGAGAATAGAGCTAGTGTCTTGTCTTGTTGAGAAGATCAAGACATCGCAGGTGGAAGCACTGTTAGAAGAGAATCTAAAGGATGAAGTCATGACGAAGCAGCCCTTACTCTTAACGGAAGATAGCCGTGGAGTAAAACTGTTCAGTGGTCGTGTGTGGTACCCAAGATTGGGGGTAACCGTGAACTGTTGCTAGAAGATGCACACAAGTCCAAGTATTCCATTCATCCGGGAAGTACAAAGATGTATAGGAACTTGAAGTTGCACTACTGGTGGCCGGTAATGAAGCTTGATGTGGCGCGTTACGTTGAGCGTTGTGTGACGTGTTCGCAAGTTAAGGCCGAACATCAGCGACCGTATGGGAGTCTTCAGTCTTTAGAGATTCCCGAGTGGAAGTGGGAGCATATCACCATGGACTTCGTGATGAAGTTTCCTAAAACTCTTCGAGGTCACGATACCATTTGGGTGATAGTTGATAGATTGACAAAGAGCGCTCACTTTTTGCCTATGCGCGAGACTTTACCGATGGATAAGTTGGCGAAGCTTTATATCGATGAGGTGGTCTCGAGGCATGGAATACCATTGTCGATCGTGTCGGATCGCGACAGTCGGTTCACTTCGAACTTTTGGGATAGGTTTCAGAAAGAGCTTGGTACACGAGTTAAGTTGAGTACGGCTTACCATCCGCAAACCGACGGGCAGAGCGAGCGAACGATCCAAACCTTGGAAGACATGTTGAGGTCCTATGTCATTGATTTCGGGGGTAGTTGGGACTCTCACCTGCCTTTGGTGGAGTTTGCTTACAACAATAACTACCACTCGAGTATTGGAATGGCACCTTTTGAGGCATTGTATGGGCGAAAGTGTCGGACTCCCGTGTGCTGGCTTGAAGCGGGAGAAAAACAGTTCGTCGGACCTGAAATCGTGCAAGAGACTGCTGATAAAGTCAAGTGCATTCGTGAAAGAATGAAAGCGACGCAGGATCGACAGAAAATCTATGCCGATAAGAAGAGACGACCGATGGAATTCCAAGTAGGCGACCGCGTTATGCTTAAGGTGTCGTCGTGGAAGGGCATTATACGGTTCGGAAAACGTGGGAAGTTGAGTCCCCGTTTCCTCAGACCTTTTAAAGTGCTTAAGCGGGTGGGTTTGCAAGCCTACCAGTTGGAACTGCCACCGGAGTTGAGCAAAATACACAACACGTTTCATGTTTGCTACCTCCGGAAATGTTTGGCGATAGAAGACAGCGTCATTCCCCTTTCAGAGTTAAGGGTAGACGAAGGTAACCATTGTGTGGAAGAACCCGACGCCATCTTAGAGAGAAAGTCTAAGAAGTTGCGTCACAAAGAGGTCACTTTGGTCAAGGTGAAGTGGAAGCATCACCGGGGAGCAAATGTGACGTGGGAAGCCGAGGAGGATATGAAGCGAAGATATCCTCACCTTTTTTAATAGTTGGGATTTCGGGGACGAAATCATTCCCAAGTTGGGGAGAATTGTAACACCCCGAATTTCGTTTGGTCTTTTGCGACCAAGAATAGAGGAGAAAGGGGTTTACTGTTCTCCTTCAGAAAACTGCGCACGGGTCATGCGCAAGGTCCAGGCCTCGACAGTGGGTTTACGCACGGGTCGTGCGCCTTTCCTTCTTTGAAAGCGCACGGGTCGTGCGCCCTGTCAGAGTGCTTTTTGAGGCCAGCCTTAAATATCTTTTGGTGAGATATTTTCTAATATCTCAAATTTCTCTCTCTCTCTCTCTCTCTCAGTTTCTCTCTCTTTCTTTTTCATTTTCTTCTTTCGATCTTCAAGTCTTGTTTGGTTGCTAGTTTGCGGTGTTTCTAGCAAGGGGTCGGTGTTTTAAGCTTCACCTCTTCGTCGTGATCGATATCTGGTTTTCCGCGTTTTATTCTAAAAACCTACTGGTGAGTTCCTACTACCATTTTACAAACTTTATACATGTCAAAACTCTTATTTGCGAAATCCGAAGTATTTCTACGGTATGATTTCATGTTCTCTACATTTTGATATAAATGAAGTTTTTGGTGATTTTCGGGGTTCCCGATCAGTTTTGATAAAATGACTAGTTCCGCCTTATTGAAGTAAAATGATGTTTTACTTGCACATTATGTGGATATGTGAAAAGATTGTTTAAGAACTCATTTTTAATGATTTTCAATTTTTCATTCTTACCAGAAGTTGAACTGGAAATGACATTTTGTTTATAAAATGTGTTTATACCATATGTTTATTTATGGTTGGTCACATATGTTGTTGTGACGAGTCTGTACCATTACTAGTGGATCTCTAGGTTTTGAGTCGACTGAATTGTTGGGATGTGTCATTCCCCATTTTGTAGCTATGGATGCTTATGATCCTCGGGGGCAACTTGGTACGGTTATGTGAGGCCGGATACTAGCCATGGTTCATAGTGATCCTAGTGAAAGAGTATACATTGGTTTTGCTTGGGGCTAGATCTCACGTTGTAGCAAGGACTTATGTGTTCGTATCCTCGGATTCCAATTGTTTAGCTCATAACTCGGATTTTGGCTTACTTTGTGTTACGCCACAATCCTTGGTAAAATGTTTTATCGTTGGTCATTTGATGACATGTTTATAACGGAAAAGCCCGGTTGTGGCAAAGATTTCAATTGTAAGTTTTAACCTCTTTGGAAATATTATCTTATGATACAAATGTTTATATCTTTTGAGCTTATTAAACTGTATGTTCTCACCAAGCTTTAAGTCTGACACTTTTTCTCAAATGATATGTATAACAGGTTTCCCTTAGCGGTGGGATGCACTGGGTTTTGAGAGACGAGTTGGGTCTCGGGGCATTTTGAGATGACTAAAGTGTTGATAGTTGGGCATTGTTAAGTCCCATTCTTTTGATGAATTTTGGATTGTCAACTGATGAAATCTAGATAGTTATGTTTAGACTAGTTTGTTGATGAATCCTATATTTGTGCAGGTTTTGTAAAGTCTTAAGGACTGATCCCCTTTATGGGAGGTTTATATCAATACAGATGTCATGTTTCCAGGTTTTCCAGGTTTTATTTTAGTCTAATTTTCAGGGCGTTACACATGAAGGGCTGTAAACAAGTATATCATAAAAAAAACTAATACTGACTTATGTAGATGCTGTTTAAAGACATGGTTCATCAAACTTTGAAAAGAGGCGGGGGCATTGGTCAGCCCGAAAGGCATAACCAACCATTCATATAATCCCTGATGAGTCCGAAATGCTGTTTTATGGCGATCTTCTGGTGTTACCAAAATTTGGTGGTAACCCGAGTGTAAATCCAGTTTTGAAAAGTAGGTTGCACCGAACAGTTCATCCAACAGCTCGTCAACTGTTAGGATGGGAAAACTATCCTTGATGGTGATAGCATTTAGAGCACGGTAATCTGTATAAAATCTCCAAGACCTATCTTTCTTACGTACCAGCAGAACAGGGGACGAAAATGGGCTTGTGTTGGGCTGAATTATCCCCTGTTCGAGCATTTCCTGAACCATTGTCTCGATTTGAGACTTTTGGCTATGTGGGTAACGATATGGTCGAACTTTAACCGGGTTAATACCTTCCAACAAAGGGATTGAGTGGTCTTGCAACCTGGACGGTGGTAGTCCAGTGGGGTTATTAAACACATCCTGAAATCGCATCAAGATAGAATGGAGTTCTGGTGGCAGATCCATGGGGGGCACAAACACATCTTGTTGCGGGCTGGACAATGCGAGAAATTCAAGCGCATAGGATTCACTAATTGCTTGTGTACTGCTCATTCGGCGAATGTGATGGAATTGAGCCTGTTGAGGTAACTGTGGTGTGGTGCCATACAAGGTAACAAATTGATTGCCAAGATAGAATTTGAAAGATAATGCATTAAAGTCAGCAATATGTGGTCCTAGTGTAGCCAACCATGAAACTCCCAAAACTAAGTCAACTCCTGTGATGGGTAACAAGTAAACAGGTAATTGTAATGTATGGCCCTGTACCTGTACTTGTAGATCGGCAATAAAACCTTCAGCGGTGAGGCTGCTTCCATTCCCTACCATAACCTGGAAGTTTGGGGCTGGTTGAATTGGCAATTTCAAGCATTGGGCCACCCGAGGTTGTAGAAAATTATCGGAACTCCCACTATCAATCAGGATGTGTATCGTCATACCCTTGATGGAGCCTTGGAAACGCAGGGTTCCTCTCCCTTGAGATCCTTTAAGGGCGTTAAAAGAGAGGTGGTGATCTGGTGGTTGGAGTTCCACCTGCGGTGGTGTGTCATATGGTGGACCGGTGTCATGAATAACCGGAGTTTCCTCGTCGCTCATAAGAATAAGGTAGTGCTTATTGGGGCACTTATGATGAATGGAAAACTTTTCATCACAAGTATAACATTGCCCCTTCTCTCGTCGCAACTGCATCTCATCCGGAGAAAGGCGTTTGATAGGTTGAGGCCGATCGGTTAACACAAGTGGTTTTGTGGAGGAGTAGGTAATAATTGAGGTAAGTTGGTTTTTGGTGTAGGGTGCGAAAATGGTGAAGTGGCCGTTTTAAGGTTAGAATGTAGAAATGGTGAAACGGTTGTTTTGGGTATGGTGGATGGAACGTATAGTTTATGAGGGGGGGTGGTATTTCTCATCAAAAAGCTTAGCCGGGGAGACCGCCTTCGATAGAGAAGTAGGGCTTTGGGCTAAAACGTCTCTACGAATCTCATCTTTGAGCCCACTAATAAAACAATCCAGTAGGGCCTCATCAGTAAGACCTTGAGTCCTGTTAGCCAACGAGGTGAATTCAACGTAGTAATTGTTCACCGCGGTCGATTGGGTGAGTTTGAAAAGGGTTGCACGAGGGGAATCGTATGGCGATGGTCCAAACTCCAACTCGAGAGCACGACGGAAAATAGCCCAGGATTGAAAAGGGTTTGCTCGGTTCATCATTTGAAACCAAGGAACCACATCCTTATCCAAATGAACAACCGCTATAACCAGCCGTTGGGCATCCGGGGTATAATAGTAGTCGAAAAACTGCTCTGCCTTGAAAATCCAATTAACGACCTCTGATCCATCGAAACGGGGAAAATCCAGTTAGACATTGCGCACTTGAAAGGGTTAAATAGGAGGAGTCTGATCTTTGTCAAGCCTGCCCTTGGAGGCGGTGCTTAGTTGCAGGGCACCCACGGTTGCCTCCAATCGATCCATACGTGCTCCATCAGTGGTACGGTGTTGATTGTATTCAACATGACGTTGTTCCATCAGTTCGAGAATTCGTTTGAGATCAGTCTGCACATCTTTTAACCTCGTTGCCTCTGCCATGAGAAAGGAAACGAGATGAAAACACCAATTGTAAGGGTGTACCTTACTGTATTACTCAGAAAACAAGAAACCAATACTAAAATGGGGAAAAATCTCTCTTATTCAAATACTGGTAAGTACAAGGATTTCACTAATCACAAGTACTCCTTAGGGAAAGATAATCAGGGATTCATCATCCTCTGATACAAAACAGGAAATTACAATAATGAAGGAAAGGGAAAAGGTTGTAGAAGGAAGCAGAGGAGAAAAGAGAATTCAGAGGAGAAGAATTAGCTTAAATCATTCATGCCTCTTACCCACCGCCAGCCCTCCGCTAAATACTCAATCCAGGGAATATTTTTTGTTAGGAATGTGTCCCCTTTTGCTCCTTCTGGTCCCCAGGTTAGTTATTTGTCTATCCATCATAGTGCCAGGTGTCCCTTCTAGATTTTGCTGAGGTGGCATAACAGAGAACACATCTAAGAAGGATCTAGCCATAAAGCAAGCAACGATCAAATCAATACCCTCACATGGGAAGGGATCTATCATCTATCATGTTTCTTGGTTCGTCTATTTCTTCCAGACAAGTACCTGTAGTGTCTAAGGGATCTTCTGCATTAGATATAGCACTGGGGAGCGGTACACTTCCAAAGGCAGTAAGAGTCTCTCTGAGCTCTCCACGCTCAAGACATCTTATTATGTGTCTGTAGTAGTTCTTGACCTTGGTATATATGTTTCAAAGTTACTTATGAAATCTAGTAGATATGATCTTATAGAAGATATATAACCAATAATCCAAAATAACATGGACCTCATCTTACACTGATTAGAATAAAGAATCCATCATCATTTGATAATGAACAATCAAAGCATTGTCGTTGATCTTGTATTTAGCGTTCCCCTTTAGGATGTGTTTAGTGTAATGTTGAGCCACATAATTTCTATTTACTTTTAAGCATTTATCAGTTTCTCAGGTGGAGATATATTGTCTGGAGGCCTCTGGAAAGACAACTATTGCCTATATGTAATTGCCGAAGCACATAGATAAGGAGGTTATTTTACCAATATCCCTACATGATATAGTGATATGTGGTAGCTTGTACCATGACTCCCACCAACTGTCTTCCAGTTTTAGATTTTCAAAAGAAGGGTTATTTTGAAAGAGTAATTTTCTTTTCCGTGAATACTTTCTATGATGCTGAACATGCTCTAAAATATGCTATTGGCGTAAACAATCAGAATTTGCTTCAAGTCTTGCACATACCATTAGTAGGAGTAGTTTCCTTTGACTTATGTAAGTAAGGTCTACTTATAGAAGGATTAATTGCCAAAAATCCATACTATTAGTCATTCGCCAATTTGAAAAATGAGGTGTTGGATTGCTGATTTCGTAATATTTGTTTCACCAGTTTAAAAAAGTTGTAATATTTGTTTCAAAATTGTCTGAAGAAACAGTGATGTATTGGATTGCTGATTTCGTCATGTGGGAACGCTTATGTGTGTAGTCAAACACGTAAGTTCTCCAGCCAAAAAGTTTAACGGAATCAATAATTGGAGAACACAGTCGGCCAAATTGGCAAAAATTTTACATTTTAGCATTGCCTCTCTTATTTTTAAGCTCTTCTTATGTTCTTCAGCAACAATTTTTTAGCAAGTTCTATCCCCATTTACGCGCACTTTGCATAAGTCGGGGGTCTTCATGGAAACAACCGCTCTACTCCTTGAGGTCGAAGCCAGGTCTACGTACATCCCAACCTTTCAGACCTCACATCCGGGTGGGATATACTTGGTTTGCTTTTAGTCACAACTGGTGCCACACGACTCCAGACACACCATACCAACCTAATGCAGGTAGTTTCAATTTTAATAACTTAAAGGTTCTCTATTTTCAGTTCATCACATGTTTATTGATTAAACTTAATTTAGTTTCTTGACCTTTAGTTTCAGATTGTTAATTTATTGAAATTGTGGATGAGGAAGAAAGCAAGCCTCCTGTTCTTTTTATAACTCCTTTCTTTTTTTCCGGGTAACCCTGGGTTTTCGGGCCAGCTTATGCGCACGGACTACTCCCCTGGGCGACTACGAATAGCTTAGGGGTTGTTTGTTTACATCTTAATGGTTCCATTAAGAGGCAACATCTGAATCGTTAAAAGGTAAAACTTGTTTGGCAAAAAAAATGTCTGTCTCTTAATGGTTCCAAAACCCTCTTAGGGTGCGTTTGGTACGCAGACAGGACAGGAAAGAACAAGATGGAACAGGACATGACGGAACAGAACATGACAGTTGTCCAACGTTTGGCAAGACATGACAGAACTGGACTAGACTGGTTAAATGACGAATTTACCCCTGATGAAAAATCATAGATTACATCACATAACACTAATTTACACCACTAATATATAGTGCAATGGATTATCAAAAACATAAAACTAATTTATCACGATTGGATTTTGGATATGGAAATTAAAACCCATATTTTAAGTTTCGGATTTTAGGTTGTTTCGGGTTTGGGTTGGTCGAGTTTCAGATTGATGTCGATCGGGTTCGGGTATTATATAATGCAAAAGTTATATATAAATTCAATCTTTTTTAAGATGAATACAATCGATTGAAAGATTAATGAAATCGATAGCAAGTTTAAAATTTAGAAAATATTTCAACATAGTATAATTTACAATTTTCAAAAAATAATTACATAAATAAATATATATATATATATAGTATTTAAAATATAGATTTATGTTATTTCGGGTTTTCGGATGGGTTGGTGGCCAACTATCAAACCCAATCTGAACCCAGATATCCTTCCAAATGTTTGGTTTCGGATTATCGGATTTTGGGGTATTCGAGTTTTGCAAAAACACCTTATTTTCGGTTCGAATGCGGATTCGGATTTCGGACTATTCGGGTTTTGCACACCCCTAGCTTGGAGGCGTGGATGATGAAAAGACATGTTTTATGTTTTTGTTTTTAACAAAGGGTATATTAGTCAAAATATTGTTGTTATACTTAGTTCCAGGGGGTTGGAGTGGGACAAGTGTGTCCCATCCTTGTTCCACTTAGTTCTAGCGTGTCCCACATATGGTCACGCCAAACATGGGACAAACTTGTTCTGTTCTGTTCTGTTCTGTCCTGTTCCACTCTGTTCTGCATACCAAACGCACACTTAATGATTTTGTATCCTGACCCTCCCTTAACCATTAAGAGCTCTGATTTCATTTTGAACAATTAAAAAACAATTGTATTTCATTTTGCACTATATCATAAGAGTCTCTTAATCATTCTACACTCAACCATTCAGCAACTACCAAACAGCCCCTTAAGCAAGTGAACCTCCATGGCCACAAGGGCTTTGGCAGCGCCTGAATTCGAACCCATGGAAAATGAGATTTCCACTACATCCCCTAAGCCTTAACTACAACTCCTTCTTCAAGCATTCACTGTACATCATTTTTCTCCATGTTTCATTTTATGACTACAATCTCTGTTTCTGTTAACAGTCTCATATATATTTTTCTTCTGGGAAATTGACCCAAATGGCCCAAACATTGAACTGGATTGGCCTCCTAGCCCATTCTCGCTATGCTTTACGGAAATAGCCCTAGGGCTCCATTGCGCCCCTGGGCACTTTATACTGAAAGTACGCCGACCAGCTCCCATTTTTAATTACTCGATCCAACCCCACCTTGCCGGAGCTGTCATTTTCTCTCGCCGACAAACTACATTTTTGCACATTTTTAATTACTCGATCCACAAATGGCTGAGGTTAGTGTCTTTTTCACTTATATTAATAGATTTTGTTGTTTTGTATGGTTTATAGTGTTAAATGGTTGTAGTTATCATTTTAATATTTTGGATGATTTTTTTGGTATATTTTCATCTCCATTGTTAGATTTTGTTATTGTGTATGTTGTATAGTCTTAAATGGTTGTACTTAAAAGCATTATTTTGGATGATTTTTTGGTATATTTTCATCTCCATTGTTAGATTTTGTTATTGTGTATGTTGTATAGTCTTAAATGGTTGTAGTTAAAAACATTATTTTTGATGACTTTTTTTGGTATATTTTCATTTCCATGGATAGATTATGTTGTTATGTATGGTTTATACTTTTAAATGGTTGTAGTTAAAAGCCTAGTTTTGGATGAATTTTTTTGGTATATTTTTATTTCCATTGATAGGTTTTGTTGTTATGTATGATTTAAATTTATAGTTAATAATAGCCTAGTTTTAAATTAAATGTTGACATTATAGAACATTGTAAAAATTTACACATTATACAATAATCCTTTAATTTTTTTTAAAATTACACTTTTAAAAATTAGACATTACATATTAGAAATTTACATTTTTGGTGCCTTTAATTTTAAAATTTAGACTTTAGGGCCCTTTACTTGAGAAACATACACTTTAGGTCCTATAAATTAAGGAATTTACACTTTAGGTTCGTTTACTTTAGAAACATTCAGTTTAGGTCCCTTAACTTTTTAAATTTACATTTTAGGCCCTTGAAATTTATGAATTGACACTTTAGGTCCCAAAAATTTAGAAACTGAGACTTTTGGTCCCTTAAAATTAGATAGTGACACTTTAGGTCCCTAAAATTTTGAAATTTACACTTTAGGTCCCTAAAATTTTGAAATTTACACTTTAGGTCCCTTTACTTTAGAAACATACACTTTAGGTCCCTTAACATTTGAAATTTACACTTTAGGTCCCTCTACATTAGAAACTGACAATTTAGGTCCCTATAGAAAAGTTGAATATTAGAAACTGACACTTATTATGCAGGGAAGAACTTTCTACACAGGAAAGTTGAATATTAAGAGTAAGACGTCCATGGTGGACTCGATTCGCCAGAAATTGAACTCCTGACGATTAGAGCTATTCAAGGAGACATGTTTCGGTCATTGGTTGCAATTGACCGATACATCTGCCGACCCGACCTTGGTCCACATATTCTTGCAGACACAGGTCTTCCCGGAAAATATACGGGATGACGAGATGATTTATGAGGTTGGTGAGCACGAACTTCGGTTCGGCCGTGAGGAGTTCTGTCTTATCACAGCACTCCGTTTCGGACCGCACCCGAAGTTGCATAAGAATCGGTCCGGTGGGTTTGTTAGACGGATGTTCCCGCGAGGCCAGTTGACGGTGCGACACATCACAGATTTATTCAATATTATCGGCACTGCTGACGAGGGGTGGGCCCATATCGATGATGATTCTGCCGTCCGTATTTGCCTGATGATGATGGTTGAGACGTTCTTCCTCGGTCATCAGTTGTCCCAGCATATTCCCGACCCTGTACTTCGGGCAATTGATGATATGAGCGTGTTTAATCAGTATCCCTGGGGATCCTATATATGGGCGCACACCTACAATCAGATGAATAAAGCGATCCAGAAACGACCGGACCATAAATATAGGATGTCGTTATCTGGTTTTTTATTTGCCTTCAAGGTTAGTAAGTTGATATCAAATTAATATTTTTACAACCTACCCGAATTCCCTATTTCTAGAAAATATTTACTACTGTCTGGGTATTATAATTCACAGATATGGATTTTGGAGACCTTTCCTATGGCCAGCACGTATTATATATTGACCACCAGGATGCCACGTGCAGTTCGTTGGGCTAGGTCTTCGACAGTTATTGGTAGCTATCATGCCCATAATCTCATGGATGTCTCGACGGTAAGTTACATTGACTACGACCAAAAAATTGTGATAAGTGGGGCCCTCGTGTGGATTTCTAACATGGTTATTTTTCAATATATTAGGATGATAGGATGCCACGTGATCGCCTTGTTCCGACGCCGTGGGAGGAGAGTCAGGAATGGTATACGGAGAGCCATCGCTGGTTTAGTAGTACGGCGGGGCGTCGACAGACGAAGAGGGCTAGAGTTACGCAGGATGTTGACGAGGGTGAGAAGTCATTCTAAGTTATCCGATATGTATAATTTTTTTTATAAAGAGAAGTCGTTCTAGATTATCTGATATTTATGATAATGTTGTTAATTGTTGGTATAGAAGTTCAAACTGATTCAGAGGGAGACCAGACTGATGATGACGCAGGCGTCAGCAGGCCACATGGGGCCAGCTCTTACGAGGAGCCACCATTCCGTGCAGGGCATAGTCCAGCAGGCCACTATCAGCATAGTCCGCATGTTGACCCCTATGCTGATCGGTGGGCTGAGTTTACGCGGTGGAAGGATGATTACCATGACTTTCGGACTTCTCATCGCATTGAGCATGAAGATCTTGAGAGACGGCAAGCCGAGAAATGGGCATCTGATCGTGCATACCAAGAAAGTCTTGAGAGACGCATTGCCGAGGTGGAGAGGCAGTTTAGCGCTTGGCAGGTAAGTGTTTAACTTAAATTATCGGACCTGGTTTTAATTGTTATCTTTTGAACCTTTACGTGGTTTAATATGCTTGATGCCAGATTCCATCCCAGCAGCAGGGTGGACATCCCTCCCAGCCCGACGACATACCGCATGGGTTCGGATCTCCGTACTTCGGAGGGCCGTCCCAATACACGGATAATGTTAGTTATTTCAATCGTTTTTAAACCACATATGACATCATTTTTAAACCACATATGACATCACTTAGATTAATGTGCAGAGTTCATCAGGCTTAGGCACGTTTGATGACCTATTAGGATCTCAGTTCGTTACACCACCACAACAAATTATACATGTAAGTTATTCAATTTGGTGGGTAATTTGATTTTTATATTATGAATGGAAACTGAATATCCTCAATGTTATTTTGCAGGGCTCTGGGGCAGCGTACACGGGGCTTACACAAGGCCAACATACTCAGCATGTAAGTTAAGAGATTTGTTTGTTACATTTGCTATTTATTTAATAGAACAAAGTTGTGAGGACCCAACATATTTTGCAGGGCACATTCGGGGCGGATGGGTTTGGAGGGGTTTGTTGGGGCTTTGTTCCAGGATACGCCTCATCCTGCAGTGTCCCAGGACACACAGGTTCGTCCGTCGGGCGTTGTTATCCAGAGGCCGCAACGCGAGAAATATTCCGGGAAATCATTGCGCCCTTCTTTCACCGCTTTGCCTCCTACTACACGCCCATCTATCCAGCGCCGCCCATCGAAGGTCCCTCATCCTCGTCGGCAAGCAGATGCTGCCACCACTGCTGCCACCACCACTTCTTCTGCTTCCAGTTACACTTCATCCGCTATTGCCAAAAGGTGGCATGATAATGATTTGCCGGATTATTGGATTAGGTGCATACCCACCCATGCTGTCGGTAGGGACTGGTGGGGATTATTACTCGGTCTGCAGGTCTCGGGGTGGCTCGAAAATGATGTTAGTACTAAAGCGTCATTTCAGTTTGTCTATCATAATGTCCATTTATGTCTTAACATTTTTTTATTTTTTATATAGCACATCGACGGATGGGTTCGGTTTATCCGCGAGTCGCGTTCGCCCAGTGCCACTTGGACGGTGATGACGTCCGATTTCATGCATGTCTTGCTCTTTGGTGGGGGGTCGAAATCTGTCTACAAAATGTTGAAGGAGCCGGATGGTGTACCATGGTGGTCTGTTGAACATGTATGAATTTCAATTTCTAAAAAAACTTGTTATTTATAACTTTCTGTATAGTTTAATGTTATTCACTGTTGGTTTGTTTTTTAACAAATATTTCAGGTATTTATTCCCATTTGCATCGACCAAAAGCATTGGGTTGTTGGCGACTTAAACCTAGAAACCATGAAGATGGTTATATATGATAGCTTCAGGAGCCCGTCATATGTGGACACCTTTAATGAAATGATGACGAAGTTCGCCAACGATCTACCAGAACTTCTTACCCTAGCTGTTTGCCAATCACTTGCAGCTGCAAGCCATGAGTTCACTTGGGTACACGCAGATGGGGTACCACAGCAACAAGGTTCTTTGGGCGATTGTGGTCATTTGACATGCATGTTCCTCACCCATTTAGCGAATAACGAGGTCCCAATAGTCCAGGAGGATGAGTCGACAAGGGCGGCAGCATTGAGGTGTCATATGACGGATGTCTTTTGGTCCATGATACAGACAGATCGAAATGTATGATTCCTTTTAGGACCTTTTTAGGACCTTGTATATTTATCTACGTATATAATTTTTTTGGAAGTTTTAGTTAATTTCAAGACAAGCATCATTTCAATAAATTGAACATATCTAATAACATTGAACGGATACAATGCATATGAACTATACAACCAACGAAAGAAATACAACAACACAAGCACCATGAAAGAAAGTGATAGCAAGTAAGGGTACAAACTAGCAACATAGAAAATCCAAAAATGCTAAGGATAAAGTGCTTTACATTGATCAATCCAATTTTGTTTCTGGGTAACCTGCGCTTGCAGTACTGCAAAATCTTGCATAAGCTTGTTTACTTGAACGTTGTCCTGGCGAATACGGTCTTCTTTCTCTTTTATCTCCCTCTTCAACCTTCTTATCTCCTCCTTGTCCGCGTCGATCCTTCGCAAGTGGCCATCCTTCTTGTCCATCATTTCCTTCCACTCTTCGGTGAGTTGTTCGATCTCCGCTTCACTTTTCTCTATCGCTTTTTTCAGTCTGGAGGGCATTATTTGTGAAGACGGTGGGTTTGACGATGATGCATTTCCAGCCATTTGTTTGGTCAAAGAGGGGACTATTATGCTATGAAAATGTTGTATGGTGTGAAGTATAACTTTGGTATAACCACGTTATTTATAGCCAAAATCTAAGGACAGGGGCGCAATGGCGTGGGGGCGCAATTGCGCCCCTCTACATTTGCAGGGGAATCGTTGTCGTTTAATGCTTTACAAGGGAATCCTGACAACAGGATTTGCAGGGGAATCGTTCCATAACTTTGCAGTGAATCCTGTCAGGCACTTTGCAGTTGAGTAGTGGGGCGCAATTACGCCCCTCCCTATCTTCTCATCGACCATAAGTAGATTTTATGGTGAAGTAGTAATTCACAACTTGTTATCTACCCTCCACACCGTTTACAACCATTCTCTACATTTTCATAACTTAATGGCTGGTGGTTCACGTTCCAGGGGTAGAAGGTCAGCGAATGGTGCTTCAGGCTCCGCATATATCCAACAATTAAATGATGGATCAAGAAGGATTAACTGGAAGGCACCCGAGACAACGGAGGAGTGGGCACAGTTTGGTAGAACTGCGGCCGATCGTCCAATTACGCCTCAGGAGTGGGAAGAGTTTAACAATGCACGAGAGGCATACTACCATGCTCATGGGGGAGAATCCCCACCAGAGTATCAACCTCACCAGCAGCCGGGTCTACCAATGTCTCAAGTACTGCCTACCAGGTTGAGAGAGTCATGTGATGCGGCGAATGCAGATATACAAAACATAAGAAGGATGTGGCTAAGCAACATGGATATTCAGAAAGATAAAGAGGCGTGTATTGCGGAGAAGAAGGAGTTCTTGGAAGAAATGAAGCGCAGGGTTAGGGCGATGAAACGAGAGATTAATGACTTAGAAGATGAAGTGATAGAAATCAAAGACAGCTACACCGGCATGGAGGACATGATTAAGGAAAAGTCTGACTGGATCATCAGGATCCAGGAAATCTACCCGTAGTAGGCTCCTCCAAAGATGGTTGTTGTATCGATGCACTTCATCCGTTTTCTTTGGTTTCAATAAAATTTTGGTTTGATGGATACTTTAGTAAATAACAGCTTCCAACTTAAAAAACACGATAAGGTGGATAAAAGGGAAGTCAACTTTATAGAGTAATAATAATATTAATAAAAGGTTTATTACATACATGGTTTACTCGTTTAGATCAACATTTAAATCAAAAGTACCATGTCTAAAACTTTCATAATTCTCTTGGGTTGATACTGGTTGTGTTTGTTGACTACCAGATGCCCTGTGAGTTTGTTGACTACCGGATGCCCTTTCAGTTTGTCGACTACCAGATGCCCTTTGTCGGCTCACATTTACTGGTGCAAGAGATGGACAGTTTGCTCGAGTGTGTCCTGTTTGTCCACAACGAGAACATCTTCTCTGGATGGAATCCTCGCCCTGAGACGGGATACGGTCATGGTTACTCGGTCGACCAGCCCTTCTTATTACGACCGGTGGTTTAACGGTCATAAGCGGGTGGTCTGGAACAACCCATCCTTCTCCTGGACCGACTGGATGTATGAGCTCTGCGTAAGTTTGTCGGAAATTATCCGACGCGTAGTAACCAGTCGCCAGATGGGAGACGTCTTTACACCGTTGATTTCTTGCGACGGCGATGACATGGCCGCATGGTATTCCTGATAGCTGCCATTTCCTGCACGAGCAAAGACGATTATTGAAGTCAACTTCTGCGTCCCTAACCCCATCGCGGACTTCCCAGTAACCTCGACCAATCTCATGTACAGTCCACGTTGCCGACTTGTGAATTCTCTTTTCTATTTTGGCCTCCGCCCAAGGCGTGAGACGATTCACCATTTCTTCTGCGATAACACAAATTTGTTACGTTAGTGTTGCAAAAATGAAAACATAAAATTCAAACAGTCAAAAATCCAAGGATGATAACCTCTATTTCTCCGACGAATCGAATACCATTCTTGCTGAAAACATCGGAAATAATCCATAAGGGCCACAATAGGCAGGCTCCGTGCAAAACGAGACAATGCATTCACCGACTCGGCACTGTTCGATGTCATTATGTTGTAACGCATTCCTGGGAAATGGGACCTTGACCATTTCTCCGGTCCAACCTGGTCCATAAGCGGAGCTCCAAGAGGTAAAGCAGCTCGTAGACCCATCATATTCAGTTCAAACTCCTCCACCGTATATGCTTTACACGTCCTCCAAAATAACTTCTTCTTGTATCTGACCCTGTTGTCCCTGGTTTTTACGTTCATCATTAGATGGCGACAACAAAGTGCATGATGGGCGCCCGGGTACACCGTATTAATTGCTTGGTGAATTGAAGCAGCCCTGTCGGATACAAAAACCAACCCCTCGGGTTCCCCGATACAACGCTTCAGCATGGTTAAGAACCAAGTCCACACATCCCCACTCTCAGACCTACCAACTCCGAAAGCGATGGGCACAATCTGGTTATTTGCGTCCATAGCAACGGCTAAGAACATTGTGCCCAAGTAAGTACCCTTCAAATGAGCCGCATCGATGATAATGACCGGACGCAAGTGTGTGGTAAACGATTGAATCTATATATTTAAGGCATTTTCATATTATAACATTATTCAATATAGCAGTTCAATTAAAATAACCACGAAAGTTATTAAAATAACCACGTACCGCGCAACCGAGGGCAGCGAAACACATCTCAAAACGTTCTCTACTGTCTATCCTTATGGAGGTAACGGTACCAGGATTCCGAAGCTCCAGATTATAGAGAAAGCAGGGGAGTCGGGTAAACGATTCTTCAGGGGTACCACGCACCATCGTGAGTGCATAAGCTTTTGCGCGCCAGGCTTGCCAGTAAGAAATATCTATTTTCAAATCCGATCTGACGTCGTTGACAATGTCGGATCCACGGTATGTCCTGCTGGTATCCTTCACTTTAGGGTAAATAAAATTACCCAACACTCTACTGTTTGCTTGATGGTGGTTGGGATGCAGCTGCGTCCTCGAGCAAGTGTGTACGTCTTCCAATATACGAACATGAAACATATTGGTATTTTCGACAGAGGTCGCATAGATACGCCAAGAACATCCGACTTGCCTACATCTGGAATCGTATCTGGTTTTGTTTGATCGATGAACTCCAAACTCAAAACCCTCTTCAAGAAACTTCAAACCGAGAGCGAGTGTAAGATCGTCTTTCGTCTGGAATACTTGACCCAAACTTACTCTTCTACTACGACTATAACGTGGGGGTAGGTTGGGTGTGATGACTGGGGTCGCTGATGGAAGTGGAGGGGGCATATCAAAGAAATCATTTATCCCACCGTATGATTTGATAGGACTACTTTCTGGTTCGTCGTCGTCTTCATCAGTATCAACATCAGATAAACCCAAGTGGTAAACATGAGACTCCTCATCATGTCTATAAACTTCGTCGTCGTCATCTTCTTGTTGTTCTGCTTCTCCTCCTTGTTGTGTTTCGAGAACAACATATGGGGTATCATCAGATTCATCCACACCGCCTCCGGCATTCGAAGTACCACCGAGATCGCTTCCACCGGACATCGATGGATCGACAAACACACAGAGTGTTGGTGGATAATTTTCACCGTCAAAAAATTGAATGAAAGACAAAACATCGTCATTGTTGCATAACTCATAAAGACCATCATTAACCTTATACGATATTCTAATCGTACAAAGAGCAGGATCGATACGAAATTTTATGTGAATACAATTAACCAACCAAAGATGCGTAATGTTAGGTGCCACCTTGACACGGGTTATCGGTTGATCGGTAACATACTCCCACCCGTTACCATCCTGCTGCCATGAACCACCGCTTAGGAGATGTAACTTGACTTTATCATCTCCGGATCTCATATTTTCAAAAAAAACACGCACAGATACACAAGCAAAACAATTGTCTGAAATTTGTGGATGAAAATGGTGATTTACAACTTCAGTGGTTGTTGGTTTTATAGCAATAATCTAGGGAATCAATTTCAAAAAACACAGGGAATCAATTTATCTGTTAAAATAAATTTGATATCACAACTTTTTGTTGAAAAAAACAGTAAAAATCAACATGAAAAAGCAGCTGGAAATCGTGAAAAATAGCAAACAAACAAAATTCCAAGGAGAAACCCTAATTAGGGTTAACCTGGGCTTGACACGTGCCCAGGGGCGCAATGGAGCCCTAGGGCTATTTCCGTAAAGCATAGCGAGAATGGGCTAGGAGGCCAATCCAGTTCAATGTTTGGGCCATTTGGGTCAATTTCTCTTCTTCTTATGACAGGACCCTAAAAACAAGAATGTTGACCAAAAGGAGCAGTGTGATCCTGACTTCTTTATGGGTATGTGTCTACCTTAGTTTTCTATTTTGGGCCTGAAATTAGGTGAAATTCTCTCAAATGAAATGATCTCCAATTTGAATTTCATTATTTGGATTCATGCTCCCTCCAAAATGCATAGACCAATTTCTCATACTTATTTTGACTATTTGCATTCTGGAAACTGGAAAAGTTTTCCAAGTGCCTGATGGGGGACCCAAATCTTGGAAGAACCATGTGATTAAATGTATGTTTCCCAATTTGAAATGTTTTATAGTTTGACAAAAATTTGATAAGTATGCAATTATATCTGAGATGTTGAAGGTTTTATTCACATCTTAATGTCATTCTCATTATTTACTTTGAGGAATTTTCAACCCACTGCAACTTTTGTCTCTTGACTTTTTGTTCTTGCTTTTAATAATTATCTCAAATCTTTTTGAAGAAAATAATTGATTTTGGGTAGGTTCACAACATGCTTCCTTTGATGCAACCTTGCCCACATCCATGCATTGTTTGATTGTTGGGTGCTCATCTCACCTTCTCTATACCTTCCTTTTCCACTTTCTATAATCATGCTATTTGGCACATTAAATTTATGAGATTTAAGTTCACTTTCATTTATATCTATATCTATCTATACTAGAAGCGTACTCACACAATATAGCGAGATACATCACGATTTTAATGTTTTCTTTTTATTTTTTTTACAGTACGATTTTGGATGATTTTGAGAAAGTGATAATGTTTTTATAAATTTTTTTAATTTAGGCTTAATAATATAATGTTTTTTATATAAAAAAAAATTAAGCATTTTGTTAGAATTCAATGATTAATTTATATATTTTAATGACATCTAGAAAAAATAACCAATTACATATTTAATAATATAATTAAAACAAATTTATAGTAATATAATATATTAATTAATAGTGATACATGGAAATGTCTGCATAAAAGGAAGACCCTGCACATACCAAATTGGTGGGTGTTAGAATCCTGTAGTAGTAGTATGTATCTTGTGCTTTGATACTTGTAAATTAAGAGATTTTTAAAATCTTGCATAAAATGATGGTACCTTGTGCCTAATAATTTGTATTTAAGAGTTTTTTATCTGTGTTTTATAATATAGTATAGATATAGAGAGAGGGAGGTTCATTTAGGAACTTTAAATATTTTAGAAAGTATTAATGATGAATAACGTGATAAAATATTAATAATTAATGTCGTGACAGATATTCATGATAAATATCACAAAAATAGGTGGTTCATGGTTCATGGGTTTCTAAACTATTTAAAGTTCATAATTTTGTCACTTTCTCCATTTTGAAGAAGGTTTTTGAGAATCATTCCTAGCAAAAAGAATCCCCAAAATCTCCATTTTCTGCATTTTAGATAAACTTTTGATATGCTCTAAACAAAATCAAACCAGACCTGTTTTTTATTTATGAAACAGATATTTGATGGGAGGGCTTGCTGCTTTCTTTATTTGGAAGATGGTTGCTAGGAAATTCTTTGGACTTGAAGTTGGACCCACTTGATGTATTTGTGGAGTTTTATCAAATTTAGAATCATGAGATATAAAGTAATCATACTATAATAATTTGTTTTTTTTATCTACATAGATGATAGTCAATTTATGAGCAATAACAGCATCCACATTATGGGTTTTTTTAAGGTGTTTAAGGTTTTTCAATATTGTGAAGGGTTTCCACAAGAGGTTTATCAAAAGAGGTCTTAACTGTACGACCTGTTTTTTCAGTGTATTGTAGTGGTATTTTTAGTTAAATATATTCAACTTTGTATATCGCTTTTGTTATTCTAATTTCAAGTATACCGTATACATTAAAGTTATCTATACTATTATATTAAAATTCTAATATAGTTAGACGGTTTTTGGAAAACGGTTTTTGGAAAACCATTCATTTATCTCATATTAATTATATTTACCACTCTTATAATTAATTATTTAATTTACTTTATATCTCTTGTTTTTTTATTTTTTATTTTACACCCTTATCATGTTAACACAAATAATCGTATATGAACAAAAATGCAATGAAAAATACGTTTTTTTACAAATTATACCATTATAATCGTCTCGTCAATATTTTCAAAACAAACTCAATTTTGAATATTCTTTTAATTTAACTGTACTATAAAATATAATGAACATCTACGAATTAATTTGTTTTCTATCCATACGTTTTATTTTTTTCACCGTTAGCATATTAAAAATACATAATCGTAGATCAACTAAAATATATTAAAAAAATGTTTAATTATTATTATAGATTATATTATTATAATTTTTTCGTCAATAATTTTAATATAAACTAATTATTAAATATTTTTATGGATAGCATAAATGTGTAACATTATATATATATATATATATATATATATATATTATCTATATCTATATTAATATTGTAAAACAGATATTTTCAAAATTCAATGTTACATTTTGCACCCTTACAATTATTATTTAATTTACTTTATATCTTTTGTTTTTCCATTTTTCATTTTACATCTTTGTCATATTAACATAAATAATCATATATGAACAAAATGCAATAAAAAAATACGTTTTTTTTACAAATTATACCATTATAATCGTCTCGTCAATACCTTCAAAACGAGCCTAATATTGAACATTTTCTAATTTAACCGTACTATTAAGTATCATTAAAATCTATGAATTAATTTGTTTTCTATTCATACGTTTTATTTTTTTTCAGCGTTTGCATATTAAAAATACATAATCGTATATCAACTAAAATATATTAAAAATACGTTTCATTATTATTATAAATCATATTATTATAATTTTTTCGTCAATAATTTTAATATAAACTAATTATTAAATATTTTTATGGGTAGCATAAATGTGTAACATTATATATATAATATCTATATCTATATTAAAATTGTAAAACGGTTATTTTCAAAATTCAATGTTACATTTAGCACTCTTACAATTAGTTATTTAATTTACTTTATATCCTTTGATTTTTCATTTTTCATTTTACACCTTTGTCATATTAACACAAATAATCGTATATGAACAAAATGCAATAAAAATATTTTTTTTTTATAAATTATACCATTATAATCGTCTCATCAATACCTTCAAAACGAGCCCAATATTAAATATTTTTTAATTTAATCGTACTATTAAATATAATGAATATCTATGAATTAATTTGTTTTATATCCATATGTTTTATTTTTTTTCACCGCTAACATATTAAAAATACATAATCGTAGATCAACTAAAATATATTAAAAATACGTTTCATTATTATTATAAATTATATTATTATAATTTTTTCGTCAATAATTTTAATATAAACTAATTATTGAATTTTTTTATGTCTAACATAAATGTGTAACATTATGTATATACTTTCTATATCTATATTTATACTATTGTATTAAAATTGTAAAACGGTTATTTTCAAGATTCAATATTACATTTAACACCCTTACAATTAGTTATTTAATTTAATTTATATACTTTGCCTTTTCATTTTTTATTTTCCACCATTATCATGTAAATACAAATAATCGTATATGAACATAATGCAATGAAAAAATATGTTTCTTTTTTTTACAAATTATACCATTATAATTGTCTCGTCGTACCTTCAAAACGAGCACAATATTGAATATTTTTTAATTTAACCGTACTATTAAATATCATGAATATTTACGAATTAATTTGTTTTCTATCCATACGTTTTATTTTTTTAATAGCATATTAAAAATACATAATCATAGATCAACTGAAATATATTAAAAATACGTTTCATTCTTATTATAAATTATATTATTATAATTTTTTCGTCAATAATTTTAAAATAACCTAATTATTGAATTTTTTTGGGTTTTATCTCTACTATATTATTAAAATTCTAATATTTTTCTTCGAAGTTAAATTTAGCACTCTTATAATTACTTATTTAATTTACTTTATATCCCTTGGTTTTTCATTTTTCATTTTACACTTTTATCATGTTAACACAAATAATCGTATATGAACAAAAATGCAATGAAAAGACATGTTTCTTTTTTTACAAGTTATATCATTATAATCGTCTCGTCAATACTTTTAAAACTAGCACAATGTTGAATATTTTTTAATTTAACCGTACTATTAAATATCATGAATATCTATGAATTAATTTGTTTTATATCCATACGCTTTATTTTTTTTTCATTTTTAGCATATTAAAAACACATAATCATAGACCAACTAAAATATTTAAAAAAACGCGTTTCATTTTTTTTTATAAATTACACCACTATTATTTGTTTGTCAATATTTTCAAATTAAGTTTATTTTGAATATTTATTGATTTAGTACTATTATAAAATAGAATAAAGACGTATCAATTTTACTATATATATATATATATATATATATATATATAGAGAGAGAGAGAGAGAGAGAGAGAGAGAAGATAGCATACCGATAAATATTTGTAACAGTTATTGTAGAAAAAAAAATGAGGTATACAAATCGATGTTAGGTTTTTTTATTGAATTAATAAAAAAATTATAATCAGATAAATTATAAAGGTATACAACTAACATCAATATGAACAAAAATAAAACAAAAATGAAATATGATTGAAAATACATAACAAATTAATTCAGAGTCAATGCATGATTCACATATAAGTGCACCAAACGACTCAAGCACGTGTTTTCATAGACTAAAGTATCGATAAGGACGAAGAATACAAACTTAAAATAAAATGTTGTTGTCATTTTGATTTCGAGATGTTTCGCGAGCGGATACATACCCTTGTCAATTGTTCCTTCGATTTCACGATTTTTCTCGTCGCATCGTGCACGGGTATATGACTAGTCCTTTATGATATTTTTAATATCATAAATTTCCATTTACATTGTTTCCTTTCTATATCTTCCATTATTGTAAGGGCGGATCTACAAGGGAGCATACAGTAGCATACAATCAATCTACATAAGATACATTTTTCAAAAGTTTACCCAAGTCTACAAGTTTGGTTACTGGGTAAAGGATCGTGTGAGAAGTTGAGTTAAAGGTGAGAAGCGTGAGAAGTGGATCTGAATCGTTGATCTCTTTTAATCCCAAGTCTTCCCATAAATTGCTGCTTAAAAGAGAATTGATTTGGTGCATCTTATCTCGGTGCATCTCATCTTAATGTGCGTCCATTTTTCATCCAAACAATTGATAACCATTTCTCACGTAACTCACCGTTAACTCAACTTCTCATCGGAAGTCGTCCCAGGGTTGACCTTCAAAACCTTGGACTTCACTCATTCCTAACTTGGCAAGATTAGTCCCCCACTTGGACCATTTTTGCATTAATCCAAATCTTGGGTTAATACAACTTTTATCATCTAAAATTCAAAGAGAAAAAAACAACTGATATGTATGTTTAAAATTAGAAAAATGTTAAAATGTAAAATATGTAATTATTTTACTTAGGCCCAATTAGCTCGTGTGCCTTTGGGTTTTCTCTTTTAGGGTTTCCTTTTTCCTAGCTTTATTGCCTATATATATATATATATATATATATATATATCCTTGTACTCTTTCATTTTACGTAACAAGTTAAGCAATAATATAATCCCTGATTACATGGTATCAGATATCGGTTTCGTGACAAACACTGTTTTCGCGGATCGAAATTTTCTGCATCGTTTTTTTTCATGGTACGTTTATGGATCATTTTTTATCGTTTTTCTCGTCGAAGTTTTGTACGTTTTCTGGATCAAAAATTTCTGTTCATTTTTCATCTCTGTTCGTCGGGTTTTCTGGCACCCTGTGAGTGCGTTGTTCCTTTTCGTCTTTGTTCGTCGGTTTATCCAACTTCGATGTTTTCTAGTTCGTGATTTATTGGAAGATGAAGGGAGAAGACAACCGATCTGGCAACAATAGTGGTCCACGGGTACCCGAGATGCTTCCAGTAAATGTTAGACTCACTGACAACAAGCTTAATGGCTCCAAATTTTTTAAGTGGAGCAAGACCATTCGTATCTATCTCCGAAGTATGGGAATGGGCTCTCATCTCACATCTGATCCTCCTAAAGGTAATGATTCTGATTCCGATTCATGGTTACAAAGTGATGCTCGTTTGTACTTGCAGATTATCAATATTATTGAGCCTTCTGTTTTGTTTTTGGTTAGTCACTGTGAACATGTGAAAGAAATTATAGCTTATCTTGATTTCTTATATTCTGGACAAAGTAACATCTCTCGAATCTATAGTGTGTGTAAGTCCTTTCATCGTGGAGAACAACAGGACCGATCACACACTACTTGTGTCATGGAGTTCAAGAAAGTATATGAGGAACTTAACTCTCTTCTTCCATTAAGTGTTGATGTCATGTAACACCTTAAAAATAGGGCCAATTTAAAAAAATAAAATTTCTGCAATATGACGTCCAAAATACCAAGATTTCCATTCCTGTAAATTAAACAACTAAAACCCAAGGGTTCGGGGTAGTTTGTAACAAATATAGTAGCGACGGAATATGACATAAATTACAACAACCTATTTAATCTAGATTAAATAACATGGCTATATTAAGGTGGGTGTTGTTATATCTTCAAAAAGCTCTTCACAATGATATCCCAAAAGCCCGGTCCGCCAACAGTCCTATTCATATAACCGGAAGTCAATGTGCCCTTTTTACAACACTAGGAGGACCTGAAGACAAACACAACATCAAGTGTTAGGCTAGGAACCTAGTGAGAATCCACACAAATATATATATATATATATATATATATAAATTAGAAATTGTAATGTGGAAAGCTTCCGAGTTACCACAATCGTGACGGTATTCCAAGTACAGTCCGTCAAAAGACATAACACACAACCTGTTCACAATTCATCATAAAACGTTACAAGTTCTTTATGCGGGACGACCCATGCGGTCGTGCCCTCTCAAGTGACTGGATCCATAAATGGAGGCACTTAAGTTTAGAATTGGGGAAATTACACCTCAGGCTCTTACTTTAGTGCACACCGTATCCGGCGTCACCTCATGCGTCTAACCGCCTTTAGTGCCCACTCCGTCGAGCTACACCTCAAGGTTCGTTGAGCCTTAGTGCCTATCCCTTCGATTATAGGGTTCCACCTCAAGGAGTCGGTCCTTTAGTGTCTACCCATAAATCATTGATCAAGGTTACATAACCAACCAACGACCACCCAAACTCTCATGCATAGGAGTTGGGTTCCAAAACAATAATTATCACATATGGTGTAAGTTCACAAATAAACTTATAGGTAGTATCATTTACCTAATAACATGATTTTATAAACACTTAACATCTCCAATATTCATCACAACAAGAAAGTAAGAAGAATAGTCATTCTTATCAGCAGTTAGGTCAAGTTCTCAAATAAACAAGTTATGAGTAGTTCAAGTTTGTATTAGTAAAGCATTAACATGTGGAGATTAGTAGAAAACTCACCTATAGGGTTTGTGGTGTAAAAACCCTCAAATATAGAAACCCTAGGTTGATGAGAATTTCCCCTTGAAGCTTTAAAGTCTATAGAGCTTCAATAAATTAGGATGGTTGAGGTAGTTGAAGATCAATGAATGGTGTAGGTGGGTATTAGGTCAAGTATTAATTGGGTGAAGGGAGAGGGAGGAGAAAATCGCAGCTTTAGAGGGAGAGGAAAAAGTCTTAGAGTTTAAATGTGAAAAGTATGTGTTTTAAGTGAGAAATTCGTCCAAAATTAGAATCAGTCGGGCCGCGGCGATAGTGCCACCGTGATAGTGCCCTGGCACTCTCGCCAGGCACTATCGCGCCAATTGTACCGTAGGTGGTACACCCCACGCGATTGTGACCTTCGCGAGAGTGACCACGACAAGGTCGTCGGGCACTCTCGCGCCAACACTCCAGGCCCTGAAATTTCACTCTTTTGAGATCGATTCATAACCAAATGACACCAAGGTTCGATAGTATAGTTTTATGGACATAAGAAAGTACTAAAGGTCACCAATGGGGTTCTATAAACTCAAATTCATTAGATTTCAACACAAGGACACAAAAGTGGGATTTAGAAGGTAATAATTATGAACTCGAAATTTCGGGGTGTTATCAGTTTCTTGACTGGCTTACGACTAGAATTCGACTTTATCAGATCTTAGTTCTTGAATGAATCTGATATTCCTTCTCTTCAGGAAACATTTGCCTGTGTTCTTCGGAATGAGAATCTTCAATCTTCTCAAACTTTGGATCACAACAATGCTTTGGTTAGTCGAGGGGGACTCCGTGGGGGCTTTCGAGGAGGATCTCATGTTGAGTGTTACTACTGTTATGAGTTCAGTCACACCAAGCGTTGTAAGAAGCTTTTATCCAAACATCCAAGGAGCTCATCAACACATGTTGCCCTCAGATAATACTGTTATTATACCCGCAGAAGAATATGTTCGACTTTTAGGGACCGAGAATTCCACTGCTCCGCCTGCTGCATTTGCTGAGACAAGTAACTCTAGTACATGTCTATTATCTTCTGCCTTCAAATGGGTTATTGATTTAGGTGCTTCTCTAATTTCAATAAACACACGTTTCCATTACATGTCACAATTGCTGATGGGCCTACTCCACCTGTCCTTGGTTCCGGCACCATCGATCTTACCCCATCTGTTTCGTTATCTTCCGTACTGAGCCTACCCAAATTCTCGTTCAATTTGTTATCAGTCAGCAAAATCACCCGTGCTTTAAGTTGTTGTGTCTCATTATTTCCTGATTTCTGTGTCTTTCAGGATCTGTCGACGAAGAGGATTATTGGTAGAGGCGGGAAACCGACGACCTATACATATCTAAACATCAAATACCTTACTCTTTGACTTGTTCCAACTCATCGTCTCCGCTTGAAGTTCATTTTCGATTAGGTCATCCCTCTTTACATAATTTGAATAAGTTGTGTCCTGAGTTTTCTTATTTACCTTCTCTACAGTGTGAGTCTTGTCAGTTTGCCAAACATCAACGTATTCATTAAGTCCTAAAGTCTGTAATAAGTGGGCCTCATCACCATTTAAGTTAGTCCATTATGATGTTTGGGGACCATGTCCGGTTACTTCAAAACTTGGATTTAAGTATTTCATTACTTTTGTTGATGATTACTCTCGCATTACTTGGCTTTACTTTATGAAAAATAGATCTGAGGTGTTTACACATTTTTGTTCACTTTATACTGAGATTAAAACACAGTTTAAAGTCTCCATTCAAACTTTTCAGTCATATATGTTTCAAAATGGTATTCTTCATGAGTCTTCCCGTGTTGACACACCAACCTAAAATGGGGTTGTAGAACGAAAAAATCGTCATCTCTTAGAGGTGGCTCGGGCTCTATTATTTCACATGATTGTTCCAAAACTCTTCTGGGCTGATGCTACTACTACTCTTGTATTCTCATCAACCGAATGCCCTCTGTTGTTTTGGATGGAAGAAGTCCTTTCTCAGTTCTATTTCCTACAAAGTCATTGTTTCCTGCCAACCCAAAGATCTTTGGTAGTACCTATTTTGTCTGTGATACCGGACCACACACAACTAAGTTGGATCAAAAGTCTCTGAAATGTGTCTTTCTTGGTTACTCTCGACTTCAAAAAGGGTATAAGTGTTTTTCTCTCACGCTTAATCGATACATTGTATCTCGAGATGTTACATTCCATGAGAATATACCTTTTTTCCGGTGTCCACTCTTTGCAACCTAAGAGATAATGATGATTTGTTGGTATATACCGTATCGGTTCCCGAGTCTCCTATCCTATCCGACTCGACACAACATCAAGAGCCTACTAAACCACCGATAGTTCATGTGTATAATAGGCGGCAACGACCTACGTCAGATCCCGACCCTATACCATTTTCGTCATCGTCTGCAGATCCTCCTAATGATAATCCTCCTGCTTCGAGTGATCCACCACCTTCCGATACACATGATCCTGATCTTGATGTTCCCATTGCCTTCTGGAAAGGTAAGCGCCCATGTACTTACCCTATTTCTTCTGTTGTTTCCTATAATAAACTTTCTTCTTGTTCTCGCTCTTTGATCTCTACACTTGATTCCTTTTCTGTTCCTAAAATGGTTGGTGAAGCTTTGGCCCATTCTCGATGGCGGGATGCTATGATTGAAGAGATTAATGCTCTTGATCATAATAATACATGGGATTTGGTAGAGTTACCTGCAGGTAAAAAGGCAATTGGCTGTAAATGGGTATTCACTATGAAAGTTAATCCAGATGGAACAGTGGCTCGTTTGAAATCCTGATTGGTAGCCAAAGGATATTCTCAGACTTATGGGGTCAACTACTACGAGACATTTTCTCTTGTCGCTAAGGTACCCTCCATCCGTTTGTTTATTTCATTAGCCGCTACTTATGACTGGGTACTACACCAAGTGGATGTGAAAAATGCATTCTTGCATGGTGATTTACATGAGGAAGTTTATATGGAGCAACCACCGAGGTTTGTTGCTTAAGGGGAGTCTGGTAAAGTCTGTAAGCAACGTAAATCATTGTATGGTTTAAATCAATCCCCTCGTGCTTGGTTTGGACGGTTCAACGCTGTAGTGACCGAGTTTGGCTTACGAAGGAGCTCCTATGATCATTCTGTGTTCTTTACTTCATCCTCTTCTGGATGCATTCTACTAGTGGTGTACGTTGATGACATTGTGATTAATGGGAGTGATGAGATTGAGATCAAGAAGCTGAAAGATTTCCTTGCGTCTCGGTTTCAAACAAAGGACCTAGGTCCTTTAAAATACTTCTTGGGAATTGAAGTATCTCGTACTCGGAAAGGGATCTATTTGTTTCAAAGGGAATATTGTTTGGATGTATTGAATGATTCTGGGATGATTGAAACAAAACCGTGTGAGGCCCCAATGATTCCGAACATGAAATTGAAAGCAGACAATGGAGATCTACTTGAGGATCCAGAAAAGTACAGAAGAATTGTGGGAAAGCTAAACTACCTGACGATTACACGTCCTGACATCGCTTTTCCAGTGAGTGTTGTAAGTCAGTTTATGTCATCTCCAAGAACTCCACATTGGGAGGTTGTTAGACATATACTGAAGTACCTAAAGGGTGCCCCTCGTCTTGGCATTCTTTATCAAAATCACGGTCATCATGTCATAGAAGGATTTACAGATGCCAACTATAATGGAGATCCTACGAACAGGCGGTCTACGACAGGCTATTGTGTGTTGGTTGGATGAAATATAGTCTCGTGGAAAAGCAAGAAACAACATGTCGTTTCCCGGTCAAGCATTGAATCTGAATATAGGGCTATGGCCCAAACCACTTGTGAGCTGATATGGTTGTGTAATCTGCTAGGTGAACTTGGGTTTGCTCAATCTAAACCGATGAATCTATATTGTGATAATGAGTCGACTATTCACATTGCAAATAATCCCGTATTCATGAGAGAATAAAACATATTTAAGTGGACTACCATTTCACTCGTGTAAAACTAGAAGATTGAACCATCTCAACTCCCTTTGTTCGAACAGGAAGTCAACTTGCTGATGTCTTTACCAAAGCTTTACCTGGTTCACGGATCTCTTCTATCTGTAACAAGCTAGACATGATTAATATCTATGCTCCTGCTTGAGGGGAGTGTTAGAATGTAAAATATGTAATTATTTTACTTAGGCTCAATTAGCCCGTGGGCCCTTAGGGTTTTCTTTTTTACGGTTTCCTTTTTCCTAGCTTTTTGCCTATATATATATATATATGAACCTATCTCTCTCTATATATATATATCATTGTAATCTTTCATTGTACGTAAAAAGTTAAGCAATAAGCAATAATATAATCCCTGATTACAAAAAAGAAGTGTTGAAACCATGTGAAATGTATGTTGGAAAAATCCATAGTCGATCCCTTTTTTTATGATATAATGTCCTGTCATTTATTACACGTTTGATAAGATACTGATAATAAAATATGAGAATGAAAATAAAGAGAAAGAGAACATGTCGTGAAATGGAATTATTTCTACTCTTTTATACATATAAGGAATCTCATGACAAATTATTTTGGGTTGATTGAGCAAACAATTGAAATAAGTAAACTCTAACATTCAATCATCATGTATTTTTTGACATATAAGAATGAAAAGAGTCTTTTACTGTAAATGAATCATGATTTAAATTGAAAATTATACGTATTTTTGGATGTGATTTGAAAATGGTTATCAAATCAGTGTATGTTCAACTCGCAATAATCATCGGTTTTTATCATGTTTGAATAAACTGATTATGATTGTGGTTATCCATGTATCAAATAATCAATTCTCCTACGTCTTGTTCTATTACAACTATTTTATGTACTCATGGTCAATGAAATTCACATCGTCACTTTCAAATAATTAAATGTTCGAGAGTCGTTGAAAAAGATGTAGATCCTGCATTTTGGGTTGCTAATTAAATAACGATTTAATTGTATTTCATATGTATATTGCTCTCATATTCGTAGCTTTCCATCTTGCTCAACACGTATCCCCTTCTTGTCCTTGAACCATCGGTATCAGAAGAATCTACGTGGAAATTTGATATAAGCATAGATAGTCTTGTTCAAAGGTTTTGCAATTGATAGTGATCGATTAAGATACATGTATGCAATCCCTTCAAAAAAAGGAAAGGCTAACAACTATGTTTTGAAAACCATATGAAGGGTATTTTTGGTATTTAACTAAAACCAAAACAATTCTTTAATTATCCATAGAATTAAGTATATAACTTTGCTTATATTAACCAACTTTATTCTTACTCTACATTTTCACTCTTTCATCCAAACAAATATTGCATTTAATTATGCATATATCTTAATAAAAAATAATTTATTATTAATTCGATATTTAAAATATTCTTTGAATAATAACACCATATAAGCATTTTGTAATCAAAATTAATGAATTTTTTTTCCATGTCAAACCAAATTTAATACTCATATATTTTATTTTAAAACAATTAAAGTTTTTTGTTGTTGAAAATTTTGAATTTGTGGCTTGTGTTGTGACCCACTATATATGTTTTTTTCTTTATTTATTTTTATCAAAACAAATATTTAATTAATTTAGGTCCATTTTTTATGATCAAAGTATTTGAAAAATAATTAAATGATTTTAAAAAAAAACTTCCACCATTTAGGCAATTAATGCTACTTTTGATTTCATGGATGACTTTTTACATTGAAAATTCCCCAAACAAAAGGGTTTTGTTGAATAATTTTACAATTCTCTCTCTCCTTTGCATGTCGTATTATCTTTAACAAATTTTTTAAAAAATTGGAGAATCCCTAAAAAATGATTACCATGAAAGATAAATATTTTTTTATTATATTTCCACCAATAAGAACATTAATGTTAAATATTTACCTTTTGAGTGAGATTTTGAGAAGAGTTGCTCTTTGGAGAGCACCGTACGGGGTACCTGAGAGGCGGTGGTTTACCCTGCGGCGGATGTCAACGGTTCGAGTTATTAAGTTGAATGTAATTTTTAAATAGAGAATTTAAACTTTGATTCTCCATTTTGGAAAACTTTTGAAAAATCTGTTGGAGATGCTTTTACAAGATTAAAATAAGATGTTGCTATATGCACCCTTGTATAAGTTAAAATCGTACATTAAAAATGTAAAAGGAACGCTTAATGTTGATGTGTGTGAGAAGGCTATTAACATGTAGAGGTACATTTAGGGGTGTTTGATTCGATGTATTAAGCAGTAACCAACGAGAATGAAATAAAAGAAACTGTTTAGTTTTATATAATATAATGAGCTCATTATCCCCACAAACCCAAATTTTCATTCCCGGTTAAACTTGGGGAATGAAACTTCATTCCCGATTCATATCTCCTTCGTCTGGTCGAGAAGGGAGAAACCGGGGTCCCTCTCTCTTAAAGCTCTATCAGACTTCCTCTTGCCGATTGAAGTGGAAAAGACACATTTACGTTGACGGTTAATGTAAAATCACATGTGATTTTATGCGTGATTTGTCATTTTTGTGTTCTCTTATTTGATTATTGTTCTCATTTGAACTTTCCTCTCTCTTTCTCTCTCCCTATATATACATAAAGATGGGTTCATACAAGAACATGTGAGTACATACAAAATCATATATGATTCACGTACGCGACTTTAGATCGCGCCCAAAGTCAACTGCGTCCATTTTTTCCGGGTTAATGTAAAATCACATATGATTTTATACATGATATATTGTTTTTTTAAATAGTTAGCGTTCTTGTTTGAACCTTCCTCTCTCTCTCTCTCTCTCTCTCTCTCTCTCTCTATATATATATATATATATATATATATATATATATATATATATATATATATATAGGGTCAGGTTCTGGGGAAAACCTCAAAAAAAACGAAAATCTGAGGAACACCTTGGTAGCCCTTCATCTGGATAGTATGCACTTGTGCATACAAGTAATTTGTAACATGCACACGTGCAAAATGCACATGTGCATAAAAACCAAGAAAATAAATTAATTTACTTGAATACATAAGTGCATACCGTCCAGATGAAGGCTACTAGGGTGTTCCTTAGTTTTCTATTTTTTTGAGGTTTTTCTCTGAACTCCGACTATATATATATATATATATAGGGGAGAGATCATTTGAAAACCTCCCTAATATTGCAAACTAAATGAGACCAATCATATTTTTCATCTAATTTGTTTTTAATTTTAATTAGAAGGGTGTATTTGTCATTTTGGTTGGTGTTGATATATTTAAGGTAATTATTGTTTTATTTTATCTTTGGATAGATAAATATCAATAAATGGTTATAATTTTTTTTTAATTCGGATATATCCTAACGGTTTATCTATGGATTTTTTTTGAATCTTCAATATGGATTTCGTTGATTTAATTGTTAACCATTTATGTATTGAGAATATATTTTGATTTTCTTTAGAAATTGTTTTATCGAGTTCATGGATTCAAGAGGTAAGAGGAATTTCATGATTTTGTTTTATAGAATGAAACATTTGTTCTTGGTGAAATCCGTTTCACGTGTTTAATGAAACATAAAATCATTAACAATCGTGATGAAATCTATTTCACCTGTTTCATTTGTGAAACATTAATGAAACATCAAATTATTAACAATGTTGATGAAATCTGTTTCACCTATTTCATTTGGGAAACATTAATGAAACAAGAAATCATAACAATGAAATCACGAGTTATTTCATTCATGAAACCATGAAATCATGAAACATGAAAGGAAAAAAATTCTGGAAAGATATGAATAAAAAAATAAATATTTAAATTGTTACAAAAAATATTACATACCATAAGGTGGCGTTTGATTCGCAGAATGTTTTTGGATGAAATGAAATTTGTCAAAGGAATTTGACTTTGAAAGAATTGGAATGGAATGTTGTCAGATTTGACCACCTGTTTGGTTAACAGAATTGGAATATGTCTGTTTGGTTCACATAATGTAGCTCTGGAATTGGAATGAAGTGTTGATAAATGACCAAAATATGCTTTAATAAAATACCCATTTTGATAATTTTTTAATTTTTCTAAACAAAACATGCTTTAATAAAATAGCCATTAAAAATATTTTATTTGTAACAGTGGTTCAGATTGGTGGTCAGTGGCGGTTTAGAACGGTGGTTCAAATCGGATGTGGTTCAGATCGGCGGTGGGCGGTGGTTCAGAACGGCGGTGGTTCAGTACGGCGGTGGCCGGCGGTGGTTCAGATCAACAATGGTCGTTCAAAATGGTGGTGGTTGGCGATGCTTCAGATCGGCGGTGGTCGGTGGTGGTTGAGAACAACGGTGGTCGGTGGTGGTTAAGAACGACGGTGGTTTAGATCGACGGTGGTCGGTGGTGGTTAAGAACGTCGGTGGTTGGCGGTGGTTCAAATCGCTGGTTATCGGTGGTCGGCGGTGCTCGGGAGTGGTTCAGATCGGCGGTTATCGGTGGTCGACGGTGGCCGGGAGTGGTTCAGATCGACGGTGGTTGGCGATGGTTCATAACGGCGATGGTCGACAATGGTTAAAAACGGCGGTGGTCGACGATGGTTAAAAACGGCGGTGGTTCAGATCGACAATGGTTCAGAATGACGGTGGTCGGCGATGGTCGGTGGTGGTTCAAATCGGCAGTGGTCGGTGGTGGTTCAGAACGACGGTGGTCGGTGGTCGGAGGTGGTTAGTGGTGGTCAATGGTGGTCGGCGGTGGTTCAGAATGGCGGTGGTCGGTGGTCGGCGATGGTCGGTGGTGGTTCAGATCAACAGTGGTCGGTGGTGGTCGGTGGTGGTCGACGGTGGTTCAGATCAACAATGGTCAGCGATGGTTCAGATCAACAATGGTCGACGATGGTTCAGATCGGCGGTGGTTTAGAGAAGGAACCGATTGAGGCATGGTTATATTGGATTGAGGGTATATGTGGTATTATGAAAAAAAGTAATTCCATTACATCCAAATACCTTGTAGTTGTTAAGGAATGTTAGATTCCCTAATTTGTGGAATTTGATGGAATTTAGAGATTCCTTCCGTGCAAAAGAATGAACCAAACAAATAAATGAAATTTGGTCAATGGAATTCAACATTCCAATTCCATCAGATTCCATCAGAATCTGCAAACCAAACGCCACCTAAATATTCAGAAATATCTTTTGACTATTTTACCCTTTTTAACTCTAATTTAGGTAGGGTGTATTAATTGTTTTTTTTTCTTGACATAAATAAATCATTTTCATTTTCAACCGTTGATCAATGAAATCAATGGTGGAAATGGGTTTGCAAACTTTACATAATTAGTGTGGTTTCCAGATGAAACCACCCCTCTCTCTCTCTCTCTCTCTCTATATATATATATATATATATATATATATATATATATATATCAACATTTATATACAATACGATGATCTATAGATGTATGAATGGGGTTCAAAAATCAAAAGGGTGTATTTATATTTGTGTTTTTGAATTGACTATTGTCAAGGTTCTAAATGACGTGAGATGTGACGTGGCGGCGAGACCAAGCCTCAAACCTTAGGAGTCACGGCGAAGCCATAGCGTTTTCAAGGCGTGACTTATGACGTCATTTTTCTAATTCACATATATCATTATATATAAAAACATATGTTTTGTAGTGTTACTCAATGCGTCAATTGTAATAAGCAAGTTAAATTATGGTATATATTAAAAAAACTTGCAAATAAGACATTAAAAACATAAAAAAAATCAAATATTGCATTACAAAATTGTGCATTAGGCCATGGCGTACCACGAGATTAACGTGGCGTGAGACACAAGCCTTGATGTCATGGCGCGCCATGGCGGCTGTGCGACGAGTTTTTTAGAACATTGACTATTGTTATGTTTAATAATCAAAATCAAATAATTAGATGTACAAATAATTGAAGTTATGAGTACAATTTTACAATTATCCTACATTAAGTGAGCACTTTCCAACTTGCTTCCTAAAATTTGATTATTGTATCCTCAAAAATCATAATTAAAATGAACAACACATCATCCCCCCATAAACACACTAATTTGGATGGATTAGGACACCATTAAAAACATAGTCTTAAATATTCTAGATGATTATTTATTAATCATATATATGTAATAAATATTTTATATATATATATATATAAAACATATACTAATTAAGTCACAATCATGGTGTTGAAGAAACGACTAGTCAACTAGGGTGAACAAGAGAACACCATTCATTCAACATTGAATCTTCTCACATCATCATTGGGTCTTTTGTCAATTTTGTTCGTTCTGACTCATACTAATTAATATATAAACCCTACATTCATTATTTAATCTTAATGTCATCAAGTATATAAAATAATTTTGTAATTAATTAAATAAAGTATTCACTTATGTAACATTCCGATTTAAATTTACCCAATAATAATCGATATAATGGTAGACATTGATTGTGGTTCATAAGTTTTTCCATTTTTGTTATTATTAATATTTAAATTTTTTGATTGTTGTATGGCCATACACTACCCTTAAGTGACATATCAAATCAAATATTGTATTTTATTTTGAAAGTGAATGAGAAATAATTTTTTTTAATTTATATTTAGATTTCCACAATTAAATCAAAACTACTCATTCTCTCAAAACATAGTATTTCTTTTTACATTTAAACAATTATATTAGTTCAAAAACTCGATCAATCAAAAAATTCATGAACATACTTGAGCTTATATATATAGGTTAGTTTTGTACTCGTTTAATGCAACGGGATGTAAGATTTTTACTATAAACCGGAAACTAATATAATTTATCATTAAAAATGAAGACCCAAAATATATATTTGAATAAAATGAAAATTGGTGGTTGATCCATGTATTTTTAGTACAAAAAAACTTTAAAAAAAAATATCAATATTGGTGTGTAAAATTAAATATTACAAAGTTCTTGAAGTCACGAGTGCATAAGCATTTTTGCATAATTAAAGTACATACCATTACATCTGCTTCTTTCTTTGAAAATATTTAAATCAGGGTATCAAGGAGAATTATCAATACGTTGAATCTTATTTTTCCTCTTGTAAGTTATTCATTTTCTCATATATAGATTTTTACAGTTTATTTTTATATTTGTTTTGTTATATTCTCAAATCGAAAAGATAACTCTTATCAGACATGTTAAGCCCGATGAATTGGTGAGGACATTCTTGTACATAAAAGTTCAATTTCATTCACATAACTTGCGAGATTTAGAGGTAAAAAATGTTGGATTGCTAATGGATTATCTAATTCATTTGAAGATATTAATAATGAACTATTCATATGTTACCAAATTTGACACAAATCATTCAAAATCATTATAAAAAATTTAATGATTGTTTGCCTCCAATGACGCCAATGTGATGAGACATCTTTTAGCTCACTCAACACTGAAGCTGAGTAGTTCAAACCTGAAAAATGTCTTGTATTTAGGAAAAATCTCGTCTTACTTTTTTATTAACTGATCTACATACTAAAGGTTTGACATTCAAATAATTTATTTTGTATCGAAAACAAACAATAATTTATTTTAATCCAAACAAACAATCTCTAAATTGATTACTCAATATGGATAATCCACTTGTACATGTTAATTAATAATAATGCTTAAAAGTAAACATTTTTTCTTTCCCAAAAAAAAAAGGTAAACATTTTGGTTAGGTTTTGTGGCATTGTCCATAATAAAGTTAGTTACACGTGGCAAAAAGCTAATGGTAACATGTGTCAATGTGCCAGGTTATCAAGAACCCTCCTTACTGCTTCTAGGAATCTTGATTCATCCCATTCACTTCCCTACATAAAAAAAAAAGTGTTAATTAAAAAGTAAATTAATTATTAATAAATATAAATAACAATTCGTCTTCTTTAAAATCATATTTTCTGATTGACTTAAATTAATAATTTAATATAATCAAATATATAGTCTTTTAATATAATCTTTTTTTTTGTATTAATCAACTATATTTATTAATATATATATATGTCTATAATAAAACGAATTGGGTCATATATTTTTTTAATCAATTTTATAAATTAAAATATTAAAAAAAAAAAAAACTAACTAAATACTATCATTAATTGTATCTCCTCAAATTTGAATTTTAATCCTTTGGGGTCAAAAACGTTGATTAACACACATGTTCCAAGAAGCTACACCATTAACTTTAATAATTAAATTTGCATATGTTTTATTAGTTAATTTATAGTTAATTATTTTATAATTAATTTCATTTTACTTTTTATTACAGTAATATATTTACAAACACACACATGATTAACAGATGCACATTATATATAGGGTGTTGTTATCCCTACCCCCTCCTCACTCACAAAACCCCCCATATCCCTTCTATCTCACTCACATGCCCCCTCCTACCTCACTCACATACCCCCTATAGGAGGGGGTATAGATAGAATTCACCTATATATAATCATTATTAAGAATGTTTTTAAGCGGTGTTTGAAAACATTCACTAAAAAATAAACTTTTACCGACGTTTCAATGGTGTTAAGAGTTTTTTATGATTAATTAATTAAGACAAAATTATAAAATCGATAACAAATAAGTTTTTTAGTTAAATTTCCAAATAAATACAATGCTTTTTAATTTGTAGAGATAACATGATTAAATATTTGTTAAAAATTAATAAATGCTTAAAGTTTAACTGACGTGACACTTCTAATATAACATTTGTATATGAAAATGTACCTGAATTCTTAATCTCAAAACCACTCGATTCGCCGAAACCTCGTTCTCCAACGTTTGTGTTCCCGCATCTACGGACACCACGGTGGCATGTTCGACCTGTTTAATGAACTCCGTCATCCGAATCACCAAATCCGCAAGTATCAAATCCCCTCTTGCATGCACTTCCAACTCCACCATTCGTGATTCAGAACTTGATTCGCCAACGTTTCTGATTCCGACCGTTACTCTCTCGCCGGAGAACCCACCGGAATCTCGATTAACGGCTTCTAATCTCCCGGAATTCTCACCCTCCAAAATCTTGTTTCTTTTGTTAAGCTCCTCAATTTGAGATTTTAAAGATGCTATGTACTCTTTTGTGTTTGATAGCACTGATGCCTTATCTTTCTAAGATCATAAACCATATATAAAATCACAATCAAGAATTGAATAGTTAATAGAATTTCGTAATTAAATAGGTCTTAGGTTTCGGGAAAGCAAAAACGTACAATTTGTAGAATATTTTCCTTTTTTAGTATAAAGTTTACATTTTTCTTGAACAGAAAACAATTGTCAATTAGGGTTTGTTAGTTTTTCATGAGACAAATTAGGGTTTGGTTCCTTTTCAACCATTTACCATCTTCATTTTATGGGCAAAGAAATGAAGGTGAGACCTATATAAAATGACAAATGATATATTATATATATATGGGCAAATTTAAATGAGGAGCTAAAATTTTGCGACAGATATCATATATGATATACAAGCTTAATCATATATGATTAAATACATGATACATTGGTAATACATAGATGATTAAACACACCCACAGGCCGTGTAATCATATATGACATCGCACTTCTCGACTTCTCGCAAAATGTTTAACTCCTCGCATGATCATTCCTCTCTATATGTGTGTGTATGTATATATTATATATATATATGAGTTATATATACCTTGGACCCTGAAGGAAGTAGCGATCTCAAAGCTTGGAAACTTTCATTGAGTTTCTCTCGTCTTTTTCGCTCTGATATCATGTGATGAAGTTGATTGCTTGTCGGCCGTGTCGTTGTCTGGAACATTCGATCTTGTTGGGCTCGAGCCTCACTTAGATTTCGAAAGAATGAAAGTGATCTTCTATTGAGATTTTGTCGACTAATTTGCATTCGTTGTTTAGTGGGTCCTAAACACGATCGATACCTCTTAAATGCGCTATTATTAGCAACTTGAGGAGTTTGAAGTTGGTGGGATGAAGAAGAAGAAGGGGAAGGAGAAGAAGAAATGGCTGCAAGAATTGCTCTTGTCATTGCAGCTTCTTCATTTTCTCTCAAAGGCATCAAGTGATTGCTTCTAATTTGATCAAGAACTTGTTGAAGAGGATCTTGTGATCTAATTGTCAAAGGAGATGGTGTTTGATTTGGTGTTTGTTGATCCAAAAATGCTTCTTTTGGAGCAAATATCGTCTCCGGTGTATTATAAGAAGTTGTTTGAAGCATGTTGAAGAGAAAAGGGGAGTACTCGGAGCTATTTTCGATGGATAATGATCTTAGAGACGATGAAGAAGATGAAGCTCGAGCCTGATCAAGTGATTTCGGAAGCATTTCTTGTGGGAAATCTCCGGGAAACAATTTCTTTAACTCGATTTCGAAGTTGGTCTACATTCAAAATCCAGAAAAGAGGAAGATCAATATGGGAATTGAAGATGAAAGCCATATATATATATAGGGACCGGTTCAAACGAGAAGCTAACCATTTTGCGAGAAGGCAAGTGTGATATCATATATGATACATAAGTTTAACCATATATGATTAAATACACCCAAAGGACGTGTAATCATATATGATTGAGACTTCTCGTAAAATGTTTAACTTCTCGCATGATCCTTCTTCTTCTTCTCTCTCTCTATATATAACAAATCAAGAAAGATGATCCTAGTGAGATTTCTTACTTGGGAGGTGCCATTGGACATGCCAAGCTCAATTTCTCCATTCTTGCACCCCATAAAAATTGCAGTCTGTAATGGAAGTCTGTCATTGTTCATTGTATCAAAAAATTATAGGCTCTGAGATCATGATGGAACAACAAATGACTAGCATTTGCAGGATCGATCTTTCTTTAACGAAAACAAGATGAAAATTTTCGATAAAAATAAAATGAAACCGGATAAACGGATCGAATGTTGAGCTTAATTTACACATTTTGCATACCTTAATCCTGGCTGCCTGCAAGTAAAAGATAGGGATATACACATTAGCTTCAGATCTTGCATGCATGAATCAAGAAATCACATCACATCTTTTTCATGATTATATATATATATATTAATTACCAAAGTGATAATAAGAATTTAATTAATTTGGAGTGCAATTAATTACTTGATAAAATTGTAGTTGTGGTGTATTTGTTGTCAATCTTAAAAGCTCCAAGCCTTTACTCTCCATGTATGGAAGATTGTTCTTGAATGCAAACCCTGGAACTCCCCTAGTACATAAAATTAAGAAATTAAACAAATTGCATGAAATCCCATGTTATTAACATATAATTAAGTTAAAATATATAATACCCATTATGGGAAATTAATAGAAATTGCATATTTCTTGTTCTTACACACTGTAATTATCAATCAAGAACGTTGACTTCTGATAATCAAGAAAAGACCTCATGCCCAGACTCCCAGATGATGAGCTTGCTTGATTGTTTCCACCATCTCTGTAAACTCCATCGATGAAGATCAAACAACTGTGATTTTGTATCAGAAAGATTAAAACATGCTTACACACATACATACATATATATATATATATAGAGAGAGAGAGAGTCAGGTTTAGGTAAAAACCACACAAAAATGAAAAACTGAAGAACAAGACGGTATTCACATGTGCATACAAGTTATTTGTAACATGCACAAGTGCATAGAAACCAAAAAACAACTTAATTTACTTATATGCACATCCGTGTACCGTCCCGATGAACAACTACTAGGTATTCGTCAGTTTTTCATATTTTTAGGTTTTTCCCATAACATCTATATATCTATCTATATATATATATATAATAAAGAGAATCAATGGAATGGAGCTAGCATGAGAGAGATTCGATGGATGTACTTGGAAGGATGAGAAAAGTGAGACCAGAGGCAAACATATGTGCAACCAAAAGAGTCGATCATTTGTTGAAGCAAACTGGATCTTTCTGTTTCTTCAAGGTTGAAAATGGAGTCCATCTTCAATTCGGAAGTTTAATTTCTCTGCAAATGGATAACTTCCTCAAAAACCCTTGTAGTACTCTTTCAGGGTTGGTGTGTGTGTATATATATACACTACATGTGTATGTATGTATGTATATATGTATAGAGGATGGAATCAGGTGATGAGGAGAACTGATGATCTTGTCTTAATTATATGGGAATCCAAATACATGGAGCTTTTTTTGAAGATTTGTTCCATGGATGGTCCATTATGTGAACACACTAAAATTAATCTTCAATTGACTTTGCTCAGAATTGAAATTCACGTACACACACACTTAAAGAAAAGGGGTGTGTGGAAGATGATGATGATATAATTAAAAAATGGTTTTATTTTTTTCCATATACCAAGGTCTCTTTCACTCTTTTTCAATTCTTCTAAATCATTCTTTTCATTTTTTCTTTTTCTTTTGATTATTCTTTAAACTTATTATACCGTTAAATCTTGTATTTAAATAAGATTTGTTTGGTTTGATTTATTAATTATTACATATCATTTTTGTCTAATTGAGACATTATATTCGGAGGCTTGAATTTTTTGTTTGTTTTAGTCTGGTACAAACTATAAAAGTTTCTTTTAAGTTCTTACCACAAATTTTCATACAATATAAGAATATCCTCATTTTTTTCTCAGGGTTTCACTAAAAAAAGAAAAATTATTCTCAATAGAATCCAATCCCATATATATGCATATATAGGGGAGGGAGCAAATGTGAACCCTAAATATCTGAGAACCGGGGGACCATCAATGTCATGTATTCATAAATAACCCTGAATAATCATAAATATTATTTATCATAAATAATACGTGGTTTCCTGGTTTACAAAATATTTATAATTTTCATTTGAACATGTGTGTGTATATATATATAGAGAAAGAAAGAGTGTTCCGTACGTTCAGATGAGAAATGCCCAATTATAACGAAGATATATTTATATATATATGATGTGACTTTAAATCATTTCTTATAAGCATAAGGGTATTAAAATAATTTGAGACCATATATATATATATATATATATATATATATATATGGTGTGGTTCAAATGGAACCCATTTACATGGTGCAACCCCATGCAACCCCTCTATCCACCACTTATTTTATTTTCACTTTTTAATTAAAAAATATGAAAATAAAATGAGTGGTGGATAGAAGGATTTTATGGGTTGCACCATATAAAAGGTTGTATAATAACCTACACCTATATATATATATATATATCAAAAACCTTATCGATCTTCAAATTTGAATTCCGAAATTATCTCAATTTTTTCCTTCAAAATTCGGTCTCCTCTTCCATTGAATGTCTTCGATATTCCATGAAGTCTCCTCCTCCATCTATTGTATTGCTGTAACACCCTTAAATCTGAAGATAGCAACTTATTAAAATTTTCTAAATACATCAATAATTACTTTGACTACAGACACAATTTGAGAATTAACTTCAATACACACATTCATCCTATACATATCATCTAAGAAAAGGACGGGTGTTACTATACCCAATAACAATCACTATCCCCAACTTGCGGAAGACTTCACCAGCTACTTACTCTTGTGTAAGGCTAAGACTCAACTCTTCGTGAGGCTACTAGAATCCGAACCCCAACTGGAACCTGATGCACATACCGACAAATAAAAAGGTTAGGCTTAACGCCTAGTGAGTTCAAGAGTTTTAACATGAATAAAATATAACTTTAAAAGAAAGGAATTTTGTTTAAAGCAAGATCCTTCGAAATATTATACTTCAAAATGGAAACGACACATTTTCCCATAATATGCACTTTTAAAGACAATGCTTCCAAACACACATTTCTTATAAAACGATGCAACCCGTAACTCGCCCAAACGGGGTCATAGTTCGATGTTCAATTTGTGAAAATGTAAATAATACTTCATATCCCAAAGCACCCCAAAACACGGGTGGGACATAATACTCGACCCTTAAATAACGGAAAACCATCCAGATAAATATGATACGCCATTAAAACATGGAACTGAAACTTAATACTCACGCGACCATAAAATGGAATGAAATCCAAATATTAAAGCATGGTCAATTAAATATCCAAAATACAGCGGGCCGACAACGGGGGATACCCGTATCCGTTGAGAGCGGAGGAACACAAAAGTATGCCACTCAAACAACGTTGGTCGTATGACACTTCACGACACGCTAGCCCAAGTGTCCCTACGATTCCTTGACAAGTTTCACCCAAAGAGACAGCTGACCTTAGCGAATACCACCGAAATTATCGCCAAAGGCTCGGCCCACGGGGGATATAACGAAGGCATTTCCCCACGCGGCGAAGGTCCCAAACGCCCATCAGAGGACTGCCCACAATCATGATAGCTCAACCGGGCTCAGCCCTCCTAGTGCCTACTTGCAAAGACAAGGTCATAAACCATGAGTCCTGGAGTCCAACCCCGTACCACCTAATTGACCATCAAATAAGACTGACTTAGGTGCCTATGGATCCAATGCAACACAGTCTAAAGTTACACGACTACTCATGAATGACTACAACATTCGAGTCTGTAACTATCGATAATATGCAATAAAATGCATTAAGATGTAAATCACAAATTAGACTCTACATCGAGCCATTAAAACCGGACAAATGTCCTCAAGACTCTTTTTAAGCCAGTACCGAGCTATAATGCTCAAAATCCACGTGACCAATAGTTACCGGTCCCCCAAATGATGAAATGCCTTTAAACAACGTTTACGAAGACTCATACTTCAAAGAATAGCTTCAACCAAAACTCAACACGTAATGGGATCAAAGGTTTTCCAAAGGGTTTATGAAATCAATTACACCAACGTGCATATAACATGGAATAGACTTCATTTGTACAAAATCCTCAAAGATGCATAAATCATAAGATAGATCTTACTCGTACAAAATCACCAAGAATACGTAAATCATGTTATTTAGTTGTTGAAATGTTCAAAACCCAATATAAGCATTTTAAGAGGTTAACACAACCCAAGTTTACTAAATATGAAAACTTATCAAAATACTCACTCTTTGACATATAACCAAGTAAAACATATTTTTACTTCAAATACACAAAACTTATCAGCAGTTAACCATTTTATGTAAAACACTTTAAAATAAACCTTTTGGCATGTACACCGTTTTCACAAATCAACTTGAACTCACAGGTTTCACCCAACGAGCTCTTTTGAAGGCCACTTGAATCCTCAAGTCGAGGACTTCCAAAACCTAGATCCACACATACCAAACCATTTAGAAACGTTCCCCAAATAATAACTTACTAAAATCCCCAACAAGATCAAAACCCTAGTTTCCCCAAAACCATCAAATCCGAGATTTGAGAGATCAAACACTAAGAACCCATTAATGGAGCATTTATAACTTATTTCAAGAAAGCTTACCACTATGGATGATGAGACTTTCCGAAGGCACCCATTCCAACTCTTCAACCCGAGCTCCCATACGTTGAACTTGATGAGGAAGATGAAGATGGAGGTTTTGTGGTTCAAGATTCTACTAGCTAGATGATGAAAGAATCATACGGTTCAAGGGGGAAAAACCTTCAAAATACACAAGGGCTCGTCATTTGGGGTTTGGGAGAGACAAGGGGAGAAATTTAGGGTTTGGGTTTGAGAGAAATGAGGCTAATGGCTGAAAAATCGGTATTTAGCTCAACCAGTGCGTCACGCGGGTTATGCTGCGACCTCAAGTCCGTCCGAGATCCGCAGTTTCTTGGGTCTGGCGGGGTACTATCGGAGATTTATTCAAGACTTTTCGAAGATCGCTTCTTCCTTGACAGTTTTAACTCGGAAGAATATGAAATTCGAGTAGAACGAAACGCAAGAGAAGGCGTTCCGAATACTACAAAACAAGTTGTGCGAAGCTCCAATATTGTCATTGCCGGAAGGGTTGGAAGATTTCGTGGTCTATAGCGACGCTTCGAAGATGGGTTTAGGATGTGTGTTGATGCAAAGAGGCAAGGTAATCGCTTACGCCTCGAGGCAACTTAAGATACACGAGAAGAACTATCCTACCCACGATTTAGAGTTAGCAGCGGTGGTGTTCGCCTTGAAGCTTTGGCGACATTACCTCTATGGCACAAAATGTACGCTCTACACAGATCATAAAAGCCTAAAGTATGTCTTTGATAAAAAAGAGTTGAATATGAGGCAAAGGCGGTGGCTCGAGTTGCTCAAAGATTACAATTGTGAATTGTTTTACCATCCTGGTAAGGCTAACGTTGTAGCCGATGCGTTAAGTCGGAAGGACTATAGCGGAAGTATTCGGGCTACCCATTCGAGAATCGAGTTAGTGTCTAGTCTCATTGAAAAGATCAAGACATCGCAGGTGGAAGCTTTGTTGGAAGAAAATCTCAAGGAGGAAGTCATGACGAAGCAGCGTTTGCTCTTAACGGAAGATAGTCGTGGGGTAAAACTGTTTAGCGGTCGTGTGTGGGTGCCCAAAGTTGGGGGTAACCGTGATCTATTGCTTGAGGATGCTCACAAGTCCAAGTATTCCATTCATCCGGGAAGTACAAAGATGTACATGGACTTGAATTTGCATTATTGGTGGCCAGTAATGAAGCTTGATGTGGCGCGTTATGTGGAGCGTTGTGTGACGTGCTCACAAGTTAAGGCCGAACATCAACGTCTGTATGGGAGTCTACAGTCCTTAGAGATTCACGAGTGGAAGTGGGAACTTATTACCATGGACTTTGTGACGAAGTTCCCTAAAACTCTTCGAGGTCACGATACCATTTGGTTAATAGTCGATAGATTGAAGAAGAGCGCTCACTTCCTGGATATGCGCGAGACTTTACTAATGGACAAGTTAGCAAAGCTTTACATCGATGAAGTGGTCTCGAGGCATGGAATACCCTTATCGATCGTGTCGGATCGCGACAGTCGGTTCACTTCGAACTTTTGGGATGGGTTTCAGAAAGAGCTTCGTACGTACGCGAGTAAAGTTGAGTACGGCTTACCATCCACAAACCGACGGGCAAAGCGAGAGAACGATCTAAACGCTGGAAGACATGTTGAGGTCTTGTGTCATCGATTTCGAGAGTAGTTGGGACTCTCACCTACCTTTGGTGGAGTTTCCTTACAACAATAGCTACCACTCGAGTATTGGAATGGTACATTTTAAGGCATTGTACGGGCAGAAGTGCCGAACTCCCGTGTGTTGGCTTGAAGTGGGAGAGAAGCAATTCGCCGGACCTGAGGTCGTGCAAGAAACAACCGATAAGGTCAAAAGCATTCGTGAAAGATTAAAAGCGGCCCATGATCGGCAGAAGAGCTATGTCGATAAGAAGAGGCGGCCGATGGAGTTTCAAGTGGGTGACCGTGTTGTAACACCCTGGATTTTCATTATATATGTATCGTTGTAAATCTTGTGTATAACTCTTGTCGTTATCACCGTTATTAGTTTATCGTTCGAATGCATGGTTTTCGGTGAAAATGTGAACTTCCAGTGAGTTTCGTGACTTGCTCGCGACTTGGAGTCGCGACATAAGTCGCGATGTCCACTGTTGATTATGGGTTTATGAGTTTCGCGACTTGCATGGGAGTGGTAGCTGCGGCATTAGTCGCGAAAGCCTCTGTTGGTTTTAGGGTTTGAAGACACGGACGAGTTATGCCGTGAGTTGAGGTCGCGGCATAACCCGCGAAAGACCCTGGCCGACTTAAGGGTTTCAGTTTCCAAATATCTCATTCTCTCAATCTCTAAGTCTCTCTCATCCTCTCTCTAGATATCTCTCTCTAAGTATATTTCTCTCTCTATAGTTTGGTGGTTAATATCTAGTGTTTGATCCGAGGTTTCGGTGTAGAAAGCTTCATCTTATCAAGAGGGTCGATATTTGGTTCTTCGGGTTTTCGTATAAACCTATTGGGTGAGTTCCTACTATCATTTTAAAATTTATACATATCAAAAGTTACCTTTTAGAACTCCTATATATCTCAATGGTTTCAGATTTAAGTTTTCTACATATTTGATATAACTTGAGTTTTGGGAGATTTTAGGGTTCCCGATCATTTGTGTTTACTAAAATGATGGATCTTATCTTATTGAAGTAAAATGATGTTTTACTTGTACATTATGTGGATATGTGAAAAGAATGTTTAAGAACTCATTTTTAATGATTTTCATTCTTACCAGAAGTTGAACTGGAAATGACATTTTGTTTATAAAATGTGTTTATACCATATGTTTATTTATGGTTGGTCACATATGTTGTTGTGACGAGTCTGTACCATTACTAGCGGATCCCTAGGTTTTGAGTCGACTGTATTGTTGGGATGTCATATTCCCCATTTTGTAGCTATGGATGCATATGATCCTCGGGGGCAACTTGGTACGGTTATGTGAGGCCGGATACTAGCCATGGTTCATAGTGATCCTAGTGAAGGAGTATACATTGGTTTTTCTTGGGGCTCGATCTCACGTTGTAGCACGTACCTATGTGTTCGTATCCTTGGATTCCAATTGTTTAGCTCATAACTCGGATTTTGGCCTACTTTGTGTTACGCCACAATCCTTGGTAAAATGTTTTATCGTTGGTCATTTGATGACATGTTTATAACGGAAAAGGCCGGTTGTGGCAAAGGTTTCAATTGTAAGATTTAACCTCTTTGGAAATATTATCTTATGGTACAAATGTTTATATCTTTTGAGCTTTATAAACTGTATGTTCTCACCAGGCTTTAAGTATGACATTTTTTCTCAAATGATATGTATAACAGGTTTCCCTTAGCGGTGGGATGCACTGGGTTTTGAGAGACGAGTTGGGTCTCGAGGCATTTTGAGATGACTAAAGTGTTGATAGTTGGGCATTGTTAAGTCCCATTCTTTTGATGAATTTTGGATTGTCAACTGATGTAATCTAGATAGTTATATTTAGATTAGTCTGTTGATGAATTCTAAATCCGTACAGGTTTTTGTAAAGTCTTAAAGACTGATACACTTTTTGAGAAGTTTATAGCAATACAGATGTCATATTGCCTTATTTATGAAGTTTTAAATTACTCTGAATTTTAGGATGTTACAAGTTGGTATCAGAGCCCTAGTTTAAGTGAACTAGGCATGAATGTAAGATGTCTAGACTTAGACCGAGTATGATAAGAATTGATCCGTGAGATCGGGTAGAGCTTCTAAGATGGGTTAGTCTTAGAGTCAACGGAAAGTGCGTTTATCAGGCGTTGTGGCGATCATGACGAGAACCTTTATGTGTTATATGTTCATAATCTCACTTAGCTAATGTTATTATGAGGATATCGTACGTAAGTGTGCTTTAATTTCTATTGCTATGACGATTGGTAATGTGGTAGTACGTTTCCTTTGTGTTTATTCCAACTCTTTCTTATCTCTTTTCCTGTTCTGTGAAGCAGTTTGGCATGGTGAATACGCGTGGTAGACCGCGTACGCGTGTTGATGGTTTGGAAGCGACAGCCTCCACCGCTGGTCACCCGGAGGGAGTTGAGGTTGTTGTGCGACCACCTGTTCAGCAAGGGCTAGGTGGGGCCAGAGGTCATTCCACGAGTAGACCTGGCTTCGTCCCACCCAGTCATCAGGGATGCTAATTCCCCATCTGAGATGATGGCCAGCATGATGTTGGCAATGAGGGAAGAGATGGCAAAGCAGCAAGAGTTTCTGCTGAAAGTGATTGAGGACCGGGATGTGAACAATCGGAGGAGTGAGACATTTGTGGTAAACATTGTAGCGGGTCCTGGAGGCGCTGGTGCAGGGGTCAGGGCTGAGGAGCACGGGATTGTTGGTGCTCCGGGAAATAGGAAAAGTTGTTCCTACAAGTCCTTTCTGGGTTGCGGACCGCCAGAGTTCTCTGGTTCCGACGACCCAATCTTGTGTGTAAAGTGGATTCGAGCGGTCGAGCAAGCTTTTGGCTCTTCCGAATGCGGAGATGATCAGAGAGTGCGGTTCGGTACCCAACTGCTGAGGGATACTGCGCTCATTTGGTGGAATGTCATTCAATCCACCCTATCTCTTGCTGTGTTGGCTCAGTTGTCTTGGGCCGAGTTCAAGAAAAAGTTGTTAGAAGAGTTATGCAATGAAAGAGCAATAGACCGAATTGAGAAAGAATTCCGGTCTCTGGTAAAGGGAAACCTGATGGTGAGGGAGTACACCCGTCAGTTCATGGAGAAGCTTGATCTGGTGGGGCACGCTGCCCCAACAGAGAAGGATAAGATGAAGGCCTATCTGAATGGTATACCCGCGGACATGCAATCTATGGTCCACAATTCTAAAGCTTCTAACCTCCGCGAGATGGTTGAAGAAGCTCAGTACATGAAAGAGATGTTCGCAAGGAACAAAGCTGAGAAAGCTGTGGTGGTGACTGATAAGAGAAAGTGGGAGAGCAATTCTGCTCATCCCAAGAGATCACGACCTTTTGGCGGAAACCGAAACTTCAGCAATCAACAGGAAGCTAGGTGGTGCCACAAGTGTCGAACTAAACACCACGGTGACTGTAACACCACTTCTCAAACTTGTTATAAGTGTGGGAAGCCTGGTCACACTGTAAGAGATTGCCCGGTCAGAGGACTTGTCTGTTATGAGTGCAAGGCACCGGGGCACGTGAAAAAAGATTGCCCGAAGCTTGTGCTGGGTAGCACGCCAGCAAGGAAGGAGAACCCTCCTAGGGTTCCGGGTCGATCATTTCAGATGACGGCCGATGAGGCCAAGGTATCCGCTAATGTGGTATCGGGTACTTTTCTTATAAACTCTGTACCTACTCGTATTTTATTCGATACAGGTGCCAGTTTCTCTTTCGTATCTGATTTGTTCTGTCAGAAGATTTCTATGCCCACTACTAGTCTTGAGGATGAATTAGTGGTAGAAATAGCCGATGGTAGTCAAGTTCTGATCCACGATGTTCTGAAGCAGTGTACTCTTAGTATCGAAGGGAGAGAATTCTCGATCGATCTACTGCCGATGTTAATCGGGGGTTTTGATGTTGTGGTCGGCATGGATTGGTTGTCAAACAATCACACCGAGATCGTATGTTCCAAGAAGTTGATTCGACTTCCCAACCCCTATGGCGAAGTCATTGTCATCTATGGTGAAAAGAGAAAAGGTGAAGTGGCAATAATCACAATGGAAAAGGCACGCAAGTGCTTAGTAAAAGGATGTTCGTCTTTCCTAGCCTATGTGATCGATGCCAAGTTAGAGAAATCAAAGCTGGAAGATGTGAAGATTGTGCGTGAGTTTCCAGATGTCTTTCCGGACGACTTGCCCGGGTTACCACCCGATCGTCAGTTAGAGTTTCGGATTGATCTTGTGCCTGAAGCAGCACCAATTGCTAAAGCTCCTTACCGTTTAGCGCCGTCAGAGATGCAAGAAATGATGACACAACTCCAAGAGCTTTTGGAGAAGGGCTTTATAAGACCGAGTTCGTCACCCTGGGGAGCTCCGGTCTTGTTTGTAAAGAAGAAAGATGGCACAATGAGAATGTTCATTGACTATCGTGAGTTGAACAAAGCTACAGTAAAGAACAAATATCCGCTTCCGAGAATAGACGACTTGTTCGATCAACTTCAAGGAGCGGGCTGTTTTTCCAAAATCGACTTACGTTCGGGTTATCACCAAGTGAAGGTGAGTGAAGAAGATGTTCCGAAGACAGCATTCAGAACGTGTTACGGCCATTACGAGTTTCTTGTAATGCCTTTTGGTCTAACGAACGCACCGACGATATTTATGGACTTGATGAATAGAGTATGCCGACCATTCCTCGACCAGTCGGTCATTGTATTCATTGATGACATACTCGTGTACTCCAAGAGCGAGTTAGAACACGAACAACATCTGCGGGAAGTGCTTGAAGTGTTGAGAAAGGAAAGATTGTACGCCAAGTTTTCCAAGTGTGACTTTTGGCTTAAAGAGGTACAATTTCTGGGTCACGTTGTCACTCAAGACGGAGTGAGAGTGGATCCCTCCAAGATTGAAGCTATGATGAATTGGGAATCTCCCAAGAGTCCGTCAGAGATCCGAAGTTTCTTGGGTCTGGCAGGGTACTACCGAAGATTTATCCAAGACTTTTCGAAAATCGCTTCTTCCTTGACAGTTTTGACTCGGAAGAATGTGAAGTTCGAATGGACCGAAACACAAGAGAAGGCTTTCTGTATCCTTCAAAAGAAATTATGTGAAGCTCCGATCTTATCGTTACCTGAAGGGTCAGAAGACTTTGTGGTTTATAGCGACGCTTCGAAAATGGGTTTAGGTTGTGTGTTGATGCAACGGGGCAAGGTAATCGCTTACGCCTCGAGGCAGCTTAAAATACACGAGGAAAACTATCCTACCCACGATTTGGAGTTAGCAGCGGTGGTGTTCGCCCTGAAGCTTTGGCGACACTATCTCTATGGCACGAAGTGTACAATCTTCACAGATCATAAAAGTCTGAAATATGTCTTTGATCAAAAGGAGTTGAATATGAGGCAACGGCGGTGGCTCGAGTTACTCAAGGATTACGATTGCGAGTTGCTTTACCATCCTGGTAAGGCAAACGTGGTAGCCGATGCGTTGAGTCGGAAGGACTATAGCGGTTGTATTCGGGCTACCCATTCGAGAATCGAGTTGGTGTCTAGTCTTGTTGAAAAGATCAAAGCATCGCAAGTTGAAGCACTGTTAGAAGAGAATATCAAAGAAGAAGTCATGAAAAAGCAGCGTTTGCTCTTAACGGAAGATAGTCGTGGGGTAAAACTGTTCAACGGTCGCGTGTGGGTACCCAAGCTTGGAGGTAACCGTGATCTGTTGCTTGAAGATGCACACAAGTCCAAATATTCCATTCACTGTTACATTGATTGTTGAATATTAAAGTGTTATTCCGCAACTTCTTTAATATTGTTTCTGAGTTCATTATTCTTGTTGAGAATTAGATCCTGACAAATGGTATCAGAGCTAGTATTCTCAGAAACCTTCATTCATCATGGAAAACACAGTTGAATCAAACAGTACTCTTGTCTTAAAGGTTCCAATGCTCAGATCTAATGAGTTTGACATGTGGAAGATTAGGATCAAGCAATACATTCTCCTCACAGATTACTCTATGTGGGACATCATTGAGAATGGCCCATCTGATGAAGGAAAGATTGGTGCAGATGGAAAAAGAATTCCACCAAAGACGGATGCAGAAAGGAAGATAAGGCAGACAGAGATGAAAGTCTTGAGCACACTGCTCTTGGCTATTCCCAATGAGTATCAACACCAATTCTGCAATTGCACTGATGCACAGATGCTTTGGAATGCTCTAGAGAAGAGATTCTCTGGTACCAAAAGTACCAAGAGAAATTAGAAGGCAATATTGAAGCAACTGTATGAAAACTTTATGTCAACTAAGAATGAGTCAATGACTCAAACTTTTGACAGGTTTAACAAGCTGATTGGTGAACTAGCTACTATGGGAGTACAGATTGATCAAGATGATGTAAACAGAAAGTTCTTAAGGTCCCTTGGAGATGAATGGACCATGTATACTGTTTCATTCAGACAGAATGAACAATTGGAAGAAAAGGAACTGGATGATCTGTACAATGATCTGAGAGTGTTTGAATCTGAGGTGGAAGCAAAGAAGAAGCCTACTGGATATGTTCATAATGCTGCACTCCTATCAGCATCAATTGATTCTACTGCTAACCCTGAATCAGTTAATGCTGCTAATGGAGTAAATCAAGAAAAAGGCACTGAATCTATTTTTGAAGCATTTCTTTCCAGCCATGGAAACTCCTCTTTAATCAATGGTGACTTGGAACAACTTCATCCTGATGATCTTGAAGATATGGATATTAAATGGCAGATGGCCATGCTTTCTATGAGGGTGAAGAAGTTCATCAAAAGGACTGGGAGGAACAACTTCTCCCAAAGAAGAGAAGATGGTGCAGGCTTTGATAAGTCAAAGGTGGAGTGCTATAAATGTCATCTGAAGGGACACTTTGCCAGAGAATGCAGAAGTGGAGTGTCTCACCAACAAGCTCAGACTGGAAGCTTCAACCAGAACAGAAACTCTGCTCAAGCCCTTGTTTCTCAACAAGGAATGGGGTTTGACTGGAGTGATCAAGCAGAAGAGGCTATTCAAAATCAAGCTCTCATGGCAGAGGTATCTGATCTCCCAACTGAGGTACTTTTTAATCTCTGTTCTCAAACTTGCATTGACACTGTTAAAAGGTACAGGGATCACAACATAATATGAGTGATGACCTTAAGAGGTTAGAAAAAGATATAAAAGACTATGTGAGAATTGTTGAGAGGTTTGAGGAACAAATTAAAAGTTTCCAAGCCAATGAACTTCAACACTCATATGATACAAATTACTGGAAGTGGGAGAAAAATGACCTAGAAATCCAACTGACCAAATCTAAAGAGGAGAATGAAAAGTTGAGAGAAGAGCTAGCCAAGGTTAAGCTGGATGTAGAAAAGTTTTTCAATGCTTCTAAAGCAATGGACTCTTTACTACAAACTCAGTTTCATGACAAACTGAGAAGAGGAATTGGGTACAATACCACACCACCACCATACAACAACAACTACATCCCTCCTATATCAGACTTGCTAGAGACCAAGGATAGGAAGGATTTGCCTGAGGGAGCCACTGAGATAGATCCCTTAGATGGAGTAGTTGTTGAGGAAAAGACTGAGAAAGAAGCTGGTAAGAGTAAGGAGAACAATGTGAGTGGTGAGATTACTCTAGAGAATCACATTATTACCAATGAGGGTTGTGGAAAGATTTGGGTAAGATCTAAGGACATAGAGAAGACTGAGGGAAAGTCTAAGAAGGTCCATTACAAGCAGACCACAATTGTGAATCCTGTTTCTTGCAAACAGTGTGCATGTAATAAGTCTAAGCCCCTAAAACATGATAAAAGGAGGGGAAATAAAAGAAAGTGGAATAATAAATGGGCTCAGAAACAAGGAGTTGATCTGAGTAAAATCATCAGACCAAAACCTTGTTTCATATGTGGCAAATTGAATCATCTTGCCAAGCACTGTTACTTTAATCCTATTAACCAAAGGATGAATTTTCAAAGATCCATGCAAAAAACCCTTTGGTCATAGGAAGGATGAAAGGAAACATGTGGCTAAGAAACATGTTAAATCTAAAAGCCACATGAAGAAAAAGACTGTGAAAGAAAGTGTCAAGATGTGGATTCCCAAAAGCACTAAAACTGTTAGTACTGCTACTACAAATAGTGCTGCTGACAATGATAGTGCTGCTAGAAGCAATACTACTACTACCAATGTTAGTGCTGCTAAGAGTATTAGTACTTCTAAAGCTAACATTGTTAGTACTTCTTCTAATGTTAATACTGATAACTCTGTTAGTGCTTCTAACAAGGTTAGTACTGCTAAACCTGTTAGTGCGGCTAACTCTGTTAGTACTTCTAAAGATAGTACTGCTTCTAGTGTTTGTACTGCTAGCCCAATCATCTTGACGAAGTACTCCAGTAATGAGTGTTCTGATTTTAAAAATCTCATCAAAAAGGAATGTAAATACTTTGATGAGAAAGGGAGACCCAAGACCACTTTGGCTTGGGTTCCCAATCAATACTAATTGTGTTATTCTATGTGCAGGGCAACCAACAGCTCAAAGGAAAGAGCATCTGGCATGTTGATAGTGGTTGCTCTAGGCACATGACAGGGAACATGGCTTGCCTCAAGAATTTCAAGAAAATTGATGGAGGACATGTTGCCTTTGGTAATATTCCAGATGGAGGTAAGATCAGTGGTAAGGGTGATGTAACAAAAGGTAAAATGACATTTGAAGATGTTTTCTATGTTGAGCAGTTAAGGTACAACCTGTTAAGTGTATCACAGGTTTGTGACAAAAAGCATAGTATATTATTCATTGATTCTGAATGCATTATCCTTGCTCCTGGATTCAAGGTGGTTGATGAAAAGATGATACTACTAAGAACTCCCAGAAAGGATAATGTCTATTGTTTGCATATGGATCTGTTTGGTCCTACAAATGTTATGAGTATATGTAAGAAATCATACTGCCTAGTTATTGTTGATGATTACTCTAGATTTACTTGGGTATATTTTCTAAGGACTAAGGATGAGACAAGTGGACTGATCAAATCCTTTATTCTAAGAATTGAAAACCAAACAAATCAAAAGGTAAAAGTCATTAGGTCAGACAATCGTACTGAATTTAAAAATCTTGATCTAAACATCTTTTGTGAGGAAAAAGGAATTGAGAGGCAATACAATGCTCCTAGGACTCCACAACAAAATGGTGTTGCTGAGAGAAGGAATATGACACTGATTGAAGCTGCTAGATCTCTGTTAGCTGATTCAAATCTTCCAATTACTTTCTGGAATGAAGCAGTTAATACTGCTTTTATGTCCAAAACAGAGTTCTAGTAGTCAAGCCTAAAAACAAGACACCATATGAGCTTTTAAATAAAAGAAAACCATTTATTGGATTTTTCAAACCTTTTGGGTGTCCTTGTACCATTCTTAATACCAAAACTCACTTATGAAAGTTTGATAGCAAGACAGATGATGGTTTTCTTGTTGGTTACTCATCTCAGAGTAAGGCCTACAGAGTATTTAATTCTTCTTCTAGAATAATTGAGGAAAGTGACAATGTGAAATGCAATGAGAACACACCAAATCCTATTGGGTCAGGTCCTCAGTGGTTGTTTGACATTGATTCACTAACTAACTCTTTGGGTTTCAGTAGTGATGATCATGCAGGTTCAGGAAGTGGAGGATCAGGGGATGTACAAGTACAAGACATTATTCCTCAGTCTGTGATCTTTCCCATACCTACAATGGAACCTGTTGAAATCTGTGAAAAGGAGACTGTTACTGAACCAATTCAGAGTGAAGAAGAAAGAAGAGATAAGGAGAATTCAGAGCATGAAGAACCAGAAGTAGCTGATGAGATCCCCTCAGCTGACTTAAATGATTCCAATCTAGAAGTGGGAATCAATTAGAACCTAGTCATCAGACTAGAACACAAAAGAACCATCCTCCAGAGCTGGTAATAGGATACATCTCTTCTCCAATGATAACTAGAAATCAAAGCAGACTTCAAGAGTTGCATGATCAACAACATACAATACTCTCTTGCTTTCTATCTCGGATTGAGCCTAAGAAGGTTTATGATGCAATGAAAGATTCAAGTTGGATAGAAGCCATGCAAGAAGAGTTGCTACAATTCAAGTTGCAAGAAGTTTGGAACTTGGTGGACCTTCCAAAAGGTCATAGAGCTATTGGCACCAAGTGGATTTTCAGAAATAAAAAGGATGAGAGAGGAATTGTAATCAGGAACAAAGCAAGGCTAGTGTCACAAGGGTACACTCAGGAAGAAGGCATAGATTATGAAGAAGTCTTTGCTCCAGTTGCAAGGGTAGAGGCAATTAGGCTATTTCTAGCCTATGCCTCATACATGAAGTTCAAGGTATATCAAATGGATGTGAAGAGTGCCTTTCTATATGGTACAATTGATGAAGAAGTATATGTCTGTCAGCCCCCTGGATTTGAAAATCCATCATATCCTGACAGAGTATACAAACTGAAGAAAGCACTTTATGGTCTACATTAAGCCCCAAAAGCATGGTATGATATATTGTCTACCTATCTCTTAGAAAATGGGTTTGAAAGGGGAATAATTGACAAGACCCTCTTCATTAAAAGAAGTAAGAAGGACATCCTACTTGTTCAGATCTATGTGGATGACATCATCTTTGGGTCTACAAAAGAACAGATGTGTAGAGACTTTGAAAAGTTGATGCACAAGAGCTTTAAAATGAGTTCAATGGGTGAACTCACCTTCTTCCTTGGGCTTCAAGTGAAACAGCAGAAAGATGGGATCTTCATAAGTCAATCAAAGTATGTGAAAGACATCCTGGATAAGTATGGTTTAACAGACTCAAAGCCAGCAATCACACCAATGGAGACTCAAAAACAGTTCACTGCTGATATTGAGGGGGAGGATGTTGATGTCCATCTTTTTAGATCAATGATTGGATCTCTCATGTATCTAACAACCTCAAGACCAGATATCATGTTTCCAGTGTGTGTTTGTGCCAGATTCCAAGTCAAGCCAAAGCAGTCACATCTACAAGCAGTTAAATGGATTTTCAGATACTTAAGAGGGCAACCTAGATTAGGTCTTTGGTATCCTTATGAATCCAACTTTGACTTGATTGCATATTCAGACAGTGACTTGGGAGGTGCTAATGTGGATAGAAAGTCTACTTCAGGGGGATGTCAACTTTTGGGTGCAAGACTAGTATCTTGGCAGTGTAAGAAGCAAACCACAATGTCCTTATCAACAACAGAAGCTGAGTACATTGCTGCTGCAAGTTGCTGCTCTCAGGTTCTATGGATTCAGAATCAAATGTTGGACTATGGGGTAACCTTTCTTCACACTCCAATCTTCATTGACAATAGCAGTGCTATCATCATTGTTAACAATCCAGTCAAGCACTCCAAAACAAAGCACATTGAGATCAGGTATCACTTTATTAGAGACTGTAATGAAAAGAAGCTAATTCAAGTTGCTAAAGTTCATACTGACAACCAGTTTGCTGATCTATTCACCAAAGCTTTTGATGTGGGTAGATTCACCTTCTTGGTCACAAGTGTGGGCATGATCAACTATGAATGAGCACATGTTTAAAAAGTGATTGTATACCTGTTATTTGGTTATTTTTGGTGCTACTAAACATCTTTCTCAGGAAGTGTATTGCCTTGCTCAGACTAACACAAGCTTCAAAAAGTGTAAGTATAGTTACTACTGCCAATGTAGTTTTAATGCTGCCAGGGCAAAGTTACTACTTCAGGTGTTAGTTAATACTGCTCTCAGTTAATACTGCTAGTTAGTTAATACTGCTAGTGGTTAATACTGCTCTCAGTTAATACTGCTAGTTAGTTAATACTGCTAGTGGTTAATACTGCTCTCAGTTAATACTGCTAGTTAGTTAATACTGCTAGTTCGTTAATACTGCTCTGAGTTAATACTGCTTCTTTCCTGAATCATATAAATACCCCTTTGCCCGCCTAAAAGCTCATAACGACTCTTTGCATACTGTTCATCGTCTCTCTAATCTTTTTCTCTCAAGCCCCTAGTGAGTTTCAGTCCAGTTTACTCAAGCTCGATGGCTTCAATGGCGTTTATTGATGAACACAATGAAATCGCGATGCTTCAAAAACCAAAGCAAGCTGCTGGATTCCATCAAATAGTGGATTTTCTCAAGTCCAGCCATATCGCTCATGCTCTTACAGTGTCACCATCAATCTACATTGAGCACCAGAAGCAATTTTGGGCCAATGCCACTGCTATTACTGAAAATGGTGTAAAGGTTATCAAGACAAGGGTGTGTGACAAACCCTTGACAGTTTCTGAAGAGGTAATTCGCATCTGTCTACGTCTAGACGATGCCTCAGGTATCTCATCTATCTCTAATGATGATCTGTTTTCCACTCTCACTAGAATGGGGTATGGAGGCCCATTGGGTGTTTTCAAGTTCTCAAAAGCTAAATTCTCACCCCAAATGGCGTTTCTTTGTCCATACCCATATGCATTGTATTTCTAGAAAGACTACTGGATGGAGTGAGTTCAGCAGTACCATTGCTTATGCTTTGGTCTGCTTGGCCACTGTCCGAAAGTATAAATTTTCAAAAATGATTTTCAATGACCTTGTGTCAAACTTGGGAAACAAAAAGAGTTTTTATATGTACCCAAGATTTGTCCAGGCAGTTATAACCACTGAATTGACGGATATGCCTCAATTTGATGAGGTATATGTACCTAAAATCCCCAAGGGCAAGGTCTTTTCAAACATGAAGAGATCTCCCATGGACTCGGAAGGAGTTGACACCCCATTGTTCTCTACAATGATGGTGGTGTCCCACAATCAAGAAGGTATGGCTTCAGGGTCAAGGCCCTCATTAGACCATCCCACTGAAAGCCAATCCCAACCTTCAATCAGTATATCAGTCCCTCAGTTCCTTCTTCAAAAACCAACTTCTCCAATCACCAATACTTACATCAGGAAAAAGGTAAAGAAGGCTCCTTCCCTTCTTGTACCTTCACCCTCCAAGCCTTCAAGCCCTCTAATGGAGAATTCTCCATTAGAGAATATCTATAGGGAAACCACAGGGGTGTCTCCCAACCCCAAGGAGGTGCTCACTGAGGAGATGCATGAGCATATGGGTGCAAAGGCTGCCACTACTCCTGCTAGCACAGAGCAGGCCAGTGGTAAGATCAATAAGACCTTCCCCATGGCAACTTTGGATGAGCAATCATCCAAAGGTCCCAGGTTCCAAGAACCCAAGGGGGTAGCAGGTGCTTCTGCTAGGCAGAAGACCTCTACTACTAAAAGATCCAATGATCCTCCAAAGGTAGTAAACACACCCAAAGGAGGTGAGGACATATATGACTACAATGAATTGATGGAAACTATGGGCAACATTAATCTGGATGTCATCAAACAAGGCAAAGACATAGAAGAGATGAAATTGGTAATTCTGTCTCAACAAGTACAGATTACCAAATTGAAGAAAATGGTGACAAGATTGGTGCACAAGAAGAGGAGACGACAGTTTGTTTTGAAGAAGAGAACAAGTGCTAATGATGCTTTCAACAAGGGGGAGAATCAAGAGGCTGAAGCAGAAAAGGAAAGTACATATGAGATGGGATTTGATTTTGAGGGGGAGAAAGCAGCAGAAACAGAACCACAAGCAGCAGAAACAGATGAGGTTCAAGGAGCAGTAGAAACAGAATCACAAGCATCAGTAACAGAACAAGTAGCAGCAGTAACAGGGCTATCTGTTGAAGAATTGAAAATTGCAGAAACATTGGTAAAAGCCAAGAATGACACTCCTAAGGCTACTCAAAAGGCCAAGGGAGTGGTCATTAAAGAAGGAGGCCTTGAAAAGAAAAGAAAAGAAATGAGTGAGGCAGATTTAAAGGATGCAAAGGGAAAAGCTAAGATGGTTGAATCTGAACAACCCTTAAAGAAGAAGAACCATTTGGAGTTAGATGAAGAAGTGGCAAAACAGCTTCAAGCTGAGATGGAAAAGGAAGAACAACTCCAATCAGAAAAGGACACAGAGCTTGCACTGGAGATGGCCAGAAAGCTCAATGAAGAGTATCAAAAGAGCATGAAAACTGCAGTTGAGGCCAAGAAAATACCAGTGAAAGCATCCAAGCAAAGAATGCCAGTCAAGAAGCAGAAAAGACAACCTTCCAAGACCTTTTTGGCCAATCAAGAAAGGAGAAAAATGATCAACTTTCTGAAAGGCTCAATTGGTGTAAAGGGAGAAATGTTTACTAACATGGCATACAGCAAAGTTGAGGAGCTGTATAAGAAGAAAATGACAAAGCTTCAAGGGGATTCCTCTCAAAGGGAAGAAGTAGAAAGAAGGATGAAAGAGAGGCATGATCGCAACATCCAACAACCATTCCCTGAGGAAACCACACCTTCAAAGGAAAAGGTTGAAGAAAAGAAGGAAGAGCAAGAGAATGTTGGAATAGAAATGAAATCTGCAAAGAGAGTAAATACTATAGCTTCCAAGAAACAGTCCAAGAAGCCAAGGGTTGAAGGATCAGAAAGAGAGGCAGAATCTTCTGTTCCACCTTCAGCAGAACCAGAGCAGAATCCAGAATCATCTGTGGCAGATCATATAGAGCAACCTAGTCAAAGTGCACAGCAAACAAGTCAGTCTGATGAACATGTGGGGCTTTATATGACTTTAATAGAACCAGTACAGGTTGTTCCCATTTCTGTGAAAGCACCAGAAATCATCTTTTGGGACATTCTGAGAGACAACAGAAAGGATTACTTCAGATTTAAACGAGTTGGTGATGTATTTGAAGTATATTCAACTTGGGGGAAAGTAATCAGAAGTTGTTCAAGAGCTGACCTAGAAGAAATGTATAAAGTGGGAATGAAGCTTTATGAGCATGTTTTGAAAGGAACTGAAGAAAATCTACTCAAGGTTGCAATGGAATACCTATGTATGTTGTTTGAACCAGAAAAGGTAGTTTACAGGATCAAGGATCTACATCATGAGTATGGGTTCAAGAAGATTGATCACTGGATACTATTTGAAAACTGTGGTGTATACATGATCACAATAGATAAATGTTATCATGAATACTACCTGGTGGACAAAGTATATGATCATAGCAAGGAGAAGCTGAATGGGATGCTGAAAGCTAAGCTAGTGTGTGCAAAGGAATCATAAATGGCCAGAATTGTGGTAAGAAGAACAATTAATCAAAGTCTGGGTCTGAATCCAAATTTGGGCAACTAAGCTGTAGTGTTGAAAGCATCTTGAAGAACTTGACTTGTCTTCCTAAAAGTCAAGTTAGGGGGAGATTGTTGGGAATTAAAGAATTGCTTAAGTATGGTTAATGCTGCTAGCACAACTGATTACTACTGCTAGTAGATTTAATACTGCTTGACAAGTTAGTAATGCTATTTCAAAAGTTAGTACTGCTTGGAGAGTTAGTACTGCTAGTAGTTAGTACTGCTGAATTTAATACTGTCAGATCAAAGTTAATACTGCTGAACACAATTACTACTGCTGAGGATTTTAATGTTGCTGAAAATGGTTAATACCTTTGAAGAAGGTTAGTGCTGCTTATGAGATGAAGACTCAGTATGGAATGAAGACTGCTGTATAGAAGACTTGCTAAAATAAAGAAGATAATTATGGACTGAAGATCAATTGTATTTTGATAATTATCTTGTAATATGTCTTGTATAAATAGTATAGAAGTCTATGATAGAATTAACTTTTGTTTTAATACGTTTTTAGAGAGAATTAACCTCAAGGTTTAGAACCCTAGTTCTAGAGAAGTAGAATTCGTATTGGTGAGCCTGTTCATCAATATTGAGGTTTTGTTTAAAATCTTGTAGCTTTAATCAGTCAATAAAGTTTACAAGTTGTGATTTCTAATTCACTGTTACATTGATTGTTGAATATTAAAGTGTTATTCCGCAACTTCTTTAATATTGTTTCTGAGTTCATTATTCTTGTTGAGAATTATATCCTGACACAAAGCGAGAGAACGATCCAGACATTGGAAGACATGTTGAGATCTTGTGTCATCGATTTCGGGGGTGGCTGGGACTCTCACTTACCTTTGATGGAGTTCGCTTACAACAATAGCTACCACTCGAGTATTGGAATGGCACCTTTTGAAGCATTATACGGGCGAAAGTGCCGAACTCCCGTGTGTTGGCTTGAAGCAGGAGGAAAGCAGTTCGTCGGACCTGAAATCGTGCAAGAGACGGCCGATAAGGTCAAATGTATTCGTGAAAGATTGAAAGCGGCTCAGTATCGGTAGAAGAGTTATGCCGATAAGAAGAAGCGGTCGATGGAATTCCAAGTGGGCGATCGTGTGTTGCTTAAGGTATCGTCGTGGAAAGGTATTATACGGTTCGGAAAGCGTGGGAAGCTGAGTCCCCGTTTCCTCGGACCTTTCAAAGTTCTCAAGCGAGTAGGGTTGCAAGCGTACCAATTGGAACTACCGCCAGAATTGAGCAGAATCCACAACACGTTTCATATTTGTTACCTTCGAAAGTGTTTAGCGGAAGAGGAAAGCATCATTCCTCTCTCCGAGTTGACAGTAGACGAAGGTAACCGTTGTGTAGAAGAGCCTGACGCGATCTTTGAAAGAAAGTCTAAGAAGTTGCGTCACAAAGAAGTCACATTGGTCAAGGTGCAGTGGAAGCATCACCGTGGAGCAAATGTGACGTGGGAATCCGAAGAGGATATGAAGCGAAGATATCCTCATCTTTTTGTATAGTTTGTATTTCGGGGACGAAATCATTCCCAAGTTGGGGAGGATTGTAACACCCTGGATTTTCATTATATATGTATCGTTGTAAATCTTGTGTATAACTCTTGTCGTTATCACCATTATTAGTTTATCATTCGAATGCGGAACTTCCAGTGAGTTTCGTGACTTGCTCGCGACTTGGAGTCGCGGCATAAGTCGCGATGTCCACTTTTGATTATGGGTTTACGAGCTTCGCGACTTGCATGGGAGTGGTAGTCGCGGCATTAGTCGTGAAAGCCTCTGTTGGTTTTAGGGTTTGAAGACACGGGAGAGTTATGCCGCGAGTTGAGGTCGCGGCATAACCCGCGAAAGACCCTGGCCGACTTAAGGGTTTCAGTTTCCAAATATCTCATTCTCTCAATCTCTAAGTCTCTCTCATCCTCTCTCTAGATATCTCTCTCTCTAAGTATATTTCTCTCTCTAGAGTTTGGTGGTTAATATCTAGTGTTTGATCCAAGGTTTCGGTGTAGAAAGCTTCATCTTATCAAGAGCGTCGATATCTGATTCTTCGGGTTTTCGTATAAACCTATTGGGTGAGTTCCTACTATCATTTTAAACTTTATACATATCAAAAGTTACCTTTTGGAACTTCTATATATCTCAATGGTTTCAGATTTAAGTTTTCTACATATTTGATATAACTTGAGTTTAGGGAGATTTTAGGGTTCCGGATCATTTGTGTTTACTAAAATGATGGATCTTATCTTATTGAAGTAAAATGATGTTTTACTTGTACATTATGTGGATATGTGAAAAGAATGTTTAAGAACTCATTTTTAATGATTTTCATTCTTACCAGAAGTTGAACTGGAAATGACATTTTGTTTATAAAATGTGTTTATACCATATGTTTATTTATGGTTTGTTGATCCAAACTCTCTCAGTGATTTGATAACGACCATTTTCTATACTTAGTGAAAATTACGTTTAATATGTATTAGTGTTTCACCATCAGCGATCAGACTGAGTCTGTTCAGTTATCGCTGATAGTCTTCTTATAAATATTTAGTATGTATTAGTGTTTCACTATCAGTGATCAAACTGATTATGTTCAGTATCGCTGATAGTTTCTGATGTAAACAGTAACGTAATCCCTGAAGACAAGTCTCGCGTCAACAGATGTTCATAGCTGAATCGAAGACGAAGCTGCTGAACAAAGAGAAGTCTACTAGTGACCTGATGCGGATATCAGTGAAGCAAAGACAACTCTACTTATACGCGAAGGAACATGATTAAAGCTTCAGTGATCGCTGAACTCTTGATATCTCTGCATAATGAGATATTCAGCGATTGAATGATCACAAAGCTTATACCTCAAGTTTCTATTTGTCTTACCTTGCACAACTCAGTACGATGTGTCAGACAGGACATGCCTCTGCCATAATTCGTACAACAACTCTGTCAACTACACTGTTCATGATCCGGCCGAAAGCATGTCTCCCAAAGTCAGACTTCCAAAGCCAATCAATGAACGCCACGTGTAAAGTGCCCTGCCATGCATTTAATGCATAGGGTATAAATAGAAAGTTCACCCCTCCATCTGAGGGTGTGCTCAATCCTTGAACCCCAAATAGAAACCTTTGTTTTCTATATTCTAAATCCCCCATTCTCTGAAATTCTTGTGCAACCATCTTAGTGTTTTCTTAAGTTTGTTTAGATTGAGTCTTACTTAATCTTATTCCGCAAAAGACTTGTAAATTGTATTTGATTTATCAATAAACAATTTATTAAACTTTAAATTTTGTGTTTGTATTCAACCCCCCCTTCTACAAACTTGTTAAGCACCTTAGGGACCAACATGGTTGGTCACATATGTTGTTGTGACGAGTCTGTACCATTACTAGCAGATCCCTAGGTTTTGAGTCGACTGCATTGTTGGGATGTCATATTCCCCATTTTGTAGCTATGGATGCATATGATCCTCGGGGGCAACTTGGTACGGTTATGTGAGGCCGGATACTAGTCATGGTTCATAGTGATCCTAGTGAAGGAGTATACATTGGTTTTGCTTAAGGTATCGCCATGGAAGAGCATTATCAGGTTCGAAAAACGTAGGAAGTTGTGTCCCCGTTTCCTTGGACCTTTCAAAGTGCTTAAGCGGGTGGGTTTGCAAGCCTACCAATTGGAACTGCCGCTAGAGTTGAGTAGAATCCACAACACATTCCATATTTGTTACCTTCGGAAGTGTTTGGCGGAGGAAGAAAGTGTCATTCCCCTCTCAGAGTTGAGAGTGGACGAGAGTAACCGTTGTGTAGAAGAGTCTGACGCTATCTTAGAGAGAAAGTCTAAGAAGTTGCATCACAAAGAGGTCACTATGGTCAAGGTGCAGTGGAAGCATCATCGGGGAGCCAACGTGACGTGGGAAGCTGAGGAGGATATGAAGCGAAGATATCCTCGTCTTTTCGAGTAGATGAGATTTCGGGGACGAAATCATTCCCAAGTTGGGGAGAATTGTAACACCCCGAGTTTCGTTTGACCAATTTGGAAGAAGAAGCAATGGTAGTGGCCGACGCGAGTTGTCGCGCGGCTTAGCCCATGCCATAACCCGCGCGGTGCGCTGATTGGTTGCGAGTTCCAGTGAGTGGCGCGAGTCACGGCGCAACTTAGCCCGCGCCATAACCCGCTCGGTGGCCGGAGTGGTTTAAAAGAGATATTCCTGGGAAATATCTCATTTGTTTTATTTCTGAAATATCTCAAGTCTCTCTTTTCTCTCTCTCTCTCTTTCTTCAATCTGTCATATGTTGCTAGTTTTCAGTGTATCTAGCCAGGGTTCGGTATAGAAAGCTTCGTCTTCTCTCGGTGGTCGATATCTGGCTTTTCGGGTTTTTTGTCTAAAACCTATTTGGTGAGTTCCTACTACCTTTTTCTAAACTTTATACATGTCAAAACTTACATTTTGAACTTCTATATATCTCTATGGTTTCAGATCTAAGTTTACTACATTTTGATATAACTTGAGTTTTGGGAGATTTTAGGGTTCCCGATCATTTTCGATTAAAATGATGGGTTCCATCTTATTTGAAGTAAAAGGAGGGTTTACTTGCACATTTATGTGGATTATTTGAAAGAATGTATATAAACTCATTTTTATGATTTTCATTCTTACCAGCAGTTAAACTTGAAGGAAAGCATTTTGTTTATAAAATATTTTTATACCATATGACTATCTATGGTTGGTCACATATGTTATTGTGACGAGTCTATACCATTACTAGTGGATCCCTAGGTTTTGAGTCGGCTTTTATTGGGATGTCTATTCCCCTTTCTATAGCTATGGATGCATATGATCCTCGGGGGCCATTTGGTACGATTATGTGAGATCGGTTACTAGCTATGGGTCATATTGTAGTCCTAGTGAACGAGTATGATTGGTTTCCTCGAGGGCCCTCCCTCACATCTTAGTACGGACCTTGTTGTTCATGTCCATGGATTCCATGTATTTAGCTCACAACTCGGATTGTGGCCTACTTTTGTGTTCCACCGCAATCCTTGGTAAATCGGGTATCCCCCGTCATCGTAAGATGAATTTTCGGACCGATCAGTTCTTATGTGGAAAAGATTTCTTTTGTAAACCGAAACCTATTGAAAAGATTTCCTTTTGATACAATTGTTTATATCTGTTGAAATTATAAATTGTATGTTCTCACTAGGCTTTAAGCCTAACACTTTTTCTCAAATGATATGTATAACAGGTTCCCATTAGCGGTGGGTTGCCAAGGGCTTGAGTGACGAGCTTGGTCTCGGGGGCTTTTGAGATGACTAGTATTTGATGTTGGACAATTGTTTATGTCCCATTCTTTTGGTGATTTTTGGATTAACAACCGATGTAATGTAGATAGTTATGTTTAGATTAGTTTGTTGTTGAATTCCATATTCGTATCCAGATTTTTGTAAAGGCTTAGTACATTCCCCTTTTTTGGGAGATTTATACCAGGCATTGATGTTTATTTGTCCAGTTTTCGCATTTTAAATTCACTCTGGTTTTTAGGGTGTTACAAGTTGGTATCAGAGCTTTAGTTTAAGTGATCTAGGCATGAATGTAAGATGTCTAGACTTAGACTGAGTATGTTAAGCATTGATTCGTGAGTTTGGGTAGAACTTCTAAGATGGGTTGGTCTTAGAGTCGACGGAAATTATAGTTATCGAACTTTGTGGCGACGGTATTAAGATCCTTTATGTATTGTATATTCATAATCTCACTTAGCTAATGTTATTATGAGAATATTTATACGTGATTGCGCTTGAAGTTCCGTTACTGTGACAATTGGTGATGTAGTAGTATGTTCCTTGTGTTATTCTGTTGATCTATCTCTCATTATTTTCGTGCTTGTGTGACAACCATTATTTAGGTATGGTGAACACACGTGGTCGTCCGTCGGGCGGCGGAGATCTTCGCGATGTTAGTTCGCGTGAGCTGAATCCTGTGGTTAGGGTGTCAGCAGTCGTTCCTCCGGGCATGCCACTGATATTTACTGGGAAGTAGAGCTGGGGCCAAGAGTTGATTTGGCATCCACCAGCCCCGTTGTTCATGTGGTAAACTATACCCAATAACAATCACTATCTCCAACTTGCGGAAGACTTCACCAGCTACTTACTCTTGTGTAAGGCTAAGGATCAACTCTTCGTGAGGCTACTAGAATCCAAACCCCCCAACTGGAACCTGATGCACATGCCGACAAATAAAAAGGTTAGGCTTAACGCCTAGTGAGTTCAAGAGTTTTAACATGAATAAAATATAACTTTAAAAGAAATGAATTTTGTTTAAAGCAAGATCCTTCGAAATATTATACTCCAAAATAGAAACGACACATTTTCCCATAATATGCACTTTTAAAAAGAATGCTTCAAAACACACATTTCTTATAAAACGATGCAACCCGTAACTCGCCCAAACGGGGTCATAGTTCGATATTCAAGTTGTGAAAATGTAAATAATACTTCATATCCTAAAACACGGGTGGGACATAATACTCGACCCTTAAATAACGGAAAACCATCCAGATAAATATGATACACCATTAAAACATGGAACTGAAACTTAATACTCACGCGACCATAAAATGGAATGAAATCCAAATATTAAAGCATGGTCAATTAAATATCTAAAATACAGCGGGCCGACAACGGGGGATACCCGTATCCGTTGAGAGCGGAGGAACACAAAAGTATGCCACTCAAACAACGTTGATCGTATGACACTTCACGACATGCTAGCCCAAGTGCCCCTACGACTCCTTGACAAGTTTCACCCAAAGAGATAGCTGACCTTAGCAAATCCCACTGAAATTATCACCAAAGTCTCGGCCCACGTGGGATACAACGAAGGCATTGCCCCACGCGGCGAAGGCCCCAAACGCCCATCATAGGACTGCCCACAGTCATGATAGCTCAACCGGGCTCAGCCCTCCTAGTGCCTACTTGCAAAGACAAGGTCATAAACCATGAGTTCCGAAGTCCAACCCCGTACCACCTAATTGACCATCAAATAAGACTGACTTAGGTGCCTATGGATCCAATGCAACACAGTCTAAAGTTACACGACTACTCATGAATGACTACAGCACTCGAGTCTGTAACTATCGATAATATGCAATAAAATGCATTAAGATGTAAATCACAAATTAGACTCTACATCGAGCCATTAAAACCGGACAAATGTCCTCAAGACTCTTTTTAAGCCAGTACCGAGCTATAATGCTCAAAATCCACTTGACCAACAGTTACCGGTCCCCCAAATGATGAAATGCCTTTAAACAACGTTTACGAAGACACATACTTCAAAGACTAGCTTCAACCAAAACTCAACACGTAATGGGATCAAAGGTTTTCCAAAGGGTTTATGAATGCAATTACACCAACGTGCATATAACATGGAATAGACTTTATTTGTACAAAATCCTCAAAGATGCATAAATCATAAGATAGATCTTACTCGTACAAAATCACCAAGAATACGTAAATCATGCTATTTAGTTGTTGAAATGTTCAAAACCCAATATAAGCATTTTAAGAGGTTAACACAACCCAAGTTTACTAAATATGAAAACTTATCAAAATACTCACTCTTTGACATATAACCAAGTAAAACATATTTTTACTTCAAATACACAAAATTTATCAGTAGTTAACCATTTTATGTAAAACACTTTAAAATAAACCTTTTGGCATGTACACCGTTTTCACAAATCAACTTGAACTCACCTTGCTAGATTTAGGCTAAATCTAGGTTTCACCCAACGAGCTCTTTTGAAGGCCACTTGAATCCTCAAGCCGAGGACTTCCAAAACCTAGATCCACACATACCAAACCATTTAGAAACATTCCCCAAATAATAACTTACTAAAATCCCCAACAAGATCAAAACCCTAGTTTCCCCAAAACCATCAAATCCGAGATTTGAGAGATCAAACACTAAGAACCCATTAATGGAGCATTTATAACTTATTTCAAGAAAGCTTACCACTATGGATGATGAGACTTTCCGAAGGCACCCATTCCAACTCTTCAACCCGAGCTCCCATACGTTGAACTTGATGAGGAAGATGAAGATGGAGGTTTTGTGGTTCAAGATTCTACTAGCTAGATGATGAAAGAATCATAAGGTTCAAGGGGGAAAAACCTTCAAAATACACAAGGGCTCGTCATTTGGGGTTTGGGAGAGAAAATGGGAGAAATTTAGGGTTTGGGTTTGAGAGAAATGAGGCTAATGGTTGAAAATCGGCTTTTAGCTCAACCAGTGCGTCACGCGGGTTATGCCGTGACCTCAAGTCGCGGCATAAGTCGCCCGTTTCCTCCAGAACTCACTTCCAGTGAGTTACGCGGCTTGTGCCGCAACCCCAAGTCGTGGCACAACTCGCGGCAGTCCAAATCTCGGTTTTCTCGCGTCTTCTCACCTGATTCGATCCTCGATGATTCCATAGCAAATCTCATCTGATTTCCCAACACCTTTACGTTCCAAAATCCAAAATACTCCCGAACTGTCACTAAAGGAAGTCTCCAAATTACGGGTGTTACAATTGCTCATCCTGTTACGATCTAATGGTGGTTAAGGGTTCAAGCACAAAATGGTGAATATACTCTAATACATAAATATTTGCATCTTCATGTATTCATATATATAACATACTATAATATATAAACATCTTCATATTCATTTATTCACTAGTAGGAATACATGAACATTAAGGGGTTGTTTTATGCGTTGTATAACCCATATAGCTTATTCGCTCAACCATAGTTGGTTGTTTGGTTATGGTTTAATCTGAAAATCAATGACTTATTCGTTCAACCCACAAAATAGAGTCATATACACTTAGCCCACTCTTTTCCCTAACTACCTTTGTAAAAAAGAAGCATCCTTTATCTACTAGCAGTGAAGAAACGCTTTCATCTTCTTCTCCCTTTTCTACTTAACACTGTCCACCCAACTGAAAAACTAGGGTTTGCGCAATCGATTAAAAGGGGTCGATTTGTCCTAAGATTAAGATGTGTGAAAAGGGTTTGTGGCGTTCGATTCAGGATGATGAACAAGATTTGTCCTCTAAAATCGGTTTATGGGTGGATTTGTCCTATGAAATTGATTTGTCCTATGAAATCGGTTTATGGGTCGATTTGTCCTCTTAAATCGATGCAGAAATAGGGCTTTCTTCATCGTTGCAGAAATGAAGAAACGTAGGCTTTCTTCTTTCCTTCTTGGTTTCCTTCATCTGATTCATCATCATTAATTAGGGTTCGATTTTTTGATTTCTTAAAAAGTGTTGATGGCTTCATATGTTTCTTCATCATTCTAGTTGGGTTTTTTGATTTATGTAATGGTTGTTGATAGCTTCATCTGCTTCTTGATCATTTGATTTCTGATTTCTAATTTCTGTAGTGGGTGTTCATCGATTCATATGATTCTTGGTTATTTGATTTGGAATTTCTGATTTCTGAAGTGGGTGTTCATCAGTTCATGGATTCTTTCGTTTCTTGATATGAGATTTCCGATTTATGCAAATGGGTGGAATTGAATGTTCAATGTAAAATAAAGGGTAAAATAGTCATTTTTACCAATCAGACTGTTATTCAGCATAACAACCGAGCAATAACTTATCAAATATCATACAAACAACTATATTCATATAGGACATAATGGAAAACGAACCGAACAACCCCTAACTAACCTAAACTCGGTAAATCGTGAGATTATAACATAATCATGAACATAAAATAACAAAATTAGATTTTTTCGGTTTTGGTGTAAAATCATATTTGCATATGAGTATGGTTTGAATTATTTTCAACATAGATAAAGATAACAATAAAACTACGTTCTTCCCTCTACTTTCGAAAACAAGAAAACAATAAATCGTGTGTAAAATCATATATGATTCAGCATTAACGGCTAAAAAAATGGACGTGGACGACTTTGCCCGTGACAAACACTACTAGAAAATTGATTATTTCCGACGACAATTGTAAGGACCATTTGTGTAAAGTTTTAATTTTGTAAAGTCTTGGGTTAATAATTGAAAAATCAGAACTTGAGGGACTAGAGGATAATTTGAGGTAAAATATTTAAAGGGACAAATCCCTAAATTCTTTTCCCATTTTTTTGCTTGGAGGCGGAGATTGAAGAGACAGAGGGTATAGGTTCTTGGAAGCGACGATTGAAGAGACTTGGGGTCTTGAAGACGATCGTAAGAGGCTAGTCTCCCAATCTGGTTATCCTTTTTAAATCTTTCCCCTTCAACTTCTTTATTGGGATCTGACTATTGTTTTTGGCATCTGATGATTAGATTCTTAGGGTAAAATTTGGGATTTGGTCTTAGAATGGGATTAGATTATTGTGGTTAGTTTGGGATGTTTATTTGTTATTAATCTCTCCAAATGGTGATAAGTTGGTTGTGATTAAGTTTAGTGCCTAAGTTATGATATAGTTTCCCTACGCCGAGTTTGGGAACTGAGTTTTGGGATGTTCGTCGTCGCACCAGGTACCGAGGGATACCGGGCTAGGCTGCGACCCCGGGGGAGTCCCGGGCGAGCCAAGCACTGGGGGAGACCCGAGCGGTACCGGGACCGGGGGAACCCGGGCAAGGCCGTGACCCCGGGGAGTCCCGGGCGATGCCGGGATCGGGGGAGACCGGGGGTTTTGGGTGGTCTTTTGTGACTTCCTTTCTTTTGTCATTATCAATTAGTTGTTTGTTCCTTTTCGCTAATCAATTGTAGGGGATCAATATTAATCTAAGGGTGCGATTCCTCGAGCAGGTGAGTTTCTGACACCCTTTATCCCCTTTGAAAATTTTGGAAATCTTTTGATTACTGAAAATGGCATAAACGAAAACATGTTATTATCTTATTGTCATTTTGAAATTCTTACCTGCGATGTTAACTACTTATTTCTAAAATTGTATATAATTATCTGAATTGTATATAATTGGGAAGACTTGCTTGTGAATTGAGGACGGTGAAATTACGATAATTCCTTGGAATTTCATAAAACCATGTGTGTGTGAAATTTCTTTTTCTGCACATGTCGGACGGGGAGTCTGCTTGGGCCCCAAGACGAGAGGGAGTCTGCTTGGGCAGTCTGCTTGGGCCCCGATCGTGGTTGCGCATGAGGTAAAGAAAAAAGGGGTCACAACTGATCCTTGTGATTCCCGTTTTTGGGATGTAACATTGGACCTATCTTAAATTGCCATGTTTTATTAAGCTTGTTGAATTTTAAATGTTTTGTCAAAAATTCACTAGACCTTACGGTCTAACCCTCGTTTTTCAATCATAAAAACCCCTTTTCAGGAAGAAACGCTTGTGGTGCTTCCAGTAAGGGAAAAGAGAAGGTGGACTCGAGTGAAGACATAGTTTATCTTGAATGTCGCTTTAATTTAGAAACTCTCGGCTGTAGTCAAGTCTTCCGTTGTTAAACCTCTAAATTGCTCTTTAGGAACCTTTCATATTGGAATTTTGTTTATGTTATGTTTTGGTTTGAATTCTTGGTTATTACAACAATTTCCGACGGACAAGATCAGTCGATAATTTCCGACGGATTACCGACGAAGAAATAACATTTACGACATATACACTATCCGTCGGTGATCCGTCGGAAAATATATCCATTTCCGACGGATCACCGACGGACATAAAATTATTTTATTTTGTTTTTTTTAATACTTAATGTCGTCGGTAATCCGTCGGTAATTACCGACGGACATCAGGAAATCCGTCGGTAATTACTATGTATGTATGTATGTATGTATGTATATATGTATGTATGTGATCATGTATGTATGTATATGCTCATGTATGTATGTATATATAGTATGTATGTGATCATGTATGTATGTATGTATGTATATGCTCATGTGTGTATGTGTGTATGTATTTATGTATGTATATATATATGTATGCATGTATGTATGTATATGATCATGTATGTATCTATATATGTATGTATGTTTGTATGTATGTATATGATCATGTATGTATATATATATATGTATGCATGTATATATATATATAGATATATGTATGTATATGATCATGTACGTATGTATATATAGTATATATATATATATATATATGTATGTAGTGGAAGGATATTTTGCAACCCTGAAAAAGGTTGCAACCCTTGCAACTCACATCTTAACCGTTGGATTCATGATCGACGGTTATTTTATTTTTATTTTTCTGTTTTTTTAATTAAAAATATTGAGCCCCATATGTATTGTAACCGCCGATCATGAATCCGACGGTTAAGATGTGGGTTGCAAGGTTTGCAACATTTTTAAGGGTTGCAAATAAAACAACGCCTATGTAGTATGTATGTATATATGTGTCGTATGCATATAAGTGTGTGTGTATGTCTAGATCATGTATTATATGTAGTATGTATGTCTATAGATCATGTCTATGTCACGTGTGTATGTTTGTATATTAAATTAAATTAAGGTTACGTTTCAAGATCACCATTTCCCCCTCCGTAGGGTTACGTTTTGTATTTATAGATATTAAATTAAGGTTTTGTACAGTTTAAAACTTAATATTAAATAAAAATTGGCAGGTTTTGTACAAGTTATAAACTGGCATTTTTTAATTTTTAATTTTTTTTTGAAAAAAAAATAATTACCGACGGATTATCCGTCGGTAAATTATTTTTAATTTAATTTTTATTTATTAAATATCCGTAGGAATTTCGTCTCTAAAGCCGTCGGAAATGATCCGTCGGTGAAATTTCGTCGGTAATCCATCGGAAAGTGGAGATCGTCGGTGATCCGTCGGAAAATATCCACGTCGTCGGTGATCTGTCGGAAATATAGGCCGTCGGTGATCCGTCGGAAATATAGGCCGTCGGTGATCCGTCGGTAATCTGAACGCCGACCATTGAAATACCGATGGCCATTTACCGACTTATTACACTTTTACCGACGGATCACCGACGGATATGGTCGTCGGTGATAAGCATCTTTTTTTGTAGTGAAAGTCACGTATATGATTATGATTTTGTACGTGAATCATATATAATGTTGTATGTACTATGTCGTTCTTGTGTTTTCTTAAATAGGTACCATTCTCATATGAATCCACCTCTCTATGTGTATGTATATACGTATGTGTACATATATATATATATATACACACCTGTCTGACTTTAGGAGATGGATTTTGTAATATATATATATATATATACAATGATGATTATAAGGAATTTAGATATTGAAAAGTAGCGTGTTGTTTTGCGGGGTGAGGAAGAAGAAGAAGAAGAAGCAATTGGAGGGTGGGTAGCCAGTCAGCCAGCCAGCCAGGATTAGAAAAGTAGTGAGTCAAAAGTCGAACATTTCAAGATCTCCCAAGTGGAGTCAAAGAGGTTGGGTGGGGCCCATTTTGTCATATGTTTTTCTCCTTATTTTGAATATTACATTTTATTATATTGTTATATTGTTAATTATATACACATCACCAATTCACCATCTCATAAATAATCATCCTCCAATTTCAATTCCCATTTCTTTTCTTTCCTTTAATTTAACCTTTTTTTCCCTTATGTAACAAAGTGCCATTCTAAAATCTTGATTTATATTAAAGTTTAAAGTAGCTAGAAAAATCTATTAATCATATATCAATTAGGCTTGGAACCGAAACATGTATTGTATTTTTTAATAGCAAAACAACTGAATTACGTAACTTGATATTTTTTACTATTCTTTAAATGCATAAAGACTTGTATATGTAGGAATGATCAACCCCTTTAACAGTAATCCATCACTTGGAAAGTATTGATATATAGACAAACAATCTAAATAAGACAGATACTAAAAACTTTGTTTAACGAATTCGATAAGTAACACTTCACCACCAATGAATAAAAGAAATTAGGTTTTTGGAAGAGATCTTACGAAAAGTTATTGAAACTGGGCATTTTGGGTTTTGTTTTCTCGGTTTTAATTGTTTCTAGGCCAAACTGAACAAACAATCAAATATCTAAAAAATCGAAGAGTAGATAATTTATATTCATATATTCCCAGCCAAATCTGGTCTAATCTAGTCCTATGGTTTTCTTTGTTAAAACCAAGTTTTGCATAACCCTAATTGATGGGAGGGCATTTTTCAACAACGTGCAATAGAGATGCACAAGACTCGTTTTTTCAGGCCTTCCAAGCCCATTTTAAGTAAACTAAAAAACCCCAAACATTTTCAAACCCATGTACACCAAGTTGTGGGTGTAAAAAGAGGCTCGATCGGATTGTTTTAGGTCGAGATTTTCCGGCCTTGACAGGGCTTTTCGAGTTTGATCAGGCTTTAAAGGCTCAAACCTGTCCAAGCTTAAAAAAAAAAAAAAATGGTCGAGGTTTAAGACTTGGGCTCGAAATTTTTAGAGTCAGGCTTTAGGTTGAGGCTATTTTGTTCATCTCTAGCGTACAATATCAACACTTAATATAACCAATCCATGGTTAACAGTTAACTTTCTCTACCTACTTTTTCGATTTTTAATTTTCCACAATATATTTGCACAATTATATATTTACATGTCTTTTAATCATTTGTTGATTGATTAATTCTACAATAAAGTTCAAACATTATGTATAATGTATACACGTGTGTATGTGTTTGAAAACAAAAAACTCGACTCGTTTTGTTTCCGAGTGACCCTATCGATTCCCATCATGCATAGCAAATGCTTTCAAAGACCCAGTCTTAATCTCTAATTCTCATGTAACCTGTCAACCTCTATCGTATGCATTTGCTTCGTGTATCTTGAAGTGCACTTATTTCTCGGGTTCTTTCTATAATCATTTTAAATTTCAAAAGCTATAACAAATCACAAACTCATTATTTAAACTAACGTTTTCTTTTCCAACCTACGCTATCTTTCTTAGAACCAGTTCAATTATTAACCATAGACATTTCAAGATTCTAACTCACTTGACATTTGGAATCGAAAAAGTAATCAAATGAAGCATACAGTGATCCTCTAATATCTAAAGTGCAATTAGATAATAGTTTAAGGGGGTAAAGTGTAACTTTAAAGGGTCCAATTTGCTTCACTTGAAATTTTCAAAAGTCACCCATCCCTTTCACTCTCAAAACTAATATTGGCCGGTTTCACACTTCAAAATTTTATGTGGTCTTGAAGCCAAAGAAAATGGAGATGCATTCATTCATATTGCTTTGTAAATTTCATTATAATTGGCAGTCATTTTAACAAAACGTGATTATCATGTTGAATGTCGTTAATAAATCAACGATTGCAGAAGCATCAAGGTTGTTTCTTTTTTTATATTCATCTGTTTATAATTGACGTATAATAAACATGTATACAAAAGACAAGGTATTTAGAAGTTAATGAGATATCAGTTGGACCACAAAAGAATGATAGATGCACATCGGATTACATGATGTTGAGATTGCACATGCATTGCATTAAGTGTTTAATTGAGTTTTGAATGTAAAGTCACTAAGTGCTCTCGTGGATTAGTCTTTTTTTGGATACCAAGCTCTTAAATCAATCATCTAGTGGGCCGCTATCTTACCTTATTTAGCCAATCACATGATGCTCTTGGGGGGATTTGGGGTGAGGTGGTCGGTTCAAGAGTTGCCAGTTATAAACCCTTTTTGCACAAACATGAAATTACGATTTATATATGTTATAAAAAAATTTATGCAATTTTAATCAAAGTAGTGCAAACACAAAATATTTAAACAATCAACACTATTCGTATATGGCATGGCTACAGACCTAGTTCGACTAGTGTAACCTTATGCATGACTATTCCAAAACGTAAGAAGCTTTTTCCGTCAAAAGCACACCCTACCACCAAAAGAAGGTATATTCTATGCCTGTGAACCGGCTATTACTAAAACTTGGTTTAATATTTTAGTTCAAATATATTATTTTAAGGTATCTATTTGAAAAACAAGGAAGGTATAGGACTATGGATTAAATGTAGCGCAATTTTATAGTAGATATAAAACAATAATAAGTTGATAAAACTATAGGACTACAATATCTATGACAATATTATAAAAATAAAAAAAAACTTGTAAAACTTGCGTAAATATGCTTACACGCAATGTTTTAAAACCCGGGTCGACTCGGCCGGTTCAACCGGTTGAACCGGGAACCGGTCGAGAGACCGGGTCAACTATCACCGGGTTTTTGGGGATTTATGAACCGGATCGAACCGCCAGGTTTTTGAGAGAACCGGTTGAACCGGTATGATTGAACCGGTAAAAACCCGGGTATACCCGGTTAAAAAAATAATTTTTTTATATTTGTGTTTTTTATGTTTTTAGATTGATATAAAACTTGTTGTTATGTATTTTTTTTAATGTTTTTGGATTGATGTAAACTTTTTGTTATGTGTATTTTTAATGTTTTAACTTGTGAACATCAAATTCTTGGTTTTATATATATACGTATATAGAGGGAGAATCATGCGAGAAGTTAAACATTTTGTGAGAAGGCGAGAAGTGTTTAATCATATATGATTACACAGCTTGTAAGTGTGTTTAATCATGTATGATTAAACGTTTATGTATTGTCAATATAACATGTGTTTAATCATATATGATTAAGCTTGTGCATCATATATGATTAAACATTTATCGCTTTCTCGCAAAATGTTTAGCTTCTCGTTTGAACCTACCCCTACATATATATATATATATATATATATATATATATATATATATATATATATATATATGCAAGAAAATGAAAAATACATAAAATTTTTGAAACCGGGTCAACCACCCGGTTGAACCGTGACCCGGTCACCACACCGGGTCAACCAAAAAACCGGTTTTTAAAACATTGCTTACACGTATGATGAAATTACCCCGAACAAGGTTGCTTTGACCCCGTGAAGATTTTGTTTTTGCTTATTTATTTTTTATAAAAATTGATAGTATATTAACTAGGATTACAAAAACTTTAATTATAATAATATATCCATTTTTATATATAAAACGACTTGCAAGATTGCAAAACTTGAATACGCGTTGCATGATTTTTAAAAGTAGTGCAGGGACAGACTTATTATGTCCTGTACGAGGTTCTGTACACCAGTTTAATTTATTTTTGTAAGTAGATTTTTGCTTGAGGTATGAAGGGTGCACCAGCAAAACTTTAAGGAGTGCTCCCCAAAAATCAACCAAAAAACCGAGAAAAATCCCTCGAAATCAATCAAAAAACCGAAAAATCTATAAAAATCAATCAATAACTGAAAAAATCCATCGAAACCACCCAAAAAAATTACAAAATAATTCGCAACGGTGGAATTCAGCCAAAAATATATCAAACGACTTTTACGGACTGTTAATCCACCTTAAAGATACACCCACTCACAAAAATCTTAGACATGTACTAGTACATTGCATTGAAAAGTTGTATTAATGTGCATCAATGTTTGTACCATGTGCAATCTTTTCTTCTTTTTCACAATTTATAAAATCTAATTATGAGTAAATTACGTTTTTGTTCCTGTGGTCTGCTAAGAATTTCAGATTTCGTCCATGTGGTTATAAAACTGCGGTTTTCATCCTTACGTTTTGCAATTCATTGTTAATTTCGTATCAAAGGCTAACTCTAACTTTTAAGTATGAAGAACTAAAATAGCAATGAATTGTAAACCACAGGTAGAAAAACAATAATAAATTTTAAATCATTAAAACGAAAAAAATAATTAATCCTAAACCAGATGAAAATCGTAATTTCAAAATTACAGGGATGAAAAACGTAATTTACTCTCTAATTATTTCTATGGGCTTGTATTTAGTGGGCTCTCTTCTCATATGGGCCGGGTTGTTGTTTTTTAAAGTCTCAAAATTTAAGTCGGTGAATTGTAATTCATACATAACTAGTGTTGGGCCCGTGCATTGCACGGGAGGATAAATTTTTTGTTGAAATATTGAACCGAGTTAAAATGAAACGTAATTTCTCTGTTAACAGTTAATGAAATACAATGTGAAAAACGAATGTATTTTCATAAGTGATTTTGCATATATTCTTAAGCGTTTGTTGTTATGAGTTTGTGCAATAATATTGGTAATAGTTTTGTATTATATCATTTAAAACTCAAACGACATGTCTCATAACATATCACTATTATTGAAATAATTATAAATATGAACATACGTTTTTACAGATTTTGCAATTTTTCTGAAACCTTCTCGACAACACTTGACAATCACTTTGAACGTATAAATCTGTAGATTAATTAACAACATTCAACCCACATCAAATATGACAAATAAAATAAATGATTTATATCTTTTGTAACTGACAACTCAACTGGTATAGTTCAAATTCACTCAGTACCACTTGAAAATTTATCTGACTATTGACTTCAAAACCTCATAGTATTAGTCGATAAAAATAAAGATATGTATATATATATATATATATATCGTATTCCCCTACTTCGAAAAATATGATTGTAGGTTTTGAAAAATATAAACAAATTCTCAGTAAATAAAATAAAATATAAAAAAGTAGTTTTTCAAAGAAACAAAAATATAGTGGAATACCTTTTGTTCAGTTGCAGGTTCCGCCATTGACACCCGACCGTTCGTCTTCTTCTTGCACTCGGATGATACATAGAGAAGCTATATATATTTATAATGAATGTAGAGAATATTTTAAAATCTTTTATTTTCATTTTCGATTTTACATTTAAATGTAAATATATTAAAAATATGGAAGAATATTTTTATATCTACATCGTTTCTATTTTATTTTATTTACACCTGGTTAATTTGGAAAGTATTGCGGAATATTTTTATTTTAAAGAATACGATAATTTATTAGTGTATCTCGTTATTTTTTATTTTTTATTCATATCAATCTTCTTTTTTCTTCTTTTAATGCTCGTGAAAAAAATATACGTGTAGATTTTATATTAGCCAAAAAAATACGTGTAGATTTTATATTATGCTAATATAAAATATGTGTAGATTTTATAAAATAAAATAGATTTTATATTAGCAAAAAAAATACAGAAGAAAAAAGAGTTTATATTACATCTCATTATGTAAAAAAATTTTATAAAATAAAATATGGAAAAAGATTTTATAAAATAAAATATGGAAAAATCATTATGAGATGTGATATAAAAAAATACGGAAGAAAAAAGATTTTATATTACATCTCATTAATATAGATTTAAATGTAAAATCTACATTTAAAATAGATTATGCTTATATAAAATCTATTTTATAAAATCTTCCACAAAAAAAAACAAATATTTATATTAATAAATGAGTATCCATTCCACAAATAGATGATTATGTGAGATACTGTGCTTGGAAAAGTTGTACCAAAACATTAAGAAATTGTAAATTAAGTAATTGACTTTAATTAGTTGTATCTTGTGCTTAAAATGTTGTAATTAAGAGTTTTTTATGTCGTTTTTATAATATAGTATAGATAAGGACTAAATTGCAAATAAAATATAATTTCTTTATTTTTTTTTTCTTTTCCGACTTCCGTCCCCAATTTGCGTGTTCTTCACGTTCTCAGGTACGCTGCAAGAACCCTAAAAATAATATCGATTGTTTGATTGTTCTTATTTGATACTAATCTGTAAATATATATCTCCATACATACATTTGGATTTGCAATTTCGTTGTATTATACTTGTGTGATTTGGAGAATAATGTCTCAAACGAAAGAGCCGAGTTTAAAGAAGCTCGAGTATCTTTCGCTGGTTTCGAAGGTTTGTACGGAGCTTGAATCACACTTAGGGTTTGGGGATAAAGTTTTGGCGGAGTTTATTACTGAGATAGGCCGAAAGTGTGAAACTGTGGATGAATTTGATAGTAAGTTGAAAGAAAATGGGGCGGAGATGCCTGATTACTTTGTTCGCACTTTGTTGACCATAATTCATACGATTTTGCCTCCGAAAACGAAGTCCAAATCTGATAAGGAGGCTAGTAAGAAGGATGATAATGCACAGAAGTCGAGTTTTTTGGCGTTGAATATTGGGGACAGTAAGGATTGGGTGAAGGAGTTGGAGAGGGAGATTGAGATGGAAGCCAGAGAGAGGAGAAAGAGAGATGGGGAGGTCGGTGACGATGGTGACAGGGATCATAGGGATAGAGATGTGGATAGGGGTAGAGGAAGGGATAGGGATAGGAGAGCTAGACGAAGGGGGAGAGAGAATGATGATAGACATGACAGGAGAAGAGGAGAGGAAGATGAAAGGGGTAATAGCAGAGGTAGAGAAAGGCATAAAGACGACGATAAAGGTAATAGCAGGGGTAGAGAAATGCGTAGGGATCGGGAAAAGATTTATATGGGCGGTAAGGAAGAAAGGGACGATGGACTGAGTGGTGATGAAGAAGACATGAGAGAGAGGAAAAGTTATAGGCGTCGATCAGATGAACCTGAATTGTATCAGGTCTACAAAGGCAGGGTGTCTAGAGTGATGGACAGTGGTTGTTTTGTTCAGCTTCATGATATTAAGGGTAAAGAAGGTTTGGTTCATGTGTCACAAATGGCGACAAGGAGAATTGCTAATGCAAAAGATGTTGTTAAAAGGGATCAGGAAGTTTTTGTCAAAGTGATCTCAATTTCAGGTCAGAAGCTGTCTCTTTCAATGAGGGATGTTGATCAGAATACAGGGAGGGATTTGTTGCCTTTGAAGAAGAGTGCAGATGATGAGTCTGTAAGGACAAATCCCTCCGGTGGGTCAAACAATGCTGGGCCTACAACTAGGACAGGACTTTCGGGGATAACGATCACAGAGGAGGATGTTGGGGTACCTTCACGCAGACCTTTGAAGAGAATGAGTTCTCCTGAGAGGTGGGAGGCAAAGCAGTTGATTGCTTCAGGGGTTCTCAGTGTGAAAGAGTACCCAATGTATGATGAAGAAACTGACGGAATGCTTTATCAAGAAGAGGGTGCTGAGGAAGAGCTTGAGGTCGAGTTGAATGAAGACGAACCAGCCTTTTTGCAAGGACAGAGCCGCTACTCAATGGACATGTCACCTGTTAAGATCTTCAAAAATCCTGAGGGTTCCTTGAGTCGTGCGGCAGCCCTGCAATCTGCTCTCATAAAGGAAAGAAGAGAAGTGAGGGAACAGCAGCAACCAACAATGCTTGATTCCATTCCTAAAGATCTAAATCGTCCATGGGAAGACCCAATGCCTGAGACGGGTGAGAGACATCTGGCTTAAGAGCTGAGGGGAGTTGGGCTGTCTGCATATGATATGCCTGAATGGAAGAAGGATGCTTTTGGTAAAGCTTTGACTTTTGGGCAAAGGTCAAAGCTTTCACTACAGGAACAGAGGCAGAGCCTGCCTATCTACAAATTGAAGAAGGAACTGGTTCAGGCTGTGCATGATAATCAGGTTTTGGTTGTCATTGGTGAAACGGGTTCAGGCAAGACAACTCAAGTGACCCAGTATCTAGCTGAAGCAGGTTACACTACTAGGGGCAAGATAGGATGTACACAGCCCCGTAGGGTGGCTGCAATGTCAGTGGCTAAGAGAGTTGCAGAGGAGTTTGGTTGTCGTTTAGGAGAAGAAGTTGGATATGCCATCCGTTTTGAGGATTGTACCGGCCCGGAGACTGTGATCAAATACATGACTCATGGTATGCTTTTGAGGGAAATTCTGATTGATGAGAATCTATCTCAGTACTCTGTAATTATGCTTGACGAAGCTCATGAGAGGACAATTCATACTGATGTCCTCTTTGGGCTATTGAAACAGCTTATCAAGAGGAGAAGTGACCTTCGTTTGATCGTCACGTCTGCTACATTGGATGCAGAGAAGTTTTCTGGTTACTTCTTCAGCTGCAATATTTTCACCATTCCTGGGAGGACATTTCCTGTAGAGATCCTCTATACGAAACAGCCTGAAAGTGATTATCTTGATGCAGCACTTATTACTGTAATGCAGATCCACTTGACAGAGCCCGAGGGTGACATCCTTGTTTTTTTGACTGGTCAGGAGGAGATTGATCATGCTTGTCAGTGTCTGTATGAGAGGATGAAAGGATTAGGTAGAAATGTGCCGGAACTGATCATATTACCAGTTTATAGTTCACTTCCTAGTGAAATGCAATCTAGGATTTTTGAGCCTGCTCCTCCAGGTAAGAGGAAAGTGGTTGTTGCAACCAATATTGCTGAAGCTTCTTTGACGATTGACGGGATATTTTATGTCATCGATCCTGGTTTTGCTAAGCAAAATGTCTCTAACCCTAAGCAAGGGCTTGATTCCCTTGTTATCACTCCAATATCCCAAGCATCCGCGAAACAACGAGCTGGGCGCGCAGGCCGTACTGGACCAGGGAAGTGTTACAGGCTTTACACAGAGAGTGCTTTCAATAATGAGATGTCCCCGACTTCTATTCCAGAAATTCAGAGAATTAATCTTGGAGTGACTACTCTAACTTTGAAAGCTATGGGAATAAATGATCTCCTGTCTTTCGATTTCATGGACCCACCATCCCCTCAAGCTCTTATATCTGCCATGGAACAGCTATACAGCCTTGGAGCTTTAGATAAGGAAGGGCTTCTTACCAAACTGGGTAGGAAAATGGCGGAGTTCCCACTGGAACCTCCTTTATCAAAGATGCTCCTTGCTAGTGTAGACTTGGGTTGTAGTGATGAGATTTTGACTATTATTGCTATGATTCAGACCGGAAACATCTTTTACAGACCTAGAGAAAAGCAAGCCCAAGCAGATCAAAAGAGGGCTAAATTTTTTCAGCCTGAAGGAGATCATCTGACTTTGCTAGCTGTTTATGAGGCTTGGAAAGCCAAGAATTTTTCTGGGCCATGGTGCTTTGAGAATTTTGTACAGTCCCGTTCGCTAAGGAGAGCCCAGGATGTCCGAAAGCAGCTTCTATCTATAATGGACAAGTATGCTTCCTTTGCTTTGTAATTAATTAATTATGTTTCACAATTGTTATCTGTTATATTTTCTGTTAAATGTGATATATAAGACTGCAATCAAGTTCTACTGCTTTAATAATGATGAAAGTTCTTATTTTAAATTACATATTCGTGGTTAGGACACACAGGGAACGTAAAAGGTTGTAATTTTCGATTCTTTTTATCCTTTTTGTGTCTTGCTGCTTGTATACAAGTAGTCTTACTAATGTACATGTTTCCTGATCAGGTACAAATTGGATGTTGTGAGTGCTGGGAAGAATTTTACGAAGATACGAAAGGCAATTACCGCTGGTTTCTTCTTCCATGCCGCCAGGAAGGATCCACAAGAAGGATACCGTACCATAGTTGAGAATCAACCTGTTTATATACACCCAAGCAGTGCTCTTTTTCAGAGACAACCAGATTGGGTCATCTATCATGAACTAGTAATGACCACAAAAGAGTATATGCGCGAAGTTACTGTAGTAGATCCTAAATGGCTCGTGGAGTTGGCGCCAAGATTCTTTAAAGTATCGGACCCCACGAAGATGAGCAAGCGCAAACGCCAATAGCGTATTGAACCACTTTATGACAGATACCATGAACCCAACTCTTGGAGTTTGAGTAAAAGACGCGCTTAATGTCTAGTTTTATGTTAGCAGGCAAGGTAACATCAAACTACTTTTATTACTTGTGTTTTGCCCCTGATGCAGTTTATATTGTGGTTGTTTCTTGTATCAATGTATAAGCAACTTGGTAAATATGGTTGTTTTTCTTGAAAGTGGTGATAACTATTTAATCATATTGTGATTTTGTTGTGGGATGAAGGCTTAGGAAAAGAAGCCTCAGATATCTGAGTTTTTGCTTTTGCAAGTGGAATGGGTATTTGCTGGTTGCCGTTGTAAGGATCCGTTTACTAAACGCTTACTGGGTGTCACTTAAGTTACAGAGCGAACATGGCAAGGAACGAGAATCATACCCGGTAAGGGGCATAGCAAGGATAAAGAATTTTTCCCGGTAAGTGTGAGAGGAGACACTTACCCGGTAAGCGCTTACCAGGTAAAAGGCGTTTACCCAACAATCCATTTTGAGGGCCGATAATGTTACTAGACAAGGTAAGTGAGGATGGTGAGTCTTGCCAGTAAGCTCTTGCCCCGTAAGCGTTTGGTAAACACCCCCCTATATCTTCCTTATTTACTTTATCTTTTGTAGCAGCTCTAAGCTATCTTATTTGCCCGATTTTATCGATTCTTGAAGAGGGGAGATGATGTTCTAGCTTTCGTGGCGAATGGTTTGATCGTATATACTTCTTTGAAAATATACCTTCGATTTTTTGGGGTATAACTCACTTTTTTTTCTCTCTTAATCGTAGTTGGTCTGTTGAAGATCATCCATATATGCTGGTCACATCGAGATCTTCAATGGTCGTAACCTTTTCAGGTATTACGTTATTCAGGATATCATCCAAAATAGCCACGATCAACCTTATTTTTACTTTCTAGCCAATTTTTTCAAGTTTATCTCAAAACTAGGTAACTTTACCGCGCTTTGCGCGGTCGTTGCAATATATCGATAAAGAACACTGCGATCACAACGTGAAATATTTAAGGTGTAACAATAATTATGATAACTTTTATTTGTGAATGCTTCTATTATTATAAGAGTAAAGAGATTTAAGTTGCAATATAAAAAGTAGACTTTAGTGTGTAGATAACAAAGATACATATAGTGTTGCTGCAGTTGATTTGAAGTTTAGCTTCCATTACTTAGATACCAATAAAATTAGTTCATCTAATAAATGTAAATGAATTATCATTATAATAAGTTTTTAATTATATTGATTGTTCATGTAGATAAAAAGAAATAACTCATTTAAATATAAAGAAAACAAAATATTGATTATAGTGAATTTTTAATTTTATTTAGATATTGGTTTGATTTCTATTTTGTGTAACGTACTCTCAAAATACTCTTTTTGGTATCATAGATGTGACATATCAAACATTTAGGCACCAAGTTTACATTTGGTATGTTTCTTATTTTGTGTTATATATTTTGGTTATATGTTTGAGATATCATGCCTGAGGTACCAAAATGAAGATTTTGAAAGTAATTTACATAAGATATGGATCTGAAGAAAGTATGTTGCATTTTTATGTGAACGGCTTATATACAAACTTCAAACCCATGCTTAACTTTATAACTTGTACTTATGAAACGAAGTTTGATGACATGATAAAGAGGCTAACACGACACGATATGGACTTGCAGCCGGTGTGTTTGCCTATAATTGTAGTGAGCTATTTAGTTTTCTATATTGATATATTTTGATTATATATATATAGATGAAGGATCGTGTAAGAATAGAATTTAAAATGAGAAGTGTTGAAAGGATTTGGACCTTGATCACTTTTATTTAGTGTTGATCTAATGGTTGAGATTAAATCCCAAAATGACTCATAAATTAGCTTAGAAGGGAATTTTCATTAAGCCTAGTGTTATCAAAGAAGGGTGTAATAGTTTTTATTGAAATAGAAAATTAATACAACCGCTGATTAATAAAATTCAAAATTTAAGTTGGAACAAAATAGTATGCAAGGAGATTTTTCATCAATGAGCAAAGTATATGGACCCGAGAACGAAGCAACAAACTACGCCTTCCCTATTAGAGCATTGCCTTCTTAAAACCGTCTTTCAAAACTTGCAAGGTCAAATTTGTCATTTCCCTGTATAAACTCCAATCATGAAATAACACACCAGAAACAAAACAAAGCAACATATCTGCTCATAAGACATTACCAAATGTCTGATTGGCAAATAAATATTCAGTGACATGCGATTTTGGGTTCTCCATTTCTTCCTTTACCTACATCAACTTTTCTATATGACAATGACATGCAAAGATGAAATTGAAAATATAGCTAGGTAGTGTTATACGGTTTGCCAAATTAAAGGTCTCTTTGCTTCACAGGAAAGTCACTTCATTCATTCTTCTTCCATCTCTGACTTTTCATTGAGACAATTGCAAGATTTCAGTAGCTAAATTCTCGTCTTTAGTTGATGTCGTCTTATTTATCAAAGTCTCTCATTAATTTGAAAAGTTTTTGCTTCTCTTCAACAGATTGTGTTCCTTAGCCTTGCAAGCATAAGTAAAATATGACACATTGAACGTAAAACATAACCACAACAATTTCTTGGGGAGTTGGAGAAAAAGATAGCTAACACTTTAGTTATGGGTATACCTTACTTAAGTTATGGATATACCTCCAAATAAAAAAAAAAAGTAGCTTAAATTACTTGTACCTCTATAATTGTTTGTAAAAAAAAACTCATGCTTTGCAAGTATAGTATAGATAATCCGGCACGCAAGAAATAAATTGAACTAAAATTACTTCTATGTAAGCAACAACTTAATTGAAATCCAACCATAAACAAAAGAATTTTTCTAAAAATCGCATTCTACAAAGGTAACGAAGCTGCTCAAGTATGAGATAATGCCTAAATCTCACAATTGTGTTTTAGTTATACAAAGAATTAAAAAATTTCGTTAGGGATATCAAAATCGACAATCATAAAACATATATGAGATGAAGAGATTATCGCGTACAATCTTATGATTCATGAAGAGCTTGTTAGGGTGAAATAGGTATACAAATAAAGAGATCTAAAGGAAAGAAATATAATTTTGAGCCGAAAAAAAGTGGATGAATCAGATGGAAAAGAGAAAGATAGAAAACTGACCGTCTCCATCCTTATCGAATAGCCTTAAAGCCTCCTTAAACTCAAAAATCTTATATCAGTTTACTGATTTGGTGAGGCGATACTCTAGTTTGAAAAGATCATGAAACGGTGTTTGCTGCAACAATTGGTTTAAGTACATTCAACAAAAAGCTAAACCACTCAACAACTTGAAATATCTTCCTTCTCAAGTGCATATATTTTCCATATATGTTTTATACCAAGTGTATGTGCAATGCAACAGACCCTTTAACTTAATCATCAACAAAAGTATGATAACTTTAATAATCTAAATCAAATTCATATCATTTCACCATATAAATTCTAGAATAAAGCTTTATTAGAGCTGAAAACATAATGTTATTAGGCATTAGCCATACACGTAAACATAAATGGGATCTACTTCCTTGAACTATGAAATTATATTCCAAAAGTTAAAAAAATTGAAAACTCATACAAACTTAGCACTTTGGTTAAGAAGATGATCGTTGCTCTAAGCGTACACTTTGTCAAAATAGATATTTTGGGGGTTATACACCTTGATGATTCTGTAAAATTTAACGTTGTTGTAGTAACCCTCGATGTGGTTGAACAAAGTTTTTGCAAGTTCTAGGGGGCATGAACAGAACATTACATCTAATCTAGTCTAATACAAGTACCGGTACTCACTGCTTAATTCACCAGGACAGGACAGATTTCTCAAAATTGAGATTTGAGGCTCAAACCATAATTCTTTTATTGAATGTCTCAAAAAAAAAAATTGGAAGGCATTGCGGCATCGAACCAACGAACGACTACCACGAACACATGCACACACGCACGCACACCTCCCCGGCGGTATCGGGCATCCACGGACAGCCCACTAATCCGCCGCTGTCCCGGCCCAGCTTACGCTGAACCTAGAGCCCAACCACAGTCTAAGAATGAGCTTCTCCTCTTAATGGACAGATTGGTGTACGGATATGTTTGTCGTGTATGATTTAGGTTCTTCATACGAGTCTATGCAAAACACGTCGGACACAATTTTGGTATGTAAAAACACGGAATAATAACTATTAGTGTAATTAATGGATTTTATGGACCAAAATCAAAAAACAGCTTGGAATGCCCATTTGTAAAATAAAAAAAAAACAAATTTCATTCTCCCCTGGCTCCATGTACGAATAAAGTGGTAAAGGGGTATCGATGTACGAATAAAATGGTAAAAGGGTAGCAATGTAATAAATCATATAGATCAATGGATTCGTGGTAAAATCTTTGTATAATGTATTTTAGTATAACACATGTCAAATTGTTCAAAATTCATCATTTTATTTCCAATTTAAATATGACATTACATAACTTATAGGAAAATAAAATCATAAATTGTGGAGAGTGTACTCTTATCTTTCGGAAAGACACAACTATGCGGTTAATATAAACGATCCATCATCTTTAATGCTAAAGTTTACGACCATTCTTTTTTTTTTTTAAATACGGATTTCAATGAGTCAATTAATGTAAAAAGCTACTTTGGCGAAGAAAACACCACGATAATTAAGGGTACGCTGCTACCAAACAGTCATTTATAACTTGTTGCATAAACTGAGTCCCATTAAGCTCACTAAACTGCTAACAAACTGGCTTTAGTGAGAATCGAGGAAATGATACAGAGATTAAGAAGAGCAAAACCGTTTTTCAACGTCAATTTTCAAATTTATGATTATACAATTAGGGATGTAAACGAGGCGATTGAGAACAATTGAATAATTGGATAATTTATTTTTGGCATTTTTGGTTGTTATTGACAAAGATAAATATGGATAAGCCCAAATCCCTGTAAATGGATTTGGGCTTAAGCCCAAACCAACTAGGTCTTAAATGTGAATCTTGGGCTGGAGTTAATAGGCCTACACTTTCAGCCACAATTTAAGGGGCGTTTGGTTCATTTTAAGGAATGAAAATGAAATTTAATATAAATATGTGTCGTCTAACATGAAAATAAAAAATATATGTTTCATTCAACATAGAGAGATGAAGAGCGTATGAGAAAAGGTGACTGAGCGGGAATAAGATTTTCATTCCCCCCAATTTAGTTAGGAATGAAAATTAATGGGTTTGAAGTAATGGACCATTATATTATGTCAAATCAAACAGCATTTTTCATTATCATTTACATTCTTGACACCTCAATACCTCCAACCAAACACCTCCTTAGTTTATTTACTTTTTGAAATTACCCAACAGCCCTTGAACTTTAGAAAATTATGTTGTAGCTCTACGAAATGTCATTGTGTACATTTTAATCCTATATTTTGACTTGAAGTCACTATGGGACCCTAATAAATTATGTATAACATATTTTTCATGAGATTTGGTTAATCATTAAAAATTTATGCTTTTAACCTCACTTTGAGAAGTTTTTAAATACAATGTTCTAAATGACATGAGATATGGCGTGATAGTGAGGTCAAGTCTCAAGTGTTAAAAATCACTGTGAGGCCACGACGTTGCTAGTGTTCAAGAATGTTATCGAACTTTATCAAACCTTATCAAACCGCTGTAGGTTTGTTCTTTACTTTACGTTTTCATAGCTCAGGTTGGCGTTCAAAGTTTTGTTAGGTTTAGTATAATAATCGAAACTTTGGAGTAAAAAACGAGCTCGTTTCTCAAACATTTTGTATGATTCTTAATTTATCTAGTGAGGATAAATGTTACCAAGGTTTTAGTGCGACTAGCAAAAACAGTCGAAAAACGGGCCAACCACCGCTCGGGCATGGCTGACGCTTAGGCACGACCCCCCGGGGGGGGCTTGGGCTTGCGTATTGGGTCGATATTCACGGGATGCATATATACGTACAAATTATTTGACATGTTACGATATATTTGATTATGTTGTAATATACACGTTATGCATATCATTAGAAGCCTAATGAGTGTATATAATATATAAATATCAGTGGTTAGTTCTTTCTAGAGAAACTTTAGGTGATACAACAACGTGGTTATATAAAACCTCAATTATTAAATATAGTAATTGATATATAGTAATGCATAATCCCTTAATTTCAAGTATACACGTAATTAATGCATATGTACTATTTTTAAAGCTTTTTGAACTCCAAAAAACTAACTAATAATTAATCGATAAACAGTAAAACACGTTTAGTTACGAAATAACTGTTGAGAATAACAAAATACCCATTCATTATCTTTAGTAAAAAAAAATACCTTATAAATATTATATTTATAAAATAGATTTCACAAATTGCTAAACTACTAATTACAAAATCTTAGTTATTTTAGTAGAAAAACAACTATAAAACAAATTAAAACAGGGATTTCAAAATTGATATTTTTCCCTTTCTTGAAATCAAGTGGATTTAGTTAAACCCACTGTTCTAAAAAACTAGTCGCACAGCCGCAATGGCACAAGGCTTGTGTCTCACGCCACCTTAAGCTCATGGCATGTCATGGCCTGATGTTCAACTTTCGTAATGCGATATTTGAGTTTTTTTTTTACGTTTTGAATGTCTTATTTACTAGTTTTTAATATATAACCTAATTTAACTTGTTTATTACTATTGACTCATTGAGTAACACTACAAAATGTATGTTTTTATATATAATATGATATATGAATTAGAAATTTAACGTCATAAATCACGACTTGAAAACGTCATGGTTTCGTCGTGGCTCCTGAAGCTTGATGTTTGGCCTCGTCGTCACGCCACGTCTCACACCATTTAAAACCTTGGTTAAACCTAAGTACCTTTGAGTTTGTAAATTAAAAAGTGAGTACAAAAAGTGATTCTAGTTAAAGTTGAAAATACAAAAAGGTCCTTGTTGGCTGCTTATTTGAAATTTGACCAAGAAAAGTAACTCCTTAAAAAAGACCAACCATTTGCATGCTTTTTGGTTGCTCATGATGTGACCGGGCATACGTATGCCGTTAATTTAAGGATATTTTGGTCTTTTTACTATTTTATTTAACTTTTTATTAAAAACTAAAAAGAATATTATTATTTTTTTGGAAATGGTGACCTAGGCTATGCTTAGACTAATCCCTTGGAAAATTATGACTTTAAAACATCAGCCTGATTAAATCTCAGTGGCCACAATTGTTGTGTACGTTTGGATTCGAACCCTGGGCATATGGGATATTTCACCACATCTCCTAAGGTCTTAACCAGCAAGCCACAACCATTGTGGAAGAATATTATTTAATATTATATGTTATTTATTTATTACTCCCTTTAGCCTAAATTAAGTGCTTAGTTTGTCTCAAAATAATAGTAAGCTTTGGAAAATAAAAGTCTATTTTCTCATTATGCCTCAACTGTGAGATAGAGACATTCTCTGTCTATGATAATGAGTAAAATTGTTCTTTTGTTATTTAAATAGTGTAATAATTACACATTCTTAATATTGTGTGTATTTTTTTATCATGACATTTATTTTGGACGGAAGGAGTAATACATTCTAGCACACATAACATAACCCTCCCATCTTTGATGCCTCCATCTCTACCGACCTCTATAATTTATTTAATTTTCTATTTAAAGTACAAGGTGATGTTTGTGATACAACTGATCTTTCACAGCTTGAGAGAGAATGAGGCAATGTAACTAATTCCTTTGCTTCCTTGGGCCATTTGTTTTAATACTGATATTTAGCAACAAATCTTATAAAATCTAAGTGTAATGCTTTGGGTCTTGATCTTTTTTCGGAAAGGAACAATGTGTGAGTTGTTTATTTCAAGAATAGGCTAGTTGTGGGTCTTTGGAAAGAAGAAATGTGTGTGTTTCTACAGTTTCGATTTCACAATGGATTAACTTTGCCCATTGATGATACGTGAAGGTGTAAGGCCTAATACATTAACTTTAGCATTTCTTCTTTTAGCGTGCACGGATTTGAAGAACAATCTTGATTCTGATGTATGGAAAATGTGTATTTGTAACTTACAACTTTCGTGTGTTTTAATAGAACATCAAAATGAGAACAATCCCATGGAATGCAATTCTTTTCGGATGAAGTGAAAGCGGGCTCGGTAGAGATGCAATAATATTATTCAAGGAAATGAGACTGTCAGAATGCCTAGTATTCAAATAAAGCAACCTTAAAGTGTCTTCTACTTCCATATGCAGTCATTAACAAATCTTAGTCAGGTAATGAGTTTCCATCGTTATCTAATAAGAACAAAGTTTCTATCAAAAAAGCAATTTAACCACGGCCAAAGTGAGGGGGTACAGATAAAGGCCAGAGTAAGAGCCGTAGGTCGGATTGGAAGGGGGATGGTAAGGGGACAAGAACGAAAACATAGAGAATGCAAGCCACAAGAACAAAAACCGTAATTTCAAAATCCCAAAGATCAAACGAACATTTTTTAACAAATAACAAAATAACACCTCAAACTCCCGTTTTTGAAATATTACAGATTACAACCTTGTAACACAAAAACATGGCTGAATCTTGGAATTCAAGAGTGAAAACTTGAAGATAGAAATCATTATTTTCATCAAATTTGTTTCACATTAACATGGATGGATGTTTACCATTTTCCTTTTTCCCCTCAATTTTCTATTTATAACAATAATGGTGCTTGTGCATTGGATTCACATGCACCCTGGTTCAATTCTAGAGGATAATACCAAAAACACTTTATTATATATATATATATATATATATATATATATATATATTTATATATGATCATGTTTATTCAGGAATCTTAAATATTTTAGGAACCCAAGAACCACCTATTTTACGAGTATAGGTGGTTCCTAGGTTACTAAAATCGAAATTCATACAAGCTAGCTAGATGAATAATGTAAATTCATAATGAAGATAGCCACTCTTCAATTTCTTCAGGATATGAAGTAAAATAATACTCCAGAATTTCCTTGGACAAAGCCTGTGTTGCATCCATTGTAGAAGGACCTGACACCATACCATCATCTGCTTTCACCATCTGATCCTCTGTGCAATCCATGTCAAAGACACCTGATAAATAACACCCCACCCCCATCCCCATATTCATATCATCAAGATCGAAACCAGATGGATTAACGCTATTATGATAAATGAGCGGTGATTGATCTTTTATCTCAACGACGCTGGTCGTTTTGGGCGGTGGGTGTGGGCTAAAATACGTACTGGAGCATCTCACAGCCTTGGGTCTAACCACGTTAGTGTGAGTTGGGTCGGTCTCATTCACAAGTTCCTTGTCTTTCCTCTTGTTAGCATGAGAATTTTGGTTATCATGATGGTGATGGTGATGAAAGTCGCATACTTTTTTGGCTAGAGTGCTGTTCCAGTAGTTCTTGATTTCATTGTCGGTTCGCCCTGGGAGCCTCTTAGCAATAAGCGACCATCTACACGTATATATACATATATATACATACGTGTACGAAACAACAAGCAGTAGTAGTAAGGTCAAAATGGGTATTATTATAGTGCAAGCAGATAAGAAGCTTTATTAAACTAGTTAAAAACATGACGCACCTGTTTCCCAAGAGTTTATGAAGCCTGATGATGAGATCTTCTTCATCACAAGAAATGTTTCCCCTCTTGATATCTGGTTTTAAGTAATTCAACCATCGCAGCCTGCAACTCTTTCCACACCTCTGTAAACCTGCATGGATTCAATCATATATATATATATATATATATATATATATTTTTTACATGTTGATCAGCAGATATATACATATATATAGAGACAGTATATATATATATACCTGCTTTGATGGGAAGCTCTCTCCATTTGCCTTCACCATGAAGGTTAATGTAGTCACTGAGGATCTTGTCTTCTGAGGCTGTCCATGAGCCTCTATTTAACCCTATGTTTGAACAACATGGGTTTTTCTCCATCTTCCTAGCTAACCAGCAGTTTCACAAGCTGGGCTTGGTACTTGAACATGGCTACCATATATATATATATATATGGATGACGAGATGGTCAAATCATGGTTTCTAAAGAGGGGTCCCTGTCCCTGTCCTGTCCCTCATGTATATAACGCATCATGCTTTTACAAGAATGGATGAGAGTTCTTTTTTTATCCTGGAAAATCAAGTATCGAAGCAAGTCAGCTTGGTAAGAAACTTTAGGGGATGTTTACTATATGCTTACCCGGTAAGCGCCATTTTGCTAAAAAAAACACTTGTTGCCACTTATCGGGTTACAGACACTTACCTGGTAAAGAGATGATGGTCTCTCTTTACCAACAATCTTACTGTGCCATTTTGCTAACGGAGAATCTTATTACCCGGTAAGTGAGTGAGGGTAGTGATTTTTACCCGGTTAGCGCCTACCGGGTAAGAGACGCTTATACTATTCTCTTTTGATGACCGGGAATCTTATTACCTTACTAAAGGGTGGTGACTCTTACCCGGTGAGCGTTTACCCTGATTGTGTTGGTAAACGACCCATTAATCTTGAAAAAAGTTTTTCTATTTAATGCATGCATGTGGCACTTGGCCTGTAGTGGGAGAGGATGAGGGCCCTTCTTAATACTTCCTTTCTTTGTAAAATCCAATCAACTCTTTTTGAGAGCCAGCTGGTTCATAAATATAGGTAGTTATATATTAGTCACGGATTCATTTTTACCACACACAAAGAACTGATATTGCCTTATGAGATTGTTCTTCTTGCTCTTTTTCACTTTAGCAGTTCCTACATATAGAATATAGAGTGTGTTCCACATGTATCGAGCAATGGTAAGGTTGAGGATGGAATGATAAGACATTGTCAACAAGGTTTTAGAAAGCGGAATCGTGCCTCAAGGCATTTTCCCTCGATATATATATATATATATATATATATATATATATATATACCAATCTGCAATCCACTGCTTCTGCTCAGAAAATATATGCAATATATATACACACACGCACACTTGACATTTGAGTACTAGACACAAAATATATATCATTCTAAACTACTAAAAGAATTTACATATACTTTTTTCAATAACGAAATATAGATGTACATGTACTAACAAAGAAAAAAATTAGTGACCTATTCATAACATATATATATATATAGAGAGAGAGAGAGAGGGGGAGGATCATGCGAGAAGTTAAACATTTTGCGAGAAGGCGAGAAGTGTTTAATCATATATGATTACACGGCTTGTAAGTGTGTTTAATCATGTATGATTAAACGTCTATGTATTGTCAATATAACATGTGTTTAATCATATATGATTAAACACTTCTCGCCTTCTCGCAAAATGTTTAGCTTCTCGTTTGAACCTGCCCCTATATAGATATATATATTAATATGCTCACAACCTATAAAGAAAAAATATTAAATATCAACAAAATGTGAGTAGAAGTGTGACTGTGACCCTCACGCGTAGTAGAGACTCAATATAAAAGAAGTGTATCCGGAAGATACATATACATAATACTTCTGTGAACCGAAGAGAATCGGAGAAGAAAATGCAAAGAAAACGGGAGAAAATTGGAACTCACGAAGGACAATAGACAAGTAGCAGATAGGGCTTAGGAGAACCGGAGAAGAACAAGGTTTTCAAAAAAGAAATAGAGAAGATTTTAGTCATTTTTTAAATAATTTAGCCTCGATATTGAGGCGTACGCCTCTCTACCGCCTCAGACGACCAAGGATTCCCGCCTCAAGTACAATTTTGGATTGCCTCGCCTCGAGGCATGCCTCGCCTCGAGGCCTACTTCTAACACACTTTTTAAAACCATGATCGTCAAGAAGAGATATGTCGATAATGGTTCTTGCCTTGGTATCCAAGGAAATTGCTTCTTGTCTTCATCAAGTCCACTAGTTAGGCTCCTTGACAACGTACATGCCAAAATACCAGGGTCAGACCCATCTTCATCACGTGAACCACGAAGAAAGGCTTTTGGAACGATAGGACCGTCTTTGAGAATGGAAGGGATATCATTGTAGACACCTCTAGGAGGAATAACATACAATCTTTCCACTTACGAAGTTGTCCTTGTTAAACCTATGGGGCTAGCAAGTGAACCATTGTCTTGGTGAGAAGAGGAGGCCATTACAGATCTTGTTTAGGCTACATTTGGTACATCGGGTTGGACAAGACACTACAGGACAAAAACTCACAGTTACATGTTTGGCGCAACATAAAAAAAGGCAGAACAAAAACCACAAGAATGGGACAAAACTAAAAAATTACTAGTCTACATTCATTTGATTACCTTAATAAAGTATTTGGTTTAATGATCGCCACTTGTGGCCACTCTCGGCCACCTCCACCTCCACCATCGAGTACCACTACCACCGCTCACCACGACCTATACCTCCACCACCGTAGGTCACCATCACCTCTATCTCCAGCATTGCTAGTCACCACCATGACCCCTACTTCCACCCTCGTCTGCCACTGACCACCACCACAATCACCTCCACCACCATCATAGTCATGTCGTGTACTCTTGTCTAGTCATGTCTTGTCTAGTCATGTCTTGTCTGTGTACTAAACACTACCGTATAAATTAAACGAATTACTCTCATACCACTTGTTGGTCTCGAATGGGATGGCAAACACACAACAAAAATTTGTAGAAGGGGGGTTAAATACACAATTCTTTTTCAAATACACACAATTTTCTTCTTCCTAACCACAACAACGATTTCCTTTTCGGAGTTCAGTAGAGTGTTGACACATCATTGTACCATCTCCCTTTGATTATGGTGAACAGTAAAAGTAGGCAATCGCATACTTTTCTACACACTCGAGGAATGTCCCTATCAAAAGGACAATGGTAGTTAAGATGGTTAACAAATAAGTCTTCAAAATCGGCTTCGCTTGAGAAACATTTGTCAAACATCTCAGCCTGAGATGATCTCACTCACTCCCTGGTCTTCAATCGGATAGAAGACTCGATGAACCACTTCGACGTGTCTTCGATTTGTCGAAGGCTTTTTAGGCTTGTACCAGGGAGAATTCAAAAGTACACGCCCAAGCCACAAATTGGCTTGATCCTATCACATAAAGACACTGAAGAGCAATTACAATCTCAATAGGTGAGCTCAAGTGTTCATTGTCCTACAAATACAAAATAACCTATTCTACTAAGTGTTTAGATCAGATAAGTGTCCTTGGATTAGTATCATCACCAAATTGGCATCGAGTAGTGTATGGGTAATGTAAGGGTTATTCCATTACCTTATTCATTTAAAATAACTAGTCACAAACGAATAATTATCGAAGTTATAGAATTCTTGCTCATATTCACACCCTACCCATTTAGATAACGGGTAACGAAAAGGTTAATGGATAAACGGTGAAATATATTTCATTTTGAATTACAAATAATATTGTTAAATATCAAACATATATAAAAAATATAAATTTATAAACATAGTAATTATTCTACAACTAATTTGTTCATTAAAACATTGTAATGTTATTCTAAATATAATTATTATGTAATTTTTTTAAACTACAACAAGAATATTTGGAACAAATTATTTTTATTGTATTTATTTTTCCATATTGTTTCTCATTTAATCACCACGAACTCTATTGCTCGATAGTTATAAAAAAAATGTCTGGTAATGGATAACTATTCTTTATCCATACCCTTGTTCAATGGGTCAAAACATAATGGGTAATGGATTTACCCTTACACATTGTCAGTCTTATATCTAATAGATGAGTTGATCTATTTTTTACATTACACATCAATTGTATAATATTATAAATTTAAAAGTGTTTAAAATTAAATGATAGAGGCACGGGTTGGAAGAATTAATTAGAAAGGATGTTGTACCAAGGTTAACATTTTTGAAAAAGAAGGGAGCAACTAGGATTTCTATATCAATCATCATAATACCAATTTTTGTGGCGAACAATCACGTGTACGTATTGTATTTGATATATACAGATGAAAAAGATTGATTTGAAAAATCGAAGCTTTAATTTCTAGTATGACATGATGTATATTCATTTTGTTATTACAAAAGATATTGCAAATTGAAATGGCCTTGGAATAGATAGTCCTGAACATTAAGGATGATGGATCAACATATAAAGACATATGCATGTTTCTCTACTCGTGTTGCCATTAATTGACCGAGTAATATATAAATATAGAGAAAGAGGGGGGGGGGGGGGGGGGGGGGGGGAAGTTGTTAAAGGCTCAAGGCGCCCTTAGGCGCAAAGAGATCTCGGGGCCTAGGCGCAAGCGTGAGGCGTGGGCCTCATAAATGCGAGGCGCATCTTCAATATACATATATACACACACACAGAATTGCACACAACTCAAATATGCAACAAGTTCCAATGTCGCAACGAACAATACGTCGATAAGAAGGGTTTAAAGCGTGAGTCGAGGGAGAAGTTTTAAGGTCTAGGTATTTATAGAGAAGGAACCTTGAAGTTCTAATGACCGGGTATTAGATATTATGGTTTGACTTAGGTCATGTATTTAATAACTCTTTCTTTAAGAAGCTAAGAGACGAGAAGATGATAAAATTTCTTAAATTTTAGGGTTTGACTAGGTATTTAATAACTCTTTATGAGGCGCGCCTAGGCCCACAAGGCGCCTCAGCCAAGGCGCAGGGGCTTAGGGAGCCTTGTGAATACGCCTAGCCTCGACTTCAAAAAAGCTCAAGACCTTGAGCCTCAGAGCCTAGGCGCGCTTTTAACAAACAGGGGGGGGGGGGGGGGGGGGGTAAGAGAGAACTCAAAAAAAAAAAGGTACAACAAGGGAACTCCATTCAACCCAGATCAAAAAAATAATTTTGGAAAAAAATGTACCCCCCCCCCCTATTATTCACAATCGTTTGATTAAACCCAATCGATTGTTGACGAGAAAAAATCAAATAAAAAACCACAAAACATTTCAAACCCATATGAACCAACCCAACCATTCAATGGGTTTCATTACAAGTTAGGATTCATTTTGTTTCACATGTTTCTTTCTTGTGTGGTTGTGTGCGGTTGTATGTTTCATATATGAAATGCATTTACATGTTTTTTTTCACATGTGAACCAATCCTATGTGTTTCATATATGAAACAATTTCACATGTATTGTCTCATATGTGAAACAACAAATGAAAACCGGTTCGCATGATTTGCGACATTTTTGTGGTTTTTATATAATTTTTTTAATTTAACTTTTTTTGGAATTGAATTTTTTTATTTGAAAAAGGTGGCTTTTATTTTAGTTTAAATTTTCTAGTATCAATGGGAGGGGGGGTGATTCACGGATGTAACCTTCCACATTTATTGTTATAGGTCAAATCCCATGAATGACATTTCAATTTACCATTTGATTTATAATTAGTTTTTGATTTTCCTAATACTCCCTCCATCTGTGGGATAAAATGTCCACAATGAAAATTACACAGTTTCAGACGTGTAATTATTACACTTTTAGTTAACCAAATACATTTTTGCCCTTAATAATAGATGGAGTAATTAATTTCTCCATTTCAAAATTAAGGGTAAAAACGGAAAGTAGGTATTTTACTTTTGAAAATGGACCTATTTTGAGACAAACTAAAATAGAAATATGAACACTTAATTTGGGACGAAAGGAGTATTACAAAAAATGCTATTGCTTTTCATAGATTGATCAAAGCCAATTAATGGTTTAGAAATATGGTCCATTGCCTTTTTATGTTCCTCACATGATTTGTCCCTATATATGTATGTGTATATATTGTATACACACAATTATATATATATAATTGTGTGTATGTGTGTGTGTGGAGAGAGAGAGATAGTCAGGATCATGTGAGAAATTCACTTTGTGAAGAAGGTAGAAAAGGTGAAGGTATCTTTATATTGTGTTAATGTTATGTTATATTTCTAATGGATGACGAAAACTTTTACCTTCTCAACCTTTTTGGCTCTCTCATTTAAACCTCCCTCTCTGTGTGTATATGTATATGCTATTAAATCATAAATCAATAATGCATACAAACTTTTTCATTTTTTATAATATTCCTATTTTGCTCGTTTTGTAAACAATAAGTAGGGGTGTTCAGAAAATCCGCCAAAACCAACAACACCAATCCGACCGTTTTGGCAGTCCGGTATGAAAAACAAGCCAAACCAGGCAGTCTCGTATGAAGAGAAAAAAGCCAAACCGGGCAGTCTGGTCTGATCGCAAATTAGGGTGCCGGTTCGGTGGTTAAACCAAAAACCCCCCCAATAATTAATATTATATATATTTTTCCCATATTAATCCACATATATAAAATTAAATAGTTACATATATATAGAGAGAGTATACAATAAGTCTAAATATTAAACAAAATGGCAACTCTCTTAACTCTAAAACGTATCTCTTCAACTTGTCTTCTTCCGTCCTTCGCTAGTGCTGGGCAGGAAACACTCAAGCAGTAGTCAACCAGCTTCTTTTTGTTTAACACTTGATGGTTTTTTCATTTTTGTTGGGAATAATGGATAGCTTTTTTTGTTGGGCAGCACCTATAATCAATATCTTTATTCTTTTTTTGAACTATGGACAACATTATATGTAGTTTTCCACTTTTGTCTATTTTGTATACAAAATTTTATCTCATTGGCCATCAGAAACCCAAACCTATTAAACCAGTCGTACCAGACCGTCTTTTGGTGGTCCGGTTTGACCGACCTGGTCACTTTCAACTAGACTGAAATTCCCATACCGCCTTTACGATTTGGTTTGTAATTTGGGGGGTCAAACCGCCCAAACCAAACAGCGAACACCCCTAACAATAAGAATGTGAGCTTGAAGGGTTTTTGGTAGGGTGTGTGTTAGGCATAGCGATGCATATTCAAGTTGTGTATGTTTAAAAAGTAAGTAGCATAGTTATTCAAGTTAGGCATGGTGATGCATATTCAAGTCATGTACGTTTAAAAAGTAAGTAGCATAGCTATGCATTTCATTCTATAAATAAGATAGATAAATGACATTTATATATTAAGCTAATATCAATTGAGAATAGTCATGGTAGCAAAAGACTATAATAAGAAATGAAGAACTAAAGATAGTAGAACTTGTTAATTGAGGATTTTTTATCGAGATAAAATGGAGGTATGTCACGCTATTAATATTAGTTATGAAGGTCACCAAGTGAATATTAAACAGCAGTCACCTACAGTGATAGATCCGTCACTTACGGAGGGGAGTTCTAATCGAAACTAAATTGGGGAACTAAATATATGATGATGATACTATTACTTGGTATAAAAGAATTGATCTCCAAATAAGAAACTTGTATTATGCACAAGTACGGAACAATGTGAAAAGCGGATATTGGGTACTAAGAATATCATTGAGGTTGTAATAAATTTAGCTAAGATGAACCAAAAAATTGAAGGCCGAGGTGAAACAACCTAAGAAAAACAAGCGACAAACTCCAAAAAGTCATAAGAAATTATTTTTTTAAAAAAACTTACAATACACAGTTACTATAGCAAGGTAATCAAGATTCAAGAACAATATGCTAACGCATACTAAGGGTTGCATGGACCTAAAAAAGGAATCTAATAAGGGAATAGTAGCAAAACTCTCAATCCAGACTTAAAAGTATTGAAGAGATAAAAGAAAGTATTTCCCAACCTATGTAATAGAAACAAAGTCATACTAGGAAAAGGCGATCAATACGCGAACGACGGTAAGAAATTAGCATTATGTTCCCATAAATGCATAATCCGATTGAATTGTTTATGAAGCATGGTTATGTTTAGGGGATAACTCAAGGTAGGATATCAACATTAGAAAATGTAAGGAAATATATTCTGAAAAACGGCTTTTGGAGAAAAGTATGTATATTTGGGTTACTATTAGTGTTGTTCAGATTGGTAAATGCAACTATGGGTATGACACTTACAGATTTGACAAATTGAAATTCGTAAACCTTACTTTGATAAAGCATCGTATATCGCCTAAGGATTCTAGAATCTAGATAACTCGAAGGTTACGAGACACATATGCACCATTGGTTAAAATACAACAGAAGTACCAAAAGAGACGAAATGACACCGGGAGAAAACAAGAAAGAAATGAGAACAAAATTCCCTACCTTCTTTTATGAGATCAAAATCCGAGGACAAAATCTTTTATAAGAATGGGATGATGTGATATAGTTAGTTCACTAGATAGCTTGATTTATTAAGTTTCAATATGGCTTGAAGTCAAGTGAATTATGTAGTATAAATTGTTAGTTAAAAACGATGATAACGCCACATTCGAAGTCAAAAACAGCTAAGATATGAAGAATTAAAATTAAACCGAAAGCCTCTATATGTTGAGGTAAGTTACAACTTACAAGTGATATAGAAGCCAAATATTAAGAACAAAGCTGAAGGAAGAGGTTTATATGCAACAACCGGGAATGCTTTGAAGTTCAAGTGGGAAGAAATAAAATGTACAAACTAGAGAAGGCGTTGTATGAGCTAAAACAAGCCCCTCGAGTTCAGTACAACAAAATAGATAGTTTTTTCATGAACATGGATTCAAGAGAAGTCTCAACGAACGAACCAAACCTTATATGTGAAGAAGCAAGGAGATGAAGGCATCATCTGGTAAGTCTAAATGTAGATGGTACAATTTATGTTGGTTCATCTCCACAACTTATTTCAGAATTCATAAATGCTATGAAAAGCAAATTTGAGATGACAGATTTGGGAGAATTGAGTTACTTCCTAGGCCTCGAAGTCAAGCAAACCAAGAATGATATATTTCTCTCTCAACAGAAATATATTACGTATATGTTGAAGCAATTTTCCATGGCAGGTTGTAACACCAATGAATGTGAATGAAAAGATTGTTACTGAAGATGGAACAGAAATGGCAGTTGCAAGAAAGTTCAGAAGCCTGGTAGGACGTCTCATCTATCTCTTTCATTCAAGATCTGACCTACCCTATGTTGTCAGCTTAGTTTCAAGGTCCATGCACTATCCAAGCGCTCATCACCGAGCAGCAAAAAGGATTCTTCAATATATTGCTCAAATGGTCTCTTATGGTATATGGTATCCGAAGCAGGAGAAGTTCGAACAAACGGGCTACAATGACAGTGATTGGGCAGGCTCTCATGAAGAGAAGTAACTTGGTATCAAAGAAGCAAACCATGATTGCCCTATCCTCTACAGAAGCAGTGTACGTTGCTACAACAACAGTGACTGGTCAAACAGGTGTGGTTAAGAAGACTGTGAAGAGACTTGGATCAAGAACAAAAGTGGGCAACAGTGATCTTATGTGACAACATATCATCATTGGCAATGACCAAGAATCCTATGCTGCATGGAAGAACAAAAATACTGAAATTAAGCATCATTTTATCAGAGACTTGGTGGCCAAAGACGAAATCAAGCTGGAATTCTTCGATACTGATCAACAGATGTGGCTGATGTGTTCACTAAGTCACTTCCAAAAGAAAATTTGAAGAACTTCAAGATCAGTTAGGAGTTGTCAACTTTGAACAAGGGGGGGGGGGGGGGGGGGGGGGGGGGGGGGTATTGAAAGTTAAAATGATTCAAAGTTAGCTGCTGAAATAAAGGAAGATCATGTCAATTTCTAGTCGTTAGTGGCTGATTTGTTTCCTGATTTGTAGCTAAGGTAGTTCAGTTGTTTTACAGCCTACAAAACATCAAACAATAATGTAACTATGAAGCTCCTCTTAAACCGTTCTCGTTTAAATTCATGTGTGCATTTTGTTCTTAACACGATCCTACTCAAAACGCAATAACTTTTAGCAACCTTTTCTAAGCAAAATCGACCGAGAAATGAGTGTTTACACACTGTCCAAACCACACCTACGTCGATGATGCTTAAATCGACGGCCTTAGGCTGTCATTACACTACGAGAACACCGGTAATCGACTTGAAATCATCATCTAACAAGTAACAACAATGCAATCACTATTTCGATGAATGGTGTAGAAATCTTACCTCATTTGCTACTTGACATCGACAAAACTTCGAAAGCCACGGCCTCGATTTGATGCTTCATTCGACGCGGTTTCCTCCATTTTTTTCCTTAGGGTTTCGGTGGTTTAATCACCGTGGTTACTTACTAGGGTTTTAATTCGAGGGTTGATGTTGCAGATTTTTTGTCTTTGAATTTAGGGACTCAATCCCGTAAAGATTTTTATTTCAATAGTTTCAGAAAATGTCAAGACAGGCCCTTACACATATTCTCCTGCCACATTACACCCCTCAGTCTTATAATTGTATACTCCTTCCGTTCCAAAAAAAATGTCTACAATTTTATTTTAGTTTGTCCAAAATGAATGTCCATTTTTAAAAAATAAGTGCTCAATTTTTCATTCGAGATGGAGAAATTAATTATTCTCTCTTAAAGGGTAAAACTGTCATTTAGTTCATTAAAAATGTAATAGTTACACCTATCTAAAATTGTGTTTTTTCCATTCTGAAAATTGATTTTAAGACAATGAAATTATTATTTTCTGACTTTATAATGGGTTGAAACTATTATTGGGATCATATATATGCTTCTCTATGATTATAATTTTATGTTAAATAATCAAAGAAACAAGGTTTAAACTTACCAATTCGTATGGTTTGGATTGGGTTGAGAGTTATACTTTAACAAATTTTTGAATGGGGTTAGATTTTTCAAATCGTAATCATTTAATTTTGGTTGTTCAAACGCCTTCAAATTAGTCATCTAACTTGTGTGCATATCTATTGTTAAGGTTTGTGTTTTACTAAGAAGGTTTTATGTGTTTTTCTGTGAAGGTTCGATCTATTTATTGTGACGTTTTGATGATAATCTAAGAAAACTTAATTATCCAATTGCTCATATATGATCTCATGGGTCTTATAAAAATTACACTTTTTAATCCATGATTGTATCAATTTATGTTATAATTATTTTTTAATTATGTTATTGAAATACATCAATTAATTACAAAATCAATAATAAATGTAAACTAACAATTACAAATTGAATTTGCTATTTAGTTTATATATATACTAGGCATATACCCGCGCACGATGTGGCGCGAAAAATCGTGAAATCGAAGGAACAATTGACAAAGGTATGTATCCGCTCGCGAAACATCTTGAAATCAAAATGACAACAACGTTTCATTTTAAGTTTGTATTTCTTCGTCCTTATCGATACTTTAGTCTATGATTTACATATAAGTGCACCAAACGACTTAAGCATCGTGTTTTTAAAGACTAAAGTATCGATAAGAACGAAGAATACAAACTTAAAAATAACACGTTGTTGTCATTTTGATTTCGAGATGTTTCGCGAGCGGATACATACTTTTGTCAATTGTTCCTTCGATTGCATAATTTTTCGCGCCACATCGTGCGCGGGTATATATATATATATATATATATATATATATATATATATATAGGAAAGATCATGCGAGAAATTAAACATTTTGCAAAAAAACGAAAAATGTGGTATCATATATAATTACACAAGGATCGGTCCTTTGATACGACTGATTTAGGTCTGGTGGTCCTAAACAGTCTTGGACCAGGACCAATTTTTTTTATAAATAAAGTATGGACATCTAGAAGCATGTACGGAAGTCCGGACTTTCACAAATCAGTCTTCAAGCAGTCCTTGATATGGGTTCCATGTCTGTTTTTGTGAAAATTTCCCATTAACACACAAAATGAGATTCCAAACACATAAACAAAATCAGGAACTAACATACCTAAGAAATAAATAAAGAAATGGAAGTCTTATCTCCCACTTATCTTTCATCAAAATCAGACCCATAAATCCTTTAACACCAATATGATAGAATTGAGAAATCCTTGGTAAGACAATAGCAATTTGGCCACTGTTGAAAAACCTGACCATATTTGAGCCCAAACTTGGACCAAATTATGGGTAAGTTGTTGATAAACTTGATCATAAGTTCAAATCTAGCACCAAGTCAGGGGCCAAAACTGCTGAACAGGACTGAAACTAAAATTTGGACTTTCATTAATGAAGATTATCCATTTAGAGATGCAAGTCATGTGAATATTCATGAAAAAGCATAGGAATTCAACACCTAGGAATTCAACAGTATTTGAACACTTTGCCCTAATTTTCATATATCAACAAACAAACATAAAACTCGAAAGCATCAATCTTACGATCAATTTCACCAAATATGTTGCATTTGTCATGCTTACTTTCATTTCCCACATTTCAGTTTTCTATCAACCTCAATTAACAAAATTCCACACAACAAAGAAAACCCATCAAAATGAGCAAAACTTTACACATAATTTATCGAAAAACAAATTTAAATCATCAAAAAACCGTACCTTCTTATCATCAACGGACACTATAACTTGAATTAAGTTAAGTCTTGCCCCTTCAACCAAAAAACCCTAATGTTGCATTCCAACAAACAAAAAAAAGATCATAAACAAACAATAATAAAATGAAATAGCATTCTACTTCAAACAATTATTTTGTCGCTCTTGTTTTGCATAATCCCAAAGCCTCAAATTGCGACAAAACACCCATCAAAAGAAAATTTGATCGAAATCAACAATCGATTGAAGAACAACATACCTAATGAGGGTTGATTGTTGCCCTGTGGGGTTGAAGAGGGATAATGGATCTGCAAATATCAAAACTCGCATAATCTAACATGATCAAACCCTACCTTTTAACCGCTCGGCCGCCACACGTAAAATAGGTGTGTGTGTGTGTATGTGTGTGTGAGAGAGAGTGAGAAAGGATCTGATTCTTCTTCAGAGCAAATGATGGAGCGAATATCCCCCCCCCCCCCAAGACCCCACCTCTAGGTAGGAAATATTGTGTTTGTTTGGTTTGGTTCGTGTTACCTACTAAAAGATAAGAGATGGAAGAGATGGCTTCAAAGAACATAGCAAATATGGCATAGTTGTCTAGGGAAAATTGATATCTAACCCAAATAAGGAAAGGAGCAATTGTGATAAGTATTAATACCTTGTTTCTTTTGAGCATGGCAAAGTTTCGACATTATCATGCTTCTTAACTGTGATAGCAGTACCTCCGTTGTTGCTAGTATTAGCTTGAGGTGACTTCTCTTGCACATTGGGATCCTTATCATCATCATTGGTGTGCCAACAAAATAAGTTGTCAACAAATTCCTTTAGAATTTCGTAAGTGTACAGAAGGAACAAAACTGAGAAGATTACCTGTAATAGAGACTGCTATGAAGAAAATACTTCCAGACTAAAAGCAAAAAAGTTTTTAATTTCATAACTTAAGGGTGTCTCCATTTGGCATCAGACTGTGCTCAGAAATCTTAGAAGCAGTATGGTACTTTGAAAAAGAAACATTTTTTTTCAAACTATAATGATTATTTATTGTAAAATAGATCACTGTTAGAGGATAATAAGTTTCAGGACTTTGTAAATCATAGCAGGATATTTGTATAATTGGACATATCAGATTGTCAATTGATGAAAGAAACTATGAGCACCTCTTAGTGACAACAAAGGTATGATGATATAATATAGGAAGATAAATAAGCTTGGACACCTGCTTCAATTCTTAGTCGTTGAGGTTTGAATAAAGCCTTATAACCACGAGCGATCATCCTCTTCCTCTTCCTGCCACCATCATATGGAATATAAGATAAATTGAAGCAATTTGCAGCTACATAACAAAGAACTAAATAAGTTGTATATGGTCCATAAATAGTAGACCCTCAGATGCAATGGTGAAGAAAAGGGTGCTTGTAATATGAGGGGGGGTGTTAAAACTAACATTTGGATGTTAGGGGTTTGGGAATACACAAATGGGATTAAACAGCTTGTACCATATATATGTTATAGCACATATAAATCTAGTGTGACAAGGATCATGAACGTCTAGAAATTGCAATTTTACCATAATAATATGATGCAAAAGCAAAGAAACATACCTTTTGTAGTATTCTAATCATCTTCGTCATTTCTTCTTCAAAGTTTGCTTCCAATATTCTGCCAGCTTTATCAATCACAAAAGCACTGGAAAATCCAAATTCGAAATTAAGGAAAAATAATAGAATTGGTCCTTTCCTTTCAAATATAATAGATAGGATCTAATATCTGCAAAAGTAACAAAAATAGAAGTGGAAATAGCCAAATAGGGAATGGGTTTATAGAAATTGAGTCCAGTCGCTTAAACCACCCCTTTGTTCTCTTTAACACAGACCCAAAGTGTTCCTCTTTTGCAATATATCAAACATATGAGCATCACAAGCAGCACCAGGAAAAAATATATCGCTACAAGAACAATTATTAGTAAAAACAAAAAATAATTTAATCCCGCCCCCATCAAGAGCCCAAGGAAATCCAATATACCCAGGCTGTCAAATTAGACATAAATCTTCTCTTGATATAAAAGAATCCAATATACCCAGGCTACATTATTATTTCCATTCTTTTGACCGGATAATAACAAAAAAAAACATACAAATAAGGGGTTGTGTACCATTGAGCCAAAGGCCTCTTAGTTCATGGGTTCTACCAAGAGACCAATGGCTAATAGAAGGTCCAACAAAAATATACAGGTGTACAAATTAGTGTCATCCTCATGTTTTGGTCAATTCTTTTTGTTGCTTTTTATTGATAAAAGAGATGCTGGAAATCCTACGAAAAAAGAGAAACATTTGGAGAATACCTTAAATGCAAAGGAGAAACATATGCAGAATACCTTAAATCATAGTACTAAAGTTCGATAAGATCGAACATGATTCACTTTTAATACATTTGAGGCCAAAGTTGCACCACCTACTTACCTGAAAAATTACAGAAAAGGTACACATAGAAATTACAGATAAATCAAGATGCTTCCAAAATAATATGATAACGAAAATGACTATGAGATGTTGCTCAACATTTGAAAAAAGCTAAAGTTGATAGTTTTCCAACTTAAATCCGAAATTCGTTCATCAGGGAAAGTTACTTCTTTATTAGTTAAGATAAAAAACACATGAATAAAAACCCTAAGAATCCAAATTGCATTCATGAGAACCAATTATGATTTTACCAAAGAAACAATAGTTTCAAAAGAAAAGTACCCACAAGTGACAAAAGATCATAAAGAAAACTTGAAGAAACACATCAAATTACGAGATCATCAAGAATTTACTTGAATTTGAATAGATTTAAGAAAAAGAACAAGATCAAACCCATCAATATCACCTCACTAAGAGCCTTTGGTGGGTGTTTACCGAGAATCAGAAACAGTCATATAAACATGATGCACCAGTTCTCATGTTTAAAAGAGATCATATTCTTTAACTTTAGAAATGCTTCAGATTATAAAAACAAATGTCGAATAATTTGAAGAAAAAGAACAAGATGACAGTTACCTAGCAGCAGCATGTGCAATATCAAATCCACTCACAAGATCAAGCACATAAAGTTCAAACAAATATAATAGCGTAAGTTATTGGAGGAAAAACATATTGAAATCCAACTTGAAATTAACAAAACAAGGGAATCCAATGAATTATAATTGCTTGTCTAGATAAACTTGTTTCCCACAATCCCTGTAGAAATCACAGAAAACTCGAACATAAGTAAATATAACAATGCAGAAATAATTGAAAAAAGGTAATCCAACGCAAATAGTTAGATAATTGCACATTCTGGTGAAATTGTACATGCTAATAAACAAAGAAATTGATGGTAAAATCTTTGAAGAAACAAATAACCCTGTAAAGAAACTGTGAAAGTAAACAAAGAAACTCAAATAAATGATGAAATCGTACCTGACAAGAGTCGATGGTGTATGAATCAATTTGAGAGATGGTGAAATCTTTGAAGAAACAAAGAAACGTTGGTGAAATCTTACCCAAATCAAAAGATGTTCTAACCCAAATCGGAAATCGTACTTGAGAAACCCAAATCGATGGTGATAGTGAAACCCAAATCGGAAATCAATGGTGATGGTGGAAATCAATGGAAATGGTGAAACCCAAAGAATCGTACCTCATAAACCCAAAGATGTTCTAACCTGCAAACATAAATCAACAGAGACAAACTAAAAAATTGATTTTAGGTCAAAATAAACCAAAGGAATTCCAACAAAAAGATTATGAGAACACCAAACCATAATCTCCATTGTTATGCCCATCTCCACCTTAACAAGGGATGAATCGAGAACCCTAATTGAGCACGAATTAAAGAAAACATTTATTGAAAACAAATACGAATCAAGATGAAGACTGAAACAAACTTGTTGTCTTTGGGAAATCAAAAGCCGATTTGAAGAGAGGAGAAATTATGTGAAGCAACTGCGAAAATAGAATTAAAAATCCGTAAGAGGGAGTGATTGGGGGAGGAATCGTGGGGAGGAAATGGAGCGGAGAACAAGGCTTTCCAAAAACTGTTTTCCAAAAACCGATTTTTCCAATAACTGTATTAGAACTTTCATATAATAGTAGAGATATATATACATGTATATGTATGTATCAAAATATATATAACTGTTTATAAATAAAAAAATGGGAAGATAATATGCTTGTTAAAAACCTCTGCTTGAAGTTTTATTGAGGTTTTTGTTTTGTTGAGACGACGTTGATGTTACAGGAAAAAGTAGAAAAATAGGCTCTTACGAGAACTTCTATTGTGGATGTTCTAAGTCACCCGTTCGAGTCTCTTAATAACCATTGGAATTTTCATCGTTTTAATTATTTTGAGGGCTATACGAGATTAGTCAAGTTGCATGCTAGTTGACTCGGACACCCATAAATAAGAAAAACAATTTATTTGAGACCCAATACATGTAGAAGCTACAAAGATCATGCACTACTTGATTAGTAGTTAAATTCCATTGCAATATTATAGTTTAATCTTGGGATGACATGGTTCTAAATTGAAAAATATAATATTTGGGATGTTGCAAATATGTCTACATTAATAACAATTATATACATACATTAGCATATATGTATATAATTAAATAATTAATTATTCTAATTAAAGTTGAAAATTCTTTGGCCAGGAGACAATATCATTTTTGGATCATACTTGGCTTTCCTCTCCTCAAACACATTCCATTTTTCACCAAAATGCTTCATCCATTCTTCTTTTGTGTTGTAATATCTTGGAAGATATTGTTTGATTTTTATCCCCATTTCATCACATAATTTTAGTATCTCTTTGTTTTGATTGTCGATGATTTTGCAGTTGTCAATATTTCCAGCAGAATGCAATAAGCCAACGCTGTAAAACATATCTTCGTTGTCATCTGGTATAACAGCAGACATTCGATCATCCCACCTGTATTTTCAAGCAAATTAGACATAAGAACCCTAGTTTATGAAAAGTAGAAGAAAATATATACTATCCTTTTTCCACGAGATCATTTTGTTAAGAGAAGGATTATTTATTTAATAATCCGATAATTAGTTTTCTTGGAAATTGATGAATTTACTTTTTCTTTGAAGTCAAAATTAATTCATCTTAAACTAGTTTTGTTAAGAAAAAAAACTTTTAAACGTACTAATTAAGTAATTATGAGAATTGATAATGTAATATGGTTAATTATAATTACTTATAAATTTCAAGAAAATTAATTAAATAAGAAAGTTAAAATAATGTAATTAGTAGAACAATTTTCCGAACCTTTTTATTAATTAAAAAAACAAATTATTTCTCAGTATATTATCAATGAATTATTAGGAACTTAATTATTTTACTTTCTTCAAGAAAATCAAGTTTTAAACTAAGACAATCCATCAATTAAATATTTTTTTTCCTTAACTTTATCAACAAAAGATATTTAATTCCTATAACTACGTGAATTAATAATTGGAAAATATTATGTTCAACTAAAATTTTTAGGAAAAAAAAACATTTTTAAATAACTATCTCTTGATATATAATTATATTATATAAACTACGTACGTACGTACTTCTCTAATTTATTCGAATAATTAATTAAATGACATAGAAATGGCTAATTACTTTTTTCGGTTCATCGGGTAGACGAGGAAAGGCCCCGAGCTTTTGTTTTGTTTTTGAAGAATATCGACGAATACGCGTTGATTAAAATCCAAAATACGTGATTTTGGGACGAACAAATTTAACCATGGATGAGGAACATCCCACAATCCTTTCGATTGAAGCTTTAGCTCTTCAATTCTCACTCTATTCAGAAAATCCACAAATGACACATCTTTCTTGAATTTAAATCCAGTTTTGAAGCTCAATCCTTTTAACATCTCTTCAAGTTCCTGTAAATTACAAACAAATTTAAAAATATATATAATTAATGGAGTTATTTAATTATATACAATGAACATGAAAGAGTGTACATATATAGAATGAGAGAGAGTGTGTGAGAGGTTCAAAGGAAAATCACAAAGAAAGAAAAACTGAAAGACACATTAATATATAATCATTCATCTGTACGATATGCATATGTGAATACAAGGAAATGAAGAGGTTTCCTGGTTTCTAAGCACGTGTGCATGCACATATGTATACCTTACAGATAGATGGGCATATTAGGGTGTTACACAGTTTTTCATTTTTCTGCTGCTTTCCCATGAATATGACCTTGTATATATATAGAGAGAGAGATGTGTGTGTGAGAGAGAAGTTCAGAGGAAAATCCTAAAGAAATAAAAAAAACTGAAAGACACCTTAATAACCATTCATTTGTACGGTATGCACATGTCAATACAGGAAATGAAGAGGTTTCTTGGTTTCTATGCACATATGTATATCTTCCAGATGGATGGTCATATTAGAGTGTTCTTCAGTTTTTCATTTTTTTTTGCGGTTTTTCCATGAATCTTACTCTGTATATATATATGTACGTACCTCATCGACGGTTTGTATGTTGAATTGGTCGTAGTATTTGACTACTTCTAAGCCATAAACGATGCCATGTTTAGAAGCTAAAGAATTTACTTTGGATTCATCAAGAATTGAGAAAAATGAAGATCTCCAATTGTTTGCAAGACTCTTCTTCATGATAAGAGAGCCTTCAACATAATTAGGTCCATTATTAATTGAGATCAAGTGTTCTTGATCCTTTGTGAAGCTACCAAAGTCTTCATATATCATTCGGACCCATTTCACCTACAAAAGTTGAAATGCATGTAACAAAAAATCACAATCCATAATTTCCAAAAATGGAAATATACAAACATACATACATATATATATATATATATACACACACACGACTCAAAAAGCTCTATATTTGATGTTTGAATATATACCAAGAGTATATATATAGAGCTTATCCGAGTAAGCACTTATCCGAATAAGCGTTTGATAAACGACCCCTAAATAATTGAACCCTTAATTTCTAGGTACCAAATTAAAAGAAGTACCTGCATGTGATTACTTGTTAATTTGTATAAAAATATTAAAAAACTGTTTTCATTATATATATATACATATATATATATATATATAGAGAGAGAGAGAGAGGGAGTGTGTGTGTGAGAGAGGGGGAGGTAGGTTCAAGGGAAAACCACCAAAAAATGAAAAACTAAGATGCACTTTGGTAACCGTTATCTGAAATGTATGCACATGTGCATACAAGTAATTAAAGTTGTTTTTTGGTTTTTACGCACATGTGCATTATACACGTGTGGATGTTACATATTATTTGTATACATATGTACATACCGTCTAGATGAATGGTTATCATGTTGTTCCTCAGTTTTTTATTTTTTTTTCACGATTTTCCCTTGAATCTGATCCTATAAATATAAATAAATATATATATATATATATATATATATATATATATATAATTATGAGTTAAAGATATTTAAATCTAGATCTAGCTTACTCTTGATGGTGCCCTGTGGAGAACAATTCTTGCCCTAGTTATGATTCCAAATTGGCCAAGACCTCCAAGAACTCCATAGAAGAGCTCAGAGTTCAAGCTCTTGGAGCAAGTCATCATATCCCCTTTTCCTGTAACCATCAAAAAAATTAAAATGCAAATTCATCAAGAAAGTAATAAAAAAGTGTCATACTACAATTACCTTTAATTTGATCCATTTTTTTCTTTTTTTTTTATAAAAACATTACTCTTTATATATGCATGGCAGGCTTGGACTATTATCCTATGCATACATATACAGGGCATGTTCAAACGAGAAGCTAAACATTTTACGAGAAGTGTTTAATCATACGTTATATTGGCAATGCATAGACATTTAATCATATATGATTAAGCACACCACGGGACGTGTAATCATATATGATATAACACTTCTCGCCTTCTCGCAAAATGTTTAGCTTCTCGCATTATCCTTCCCCCCTCTCTCTCTATATATATAATATAGCCAAGTTGTATATCAAAAGCATGACTCAAATCAAAGTATAAACCTTTACAAATCAAATTTTATGCAAATTGTTTCTCGTACAACAAATCTATACGTTCATGTGTATGCGTATGAGTGTATATATACATGTATATATAACTACACACATATATATATATATATATATATATATATATATGTGTATGTATACCTGTGATGACATCCATTTCATGCACATTACTAATCTGAGGACCATGAAGAAAACTCTGTCCACTAATCCCCGCATTCGAAAGTGTCCCACCAACACTAAGATACAAATAATCCGTCCACGAAACCGGAGCCAACCCATCCTCCATCGTCCTCCTCAAAACATCAATCCACAACTCCTCACCTCCAACATCACCATAAAACCCTAAACACTCACTCCAACAAACCCTAACATTCCCACCACCATTTCCTCTACTCAACGACGACATCTCCACCACCACCCCGCCCTCCGCCGCCATCGCCTGCCCTGCGACACAGTGGCCGTTCCCTCTCGCGGCGATCTTGAACGGCGGCGAACGAGCGTTCGCGTCGTACGAGGATTTGACGAGGCGGGCGATGTCGGAAACGGAACGAGGGTAGAAGACGGCTGATGGGGTTTGTTGGATGAGTTTTCCGAAGTCGGATGAGGCTTTTGTGATGCAGGTGGTGTGTGTGTAGAGTTTGGTTGAGATGTCAAGTGGTAGGGTCTCAAATGGGAGTGATGATGATGATGATGAAAGTGAAGTGGTTTTACATGGATTAAATTTGGTTAGTAATGTTGAAACTAAGTTGTTTATCATGTTTAGTACAATTATATATGCACTAAGTATATGAGTCTTAGCCATAACACTTAGAGAGAGAAAGAAGGAGAGAGATGTAAGTATGTTGGGTATAAGTAAGAAAGGAGGTAAGATACTTGTATATATATATAACTCTATATATATATGTGGGGAAGAGAGACAGAATCTAAGGGGAAGAAAAGTCAAAGATACGCAGAGGGAAAGAATGGAATTTTGCAAAATTGTGAGTAAAAAATGATAATTTAAGAAAATAAGAAAGGGCTAAATCCTTGGTAATCATTCATTTAGAATATATATATATATATATATATATATATATACAAGTAATTGAAGTTTTTTTTATGCATGTGTACATTATTCACGTCTGCATGCTACAAATTACTTGTATGCACATGTGCATACTATCCAGATGATTGAACGGCTACCAGGATGTCTCTATTTTTCATTTATTTATTTTTTTTGCGATTTTTCACTGAAGCCGACCCTATATATATATATATATAGGGTTGGGTTTCGATGAGAAATTAATGTTAACGTGAGAAGTGGTTATCAACTGTTGGATGAGAAAATGATGCACATTAGGATGAGATACACCGAGATAAGATACATCAGATCAATTCCTTTGTAAGACGTAATTCATGGGAGGGCATGAGATTAAAAATGATCAATGGTTCAGATCAACTTCTCACGTTAACCTCAATTTCTCAATCATTCGTATATATATATATATATATGTATGTATGTATAGGGGAATTGAATGCAAAATTGTGTTTGGTTTGAAGAAGTTGGTTGTCGTCAGGAATCCAGGGTGTAAAGGAACTCCTACTCGTACTTGTTTCCTCCGGCCACTTACATTTTCAAAAAATGGGTAAAAGAAATTGTAGTTCTATTAAATTGAAAATTATTTAAAATTTTCTTATATTTATTTAAAAAAATAAAACTTTTGTGATATTAATTAAGATAAATTTCGTTTTACTTTATGTATTTTGCTTAAAATCAAATATTAGAGCATCTTCAACAGTTATGCTAAAATAGAAAAAAGTGAGATTTTAGCAATTTTTATTCAACAGCTATGCTATATCATATGTTAAAATAGAGAAAAAATGAGAGAAAAGATAAAAATCTCCAAATTTGGAGAAATCTCTAAAACCCCTTATTGAAGAGAGAGTAATAATATTTAAATCTTTTCCACCAATAGGAGACATTGAAGTTGTATGTTTAGAGAGAGAATAATATTTTATTAATATAATTGATGATAGAATTGCTAAAATATAGTAGCTTTGGAGTTGATTGTAATTTTTTTAAAGATTTCAACTTTTATACTTTATTTAAAAAAAATTATAGCATAACTGTTAGATTTGCTCTTATAATTTAGAAAAAATGCATCTCAATTTTTACAAAAAAATCACTATAATCTTGTACACTTAGGTGCCGTTTGTTTTTTAAGATGTCTAAAGTCTGAAGTCTTAATTTAGTTATGATTAATAAGAGGTGGTGTGTAAAAATGTCTGAACGATTTAGACTTAAGAGAGATTAAGAGATTTTTTTAAAAAAACAAACAACCCATTAATTACTCTCTCTCTCTCTCACACACACACACAAATATTCTCTTTTTCAAGAAAGAAAGTGTATATTAATTTTCTTTTTTCTAAGAAAATATAGTTTATTTAATCCATGCATTTATATTTTCGTTATAAGTTAATTATTCTTTTTTAACAATTTAAAAGACATACAATACATTATATGATTATAAATACTTTTTTGATCATCATATATGCTGTATGCATGTAATTTCAATGTATAAAAGTAGTTTTATATCATTCCCTTGACATACTTTAGTCTTTTGTTTTTTGTCCTATATTTTACACTAATCTTCTTATAGATTTTAATAAATATATTAATATTTTTAAAATACGTAAGAATAAATTATCCTTTATTGTTAGCCCTCCACACCTGAATTCATAGAACCCATATTTATACTCGAGTGCAAGTCACACCAACTTGAAAGCCACCATTGAATACTGAATTAAATCAGGGAAATTGGCCCAAATTGGCTTTCACCTTTTAGCCATTTCTCTATCAACTTTACGGATTTGGCCTTAGGTCCGCAATGGAGGACAGCTAAAAGTCAAAAAAAGTCGCGGATTGCGGCAGGTCCGCCATATCGGGTCACCCAGGTCCGCAATCCGCAATATCTCGGCACGTGTCATCTCAATAACAAACATTAATGCAAATCCATAATCAGACCTAGGTTTTCCATTGCGGACCTAGGGCCAAATCCGTAAAGTTGGTAGAGAAATGACTAGGAGGTGAAATTAGAGGTGTAATATGGTTATTTGTGCTAATTTTCATTTATATAACTTTGTCATATAAAATGTAAAACACAACAATTATATATATATATATATATATTTGAACGGAAAGTTAACGCACACACACGTTTCAGTGGTATCGGGCCTCCATTACGGGCAATCTCACTAATCCGCTGCGGCCCGACCCAACCTTTGGTTGAACCCGACCAGCAGGGTAGAGGGTTTCATAGACTGGACCCACCCAAACCTGTCCCGGCCCCGGCCCCGAAGGACCAGACCCAGAGTCTGGATATCTCAGGAAAGTGTCGCTCGTGGGAATCAAACCCGGGTAGTGTGGCTTTCACCCCACACCCCCCTAGGATGTTACCTATCTAACTGAGCCAACACCCTTTGATACAACAATATTTTATATATTTGATAACATTTTTTTTATTTGATCATATTTTATGTCCAAGAAACAAGACTAATGTATCTTGGGGAGTTCATAGCGCTCAACCCGGGTTCGAGCCCCACTAGCAGCACTTGTGGCCACTGAGGATAAACTCAGGGCTGCACGCTTTAGCAGCTGGGCCAAAGGCCCTAATTGTCAGGGATTAGTTTGGGCCATAGGCCCAGGATACCCTTTCCAAAAAAAAACAAGACTAATGTAGTGTGTGAACATTTTCTATATTATAATATTATATTTTTAAAAAACCTTACAAAATAATAAATACCCATAAAATTAAATTCATAATTAATGATATAACATGATCATATGTATATATATAAACAAGTAACAAAAATATTATATTTTCAATTACATCATTATAAATTGGATTAGTCTTTCTGGGTTTGGAATTAAGACACCACCCACAGAATTGAAAACATTCTTGTGGGGCTTTTGATGGAACCAACACATGCACCAATATTGGTGTTGACATGCAATTTAATTAAACATGATCTTAAGAGAAAAGAGTTCCCAATATGGATACAAAACAAAATTACCACTTTTCTTCTCCTTTAACCATTTTAGAACCTTTTTAATATTTAAGATAAATTAAACAAAAAGGGAAATTAAAAAGAAATGCTTGATATAAAATGGGTAATTTTAATTTAATCCAAAAAAGTCTTACTTTTCAATCAAATTAAATTATTTTATTTTATATATAAGAATTCTTTACAAAATAACAAGGTAATTTTAATTTAAAAAAATGAAAGAAATTTGTTTTTTTTTTCTTCATATTGGAAGGAATATTGGTAGGTAGGCAGGCATAAAGATCTTTGAAGTTTTACTATTGAGATTTGATAAGAAATTTCAAATGTAAAAACAAAAGGCAAAGTGAGAAGATCTGCATTGATGGAAATGTGATGGAAACATCAGCCAGATTTTGGTCTTCATGTTTAAGATCTTCTTTGTAGGCATATGTGGACACATTAAAATCTTCAAAATCATAAATATTATAATTAATCTTTATAAAAAAATTCCATTTTTTAATGTGTAATTCTTTCTTTTATCATCTCATAACATGAAACAACAAATTAAGGATTCCATATATTATTTGAAACAAAACATATGGTTTTCACATGTTTTGATAATCAAGTGTTATTACGATATGAAATAACAAACGAATCCATCTTAATAAACAAGATGTTGTTCCATGTTTTAATGAATGTTGATTAATGCATTAGATTAAATAGATTAATGATTAGGATCCGTCTATCAAGATTTAATTTGTAACATATTTAAGGTTTTCATTTGATTTTTCACACACACATATATATATATATATATATATATAAATTCTTGAAAATGTACCATTGTAGGATTAATTTTTTTGTAGAGAATAAAAATAATCCAACATGTCGAGCTTTAAATTATTAATAAAGACATATAGACTTTTAGAAAGAAATTAAGAACCTTGAAATTCAAATATCATAACACATGAGATGTGTCAAAATCCTAATTGATTTGGTAGATCAATACATTGAATGGTATGTTATAAAGTTTGTCACACATTCAAATTTAAAATCTTGATATGAATTTATCTTTTATTAAAATCTATTTCTTATTTGATCACCTTTAAATATATATGTCTAGATTCATTAAATACAGTAAGATTTATTTACACCATTATTTAATTAAAAATATTAATTATCTTTGACTAAATATGTGACGTGTTAAAATCCAAAAGAACTAAATAATATATACAGGGTTTGGATCAAATATATTGAAGATCATCAAGATAAATTAAAGTATATATTAGTTGTTTCATTATCCTCTTTAAATATTGCTTCATATGATGGTAAATTGATTTATAACCTTTAACTACATTATTACACAAGCCAATTAATGTTTTGATTGATTTTTTTTCTCTTTATTAGATCTAGTAGGGGTGTGCATTGAGTGGACAAACCAAAAATACAATTAGATTTTTAATATAAAAAACAAGCCTTAAATTTTGAGTTTCGGATCTTGAATTGTTTCGGGTTGGGATCGGTCGGGTTCAGATAAAGTTATATGCAATATAATATATATATGTGTGTGCGTGTGTGTGTATGTATTTGTGTATTCAATCGATTTTGAATATCATGAATGCAACCGATTGAGATGATTGATGAAAATCGATAGTATATAAGTTTATAAATCAAAAAAAGTATGACTGACTTGGATTTAGAATTTCCAAAATATAATTAGATAAATAAATATATTTATATAATATATCTATATATATAACAACCCAACCAAAGAAATAAATAAGCAAATCAACTCTTATAATAAAAACTCAACTATTAACAATATTCCATGCCAAACGGTCCCAAGCTTACAATAGATAAATCAAGGTTTGTTAAAAATAACCTATACACAACTGAGATAAAAGAGTAAACTAAATGTTGGTCTTCTATCCGCCCGTTAAACCTTCTCTTTGCCCTTAGCTGCTTTGTCTAAAACACGACGGCCTGAAAAGATTTTAATTTTCGAAATAGCGAGGGTTAGACCATAGGTCTAGTGAGTTCCCTCTAACAGTTAAGCAACAAAATATACTTTCCAGAATTAGAAATAACATTTAATAATAGCACATGAATAAAACACGCTACGGACCACACGACCGTCAAAGACGATATGTCTAACTCGCGATGCCTTAATGTTGGGACACGCCCCCAACGACATAAACGGGCCACACTCCCTGGCACGAGTAGGCGGGTCACACTCCCCGACTTAGGTCACGTAACCCACAAATAATGTATGCATACATTTAACAACAACAATTTATAGCACACTTGAACAATTTATTAAAATCATGCCATCATTAATAAATCAAAGTTTAAAAATAAACTTCACATGCTTTCATCATCAAAGGTTTAGTTTAGAAAAACTCACCTGACGTCCTTTGCTTTACGCTTTACGTCTACCTTAAAACCCGTACTGAACCTATAAAACAGGACATCGTCCGGTAAATTTCTAATTTCATCTATTTAAGCGAAAACTGACTTTAACCCTTTATCCCAACATCACATACTCTTTGACCAGCTTAACTCGCTAATTTTTAACTCGAGACGATATACCCAAAACCTTAATTAATTGGGTGGGCTTAATGAATTACAAATAAAGAATATATATTGGATTCCACTAACTGGGCCAAATTTAATCAAACACCCGCGGCGCAAAATAAAAACTCGTGGGCTTGGGCCTACCTTTCACAATTATCGACCAGGATGGTCCCGACGACCGGAACAATGGGTTTGCGACCGGCCTCTTCACTGTCATTAACCGATGCTATCCGGTTGACCGGTATGCATCGGTGAGAGCTTGCGACCGGGATCTCGACCCTCCCCCTTCGACCGGTACTAGCTAAACTTGACCGATAAAACTCTCGACCGAAATAGTGGGGATTGACCGGTGATCAGTCCTTAGAAGTGACTGGTATCTCAAGATGACCGGTAAGAGACCTTAAGCTTAGACCGGTATACAATTTAGACCGGTATAGAGATCGACCGGAGTCCCCCATATCGGGCAACCGGGTCTCCCCTCGGTCCTTCGACCGGTGTCTCCTTCATCGGGCGACCGGGGTCTCCCCCTCGGTCCTTCGACCGGTGCCGATTAATAATTCTCGACCGGAGTCTCCCTTATCAGGCGATCGGTCTATCGAAGAAAACCCCAATTCTTGATACCTTTACACAGAACGAAAATGAAAAGCCCCAACAATCCCATACAGCAGAATCGTTTCATACATTAATTGATGTAGTAACTCTAAATCATTAAACAATCCAATAACTACTTCCATTTCTACCCAGTCCTGATTATCTTCCATTTCAAAACTCACCCAGGGACTCCCAACTACAGAACCTCATTCAATTCGACCTCCATTAAAAGCTTCAGATTATAAACATCAACCCTTACTATTAAAGAGATGATGATTAACATTTTACCTTACAAAACTTGAAGAATTTCGGCTTCGACTCCTTTGCTCTCCCTCTATCGGTCGGTGTTTGCCAGAGCTCTCCCTTTCCCCATAAAACTTCTTATCAGCCGCCTCCAAGCCCAAATACTCTAGGATTTTATCCTTAAATCTTCAATGTTCCAATATTGATCCCTCAAAAACTCTTTTTAACAATCTCACTCCAAAACTCTAAGATTTCTACTTTTAACCCAGTTATTACAATATATATATATATATATATATATATATATATATATTGTAAACCAAAAAAAAATTATAAACCTTGTAAACCAATCTACACCACACGATTAAACAATCAACGGTTAGGATGGAGGCGGTTACAACTAGTCTTATCTCCTAAAGAAAATAATCAGAATAAGAATATATTTATCGCCTAAATCAATGATGTAGACTCGTTTACAAGGTTTACAACCTTTTTTTATTTACAAAAGTATATCCCTCTCTCTCTCTCTATATATATATATATATGTATATATATATATATAGAGAGAGAGAGGGCCCTTCTTTTGTTAACCAAGGATTTTGTTTAACTTTGTTAACTAATCTGGACCCTTAATCTTGAAAATTAATGGTTGTGATTAAAACAGTTTTTTAAATTAATAAAAAGGGAAAATTTGGTTAAAATTTGATGTTTCTATATGAATAAGGGTAAAAAGGTAAAATTGTATTTGTTGATAATAAAAGAAAGGTATCAAATCCCAAAATATTCGGGATCACGTCTTCTACTCTCTATGATGTTGGCGTAATTTGCTATGTGCATATATGCACGATTTTTGGTGTGCATATATGAAGATTGGATGTCCATTAATGTGCATAAATGCACTTTGTGAAGGGTGGGTTTATTGTTCATATATGTGAATGTGTTTTGAAGGGTGGATTAGGGTTTATTGTTCATATAAGAAACAAAATATTTTTGTTTACTGTTTAGAATTTGAATATAAAAAAAATAAGGAGTTGCATATGTAATTTGCTATGTGCATATATGCACTATTATTGGTGTGCATATATGAAGATTGGATGTCCATTAATGTGCATAAATGCACTTTGTGAAAGGTGGGTTTATTGTTCATATATGTGAATGTTTTTGAAGGGTGGATTAGGGTTTATTGTTCATATAAGAAACATAAGATTTTTGTTTACTGTTTAGAATTTGAATTAAGAAAATTAAGGAGTTGTATATGTAATTTGCTATATGCATATATGCACGATTATTGGTGTGAATATATGAAGACTGGATGTCCATTAATGTGCATAAATGCACTTGGTGATTGCATATATATGAGACGATTATTGAACACAGTGAAGGAATGAAAATTAAAAAAAAAGAATCAAAGTTATGATAAGAAGATTAGGATAAACAATTAAAAAAACAAATCAATTCCATAATTATCTCAAATCCCATAAATATCTCATAATGTGATTATGATATAATATAATATTAAATAAATTTAAAATTCCTAATTCCTAATTTACCCTTGCTAAAAAACGATTACATATACTAAACCTAAAAAATCCTTAAAATCCTATTGGTCTAAAATGGTTAACAAAGTTAACACAAAATCATTGGTTAACAAAAGAAGGGGACCCTATATATATATATATATTTCAGGTTTTCTGACGGGTTGGGTGGCCAAAAATCAACCATCCCGAACCCAAAAGTCGGGTTTCGGATTTCAAGACATCCAAGTATTATATATATATATATATATATATATATATATATATATATATATATATATATAAGTGAAGGATCGTGTGAGAAGTTGAATTAATGGTGAGAACGTGAGAAGTGGATCTGAACCGTTAGATTTTTTTTAATATCAAGACCTCCCATGAATTGCGGTTTAGAAGGGGATTGATCTGATGCATCTTATCTCGGTGCATCTCATCCTAATGTGCGTCCATTTCTCATCCAACGGTTGAGAACCACTTCTCACGCTTCTCACCGTTAACTCAACTTCTCATCGGAACTCAACCCTATATATATATATATGCAGGCGTGTCATGTGTTTGTATTATATGTGTGTGTGTATTATATAAATGTGTATGTGTGTTTGTATATGTATAATACATATAAGAGTGAATAACATTTTTGGTTCTTGTGGGTTTAGAAGAAGATAAAAAAAAAGAAAATGACAAGAAAAATCAAGAAAAGAGTAATTTGACTAAAATACCCTTCATTAAATTAGACTTAACGGAAAAAAGTTAACGGACGTCAGTGGGAGGGACCAAAACCAAAGTGAAATGACAAACGTGAGGGACCAAATCCGAGTTTCGATAATTTAGGGACGACATCGGTTGAAAATGACAAACGTCAAGGACCAAAAGTGAACTTTACTCAAAAGAAAATTAATTATATGTGATTTTATGGGAAAGTTTTATTTCATTCTCATAGAAAAAAATAAATGGGGAAAAAAGGTAATAGGTATTTTTTTTATATCTTTAGGTGTACCATATAAAGTTAGTTGCGCAAAATATCACTACAATAAAATTGAATTAATAGAACATCAAAAATTTCTAAGAGTCTGAATAGACCGTTTTATAAGACTTAGGGGTTGTTTGTTTTTTTTTTAAAAACCTTTTAATGACTCTTAAGTCTGAATCGTTCAGACCTTTTTACACACCACCTCTTATTAATCATAACTAAAATAAGACTTCAGACTTTAGACCTCTTAAAAAACAAACGGCACCTTAGAACCCAATTTAACAACAAGCATAGATCTCAAAATTATAAAATATAATATCGCAAAAAATGACCCTAAAACCAACAATAACATATAAATATGAAATAAGGTTTGCGGAAACAATCTATTACAAAGCTGATATTACTACAGAACTATGCTTGACATGCTAAAATCTAACAACTTTCTTCTATACTCGAACTCCACGCTCACATATTCTCCTTACCCTTTACTGTAGCTTTCTACTAACCGATTACATGAAAATGGTTTAATTTTGAAAAACAATGGTTAGACCAGGAGGTCTAGTAAGTTCTCTCTAATAACAAAGATTCACGCCAACAACAATATTTAAAATTGTTTATAAGCATTTATAAACAATTCTCCACTTTAAAACATTTAAACTTTTACTCGCAAAACTACAAATGTAATTGGTACACTGAAGTCACGCCACATGTGACAACGTGTCAGTCACGCTGTCTTAACTGGAACACACCCTCCATGACATAAACGGGAGTACGGGACACCCCCCCCCCTCGACATGAGCACTGGCGGAACACACCCTCCGACTTAGCCGTCACACATCCACTTCCAAATGTATGCATACATAATATCTCAACTTTTGCAACATATTAAAACATGCAGTTTATATAAAAGATCAACATGTAGTTTCATAACATCTCATGCGTTTAATATAAAACACAAGTCAACACACTTTCAGTTAGAAAGACTCACATGAGGCTCCTGCTAAATTCTCTTTACTAACTCTTTAAATCTTTAGAATAGAGACCTACGATTTAAAAGCAAAAAAAGAGGTAAGTCGTATGGACAACTCTCCCCGATAACTCCTAGTCACATAATCCGACATTTCTACTTGGCCCCGAAATAGCCCGGTTTGGGTTGGCTTACACTCGGCCTCCATACCCCCCGACTTCTGGGTCCTACCGGGTTCACTTTGGAATCCGTCTCCCGGATCTCTACCCGGGCTCCCGACACCCGGGTCCCCGCCTCCCTGGGCCACTCCCCCTCCCGGGTCTCCTAACTCCCGAGATCATCCTCGGGTTCCTACTCAACACGTCTCCCCGGTTTCATAATCCCGGGACCCCGCCTCCCCGGGTAATGTCGGGTTCCCGTCTCCCGGGTTCCCAGTTCTTGGCCCCTCTGGTTTTGGGCAAAGGGTCGGACGGCGCACCCCCTCCCTTCTCCACGCCAAAAAGACTAGAATCGAACAAAAACGGTAGAGGATTATTAGCTGAACAGATTAAGAATCCCATCCTTCTCAACAATTGCAATTTCCCCAAAGGCTGGGGATCGATAAAGCCTGAGCTACTCCCCAAACCCAATAAATTAACCTTTCTCACCTAACCAAGGAAAATTAACCAATAATCAAGGATATAAGTTAAGCATATAAATTACCTTGACGAATGTTGATGAAGAACTCCTCTCAATCCAATGATTGGTTTTCTCCTCCAATGCTCACACCCACAACACCCTGATAAGAGCCTCCAAAAATGACAAGAATCCCTAAGAAGGATGGGGGATTAGGGGTTTAATCCCTTTTTCTCAAAATTAGGGTTGAGCATCGGACGGGTCGGGCCCCAAAACCCAGAACCTGATCGGATATCGGGTGGTGGATAAGAGCCCCGAAATCCGACCGAATACACTTCGGGTAGATCGGGTTTTGGGTGGTCGGGACACGGATATGTTCGGGTCGGGTCTTCGGATAGAGTAACAATGATTCAATCCAAGAAGTCAAGAACCCAGAACTTTTCAATTCTTCAGTTTCTTCTCTTCATCAAGATTATCTGCTTCGATCTCTCCCACTTTCTCATCTTTGCTTTTCACAAGCCAAGAATTAATATATTTTTCTATCTCAAAACTGTACATATCCTTCCCCCATCACAGATTCCCCGTCTTTCCTTTTCTTTCTCAAAATATTTAGCTTTTTATCATCAACGATGCTATTGTTCTTTAGTTCACCCCATCTTTCTTTCTCTCTCTCTCTCTACTACGATTTCTTTTTCTTTTCTTTCTTCTTTCTCAGAAATCAGAAAACCCTTTCAGTCTCTATCGCCATCTTACTTCTTTTTCGGTTTCATCCTGCGCCGAACAACAGAGGTCAGAGAGAGAGGTGGTTCACCGTTCTGTCTTCTATTTTCTCTGACCGGTGGGCGGCGATGGCCAGTCAGACCAGACTGATCGAGAAGAGAGAGAGGTTATTCTGGAAAGAGATCGAGAACTAGAAGGGAGAAGTTAGGTTTAGAAAATGTAGAGAGTAGAGCTATAAAGCAGATTTTAAAATAATAATAATAATAAGTTCGGGTTTTCGGACGGGTTCGGGTGGGGGTTGGGATACCCGCCCCGATCCGTATTACCCGCAGAATAATTCGGGTTCGGGGGGTTCGGGTGATCGGGTGAGTCCTTTTCAAGTAGTTCAGGTTTCGGGTCGGTCGGGTTGTTCGGGTCGGGCGGGTTTTTCTCACCCCTACTCAAAATTACAACTTAGTCCCTAGACTTTGGTTATTCTTCGAACTCCCATTAGTCACTTTATTAAAAGAATTAAAGTCTCAAGTATTACATTAGAGTCGGACAATTTAGTTGGTTTTCCATCAAGTATTGTATGGATAAAGTTGTCTGTGTGAATTAATCTGTTTGTATAGATTGGGAAGTTTTTTGTTTAATAGAGTTTTCATAGATGGAAGAAGCATATTTTTTAATTGGGAGGGGCGGGTTTGAAAAAAAAACTTTGTTTTCTGCATAAAGTTCCCCTTAAAATTTTACTGAATAAACCACTTTCTATATTATTAAGTCACTATCAAATAATCATGTATAACTGACCGAATAAGTTGTGAGTCTCATTAAGCTGCTAAAAAACAAGTCCTTAATTAATTTATAGGGACAAAAAAATAAAGCGTCATATCTAATGGCGTTGTAATAAGTATATAGGACTTTTTTGAGCTTCGTAACAAGCTTTTAATGACATTTTTATAAAAAAAATATTGTATTAGCTATTTTATGGGACATTATTTGAAAAAGTGTCTTGTAAAGACAAACGTTCTATAAAAGGATGGGTTTATAAGACATTTCTCAAAAGTGTCATATAAAATAGTTAATACGACGTTTTGTATTAAAAGTGTCATAAAAATTTGTAAGACGCCAAAAAGCATCTTATAGACTTATTACAACGTCTTTAAGTATGACGCTTTATTGTTTAATCTTATAAATTAAATCTTATAAAACAATATATTAAAACGCTTAGAAATTGTTTGCATTCTATAACCCTAATTTGATTGTAATGTATATACCAACATAGGTATCAAACCCAACTCAAAATCATTTAATTGGATAACAAATATTATAAAATAATCAACCCAAAAAATAATGAAAAGAGACTTTGTCATTGAATAAACAATCTATTCAAGATCTAAATGACTCTTGACAATTTACCTTATTTTTTACAAGGGAAAATAAATGTTACAAAATTTATTTTCTTTTTTCAACCATAAAATATATGAATTTTGTAGACCCAAACAAATATAATATATTTTTCATTAAAAAAAGTGATAAATTCCGATGAAATGAATGAATGAGACAAAAATAGTACAAATTAGTGAAGTTACAATATAAAGAGATACATGAAAACGGTACAATGATCATAAGATCAATACATAAAATCTTCAAATTTTATAATGATCACAGAAAGACAAACTACAGTGGTCCTCCTTCAACATTACAACCTCCATCTCAATTGATGAGTTATGGGCATTTCTACGGTCGTTATATTTGACAACGAATGAACGAAGTAGTGGTTAAAGACAAATATTTTTCTCATCGCCTCTGTATTCTCTTTATGAAGGGTTAATAATCATTATGTTATGTATCTTGTCTCTTGTTATTCTTCTAGTTTCGGTTTCTTATGCTTTTGTTCAACAAAGGAACTCAAAAGCCGAAAAACTAAAAATCACATAATGGGCATTTAATAATCATCCATGGATTTTTCTTACCCAACATCAAAACTAAATAAGATTAAAAAAAAAACAATATCCTTTCTAATAAACACTGCAATTGATAAAAAAATAGGGTTCTAAATAACTTATTATGGTGTGCCATAACTCCGAGATGTGGCGTGGCTGTCAAGTTAAATCCCATGACGCTTCTCTAAGGTGTGGCTTACAATATGACGTGTTACAACTTGTTATTTCTCAAGGGTTGTCAAGGCATGAGTGGATTTTTTTTAATTTTCTATATAATTAATTTTAGGATTATTAAATATTAATTTTTTTTAATTTTTTATGGGAGGAGGGACTTCAATTGGACTCAAAAGACTTAAATCAACAAAATAGGAAAAACTTAAAACCCTAAATCCTTGTCCCATACATGATGAAGATACAAACAATCAAAGTTTATTTTTATTATAAATTATTGATATCATTTTTTATAAGTTGCATATATTTTATATTAATACATGACTCTTCTTTCGTTTATAGTCTTATATGAACTTAAATTGTTTAACGCGCTAACAACTACATAAATTTGTTATCTTAAGTCACGTTTTGAAAAACGTCATGATATATCACCATAACTCGTAAGGTTTGATGTCGCCGCCATGCCAATTAGTCATGCCATACATCATTTAGAACTTTGGTAAAAATTTGAACACTTTTAATATGCTATCGGTATTGATTTTATCCAATAATAAAAGTTACCCCTGCACACACACACACACACACACACATATATATATATATATATATGTATATATATATATTAAGGGTTGGATTTCGGTAAGAACAACCCAATTCAGTGAGAACTTGAGAAAAAAATTGAAGGTATCATTAATTGTGTGAATGTTTATCGAATTGTCGTGAGAACTATGATGACATCTTTATATTATGTGAAGGCTATAATATTCACATAATATAAATGTAACTTTTTAATACAAAAATGAATGTAATATGAAAGTTACAATTATCTTCACATGATATAATACATAAGTGACTTTCACACAATCAAAAATTACATTCACTTATTCTTATTTTCCTATAAAAGTAAAAAATTATCACATTATCTTCCCTTTTTATATTAAAATACTTTGATTTTCTGTCCATTTGTCTAGAAACAATGTTAGCTTTTCCATCCTGCCATTTAGACTCACATTACTTCCCCCCCCCCCCCCCCCCCCCTTTCTCTCTCTCTCTATCTATATATTAGAAACGTATCTGCATAATGCAGTGAGATACATCACGATTTTAATGTTTCATTTTATTTTTTTGTTGATTTACAGTACGATTTTGGATGATTTTGAGAAAGTGATAATGTTTTTTTATAAATTTGTTTAATTTAGGCTTAATAATATAATGTTTTTTATATAAAAAAATTAAGTATTTTGTTAGAATTCAATGATTATCTTATATATTTTAATGACATCTATAAAAAATAACCAATTACATATTTAACTAGTGTTGGGCCCGTGCATTGCCCGGAAGGATAAATTTTTTGTTGGAATATTGAACCGAGTTAAAATGAAACGTAATTTCTCTGTTAACAGTTAATGAAATACAATGTGAAAAACAAATGTATTTTCATAAGTGGTTAACTTGCATATATTGTTAATCGTTTGTTGTTATGAGTTTGTGCAATAATATTGGTAATAGTTTTGTATTATATTATTCAAAACTCAAACGACATGTCTCACAACATATTTATCTGACTATTGACTTCAAGACCTCATAGTATTAGTCGATAAAAATAAAGATATGTGTATATATCAAGGTTCTAAATGGCGTGAGGCGTGGCGTGGTGGCGAGGCCAAGCCTCAAGCCTTAGGAGCCACGACGAAGTCATGGCGTTTTCAAGGCGTGACTTATGGCGTCAAATTTCTATTTCATATATAATATTATATATAAAAACGTATGTTTTGTAGTGTTACTCAGTAAGTCAACAGTAATAGGGAAGTTAACTTAGGTTGTATATATAAAAAACTTACAAATAAGAAATTAAAAACGTAAAGAAAATCAAATATCTCATTACAATAACCGCGCGTTAGGCCATGGCGTGCCATGGGTTTAACGTGGCGTGACACACAAGCCTTGGTGCCATGGCGCGCCATGGCGGCTGTGCGGCGAGTTTTTTAGAACATTAGTATATATCTTATTCCCCTACTTCGAAAAATATGATTGTGGGTTTTGAAAAATATAAACAAATCCTCAGTAAATAAAATAAAATATAAAAAAGTAGTTTTTTAAAGAAACAAAAATATAGTGAAATACCTTTTGTTCAGTTGCAGGTTCCGCTATTGACACCCGACCGTTTGTCTTCTTCTTGTACTCGGATGATACATAGAGAAGCTATATATATTTATAGTGAATGTAAAGAATATTATAAAATCTTTTATTTTCATTTTCGATTTTACATTTAAATGTAAATATATTAAAAATATGGAAGAATATTTTTATATCTACATCGTTTCTATTTTATTTTTTTTACACTTGGTTAATTTGGAAAGTATTGCGGAATATTTTTATTTTAAAGAATATGATAATTTATTAGTGTATCTCGTTATTTTTTATTTTTTATTCATATCAACCTTCTTTTTTCTTCTTTTAATGCTCGTGAAAAAAAAATACGTGTAGATTTTATATTATCAAAAAAATACGTGTAGATTTTATATTATGCTAATATAATATACGTGTAGATTTTATAAAATAAAATATGGAAAAAGATTTTATAAAATAAAATATGGAAAAATCATTATGAGATGTAATATAAAAAAATACGGAAGAAAAAAGATTTTATATTACATCTCATTAATATAGATTTAAATGTAAAATCTACATTTAAAATAGATTATATGCTAATATAAAATCTATTTTATAAAATCTTCCACCAAAAAAAATAAATAGTTATATTAATAAATGAGTATCTATTCCACAAATAGATGATTATGTGAGATATTGTACTTGGAAAGGTTGTACCAAAGCATTAAGAAATTGTAAATTAAGTAATTGGCTTTAATTAGTTGTAACTTGTGGTTAAAATGTTGTAATTAAGAGTTTTTTATGTCGTTTTTATAATATAGTATAGATAATATAATTAAACCAAATTTATAGTAATATAATATATTAATTACTAGTGATACATGGAAATGTCTGCATAAAAGGAAGGTCCTGCACATACCAAATTGGTGGGTGTTAGAAGCCTCCAGTAGTAATATGTATCTTGTGTTTTGATACTTGTAAATTAAGATATTTTTAAAATCTTACATAAAATGATGATACCTTGTGTCTAATAATTTGTATTTAAGAGTTTTTTATTCGTGCTTTATAATATAGTATAGATATATGGTTCCATTACAAACCGAAAAACAAACGAGAGCAAGCCATGTGTCCTGAAATTCATGGGATATTAATCATGATCATTAATTAATATATCATTCATCATGATGTTGTAAAAATTCACGTTCTTTATTCATGAGAAATGAGGACAAAACGGAGATACGTGTCATGCTCTAGTTTATCCCCCCCAGTTCACAACAGAATTTAGGTTTACAACTGAATTCCTCCCTATATGTTTTAGTATATATAAGATGATGGATGAGGTAGTTGAGAGGTGGACTAAATGCACCCCTGTTTAGTGTTTACTAATTTTCCCTCACATATATCGACATCAAAACTCATTATTACGTTGTCAATACATAACTTAACTTGATTCTGACATAAAAGAAGTACATATAACATCACTCAGATAGTTAATTGAAGCATTAATTGGCATATAGATAGGTAGGTAGGATGATTAATGATGGGCATCCATGCTTTAGATGACATAAAGGCATACAAGTAATGATCCATGGAAGAAATTAAGGCCACATTGATCATCACCCCAATGGTTTCATAATGTACTAAATTAATTGGGTCCCACCCATCTCTTTTACCTTAATTGATTACCATGCTACCTTTACCCACATCATGTCAAATTAAAAACCATTTTCTTGTATATAAAGAATGTTTGCTTCCAATAAACATATAAATATTTGAGCAAAAAGTTATATATATTGGTAATATTAATCAATCACATACGGTACATGCATGTCCTCTACGAACCATATGTAATGAGGTATTTCAGAGTTGATTCAGCTGTTGAGGTTAGTGGAAGGGTTCAAGCCCGTCTCCCGCAGGATTTAAACTTAAATCTATTATGTATTTGAGCAAAGTCGCTCACACGAGGACAATAAGCATACAAGTATATTAATATTTAAAAAATCAATTCCTTGTGTGTTTCAAGTTTTGTTATAACGTGTAAGGTTTTAAGTTTCAGTTTCGTACGTTTGATGTTAATAATTACAATTAAGGGTGTGTCAATAAATGCCGAAAATAGTTAAATCAATTTCTTGACTTAATATGGTTTCCATATGATATTTGCATAAGATAATAGAAATTAATCAAATATTAAAACATTATGATTAACTTTGAAACTTTTACTTATAATTGACATTAAAAAAATCTGCTTCCAATAGAATTTTAAGACCTAAACTTTAGAATTTTAGTAAATACTGTTGTTCAGATATAACAAATGAATAAATACACAACTTTTTGTGATGGCTCAATTGGTAAAGTTTAAGTCTACTTCCTAGATGTCACTAATTCAAGTATTATTAGAATCCAGATAAGTTGTTGGACAACTTGTGTAGCTATTAACTTCACGTCTTACAAGAATAATAAATGTTTATATAAACTGAATTGAATAAATTCCAAAATTCGTATCATTTCATGGAAATCACTCAAAATTCTATCATACGAACTAAGATCATCTATACTATATTATAAATATGGCATAAAAAACTCTTAAAAACAAGTCTTAAAGCTTAATGTATCGCTATTTAATGTTAATTACTTAAAAAACAATCATAAAAGTTGTATGTACTACATTTAATGTTATTCATTAATTTTCAATCATTATCTCTAACCATTTTAACTCCCCTAAAATCATTTCCCACTTTAACTCCCATAAAATAACTCTCAGCATATTTTAGATATAAAAAATCTAAAATATAATTAAAAAATCTTACAGAATATTTTATAAAAAAAATTATATTATTAAACCAAAATAAATTACATTATATTATCTATACTATATTATAAAGAAGACATAAAAAAACTCTTAAAAACAAGTCTTAAAGCTTAATGTATCGTCATTTAATGTTAATTACTTAAAAAACAACCATTAAAACTATGTGTACTACATTTAATGCTATTTATTAATTTTCAATCATTATCTCTAACCATTTTAATTAACTCCCTTAAAATTATTTCCCACTTTAACTTCCCTAAAATAACTCTCAGAATAATTAAATATAGAATAAAAATCAAATTTTAAATATAAAATATAATTAAAAAAATTAACATAATATTTTATAAAAAAATTATATTATGAAACCAAAATAAATTACATTATATTATTAAGTCTAAATTAAACAAATTTATATAAAAAAACATTATCACTCTCTCACAACCATCCAAAATCGTAATGTAAATCGACAAAAAACAGAAAATAAAATGAAACATTAAAATCGTGATGTATATAGCTGCATTGCGCGAGTACACTTCTGGTTAAGTCTAAATTAAACAAATTTATATAAAAAAATCATTATCACTCTCTCACAACCATCCAAAATCGTAATGTAAATCAACAAAAAACAGAAAATAAAATGAAACATTAAAATCGTGATGTATCTAGCTGCATTGCACGAGTACACTTCTAGTATGAAATAATAATGACAAATAAAATAAGGATATTTTGTTTTATTAAATATTTTAATTATTTACTATTACAAAACTTAGTTTTTATGATTATTTCATAAGATATTTATTACAAAAAAAACATTTTGTAAAAATATTAATAAGAGGATTTTCTTTTTCGATGTGTTCTCTAATCTGGAGAGAAAAGAAAATAAAAGAAATGAATGGAAAATATTTTTTTCATTTGTGTTCTCGAAATGGAAGGAAAAATGAAGGAAATGAAAGAAAATAGTTTTTCGTGTTTTTAAACATGAGAGAAATGAAAAGAAATATGTCATTTTTACAAATATATCTCTATAAAAATATATTCTTTATAATGAAAGCTTGTGTAGTTTTGTAATTTTAATAATTTCATTAATTTATTTAAATGTTTTTATTTCCTTCCTTTCCCTTTCCTCCACATTTGGGAGGAAACTTATCATTATTTTCTTTTTGTTTCCTTTCTTTTCTATCCTAAAAAAGTTTTGAGAACACAAGTTTTTTACTTTCCTCCATTTCCTTCATAAAAAGAGTTTCGGGAACACAACGTTTAAGTTGTATTCGTTTGTTCGATTTCGCTCAAACAATTTATTGTTTAGTAAGGAGAGAACTTGTTAGGTTGTTAAATTCCATATATTCTAGTAACTTATTATAATATATTTGTATAAAACGCATGGTTATTTGTTTGTTTAACCTTAAGAGGCTAAATTTGTTGTAGTTGTTTGAACCGTGTCCGATAAGTATTTTATCAAGATAATTTAAAATATCAGTTCATCAGTTTTTATGATCGACTGTTATTGAACATTTTTTTTAAACGTATTTTTCGTAGACTAAATATATGTAAAAAATAAGTTATTTCTAGGGGAAGTAATGTATATTGTTGGAAGTACTAATTTTGTTTGGTAATATAAAAGATGAAAATTGTACATGTACTCTTAATGGAATTTGATATTGTGTATCAAAAATGATCATCATATGATTCTTGTAAAGATTTGGTGAGGAAATCAAACTTCAATCGTATCAATCAATCTATTCCAATCTCATAATAAATAAAATTATATTTATTCTAGAAAAATAAAAGAACGCATTTTTAATACTATAATCTATCACATATATATATATATATATATGATACTTATGTGATATTAAATCAGAAATACGAATGACCTTTGGCATGACTTAGGTTGCGGGCCAAGTCGTCCGCACAGTACCATTAATTCTCCTCACGTGTATTATCACATGTGATAAGGGTGTTCTCCATGTGATACTATAATTCATCACTTATGACACATAGGTAATATTAAATCAAAGACATGCATGATCTTTGGCGCAACCTAGATTATTGGTCAAGTCATCTGCATACCAACATGTGCACTAACATGTATTAATTATCACATGTGATAACGGTGTTTTCGTGTTTTCTTAAAATAGAAATGTTCTCGTTTGAACCTTCACACACACACACACACACACACACACACACACATATATATATATATATATGGTAGGTTAAATGTATCTCTACATGTTAATTTCTTTCTCACACACATCAATTCCAAAATTAATTATTACATTTCAATGTATGATATGAACTAATTCACAACAACATCCATTATATATATATATATATATATATATATATATATATATATATATATATATGGTTGAGTTCACGTGAGACCAACATGTTTCTGTGAGACCCATGAGACCATGATTTTACTGACACTTGAAACTTCACAGTAAAACAAGTACTGTGAAGGTAAAAAAAATCTGAACCTTTGCAATGTTTTGATGTGAAGGTTTTTACCTTCACAGTATTTTGTTGTGAAGTTTCAAATCTAAAAATGTGGTCTCACGAAAACAGACTGGTCTCATGATCTCAAATCTCAAATCTCTCTCTCTCTCTCTCTCTCTCTCTATATATATATATATATATATAGTTTTAGAAAGGAATTGATCTGGTTTATCTCATTAGTATTGATCTTCAATTATGATTGATCCAAGGGTAGAGGTCTCTTCTTACCTTTTTCACCATAACTTTCATTATCACCGGAACCTAACATATATATATATATATATATATATATATATATATATATATATATATATATATTATGCACCAATTTTACGTAAAATTAGGTCAAATCATACATTGGAAATGTAAAAGTATAAGTCTTGATGTTGATGTGTGTAAAAAACAATTAGTACCTAGGGGTATATTTAGCAATATATAGAGGAACATTTAGCTCACCCATTTATTAAGTGTTATTAATTTTATTATGAACGTCTTAACTTCTTGTTACTTACATCTATACTATATTATAAAGCATTTGAGAAGAACTCTTAAAAACAATTTTTTATGTATCACGTATTGTTTATTGATGCATATTACTTAATATTAAAGTGTAACACTCTAAAATTCCAGAGTAAATTAAAACCTGGAAATATGGTAACAAGACATCCGAAAGGATATAAACTTCACATAAAGGGGATCAGTCCTTAAAACTATACAAAACTCATACGGATATAGAATTTATCAACCATACTAATCTAAACATAATCGTCCAGACTACAACACTTGGCGAACCATAAATCACTAAAAGATGGGACTTAAACAATGCCCAACACCAAAATACTAGACATCTCAAAATATGCCTCGAGTCCACGCTCGACTCTCAAAGACCCTGTGCAACCCACCGCTAAGGGAAACCTGTTATACACATCATTTGAGAAAAAGTATTAGGCTTAAAGCCTAGTGAGAACATACAGTTTATTAAGCTCAAAAGATATAAACATCAGTATCATAAAGAAATCTTTTCATAAAGGTTTAATTTATAAAGATAACATTTCGCCACAACCGGGCCTTTTCGGTCCAAAACTCATTAAACGATGACAAAAGGACCATTTTACCAAGGATTGTGGTGCAACACAAAGTAGACCACCAAATCCGAGTTATGAGCTAAATACATGGAACCATGGCCACGAACTCTTCAGTCCGTACTACGATGTGAGGGAGGGACCCCAAGGAACCATGTCATACTCGTTCATTAGACTACATCTGAACCATGGCTAGGATCGGGTCTCACATAACCGTACCTAAGTTGCCCCCGATGATCAAATGTAGCTAACTACAACGGAAGGGGCATATCCTTCCCAGCCATTACAACGGAAGGGGCATATCCTTCCCAGCCATTACAACGGAAGGGGCATATCCTTCCCATCCATAAGTCGACTCGATACCTAGGCATCCACTAGTACAGTCAGAACTTGTCACAATATTTCATGTGACCAACAAAGCTAGATATATAGCTATCAACACATTTATATTTCAAAATGCTATTTTCCAGACCAACTGCTGGTAAGAAAGATAATCATAAAACCAGTTTATATACATTCTTTCAATAAGCCACAAACATGGGCGAGTAAAACATCATTTTACTTCTGATAAGGCGGAACCCGTCATTTTAGTCAAAACTGATCGGGAACCCCGAAAATCACCAAAAAACTTCATTTATATCAAAATGTAGAGAACATGAAATCATACCGTAGAAATATTTCGGATTTCGAAAATAAGAATTTTGACATGTATAAAGTTTGTAAAATGGTAGTAGGAACTCACCCAATAGGTTTATACGAAAACCCGAAGAACCAGATATCGACCACGACGAAGAGGTGAAGCTTTATACACCGAAACCCCGAGCAATGCACTTAATACTAGCGATCAACGGAGCTTCAAAGATCGAAGAAGCCAAAGAGAAATCTTAGAGAGAGAGAGAATTTGAAGAGAGAGAATGAGATTGAGAAATGAGAGATATTTTCGGTGGAAACCCTTAAGTCGGCCAGAAGAGCTTCGCGGGTTATGCCGCGACTTCCACTCGCGGCATAACTCGCCCGTGTCCCTAAAACCCCAAGACATCCAGTGGGTTTCGCGGGTTATGCCGCGACCTCAACCCGCGGCATAACTCGCGTAGTTCACTGTGGTTTGTCCTAAACCACCAAATGCCAAACTCAAACTTGGTAACAAACGCGGTGCTAGCGACAAAAGCTTAACACTAGAATACCAAGGTTACATAGCGAAATTAGGGGTGTTACAATCCTCCCAACCTTAGAATAATTTCGTCCTCGAAATCTACTCTTCTAAATGGAACACTGTCCGCAGAGAAGATCGTCACAAACCCAAATGCCAGAATCATTAACGAGATCCTAATACCGACATCCACATGAGGTACCCTTCTTGAGCACAATTCACTCCTAACCGAACGAACACTCAACTCTAAAGTAACCTTTACTCATAAGGTTACGGTTGCCTCCCAACCTTAGGTGACAATTACTACTTCCAGGAAATTAACAACCTCAACTTTCCATCTACCAATTTCTTTCAAACTGCACGGTTCCGAACTCAAAGCCAACGGTCGACGCTAATCTTCCCAAAACTCTCAGATTTCACTGATCCATTCCTATTATCAATAAAGATATTCTTACAAGGCACACTAATGCGTCTTTCTGACAAACGGTTAACATAGATTCTGTTATCACTCAACTCCAATCCGACTCCAAATCTGGAAATAGCCCTTATTAGAATTTCTTAATACATCCCTAAATACTTCGTCTACAACTACTTTATAAAGATTTACCTCTAAACATACCACCAATCTACACCTTCGGACTATAAAGGACGGGCGCTACAGAAACTCATGCGTAGCCACTATCTCCAACCTGTGGAAGACTTCACCAACCACTTACTCTAGCTCAAGGCTAAGGCCCGACTCCTCAAAGCACTGCTAGAACCGAACTCCCAACAGGAAATGATACACATGAAGATAAATAAATAAATAAAAGTGTAAGCTTAACGACTAGAGAGCTCAAGAGTTTTACATAAGTAAAATCATTTAAATTGATGAACTTCTCTTTAAATCAGAACCTTTCAAATAATGAACCTTAAAACATAGAAACAACTCCTTTTCAAAGTCATGCACTTTCAAAGACGGATACTTCATTGCAAATACGTTTTATAAATTGACACAATTTGTATAACTCGAAGTATGAAATATTAGTAACATTATCCATATCGTACGTCCGAAAACATGGACACTAGGCCCAATTACTCACACGACCAAAAATGAAAGAAAACTAAATATCAATATGCAGGAATAACTCATTTCATTCAAACCTTAATAAACGTGGGGAGAACTCAATATTAAAACCATCATTTACCGTCGACTCTACATAACCAAAGCCGGTAAAAATATTTAATTAGTGTTTAAAATATCCCGGGTCTACGACGGAGAGACCCGTACACAAAGAGAATAGAAGGACACGCAAGTAGGCCGCCCATACAACTTCCTCGCCTGACCTCTAAACGTTTCCATCTTGGGTGGCGAGAACAAATAAATGGGGCCACCCGTGATGTTATTGGATTTCACCACGCATCCTGATCTTAGTTCCCATGCCATACCAGACATCACAACTTCAAACCGTTTGTCGCCTCTAGCCATACTCCGTCGAGTTCCATCTCAAGGGCTTACGGACACGGGTGTCTACCCAATCTAGACGAGTTTCAACTCAGTGGCTCGTGCCACCTATTGTCTACTCGCTAGCAAACCCGAGCGGTCACTAAGTGTAACCCAAAACCTCAGGCTTTACAAAACAGACAGACTGTCTAAGGATATACAACTTTACAGTCTACAACGCTACACGACTCCAAATGAAAAACCAAAGCTCCCAAAACATGTGACTCCTAATGGCATAGAATAATCGCCATCATACTCCAAAATTCCACAACTGTTTTTAAACTGTACAAATGTCCTCAAGACTCCATTTAGTCAAAACTGAGCCAACGACCTAACGGTTTACGTAAATACCCAAATGAAAGCCGAAATAAACATTAAAACACGTTTGACCAATTATTATGCAAACACGACCAAAAGTATAATTAACTCAAATCTCATCGTTGGTTGAAACAAACCGTTTTCCAAATGAACTTATACCCTTATGTTTTCAAAATGCCTCATAACACAATAATATGCATTTTCTGAAAAAGGTTTATAAGATCAAATACACCAAATGACACTTACGTCAATTAAACTCCGATTATATATGTAAAGTCATCAAAGAAACACTTCAACATGATTTATTTACCAAAATAACCAAAGATCCCAAAATTGGTGTCTCAACATGTTCATAAAACTAAACATTTCAAAATAATCAAAACTTATCAGCAGTTAACACTTTAATGTAAAACATAAACACTTTAAAATAAACATTTTGGCATGCATACCGTTTTCACAATTAAATTTTAACTCACCAAAAACACAATTAAACTCCATCATACTAAAATCCTTCATTGCGGTTATAAATCCGGACAAATGTCCACACGACTCATTCAGTCAAAACCCGAGCCAAAGGCCCGACACTTCACGTAAATTTCCAACGAAAGTCTCGCAAACCTTAAAACACATTTAACTGACATTTAACGGTTTTCCCAAAAATGAAATGTCTTTAAACAATGCTTATGAAAACCCACATCACAAATACATGCTTTCTCAAAACTCAACACGTGTTGGGACCAAAGATTTTCCAAAGGTTTCATGAATGCAAATATTCTAAGATGCATAATTCATAATGTAGATTTTACGTGTACAAAATCACCCAGAACATGTAAACCACGCTATTTACTTGTTGAAATATTTAAGCTCGACATGAGCAATTTATGCTGTTAAAACAATCCAAATTACCGAATACGAAACTTATCAAAAGACTCACACCTTGAAAAGTACCTAGTAAAACATACGCAATAGTTTATACCATAAACGTGAAAATAGGTTCTTGTACTTTAACATATGTAACAATTCATTTCCCAAAGGGCGGTAAAATAACGGGGATGTCAATAAAATTTCAAATCGAGTTTAAAGCTTCACGTTGTAAAGATAAACACAATTGACCAAAATAGGAATTACGACGACAAAATACCGCTAACTTGCTAAGTACTTTTGCGGAAATTTTTAATAGTAGGAGTTAATGATGGAAATACGATCAGAACGAAAGTCCTGTTTTTTTAAAATAACATAAATCGTTTTATGAAATCGTTTACACCAACGTTATACTTAATTCCAATGCACATAGTACACGACAGTTGACATTTGTTAACAAAACCCCGAACTTAACGCACACAATGATGCACATGCACATGTTCCTGAAATTATTTACACGACACAAAAGTCGTAAGATGAGACACCATAATCCCTACTGGATTTTCATAAAACTCATTAACGCTAAAATCAAGTGGTGTCAAAATTTATATTTTTCAATATAAGGTAAGGTGACCATTCAGACAATATTCTGATGAGACACGATTCCCAAAGAACTCATAAATTGCACACAATTTAAAATTAACTTACGCATCTCAAAATATACGCATGCGTTAAAAGAATTCGTAAAACATTACTCCATGCAATTCAACAAGACTCACACAAACCAAAATTTCCAAGAACTCCGACTCAAAAGTATGGGAATAACTTTTCCTTTAAACCATTGACATACGTGGAAGAGCTCCAATGTCAAGGTCAAAATTCCACAGCTAATTGCCCATTAACTCAACAAGCGTTAAAACACAAATATTTCGACATCAAAAAAAAACATTTAAACACTAGACTTGAAATAAAGAGAGTTTTGATAAAAATTTGAAATTAGGTGCAACAAAACCAATTTAAGCATGCTTATGCTCATAGTTTAAAATATGATGAGTGCTAAATGTCTTGCCAAAACGTTATAATGTAATTTACTTCATGGTTGGCGCTCATGAAAAGCAATTTAGGCAACCTTATTTTAGAAATAAATTAAATGCATGAATTCGGTCGGCACTCACATCTTAATACTACGCTTCCCAATATTCCGACGTTCTATAATCTACCGGATGCCTCAGGCATCATAGGGCAACCATCCCATTAAATTAACTTACAAATCTCCTCTAAATGGAATCGATCTAACAAGATATAATCCTAACTCCACCAACGAATCTGGCTTAGGATGATTAACTTAATGCGTCCCACGCACTTACTATAATTCCAAAGAGACATTGCTTATAAACAACAATCATTCCTTAGCTTACTCGCTTATAAACTTTCGCTCTACTCCAACGGTCAACATACTAAGGTAGAGCAGATAAACACAAGCACGAGGAAGGGTAAGGGTAAGGAATAGTTTAACTGAAACACGCACGAAAGAAACGTACCGCTACGTCTACCAATTGTCACAACATTAGCGAACCAATTACACTCACGTAAAATATCCTCATAATCACATTAGCTAAGTGAGATTATGAACATATAACACATAAGGGTTCTTGTTACCATCATCACAACGCTTGATTAACATAACCTCCGTCGATTCTAAGACTAACCCATCTTAGAAGTTCTACCCAGTCTCACAATCAGTGCCTATCAAACTCAGTCTAAGTCTAGACATCTTACATTCATGCCTAGTTCGCTTAAACTAGAGCTCTGATACCAACTTGTAACACTCTAAAATTCCAGAGTAAATTAAAACCTGGAAATATGGTAACAAGACATCCGAAAGGATATAAACTTCAAATAAAGGGGATCAGTCCTTAAGACTATACAAAACTCATACGGATATAGAATTTATCAACCATACTAATCTAAACATAATCGTCCAGACTACAACACTTGGCGAACCATAAATCACTAAAAGATGGGACTTAAACAATGCCCAACACCAAAATACTAGACATCTCAAAATATGCCTCGAGTCCACGCTCGACTCTCAAAGACCCTGTGCAACCCACCGCTAAGGGAAACCTGTTATACACATCATTTGAGAAAAAGTGTTAGGCTTAAAGCCTAGTGAGAACGTACAGTTTATTAAGCTCAAAAGATATAAACATCAGTATCATAAAGAAATCTTTTCATAAAGGTTTAATTTATAAATATAACATTTCGCCACAACCGGGCCTTTTCGGTCCAAAACTCATTAAACGATGACAAAAGGACCATTTTACCAAGGATTGTGGTGCAACACAAAGTAGACCACCAAATCCGAGTTATGAGCTAAATACATGGAACCATGGCCACGAACTCTTCAGTCCGTACTACGATGTGAGGGAGGGCCCCCAAGGAACCATGTCATACTCGTTCATTAGACTACATCTGAACCATGGCTAGGATCGGGTCTCACATAACCGTACCTAAGTTGCCCCCGAGGATCAAATGTAGCTAACTACAACGGAAGGGGCATATCCTTCCCAGCCATTACAACGGAAGGGGCATATCCTTCCCAGCCATAAGTCGACTCGATACCTAGGCATCCACTAGTACAGTCAGAACTTGTCACAATATTTCATGTGACCAACAAAGCTAGATATATAGCTATCAACACATTTATATTTCAAAATGCTATTTTCCAGACCAACTGTTGGTAAGAAAGATAATCATAAAACCAGTTTATATACATTCTTTCAATAAGCCACAAACATGGGCGAGTAAAACATCATTTTACTTCTGATAAGGCGGAACCCGTCATTTTAGTCAAAACTGATCGGGAACCCCGAAAATCACCAAAAACTTCATTTATATCAAAATGTAGAGAACATGAAACCATACCGTAGAAATACTTCGGATTTCGCAAATAAGAGTTTTGACATGTATAAAGTTTGTAAAATGGTAGTAGGAACTCACCCAATAGGTTTATACGAAAACCCGAAGAACCAGATATCGACCACGACGAAGAGGTGAAGCTTTATACACCGAAATCCCGAGCAATGCACTTAATACTAGCGATCAATGGAGCTTCAAAGATCGAAGAAGCCAAAGAGAAATCTTAGAGAGAGAGAGAGAATTTGAAGAGAGAGAATGAGATTGAGAAATGAGAGATATTTTGGGTGGAAACCCTTAAGTCGGCCAGGAGAGCTTCGCGGGTTATGCCGCGACTTCCACTCGCGGCATAACTCGCCCGTGTCCCTAAAACCCCAAGACATCCAGTGGGTTTCGCGGGTTATGCCGCGACCTCAACCCGCGGCATAACTCGCGTAGTTCACTGTGGTTTGTCCTAAACCACCAAATGCCAAACTCAAACTTGGTAACAAACGCGGTGCTAGCGACAAAAGCTTAACACTAGAATACCAAGGTTACATAGCGAAATTAGGGGTGTTACATAAAGATTACATGTAAACGATACATTAGTACAACTTTATAAACCCGGATGTTCTAATTTATAACTAACTGATAAACATAATTAACTACAGGATTAACATTTCATTTTAAATAAATAATATAAAATATAATTAGCATAATCATTATTCTAACAGAATACTTAATTATTATTTTATAAAAAACATTATATTATTAAACCTAAAATAAATTAATCATTATTAAAACTAAATTATAATTATAATAAAAATTAAATTAAACAAATTTATAAAAAATATATTATCGTTTTCTCAAAACCACACAAAATTGTATTATAAAATCGACAAAGACAGAGAATAAAACGAAACGTTAAAATCGAGATGTATCACGCTGCATCGCGCGAGTACATTTCTAATACGTGTTAAATAGATGGGCAATGCTAATGACACCCTTGTTAATGTCAAAATCAGGTAAATTCATGCATTGGAAATGTAAAAAGCAGATTTTGATATTGATGTTGTGAGGAGAAAATTATTTATAATGGTGCCATTAACAAAGTATAGGGTGTTATTAGTCTCCCCCTAAATAGATTTAGGAAAATGCTAATGACACTCTTATTAATGTCAAAATCAAGTCAATTCATGCATTGGAAATGTAAAAAACAGGTTTTGTTGTTGATATGTGTGAAGAGAAAATCATTTATAAGGGTGTCATTAACAAAGTAAGAGCATCCACAACGTGCTCGTTAGAAGGTTTTTGGGAGGTTTTTCAAAAACAAAAACCTTCTTTTGAGGTTTTTCACATAGTGGAGAGGTTTTTCGTGAGGTTTTCGTCATAGGTCGTAACTGCACGACCTGTTTTTCGTAGCTTTTTCGTATTTAATCAGTTTTAACTTTATAGAATTTTATAAAAGTTTCGTATTTAATCAGTTTTATTTATTAACCAAGTTATTTATTAATATATTTAAAGTAATCTTATTTAAATATAATTATTAAATAAATAATATAAATAAATACATAATGAAAGTAATTTTATTTTTAAAATAATATCTCAAATTTGACATATTTATACAATTCTAACAGATTTCTTAATGACCCAATTTTTATTTTCGGTTATACATACTTTTAAGTTTAACATTTTTTAATTTTTATTTTACATACTTTTTATACAACTTGTATATATTTCTTAATAACCTAATTTTTATTAATTTTATTGTACATACTTTTATGTATTTGTATGAATTTTAATATATTTATTTTTATAAATTAGAATAAAAATGATATAAAGTTAAAATTGTGGGATTTTGAATAGTTTTAAAAAGTAATGAAAAAGTTTGGGTGAGGTTTTTCACATAGTGGAGGTATATAAAGGTTTTTAAGTTGTTGAGATGACAATAATGTGTAAGAAAAAAACTATGAAAAAACTTGATTAAAAAGTCGTACACTGTGGATGCTCTAAAGGGTGCCATTAGTCTCCTCCTAGATTTTATCCCATCCAAAATCAGATATTATAATTATTTAAAAAATATAAAACATCTTGTCTCAAGATTTGATTTCCTGCAATGTTTGTCTTGTACTTTGAACCCCTTTTCTCTTCTTGCAGGTGCTACAGCCACTTGTACTTCAATTTTAGATGCTCTTGGAGTAGAATATTTCTATGTTTTTTTCAAATTTAATTTTATAAATACATTGAGTTTATAAAAAGAAATTGTATGACATATATATATATATAACATTTATATAAAAAGATAAACAATCTAACAAGTTTTATTTAAAAAAAACGTCTTAACTATTGTTTTTTTTTATATCATATTTTTTGAAAAAAAACATCATTAACGTACTAAAAGACAAATTTGTTGTAATATATATATATATATATATATATATATATATATATATATATATATATGCATGTATATATGCACGCTTACGTGACACTGATATGAAAAAGTCGGAGAAAAAAGAACACACACGAGGGAAAACGGAGAAAAGAGGGTTTGTGGATCTTTAAAAGGCAGTTAATGTGTTTGCTTTTTCGATGGATTTTTTATTTTATGTTTATGATGAGGTTGACAATATAATTGTATATAGATGTATAGATGATGATTGTTTATATATCTCGACAATTAGGCAACAAGCCTCTAAAGCACCAAGTATGAACACACGTGTAATGTGTAAATTTCATCATTGCATTGTTTCTCTTTGCACGACAAAAAACATCTTCAATTATTAATTAAGAAAGAATCTTTAATATATATATATATATATATAATCATATATGTATATGTATATATGCATATATTTCCAACAAAACCCTAAATTTGTGCATGCAAATTAACATATTGACATGCATGGATGGTGAATTTACATACATGATCATGAATTCTTTTATCCCAAAATAAAAGATTCATTCAATTCAATGATTTCTAATTGTTTATATGAATGATTGTATGCATGCGTGCATGCATATACATATATATATATATATATATATATATATATATATATGGGGTTACATCATAATTGAAAAAAGTTAAATGAGTTTTTTAATCATTTAATTTGATTTGATTTGTAATTTATGTTAATCACTCTACTTATCAAAATAGACAATTATAACTATCTTACTTCTACGAAAAAATAACCCTTTAAAGCCGTGACGGACCCAGAAACTTTTTCATACGGTGACACCATATTTTTTCATACGGTTTTATCGGTCTGTCTTCATTTTTTTAACCAACGTTAAATATCGTCCGATGTGTTTTTAACCAAATTCCGCCGTTTCGAGGGATTTTTAAAGTTTTTTGTTTGATTTCGAGGGATTTTTAATTTTTTTATCGATTTTGAAAGACTTTTTCGGTATTTTTGGTTGATTTCAAGAGATTTTTTTCGGTATTTTTGTTTGATTTCAAGAGTTTTTTTTTGTGATTACGAGGTACGGTTGCACTTCTAAAATAATACGGTTGCACATTTTAAAACGATATGGTTGCACCTTTCGTAAACCTAAAATTTTCTACCTTATGACGGAGAAACAATAAGGTGGCACGTGCCACCGTAGACACCTAAGTAGGTCCGTCCTTGCTTTAAAGCATCCCACCATACCGATCACAGGGCTATCATAAGCGAGGTAAATTGCATATCCCAAGGGTATATAATTGGGTGCATGATGCTTGGGATCGAACCTCGAACTTCCTACTCATTTTACAATGATATGCACTTCCTTACCTGCTAGGTTGAAACAATGGGGACTATATATTATATATATAAAACTATCATACTTGTAATTTAGTAAGTTAATTCAATGTAAGTTTTTGCAACAAATTTACATTCCCTTGTTTAAGAATTCATCCAACAAAACCCTAATTTTTTTGCATGAATGATTTCTAGACAAGAAGGCATGTGATCATTAATGAACATATCAGGCAAGCATTGATTGTACATGTGTATACTTATATATCTATATATATATATATAGTTGGGTTTCAGTGAGAAGTTAAGTTAACGTGAGAAGTGGTTATCAACTATTGGATGCACATTCGGATGAGACACACCAAGATACACCAGATTAATTCTCTTATGAAGCGCGATTTACTGGTGGGCTTGAGATTACAAGTGATCAAGGATTCAAATCCACTTCTCACGCTTCTCACCTTAACTCAACTTCTCACACGATATTCGTCTATATATATATGTGTGTGTGTGTGTGTATGCACATGTAGGGGTCAGGTTTAGGGGAAAACCTCAAAAAAGGAAAAACTTAATAACACCCTAATAGCCCTTCATCTAGACGGTATGCATTTGTGCATACAAGTAATTTGTAACATGCACATGTGTATAAAAATCAAAAAGAACAACTTAATTTACTTGTATGCACAAGTGTATGCCGTCCAGATCAAGGGCTCCCAGGGTGTTCCTCAGTTTTCCATTTTTGTGAGGTTTTCCCTTGAACCTCCATCTACACATGTATATGTACGTAATACATACATGCATGCATACATATATTACCCATGTCATGATCATGCATGATCATATATATATATATATATGTATGTATGTATGTGTCATAGTACATGCATGACAAGGATAAGCCATGAGCTGGGACAAAAGTACAAGAAAAGCAAACAAGATTCACTGGATTTTCTTTGAACTTTAAGGATTTCACTTTGAATGATTTCCTTCAAGAAAGGCACAAACTTTAGGAGATGAAGAGGGGCCATCACTTTGTATATGCTTCAAGAAGAAACAAATCTTTCCCCACTTTGTCCTTCCAACAAACAAAATCCTTTGCATGCTTCCAAGTGGAGATCTTTAATTTAGGGCATTCACACCTTATTTATCATAACCTATATATCTACACATCTTGACTTACAAACTCGTAGACGTCTTAGACTTAATAATGAATCCTCGGGACGGTGTTATATTATATATTCGACTTATAACTAAGGGTGTGTTAAAGGTGTTGCTATATATGTGTACGTTTACTCTGTTAAGTTAAATCAGTACATTGAAAATATAAAAAAAAGGAAGATTTTGATGGTGATATGTGTGCGATAAATTAGTAAGGAGGGGGTTCATTAATTTATAATCACACATGTGTTAATCCGTGGGAATGAAGAGAAAATGACAACAGGGTCGAACAAAAATCTTGATGTCTCTGATTAGGTCGGTATTTTTCGTGAGTTCCAAGAAAGATGTGTATGTTATGATCGTCTATCACACATAAGTCATGTATACCAATGATTGCAACAAATTGTATATCAAAAACACGGTAAATCACAGTAAATCAATTTATGATCATCTTATCTATATCGTGCATTCAACAATACAAGAAAGTTTTGTTACAATTAATATACAATATCAATCAAACTTCATATCCAAAAGTATCCCATCTCCTCACTACAAAACATATGCTTATCACCGACGGACAAATCCGTCGGTGATCCGTCGATAAATGTTCGTCGGTATAAAGGTGGTTGGCGTTCAGATTACCGACGAATCACCGACGGATATTACTGACGGATCACCGACGACATACTTTTTCGACGGATCGTCGACGGTCACCGATGGCGTGGGTTATTTCCGACGGATCACCGACGGCCTCCATTTACCGACGGATTTAGCGACGGATTTCCGACGGATATTTATTAAATAAAAATTAATTAAAAAACATTTACCGACGGATACACATATACATACAAGCAATACATATGTATACAATACATCTACAGACATACATACACACATACATAGACATGCATAATATAGACGTATATGTGTTATATACATACATGATCACATACGTACATGTACATACATACATGATGTACATACATACATGATCACATACGTACATGTGTACATACATACATACATATTACATACATGATCACATACGTATATGTGTACATACATATTACATACATGATCACATACGTATTATACATGATGTACATACATACATACATGATCACATACGTACATGTACATACATACATGATCACATACGTACTATAGATGATGTACATACATACATATTACATACATGATCACATACATACGTACATACATACATATATACATACATACATACATGATGTACATACAAACATACATATATACATACATGATCACATACATACATACATACATACATTTAATATATACACATGTTTTACCGACGGATTACCGACGGAATTCTAAATGCCGTCGGTAATTTCCGACGGATCAGCGACGGACATCAGAAAAAAATTAATATTTATTAAATTATTAAATTTACCGACGGATTTAAATATTAAAAAAATAATAATAATAATTTAATATCCGTCGGAAATATATATTTTTACCGACGGATCACCGACGGATCTTCTATCCGTCGCAAAAAATACTTTTCCGTCGGTGTTCCGTCGGAAATGGTTGGTCGGTGATAAACCTTTTTCTAGTAATGCCTAAGGGTGTCTTGAAGGTATTGTTATTTGTATCTCATTTAGGTTAAATCTCGGTACATTGAAAATATAAAAGGGAAAATATTCATGTTGATGTGTGTGAAATACATTAATAGCTACGTACGGAAGGGGTTCATTAATTTAAAATCACTCATATTTTAATCGTGGAAAATTCAAAATGAAAATAAAATGACAACATGGTCCAAGAAAAATCTTGATGTCTCTGATTAGATTGGTATCTTTTCTAAGTTCCAAGAAATTAAGATGGGTATGTTATGATCGTGCAAGCCAGGTACCAATAATTGCAAAAAAGTGTATATGGAAAACACATTAAATCAATTTATGATCTTATCTATATTCTGCATTCAATAATACAGGGAATGGAGATACTACGAAGTTGTGTTACAATATACGATCTCAATCATACTTCATTTTGCAAGAACATCTCGTCTCCTAAGGGTATAGGAGCGGGAAGCTAGTTTTTTTTTTTACAAAATTGAGGTCTTATTTGTTAATACTTTATATTTTATGAGACTTATTTATATGTCACAAACAAAACATAAGTACATTTTTTAATGTTTCTAAATAACATTCAAGTTCCAACGTGGTCATTAAGCTCGATCATCTATTTCATCATCTGAAATCAGGGTTTTCTTTATTCTGGAATACATCATATACAATTGCGATTGAATTCAAATATATAGCTCGATTATATGTACAACAAGGGACTCACCAATTTCATCATTCTTCCTGATAATAAAGGGTAGAATACTAATGTAACATCTAGCGAGAACAGTGACACTTTTTCAATGAATATGAAATATATATTTTTTGTCCTAGATGCTTGATCGTGACTAAAACAGAATCTTCTATACTTCGTCATCTAGATACTCTTAGAAAATAAAATTGAAAGTCAATGGACCACAATTGGATACCAATAGTAGTCAAGGGACCATTTATGTAATTTACTTGCAAAAGTCTATAGTCGTATTCTTTTAGGTGAGAATCTATAGAAGATCTATGAACATGTGACAAGGCATTTAAGTGTTTTGGAAATCAAAAATATTTCTTTTTTTTTTTCATTTTTTTTAATATTTTAGAAAGCAATTTAAACATTTTTATTACACATTTTCCATTTTATACCATGAAATTAAAATAATTTCAAAAGTAAACCACACACAAATCATGGAAAAATTGTTAAAAGATGATCCAAATCCAAAGTTTTCTAAGATTGATTTGTGTGGGCCCACACAAATTAAAAGTGATATCCTAAAAATATATATAATCAAAATAATTAAAGATTGCGTAAATTTTAAACAGTATTTAATGCTGATAAAGACAATTGAAATCAGAGGACGACACGTTACTAAAGTTTCAAGTATCAACCAAGGTGTTGGCACCATTAAATCATCGTTGAACGGTTGGTTTGACCTCTTTACAAGTCTTAATCTAATCTACAGATATAGATTATATCAGTACAAATGGTCCAAGAATTACCTGTCGTTTATGGCACATGGGTCGATTTGGATCCATGTTGCGAATCTAGCTATGGGAGGCAAAGAAAATCTCGAATTTATCAAACAAATATTTTCAATGGCAAACTTGCCAGCTATCGATGTCACTCTTGAATGGCCTAAATTATTTCAAACCATGAACCATTTTGTGGGCCAAATGAAATCATGTCCACAAAATACATCCCATTTTCTTCAAAACCCTGTTGCTTCAGCATGCCTATAAGTAATATGGATAATAACTAAGATAAGGTAGAATTTGATTTTGTCGAAACCGAAAATCGGCCATGTTATGATGTCCGAAAGCAACAAAAACGAGAAACTGTAGCCACGACATATGTTTAGGAAACCTCGAGAACCATTTCCACTGGTAGATAAAATTTAGGCCTTCGGGTTTTCCTCGTAGGTTGCTAGTTTGAGTCTTCTTAGGGCCACGGAGGATTTTCTTGGTTGTTATTTTCAGGGCCCTATGGGATTAAACATATGTTTTAGGGAACTTTGAGCGTCAACTCAACTCACAAATAAAGGTCATGCCTTGGGGGTTCTTTCCATAAGTCCTCAATTCAAGTCTCCTCAAAGACGCTATAATTTTTTACTGACTGTTTTCTTCTTGGCCCCAAACAATTAGACTGTTTAGGATCACTAAACGCAAGCCAACTATGACACATCGGGAAGCTGAGAAAAGACAATCTTGCAACTGAGACTAGGGGTAAAACAATTTGAGCTTTTAACGAGCTACTCGAGCTCGAGTCGGTCTCGGACACAAAATAATTCGTTTAACTTAACGAGTCGAACTTTATAACACCAATGTTTGATTTGACTCGTTTAAATACTCGATTAAACTTATACTTATTCGAGCCAAACATGCTCATATGTCCATAAATCATACAACAAAAATATATAATTTATCAAGTTCAAGCCAATAAACGGTTAATCGGTCACAAGTTCGAGCCCATAAACGAGCACTGAGCGCGAGATTTGAGCTCAACCCTACTTTGACAAAGCCATTCGAGCTTGGTATTATTTTTTCTAGTCAAACCTCAAATAACCTACTACTCGACTGGTTTACAAACCCTTGCTGAGGCACAAATGCATTAAAAAATAGATAAAAAATTAAGGCTATGTTTGAACCGAGATAAAGGTAGGCAGGTGAAATAATTATATATTTAACATGAGTAGTTTAGTAATTTATCAAGGCGGTCTATCTCTCTATTCCTGTTCCACCTATTTTGATGCAACTTTTAAAACTACATTTATATCTCACTTGGTCCTGTCCGATCCCAGTCTAATTGTCACACCAAATGTGGGAGTTACTGCAACAAGTTTTTATTCTGTATTGTCATATCCTATACTGTCCTACATACCAAACGCAATCTACAAGTTCTTTTCAAGAAACAAGTTAATGGAAACCACAAATCGCATCTTTGTTTCTTCTCATTAAGAACCCCATAAAATGGTAAATCTTATATATGAAAACATATGAGACCTTAAATCCATGAATGAGGTGCAGAATCATACATTATGGCATATCATCATTTTCATCAAAGGGTGGTTTCCAGAAATAACAAGTGTTCAACATGGTATTGGAGAAACTGTTTGTGAACAACAAAACGGTTCGTTCTTACGATCGTTACAGCCGAAGCATTTTTTGAAGGCCCCGATCGTCAATCGAAAAGAAAACTTCGGATCCGGCTTTCCAAAAATCACACAGCAGGGACCTTTTTCCCATCTTCAATGAAAAAAATTGCTGTTTCTGGGACCTGCAATATGTTCAAATGCAGCAATATTTAGCTTGTATAAGATGGATATTAAAACAACAAAATAATGCAACATTTTGACTTCTAAAAGTCAAACTATGGAAACCTAATATTTGACCAAAGGTTGATTACTGGCAACTCCAAGCGGCCCCACACGGAACCCGACCCCTAGGAACTACATGTGAGGAAGCGTTTCAGAGCTGACTCAGCAGCTGAGGCTAGCGGAGAGGTTCAAGCCCGTCTCCTACAGGATTCGAACTTGAACCTGTTGTTTATTTGAGCAAAGTCGCTCCGCCCCTTTGCCAACTGAGTTACACGCCCAAGGGCTATGGAAACCTAATATTAAAGTTGATAAGAATCCATTTAACCTACAAAAACAAGAAATAAGGTACAAGTAATCCCTCCATTTCAGATTTAGAGACACATTTGAGATTCATACTCAAATGATTCATTTTTAGGATCCAAAAGAACACCAAATTATGATGTTACACGAACCTATAAATTATAGTTTTAATCTTCGAAATATAAGATAAAAGTTGACCCACTAAAAAAAGTCAAAACTTTTCTAGAATTTTGAATGAGTTCCCTAGTTTACTAGATACATATAGTTGTATTAATGTCACAAGCCATATAATCCTTTTTTTACCCTTTGAGGTAGAGAAAAGGCTGCATACTCTTACCCTCCCCAGACCCCACTTGGCGTGAGAATTACTGGTTCCGTTTGGTTTGGTTTAAAGTAAATTCTTAAAGTTATTACTCCCTCTATCCCAAAATAACTGTCCACATTTCTATTTTAGTTTGTCTCAATATAAATGTTACCTACTTTCCAATTCTACCTTTGATTATAAAATGGAGATATTCATTACTCCTAGTTCTATTATTAAGAGTAAACTTGTCTTTTAGTCGATTAAAAAGTGTAATAATTACACATTTCTAAAACTGTATTACTTTCATTGTGGACATTTACTTTGGGATGGAGGGAGTACATAACTCTAATCTTGCAAGGGATACCAAAAGTCCATTGGCTTAGCGGTACCTAGTTACCCAACCTTCTTAGAGATCAAATGTTCAAACCTCACTAAAGGTGAGGAGTGTGTGTGAGTTCAATTTGTTGAATATAAATATTATATACTTTAAAAAAATCAATTAAAAATAATAGATTTAATTACGTCGGGCCATGTATCTGTAATGAATTCCACGATGTCGTATGCAATATCTCCTTGTACATCAATTTGATCTTTCTCCGTTGGACCCTGAGAAGAATAATTCAAATAATATTCAATCAATGAACCGTTAATTCTATTATTAAACACATATGTATATGCAGCCACCAAAAGCGTACCTTCACAACCGAAGCTCCAGTAGCAAATTTCTTTCCAAGCTTCTTTGAAGCATCACTCAATTTAACACCTGCAATTATTTGTTATGATCCACGAATGGAAATACGAAGAAGGCTGAAGAATCTAAATACCATGAAACATGAGTATTACACATTTACACTTACCAAAAAGTTCAAGACCTTTGATGGTGGTGATAGATTTACGCTTGTTGCGTGTTACCTTCTCGATTATAACTTCTTGTTTATCCTAGAGTAGAACAAATCCAAAGCTTGATTAATATAATATCAATAACCTTACAAAATTCAAGAACAATTGGACATATTTGCTTCCATATATAATCATCGTTCATTACACCCAAATCAATTCAAAGATGGGTTTGGAATAGTCAGAAATAAAAACCGAAAAGACAAACCTTAATCCGATCCTTCGTCCCATAGGGTTTGCTCTACCTCCTTTATTACACATGAATGTTTGTGAATGTGTAGGGAGCCCGAAAGGTAGAGGGTGGATGATTGGGTTAGTAAGGGGCCGTTTACCCAAATGCTTAACCGGTAAGCGCTTACCAATAAAACTCGACACACTAACTTGCTTTACCGGGTAAGATTTTAATCATTACGATGGTATCTTATACAACAATTTACCCGGTAAGCGCTTACCCGGGTAAGGGTTGTCACTCTCTCTTACCGGGTAAGACTCTTCATCCTTATCCTCGCTCTTACCGGGTAAGATCCTATCCGCTTGTCATGTTAGTGGTAAATTCCCCGGTAAGCACTTACCGAGTAAGCATTTTGTAAACGGCCCCTAAGTGTGACTTGGGGGTTGTAGTTAGTTTCCATAAATTGTTATGCTTGTGTTGCCTGCTTCTGTTCGTATGTTATTTTTTTTTTTTTTTTAACGGAAAGTTAACATGCGCACATGTTCCCGGGGTATCCGGGCTCCCACTTAAGGGTGCCACCCAACTAATCCCTGTCGATCACGACCCAGCCCGATTAAGGGTACCACTAAGTGGCAGACCCATGATCATGGATGTCACAGAATGCTCACCACGGGGTTCGAACCTGGTATCAGGTAGTCAGGGATACCATCCACTGACCCCCCAGGATGTTACCTTACCACTGGGCTACAACATGAAGGACCTGTTCGTATGTTATTGCTTACTATTAACTTGCTTTTTCAAAACCTTATCATATCTTACTTTCTCTATTTGTCACACTTTTCACAAGCCGGGGGTCTTCATGGAAATTGTCTCTCCTCTTTGGGATAGAGGGCTTTGTACGTACATCTTAACCTTACCCTCCCTAAACCGCACCTTCAGGTGGGATATACTGGGTTCGTTTGATTTGACTTGGTTTAGTTGTGACCATAAAAGCATGTCTATATATGTGTGTGTGCGTTGCTATATACATTGTCACATGTCTTTATGTGTGTGTGTTGCTATATGTTGGTTGACATTTTATCATGTGTGGTCTTTGATTTCAAATGTTTTTAGGATTAAATGTTTTGTATTTGATGGTTTGATAATCATACACTCCCTCCTCCCAAAATAAGTATCCACAATTCTATTTTAGTTTGTCCAAAATAAGTGTCATCTTTCAAAAAAGTGCCTACTTCCCAATTCTACCTTAATTATGAGATCGAGAAATTCATTACTCTCTCTATCATTAAGGGTAAAATTGCCATTTATTTATTTAATAAGTGTAATACTTACACATTTTTCATTGTGGACATTTATTTGGGACAGAGGGAGGAGTGATTTTTATGGTATTTAATTACTGTAATTATTGTTCAGTGTACCTTGAAAGTAAGTTAATACACATGTAATTGCACATTGTGAAAGAACATACAACATAAGTATGCAGTGTTGGATATAATCAGAATATAACTATATTTCATGGTTCACGCTAAATATAATCATAGGAATCACTAATCCAAGAGTATGGATTTGAGTGAAAATCTGTCCCAATAAAATGCATTCTAATCACTTTTAGGCTTCTAAGTTCTAACGCCCTTTGCAATATAAGTCGAGGAAGATTATTAGCAGCGTCTTTTCTAGTTGATTTTCCGGTTTCTAGAACACGGGTGCTTCAAACTCCATTGGTACCATACCAAGACAATTGAATGGAGCCTTAAAAAACCAAATTTTATAAACCCCCTGCTTACTTCAAATGGGTTGGTTTTTAGAAGATATAGACAAATGTACATAAATTTTATTTTAGAAAAATCTCTAAATTATACCTTCTTTTTAATCTTTCCACCTGGAAGTCGTTTTACTGGCTCTTGCTTTGGCGCCGAAGAACCTGCAGATGAAAGACAGAAGTTAAATCATGGTTAGATTATAAGGAAACGGAAGCTTAAAGTTAGAATTAGAAAAATAAAACATTTCAACATACACCTCAAATTTGCAAAAAAAAACATACAAATGCTAAAAAAATATTAAGAAGGTGGAAAGAACTGTAGTATCTATATACCCACTGCTAGCTCTGTGTCATCTACTTGTCCGACGACCTAAAGCTGTGACAACTACTTTCTCCAGCGATCTAAGGCTGTGACAACTACTTTCTCCAACGATCTAAGGCTGTTTCGTTCTAAAAATATTCTTATCCCCTTTCTCCTACAACCTTATATGTCCCATCTGTGCCATCTGCTTTTGCCTTTTCAACGACCATAAGGCCACTTTGCTCTTACAAGAACTATTTTTCTTCCATAGCAAGTATTCTAGCAAGCCTATGGTTCATGACATGAATAAAAAGTCACATACACAATTGAGATTTTGGGATATCTGGTTCAACAGACTAACACACGCATGCATGCTCTTAGCCAATCATGGATGGATACATCATTCATACACACATACATATATGTGTAGCATGCATATAGTGTCACAGTTCGATGAGAGATGACACCCACCGCATTATCTCAAGAATGTGTACATGTTGATCAACATCAAATTATGTTTTTTTGGGACACGGGCCAATACAAAAAAGGACAAAACAAAAACTTGTTGACCCGCGTTTGGTGTAATCCTTAGACCGGGAGTGGACAGGACTGAGTGGGACAAAATGCATTTTTTTTGTCACACCGAAATAGGTGGAACAAAAATTAGGGAGACGGGACAAGCTTGGTAGATTACTAAACTACACATGTCAAATTAAAACTCTAAAACCTACCACAATTCTTTCACCCGCCTACCTCGCTCTCGTCCATCCAGTCCTGTCCAGTTCCATCCGCGTACCAAACACCAACACCAACTGATCATCCACAAGAAGTTACTTTCCCCTAATATGCAAACTAACATGCTTAATTGGGCTTCATATGTATAAAATTCAAGATTGACAGTTTCTGCTAAATGAACCATCAAACAAATGCATACACCATTGGTTACATGCATCGATTATGTGCAACACTCATTGGCACCAATTGCAACACCATTCTATGTACTATCATTACCATATTAATACATCATCTCCACAAAATCCAGTTTTCATTACCAATGTGAAATACAATCAGAAGCAATCACCAATCAGCACAACTAGGTATAAGACAAGTATGCTACTGAGAATTTGTATTAAAACAACAATAATCTACAAAAACCTATAAATCATGATTACCTGAAGGTCCAGTGCTATCCGTGATAGAAGAAGACTGAAGCTGATCTGAAACTCTATCAGCTTCGTTCGAATTTGATTCTGAATCATCAAAACGAAAGGAAAATAACAAACTTTTAAATCACAAAAATTGAACATGTAAATGAAACAAAAAAATAACATTCAATGTTTCTTAATCAATGAAAATGATTAAAATCTTTTACCTTGAATAAGATCTGGATAAAGTTGCGGTGCATTTCGAATCAACCAGGGTTTGCATTTTTCGAAATCGGGACCAAATTCACAGTACTCAGCGGGTAATCCACAAACACCACAGTATGAAACTTGAACCGGTTGAGGCTTTTCCGCCATTAGAGGTGATTAATTGATGAATTTATCAAGTTCGATCTCTGAAGGACAGCGATTTTTTATTTTGAGTGCGAAGGGTTTTTGCTACGGACTCGGAAGAAGAAGAACGCAAATAGTAAAAGAAAAAAAGTTGCAGCATATGCAAATGACTAGGGATGGGAAAAAAAAAACGGAACCCGGTGGGGGAAAACCGAACATTTCGGATCGGGTTTGGGGACGTGGAAGGGACGGGGATTGGGGATTTTAACAGGGACGGAGATGGTGCTCACCGGCCCGATAGTATATAACATATATATATATAGGGAAAAGTTCAAAAAAATCCAATAAACTATTCTATTTTAAATGATTAAGTCCCTCAACTATATTTTTGAATGAAAAAACCATTGAACTTTCTAATTTTGAATGATTAAGTCCCTAAACATTTTTTTTAATAAATAAATTATCGAACTTCTAAAAAATGATTACCTTTTTTTAAAGGTACCTAGAACTGACTATGAATGTTTTAAAGTAAAAATAAATCTAAATCAATTCTATCGTTCTCAAACTATAACAACCCAATCAGAAAAAAAAAACAAGTGGATCAATTCTTAAAATAAAATCTCAATGATTAATAAGAATCCATGTCACAACGGTCCCAACTTACAATAGAAAAATTAGGGTTTGCTGTAAAACAACCTATACACAACTGAGATAACTACTAATAATTAAATGATGGTCTTCTATCCGCCCCTGCTAGACTTTCTCCTTGCCTTTAGCTGCAGGAGCTAACTCACGACGGCCTGAAAAGATTTTTAATTTTGAAAGAGCGAGGGTTAGACCATTGGTCTAGTGAGATCCCTCTAACAGTTTAAGCAACAAAATACACTTTCCAGAATTTTAAACATCATTTAATAATAGCATATAAATAAAACACGTTACGGACCACACGACCGTTAAAGACGATGTGTCTAACTCGCGCTGCCTTAATGTTGGGACACACCCCCAACGACATAAACGGGCCACACTTCCCGGCACGAGTAGGCGGGCCACACTCCCCGACTTAGGTCACGTAACCCACAAGTAATGTATGCATACATTTAAACAACAACAGTTTATAACACACTTGAGTAATTTAGTAAAGTCATGCCATTACAACCAATTCAAAGTTTAATACAAATAAACTTCATATGCTTTCAACATTAAAAGTTTAGTTTAGGAAAACTCACCTGAAGTCCACCGTTACACCCTTCAATCTAAATGAATAGCCCAAATCGAACCTATAAAACGAGACATCGCTCGGTGAGTTAATGGTACCTTCTAATTAAAAGTTTAACCTTAAAACTCTCATTCCTAACTTCATTCCACTTCGGTCGAACTTAATCCGTTAAACCTAAATTGAGGACAAAATACCCAACTCCTTGAATAATTAAATTACTTACCTAAATAAAAGGGGTGTGGGTACCTCAATCTAATTAACTAGTTGAACCCAAGGTTTCAATTTACTCTACGTGGGCTTCGGCCCACTTTCCTCTAATCAAAGACCGATATGCATAGCAACTTTCGACCGGTAAAAGTAGCTACCATCGACGGGAGGCTAAAGCCATCGACCGGAAGCTGCCATAAATGTTTCGACCGGTAAGGAGAGACCGGTAGGGAGGTTCGATCGGAATATCCCTCTCTTTCGACCGATAAGGAGGTTCGACCGGGATCTCCCCTCTTTCGACCGGTACCTGCAGATCGATCGGTACCACTACTTCGATCGATACCAATACATCGACCGATACCCTCGAATGGAAAACCCCAGAACCCCGATAGAACAAGGGTCGCAGAATAAGCCAGAAATCCAACAGTGGGGAAATCTATAACCCCCAAACAGATAAAAACTTGATAACAAAAATGTATTTATTGATTACTTAAATCCCCAATAAGCCTCTAGATCGATTCAACCCAGAAATTCACATCAGGTTCAAAAAATCCCTCTCCCAAACACAGCTAAAATGATGAATATTACTAGTATCTTGTAGAGTTTTAGGTCATCAGAACACTTACCTTCAAGGAAAACACGATTCAACCGGAGTTCTTGAAGTCTCTCTTCTTCCTCAGTCTTTTCTCCAAAAATCACCCTCCAAGAGCCTCCTTCAATAATCAGCCGCACAATGCCCAAAATCCTTAGGGTTTAATTCTTTATTTCCTAAATTTATAAAATTGACCCCCTTCCCCCTTCTAAAATAAAACTCTTCCAAATTCTCACCCAAACTTTAGATTCTTCCCCCCCCCCCCCCCTCAAAAGAATTCCGTCCCTGGAATTCCTTCGTCGGAAAAACTGGGATATTGCTCCTTCATAACCGACTCTAGTTCCCAAGTCGCTTCTTGGCCTCTGTGAAATTGCCATTGAACCTTTACCAAGGAAATTTCCTTATTCCTTAACTTTTTCACTTTACGATCCAAAATCGATACTGGCTCCTCTACAAAGCTTATCCTTTCATTTATGTGGACATCTTCTAACGGTATCACAACGTCACTTTCTGGTAAACACTTTTTCAGGTTGGATACATGGAAAACAGGGTGAACTCCTTGCAAATCCGCCAGTAGGTCCAACTTATAAGCTACCTCTCCCACACGTTTCGTTATCGGAAAAGGTCCTACATATCTTGGTCTCAACTTGCCCTTCTTGCCGAAGCGAACGACTCCCTTCCATGGTGAAACTTTTAGCATTACCATGTCTCCTACTTGAAATTCTATCGGTTTTCTTCGCTTATTTGCATACATTTTCTGGCGATCTTGAGCCACCTTCAACCGTTCTCGAATCTAATTAACCTTGTCGGCTGTCACTTGCACGATTTCCGGTCCTGCTAACTGCTTCTCACCCACTTCATTCCAACATAAAGGAGTTCTACACTTTCGCCCATACAACGCTTCAAACGGCGCGACTTGAATACTGGCGTGATAACTATTGTTGTAGGAGAACTCTATCAGAGGTAGACGAGTCTCCCACGAACCCTTGAAATCGATCACACATGCTCGAAGCATATCTTCTAAAGTCTGAATAGTTCTTTCACTCTGCCCGTCTGTCTGAGGGTGGTACGCGGTACTCAACTTAAGCTGCGATCCCAACTCTCTTTGAAAACTTTTCCAAAACATTGACGTGAAACGAGCATCTCGATCTGACACAATAGAAGATGGCACTCCATGCCTGGATACTATCTCATCAATGTACAGTTTTGCCAACTTTTCTAGCGGGTAAGTCTCCTTAATCGGTAGGAAGTGAGCAGATTTGGTGAGTCGATCCACTATCACCCAAATAGCATCGTGCCCTTTCGGTGACCGCGGCAGTCCCGTCACGAAGTCCATCGTTATATCATCCCACTTCCATATTGGTATCTCCAACGGCTGCAGATCCCCGTATGGTCTTTGATGTTCCGCCTTCACCTTTAAACACGTTAGACATCTCTCCACAAAATGAGCTATATCTTTCTTCAAGCATGGCCACCAATAATTCTGCTTCAAGTCCCGATACATCTTATTGGTTCCTAGATGTATCGAGTATCGCGATTTGTGAGGTTCTTCCAATACTCTCTTCCGAAGATCTCCCCGCTTCAGAACCCACACTCTCTGCTCGAAGCATCTAATCCCACGATTATCGACGGTTAACGAATCAACGATTCCCACGATTCTTTCGCTCTTCCAGTTTTCCCCCGCCACGGCTTCCTCTTGGCATTTCTTGACTTCTTCTAGAAAAGTTGAAGTCACCTCAACCCGATACGCTACCACCTTGGATACCGAACTATGCTCTTTCCGACTTAGGGCGTCCGCTACCACATTAGCTTTACCTGGGTGGTACAAGATCTCACAGTCATAATCACTCAGCAATTCCATCCACCTTCGTTGCCTCATATTTAACTCTTTTTGATTGAATAGATGCTGAAGGCTCTTATGGTCGGTATAAATTTGGCATTTAACCCCATACAAGTAATGCCTCCAGATCTTCAATGCGAACACCACGGCTGCCAGCTCCAGATCGTGCGTCGGATAATTCCTTTCGTGTTCCTTCAATTGCCGAGACGCGTAAGCTATTACTTTTCCACCTTGCATCAACACCCACCCTAACCCAAACTTTGAGGCGTCACTGTAAATTACAAATCCATCTGTATCCTTGGGTAACGACAAGATCGGTGTATTACTCAATCTTTTCTTCAATTCACTGAACGCATCCTCCGGAGGCTCCTTCCACGCAAACTTAACATTTTTCCTTGTTAGAGCGGTCAATGGCGTGGCTATTTTCGAAAAGTCCTGAATGAACCTCCGATAGTAACCCGACAAGCCGAGGAAACTCCTTACTTCAGACGGCGACTTTGGCACCTCCCATTCTTCGATTGCTTTAACCTTCGCTGGATCCACGTGCCCTAAGAACTGGACTTCCCTTAGCCAAAATTCGCACTTTGAGAATTTGGCATACAATTTCTCCCGCTTAAGAAACTCCAACACAGCTCTCAGATGAACTTCATGGTCACTCATGGATTGTGAATAAATCAGTATGTCATCAATGAAAACGATGACACATATGTCCAAGAAGGGACTACATACTCTATTCATCAGGTCCATGAACGTTGCCGGTGCGTTTGTCAGCCCAAATGGCATGACTAGAAATTCGAAGTGTCCGTACCTCGTACGAAACGCAGTCTTGGGTACATCCTCCTCTCTCACCTTCAGCTGATGGTAGCCCGAGCGCAAATCTATCTTCGAGAAGTAACTCGCTCCTTGCAATTGATCAAAGAGGTCCTCAATTCTAGGAAGCGGATACTTATTCTTAACTGTCACCTTATTGAGTTCCCGAGAGTCTATGCACATTCTCATAGACCCGTCCTTCTTCTTGACGAATAAAACTGGTGCTCCCCACGGCGACGAACTGGGACGGATAAAACCTTTATCCAATAACTCCTTCAGCTGAGTCATCATCTCCTTCATCTCGGCCGGAGCCAAACGATAAGGAGACCTCGCTATAGGGGCCGCTCCCGACATCAAATCTATCCTGAACTCCACTTGCCTATCCGGTGGCAGAGTGGTTAAGTCTTCCGAAAACACCTCCGGATACTCACACACTATCGGAACAGATTCTAATCATTTCTCCTCTTTCTTAGCGTCTACCACATACGCTAAGAACCCCACACATCCTTTCACCAAACAACGCCTAACCTTGATCATCGAGATCAAGCATGATTTTCTATCCCGACGATCCCCATAAACTATGACTTCCTTCTGATCCGGCAAGGCTATGCGAATTAGCTTCTTATTACAAACGATATTGGCATCGTTAGACGCTAACCAATCCATCCCCACAAGGACGTCAAATTCCCCCATACCCATTGGATATAACCGCAATGGGAAGGTATGGCCGTCAATGTCTATACTACACCCATCATATACCTCTCCCACTAAGACTCGACTATCATCGGCTACTTCTACTTCAAATCCTCGCCTAAGCTTCTTGGGTTTCACTAGCAGTTTGTGCACAAAATTCGGTGACACAAACGAACGGTTTGCACCCGAATCGAACAGTACTTTAGCAAAAATCGAGTCTATGGGAAAAATACTTGTTACCACATCAAGCGTCTCAACCGCCACCTCAGCTGTCATGTTAAAAGCCCTTACTCTCGCCCGAGCTGGCTCCACCTTCTTCTCTATCTCTTGATCACCAAACGCCCCAACAATTCCCTTCTTCAATTGAGGGCAATCAGTCCTGATATGATCAGGAGATCCACATTGATAACACGACCTTGGCCCGCGGCAGTCACGAGCCATATGTCCTGCTTTCCCACATTTGTAGTACCCTTCCCGTTCCGACATACACTCCCCCTTGTGGACCTTATTACACTTACCGCAAGGCTTGCTCTCAAACTTCGAATTACTCCGGTGATCAGGTTTTGCCGATTTGAATGCCTTGGAATCACGATTAGGCCCTTCCCATTTCCGATTGTCTCCGCTTCGCTCGGTGGCCTGACGATTCCTTTCTTTCTCCCGTAACTCAGCTACATTTACCGCAGCTTGAAACGTTGTTGGATCCTTGTTTGACACAAACTCCCGGATGTTACCTCGCAACCCATAGATGTAACTCTCCACTCGCCTTTCTTCGTTAGGCACATAAATCTCTGCAAATCGGGACTTCTCTATGAACTTGGTTGTGTACTCCCGAACGGTCATATCTCTATGTTCCAGACTTAAAAATTCCTCCTCCAACTTCTTAATTACCGCCAAAGGCAAAATTGTGCCTTGAACCTCTTTACAAACTCAGTCCACGACATTTCCCTAGCTGCCGTCGAACCCTGTCCGTTGGACTCCACATCCCACCACATAACCGCTTCATCTTTCAGCATGGCCAAAGCGAAAACCACCCTATCCCCTTCCGAACACTTGCTGGTGTCGAATGCCAACTCCATCCCTTTCACCCATTTCATCGCTAAAACAGGATCACACTCGCCCTTGTAAGTAGGAGGTTTGCAAGCAGCAAACTCCTTGAAGCTACATCCCTTCTCACCCATAGACTTGATCTTTACTGCAGAAGTCGACTGTGAGTGATTCCCCACCACAGTCACCGGTGAATCCGCCACTTCAGTCGCCTCTTTGTCCCCACTCTTTTCCTTGCTGACCGACACCTCATTAGATCGCTGGGTCAGCAACGCGTTCAGTGTTTCTTGCCGTTTCCCCATTTCCGCCGCGAAAGTTTCCTGTGTGACAAATCCCTGCGTCCGACCCCCACCACGATTCCTATTCTGCCTTTGACCCCTCACCGAGGCCGAATTTTCCTGGTGTGAGGTTTCCAGTTCAGGTCCCGCATCTACGCTTCTAGCTCGACGCGCAACACGAGTCATCTTTCCACCTCTAGCCCCCACAGTTGGTTCATTAACTTGAGTAGTCGCTTTCTTGGTTGCCTTCCCTTTGGGTCTTCCGCGACCCTTCCCTCAGTTAGCAGCTGTATGAGGAGGAGCAACTTGTAACACCCTAAAAATCAGGGTAAATTTAAAGCTGCGGAAACTATACAATTAAGCACCAACCAAAGGTTTAAACCTCCCAAAAAGGGGAACTGTACTTAACCTTTACAAAAATCAAAATACGGATAAGGATCTCAACAATAAACTAATCTAAACATACACTATCTAGATTACATCAATTGTTGATCCAGAATCATCCAAAAATATGGGACTTAACAAATGCCCAACAATCCAATACTAATCATCTCAAAAACCCTCGAGGTCAATCCCCGGCACTCAAGCCCTTGGCAACCTGTCGCTAACGAGAACCTGATATACATAACATTTGAGAAAAAGTGTTAGGCTTAAAAGCCTAGTGAGAACATACAGTTTAAAGATTTCAAGGGATATAACATTTGCATCCAAAAAGGAAACCTTTCCAACAAGCATTTCCAAGTTAACTGATGTTAGGAATAAAATCCATTAAAAATAAGGTCATAAACCTTCTTTCCAGAACCTCACAATTTAATGCACATGTAGTTCTTCATTTGATTACCTTATAGAACCTCACAATTTAATGCACATGTAGTTCTATATTTGTTAACAACCAGAGCCTCACAATTTAATGCACATGTAGCTCCATATTTGTTAACGGCCAGAGCCTCACAATTTAATGCACATGTAGCTCTATATTTACATTACTTGGTAATCTCCAATTAATATCAGTCGACTCAAAACCTAGGGATCCGCTAGTAATGGTACAGACTCGTCACAACAACATATGTGACTAACCATAATAAACATATGGTATAAACACATTTTTATAAACAAAATGTCATTTCCAGTTCAACTTCTGGTAAGAATGAAAATCATTAAAAATGAGTTCTTAAACATTATTTTCATATATCCACATAATGTACCAGTAAAACATCATTTTACTACATTAAGATAAGATCCATCATTTTAGTAAACCCAATGATCGGGAACCCTAAAATCTCCCAAAACTCAAGTTATATCAAATATGTAGAAAACTTAGATCTGAAACCATGGAGATATATAGGAGTTCCAAAAGGTATCTTTTGATATGTATACAGTTTAAAAATGGTAGTAGGAACTCACCAAACAGGTTTATACGAAAACCCGAAAACCAGATATCGATCACGACAAAGAGGTGAAGCTTTATACACCGAAACCCCGAGCAATGCACTAAAAACTAGCAACTTACGGGAACCTTGAAGATCTAGAGAAAATCTAGAGAGAGAGATTTTGAAGAGAGAGAAAGGTGAAACTGCAAATGAGATATTTTGGGGTGAAAACCCCTTTTAAGTCGGCCAGGCAACTACGCGGGTTATGTCGCGACTTCAACTCGCGGCATAACTCGCCCGTGTCCCAAAAACCAAGATCATCCAGCGGGTTTTGCGGGTTGTGCCACGACCTTTAGTCGCGGTGTAACTCGCGCAGTTCCATATTTCTCATATCAAACAAAGGGTTACGCGGGTTGTGCCGCGACCTCTAGTCGCGGTGTAACTCGCGCAGTTCACTGCTTGTCCCCAAACTTCACAAAATCCAACTCAACTTCAAACCAAACACGGTGCTAACGATAAAAGCTTAATCACTAGAATACCAAAATTACGAAACGGAAATTCGGGGTGTTACACAACTGGTCCATCCTCCATAACTTCGTTCACATGTGCCACCTCTACAGCTGGCACGGATCTGTTCCTAGTAACTCGCTCTGACATACTACAATTAAAACACCGATAGAATTTCATTAAGGTAACCCCCAAAGCAATAAAGCAAGTTAAGCACGCACATGTACCTGTAAAATTTACAATTACACTGGCCAGATGTAATTCTAAATTTACCTTACATGTTAGCCCTCACCACTCTATAACCCGACTCCCTACGGCCATCCTATAATCTCAGTTGTGATTCACGCACTAAGTTTAAGTCTAAGACCAACTGGTCGCCTAGATCCCTTAAACTATGGCTTTGATACCAACTATAACAACCCAATCAGAAAAAAACAAGCGGATCAATTCTTAAAATAAAATCTCAATGATTAATAAGAATCCATGTCATAATGGTCCCAACTTACAATAGAAAAATTAGGGTTTGCTGTAAAACAACCTATACACAACTGAGATAACTACTAATAATTAAATGACGGTCTTCTATCCGCCCCCGCTAGACTTTCTCCTTGCCTTTAGCTGCAGGAGCTAACTCATGACGGCCTGAAAAGATTTTTAATTTTGAAAGAGCGAGGGTTAGACCATTGGTCTAGTGAGATCCCTCTAACAGTTTAAGCAACAAAATACACTTTCCAGAATTTTAAACATCATTTAATAATAGCATATAAATAAAACACGTTACGGACCACACGACCGTTAAAGACGATGTGTCTAACTCGCGTTGCCTTAATGTTGGGACACACCCCCAACGACATAAACGGGCCACACTTCCCGGCACGAGTAGGCGGGCCACACTCCTCGACTTAGGTCACGTAACCCACAAGTAATGTATGCATACATTTAAACAACAACAGTTTATAACACACTTGAGTAATTTAGTAAAGTCATGCCATTACAACCAATTCAAAGTTTAATACAAATAAACTTCATATGCTTTCAACATTAAAAGTTTAGTTTAGGAAAACTCACCTGAAGTCCACCGTTACACCCTTCAATCCAAATGAATAGCCCGAATCGAACCTATAAAACGAGACATCGCTCGGTGAGTTAATGGTACCTTCTAATTAAAAGTTTAACCTTAAAACTCTCATTCCTAACTTCATTCCACTTCGGTCGAACTTAACCCGTTAAACCTAATTTGAGGACAAAATACCCAACTCCTTGAATAATTAAATTACTTACCTAAATAAAAGGGGTGTGGGTTGGTTACTTAAGAAAAGTCCAGTACCTCAATCTAATTAACTAGTTGAACCCAAGGTTTCAATTTACTCTACGTGGGCTTCGGCCCACTTTCCTCTAATCAAAGACCGATATGCATAGCAACTTTCGACCGGTAAAAGTAGCTACCATCGACCGGAGGCTGAAGCCATCGACCGGAAGCTGCCATAAATGTTTCGACCGGTAAGGAGAGACCGGAAGGGAGGTTCGATCGGAATGTCCCTCTCTTTCGACCGATAAGGAGGTTCGACCGGGATCTCCCCTCTTTCGACCGGTACCTGCAGATCGACCGGTACCATTACTTCGATCGATACCAATACATCGACTGATACCCTCGAACGGAAAACCCCAGAACCCCGATAGAACAAGGGTCGCAGAATAAGCCAGAAATCCAACAGTGGGGAAATCTATAACCCCCAAACAAATAAAAACTTGATAACAAAAATGTATTTATTGATTACTTAAATCCCCAATAAGCCTCTGGATCGATTCAACCCAGAAATTCACATCAGGTTCAAAAAATCCATCTCCCAAACACAGCTAAAATGATGAAGATTACTAGTATCTTGTAGAGTTTTAGGTCATCAGAACACTTACCTTCAAGGAAAACACGATTCAACCGGAGTTCTTGAAGTCTCTCTTCTTCCCCAGTCTTTTCTCCAAAAATCGCCCTCCAAGAGCCTCCTTCAATAATCAGCCGCACAATGCCCAAAATCCTTAGGGTTTAATTCTTTATTTCCCAAATTTCTAAAATTGACCCCCTCCCCCTTCTAAAATAGAACTCTTCCAAATTCTCACCCAAACTTTAGATTCTTTTACTTTTAACCGGTTATTACACAAACTCTACGCCATTAAAACCCCTCACAAACAATCGTATCTCTCCGCCTTGCCACTCCTCGTTGCCCGAACGTTGTCCGTTCTCCATATCGCTTAACACGTTGTTGCTCCTACCATCAATTTCCCTCTTTTTGATCTATTTTTTATCTATCAAAAGATGAAGAATCAAAAGATAACCGGTTATAGGTTAGTTTTTTTGGGTTAAAATGATGTAAGTAACAAATTTTTAGAAGTTCAATGATTTAATTTATTGAAAAAAATGTTCAAGGACTTAATCATTCAAAATGTGAAAATTTAATGGTTTTTTATTCAAAATGAGAAAAGTTTAATGGTTTTTTCATTCAAAAAAAATAGTTCAGGGACTTAATCATTCAAAATGAGAAAGTTTAATGTTTTTTTCATTCAAAAAATTAGTTTAAGAACTTAATCATTCAAAATAGAATAGTTTGTTGGGTTTTTATGAAATTTTCTCATATATATATAGAGGAAAACTCATTTTTTCATTGTGTACGTGAGGACAAATCTCAGTCACTCGATCTCTTTTGATCCAACAACTCATATTAAATAGTGTTTTTAATTTTAAAATGTTTAGGGGTAAAATTGGAAGAAAATTTAAACACACGCCTACCACATTTAACTTTTTATTTTCTTTTTTAATTAAAAACTTTTTACCCAATTAAAGTTTAAAATAAATTATCTTAAAAATTACTAATATTTTAATCAAACAAATTATATCAAAAAAACGAGAATTTCGTGCTCTTCAATATGACATCCATCTCGATATAGTTTTTTCTTTGTCGTTTTAACCGTTTTTTACGTGAAATGTTATATATGTGTTATATTCATTATGAATATTTATGTACGTTCAAGTTTGTACAACGCCTCGACACCGTAAGTATGTAACTCGACATCACCTTTTTCAACACTTTCTTCAACGTCGTGATATCACGTTTCTTCAGCACCGTAACCCAACACCCATCAAGACGAATCGAGAACCTATCGAGTAATTTTGTTGTAAATCGGGGAACAAAAGAGAGTGCGTCACGTCTCCACATCTTCACAGGTCATTCATGTGTTATTCATCATGAATAATGTATCATTCAGAATGAATAATACAACATTCAGGGTGAATAATTCACGATTCATGAATTCGTGTATTATTCGTCATGAATGTTGTGTAATTCATCCTGAATACTATATTATTTATCATGAATAATGAATGAACGTTCACATTTGTTATTCATACTGAATGTGGGACATCCAGGGATGCGCATACATATTCATAATGAATTAAACCAAATTTCGGTTGTGAATTGGAAACAAAAGAGAGTGCGTCATGTGTCTACACCTTCACGGGTCATTCATATATTATTCATCATGAATAATGTATCATTCAGGATGAATAATAGAACATTCAGGGTGAATAATACACGATTCATGATAAATAATACATGAATCATGGATTCGTGTATTATTCATCTTGAATATTGTATTATTCATCCTGAATACTCTATTATTCATCATGAATAGTGAATGAACGTTCACCTTTGTTATTCATACTGAATGTGGACACCCGAGGACGTGCATGCATATTCATAATAAATATAACACATATATAGAATTTCACGTAAAAAACGGTTAAAACGAAAAAATTATGAATATTGTATTATTCATCCTGCATACGGTATTATTCATCATGAATAGTGAATGAGCGTTCACCTTTGTTATTCATACTGAATGTGAACACCCGAAGACGTGCATACATAATCATAATGAATATAACACATATATAGAATTTCACGTAAAAAACGGTTAAAACGAAGAAAAAAAACTATTTCGAGATAGATGTCATATCGAAGAGCACGAAATACTCGTTTTTTGATGTAATTTGTTTGATTAAAATATTAGTAATTTTTAAGATAAATTATTTTAAAGTTTAAGGGGGTAATTTTTTTTAATTAAAAATAAAAATAAAAAGTCAAAGAAGGTATGCGTTGATTCAAAATTACAATTTTGTCCTTAATCACTTCCCAATTAACCTTATTATGTATTAACCATTGATTAATTTTTAAGTTTTGATCAATGATTAAGATTTGTCCTCATGTGCACAATGAAAAATGAGTTTTCATTTGAACCCACCCCTATATATATATATATATATATATATATATATATATATATATATATATAGAGAGAGAGAGAGAGAGAGAGAGAGAGAGAGAGAGGTGGTTTCATTTGCAAACCATCCTTATCTAGCAAACTAGGAAACTCATCCTCTCACCATAGATTAAATTCATCAACGGTTAAGATGCATTTGTTGTAATTATGGTAATAATTAAATTATTTTGATTTTTTTAATTGAAAATAAATTAATGAAAGGGCAAATTTGTCAATTGGCATCTCATCTCAATTTAGAATTTTTGATGAAAAAACGTTTTTACATGGAAAGATTTTTATTTAAGGTATTTTCTTTTAATTTTTGGATAATTAAAAATCATAACCATTTTACATGGAAAAATAGTTTTTGTTTTTTTCAATGAAAAATGTTGATTTTATTGTTTATTATGGTAAAAACAAGTTTAAATTTTTGGATGTATACTAAATCTTAACCATTTTTACATGGAGGATTTCATTGTTCTCGATCGGGTAAAATTCCATAACCATTGACACAAAACAGGTCGCAAACGAAGTGAAAGGCCGATGAAAACGAGAATGAAATCCTATGAAAACGGAGATGAAAACGGGGATGAAAGGAGATGAAACGGAGATGAACAATGAGTAATAGAGATAAAACGGAGATGAACAACGATGAACGGAGATGAAACATAGATGAACGGAGATGAACGAAGATGAAGCGGAGATAAACAAAGATGAATAGGAAATGATTGGACATGAAATTTGTTTGGAATCGGAGATTGGGGTGGTGGATATTTGATTAAAATTGAAGATTTGTTTAAAAATAATAATTGATTTACTATAATTAGTGGGTTATGATCTTGTACATTTCTGAAAATAAAACGAAAGATAATTACCATAATTAAAATCATTTAGTGTAATTTGACCATTAAGCCCTTATAATTAAAAATAAAACAAAATTAAAAGAACATCAGTGATTGGTGGATTTGGGTGTGCAAAGTTTGCATAATAATATTGGTTTTCATTTGATCGCTCCCCTATATATATATATATATATATATATATATATATATATGGGTATATATATATATATGGGTTGCAATTGCAACCCTTAAAAAATGTTGCAAACCTTGCAACTCAAATCTTAACCGTCGGATTCATGATCGACGGTTACAATAGATATGTGACCCAATACTTTTAATTAAAAAAACAGAAAAATAAAAATAAAATAACCGCCGATCATGAATCCAACGGTTAAGATGTGGGTTGCAACCTTTTTTAGGGTTGCAAAATATCCTTCCACTATATATATATATATATATATACTATGTTCGACCCCGTGTATTACACGGGGTGATTTAAAAAAATTATACCAGAAAACTTATCTTACAGATATGAATGATCATCGAAAGTACGATACTACTTTTTGAAGCTTTTTTTTCCTTCAGAGTTTTTTTTTTTGCTGTTTGTTACAAAATGTCCTTGTTTTAGGCAAGTTTCACAAATGAAGTTTTGCAAAAAATTAATAAAAAATATGAATAAATATTAAAAATTTATAAAACAATAATAGAACGTAAATGAAATTATGAAAAAATACATAGTTAAAATATTAATAAAATAAGAATCACGTATCATAAATTAACAAATACTTCTTTATATACAATATTCTTTGTTCTATTACTAATATATAAGTAATATATACTAAATATCATAATGTCAATAAAATAAAATTAAAAATGTTATTTTATAAAACTTCATGATAAAAATCAAAATTCTTGTATAAAAGTTTAAAGTGGATGAGGATTTTATAAAAAACTCTTGAAGTAAAAATTGATATGAAATAGCCAAAAGAAAATTAAGACAGTTTAGTGATTATTTGTATCAAATATCATATTAATTTCAACAAATCTCATACTAATCACGACACATTAATTCGTATATATTTATGATATTTAATAATATAATTAAATCCAAAAATATTCAATATTGGAATCGTTTCAAAAGTATTGACGAATCGATTACAATGGTATAATTTGTAAAAAACAAAAATGTTTTTTTAATGCATTTTAGTTCATATACATTGTTTTATGTTTATATGATAAGATCATAAGAGTCTAAAATGAAAAATAAAAAAGTAATAGATTAAAAGTAAATTACATACCTAATTATAAGAGTAGTAAATGTAAGGTATAAATTAAAAAAAATGAATTAATGAAAGATTTAGGAGGAATGAATGTGGATTTGATAAATGAACTTATAATGTAAAATGCGTCTAGATACATGTTTAGGCAGGAAAATGAAAAAATGGGCTCACCAGAAGGCGACACGTGTCCTTCTAGTTACTTATTTATTATATGTATAGATATATTTCAAACTTGGGCTTTATGTATTAACTAATAACTAGATACCAAATATTTTAAAAGCCCAAATCCAAACCCAATCAAATCCCTAAAAGGAAAAAAATTAAAAATTAAATCTTCTTAGATTACATAGATTAGCCATTAGCCGACTTCTCAGTTTCTCACTTCTCGTATTTGATCCTAGTTATGTATGCTTTATTCCTACTTAGTTGTTGCTTTAATATTATGTTTAAGAAATTTGAATTTTTCGGTTTCGGGTATTACCAACGGGTAACGGTGATTTTTTAGCCTTAACGGGTTCCCCATTGGGTATCGGGGAAACCGCGGGGACCCGATGGGAATCCCCGATAAGATCCCCGACGAGGATCGGGACGGTTTCGGGGACTGGTATGGTTTTCGATTTTGAGGACGGGGACCATAATCCCCAGCCCGAAACCGGCCCGTTGCCATTCCTACAAATGGCATCATACAGTTGAAAATCACAGGGATGCAAATAGAAAATTTCAACAAACTAAAGGGACGAAAAACGTAATTTACTCAGAAAATTTTAAAAAATATATTTATTTATCAATAAATATGTATGGGTTACTCAGGTTGGTCGGGTTGAAATTTTTGTGTGTTATTTTACAATCTAGTTAAACATTTGTGTTTGAAAAAAAGTAAAATAAAAAGTTTAGAACGTACCAAAAAGGCTAACATATTCAAAAAAATTTGAAGGTTCATGTGAATAAGAAAATGAAATTATGGTTGAAATTGTAATATAATTTTGAATATAACCAATTACGGGCTGGTCTAATGTCTAACATATATATATATATATATATATATATATATATATATATATAATTTAACAATCATATTAAATCCATAGTATAGAAAGATATCAGTTCATCGGATTGAGTTGGGTACTTGGGTTCAAATTACTCGAACCCAATTACAACCCACTAGATGTGGTTTGAGCGAATTTTGTATCAACTATGTGTCAGGTTACCTCGGTTTAAGTTTTTTTAGGTTTTTTCTGGTTGGTTGGAATTTTGAGCACCCTTACTTAGAGGCATAAAGAAAATACATCAAAACAAAACAAAATTTGTCTTTAATTATTTTTTTGGAAGTAATTTGTCTTTAATTCTTATTTAGTGTAACAACATAGTTTTTTCCTTCTTAATTTGTGTAATAAACATTTAATTCTTTCAAATTTGTAAAAATTGTGATTGTTAAGTTATATATCTTGTAACTATTGATAATATGAATGTCAAGTTGTCAATTTATATTATAGTTACTGATTACATTAAAAAGGTTGTCACATCAAAATTAACAAATGTGATGTAAGATGAAAACTTATTTATCAAGTAAAATACGTTGCAAAACAAGATGAATGAAAAAATTGAACATTGGCAATTTTATTTCTACTTTAAAATGAAAGATTTAAAAGTTGTTTTCCTATATATAAACTACACTAAAGTTGACACAATCTTAGTGCAATTTGCCATTTAAAATTAACCCCTCAATTTTTTTTCTTCAGTTCCCATCGTTTTGATACCATCTTTATTTAATTAAAATAGACCATAAACTGGATAATACACGAGAAAATGAACATGGTTTAAATGCATTAAAGAGTGTAAATGGCTTTGGGTTTGGATGAGGATCTCATCGTCGATGAAGCATGGACATCCATAAAAGACTATGACAGTGGTTAATGTGTTAGGACCATGCAAATTTATTGTTGAATTTATTAAGCACGTTTGTAGTTTGATCCAGTTTTCAACTATGTTCATGGGTTTCGGATTTAGTTGATGAAGATCCCATGAGCAATGTTTGAAGGAGAAAAGGTTAATTATCAAATGAAGGTGAATTGGCAGATCAATCACGATTAAAAAAAGTATAACTAAACTTATCTAAATAATAATATGGAGAACACAAACGGTTAAGATACCAAAACTAAGTATCTAATCAAATAAAGAAAAAAAAATACAAAGAGAAAAATATTTTGAACTTACGATAGTTTAAAGAACTGTAAAACTATCTTACGAGCTGTTTGGTTGATTTTTCATTAAGTCTTGTATGGATAAAGTTGTCTGTGTGGATTAATCTGTCTGTATAAATTGAGAAAGTTTTTGTTTGGAGAGTTTTTTCATAAATGGAAAGAGCGTGTTTTTTAATTGGGAGGGTCAAGTTTGGAAATAACTTGGCTTTCTGCATAAAGTTCCCCCATAAAACTTACTGAATAAGCCACTTTCTATATCCTTAAGCCACTACCAAACAGTCATGTATAGCTGACCGAATAAGCTGTGAGTCCCATTAAGCTCATTAAACTGCTAACAAAGAGACCTTAGTGTCAATCGGCTTAAGCAATCTAATTATTGGATCACTAGTTTTTTAAGATGGTTTATATTTGTTTTTTTTTTTTAATTAACAAATATTTATTTTCTTATCATAAGAATAATCAATCAGTTCCAATGTTCTAATTTGATTTTTAAAGAGGACTAAAATTTTGCCCATGAACCAAAATTGATTAGGTGAAGTTGACCTACTAATACTTTTGAAAACTTATAATTAATTTATTAAACATAATTATAAAAGCTGTATTATTAAAATAATGACATATTTTAATAAAATAATCCAATTATAAAGTTACAAAAAATGTCTGAGCCCGGGTTCGAACCGGGGACCTCTAGTGTGTGAGACTAGCGTGATAACCGACTACACCACCCAGACAAGATGCTTTGTTTCTTAACTCATTTACTATATTATGTAATATTTATTTTTAAAAATTAAAAAAAAAGGAAGTAAAACTCTTTTTTTTTTCTTTTACAAAAATGATTAATTCATATTTACGACCGTAAAAGAATCAAACGTTACAAATTATTCGGTTAGAAGTTCGTTTATTTAATAAATAAACAAATATACAAAACTCGTCCACGTCTTTAGTCCATTAGCCAATAGTCCTTTGTCGCTACGTCTTTAGTCCATTAGCCAATAGTCGCACGATCAGAGAAACAGCTGACGTCCTTCCTTTGAGCGACTTTGACCAAACTATCAAAACTCGTCCACGATGGCTGTCGTACGACATAATTTCAATTACTAATTTTCGATATAGTTTATATTGAATTTAATGCAGGATTTCAATGACGTTTATGATAAGAGATCATAACGGAAGACGTTACCAACAACAACGAATATAACAGATGCTATCATCAATATCGAACGGTTACCTTATTAAAGATATGCATTCAAGACTTGCTAACGGATAATTGGAGTATAAATATGAAGATTGAACTTTACATTCGGACATCTGATTTGGAGACCTTACAAGCTCACTCATTCTCTCTCGAAGTTCATAAAGCCTACTACTGTTGGTTGCACGACCGAAGTCTAATTACCCATGACGCACGACCGACTTTACTTTATCGTATTATTTTATATTGTTCTACACTTGTAACACTTGTTATAAAGGACGACGTCCCTGATTGACGTCCATAGTGCACGACGACTCATACTCGTCCGCGGTTTTTACCCATTTCAGGGGTTTTCCGCGTCACCAATTCCCTTGTCTCGTTTATTTCATTTTTATTATTGTCTTACGATTATTAAAGCTACTTTCTTTGGTTGAATCAAACTCCACATTTACCTTAAATTTTCCTTGGGAGATTTTTGGCATAAACAGTTTGGCGCCCACCGTGGGGCCCATCCAAAGAAAATCTTTGATAATCTTACGACGTGCTAACGTTTTCCTTCGAGTATTCTTTTTTTTCAGTTATTCAGGATAATGTCATTCCAAGGAACTCAAGATCACGTTGTGGCTCAAATGAACATGGAGCTGACTGCTGCTCGTGCCCGTATTGACGCCCTAACAGCTCAGGCTCGTCAGGCGGCAGAAACCATCGAGCATCTTAGAAGTCAAAGTGGAAACAATGTGACTGTGACTACGAATGCTTATACTGGTGCTTGGAATGTACCTCCTCCATTGCCTAATTATCCTCGTCCACCACCAGTTAATCCTGCGACCTTCGTAATCCCAACTATGCCTATGACTTCTATGTCGTTCAATGGATATGCCTCTGATTCTTCGCAGCAGACTAACTTCAACGGATCAGGTTATGTTCCATTAGGTGTTCCCGGGGGTGTATCAATGGATCCCGTTGCACAACGATTGAAGTTTCTAGAGGAGCAGAATGAGCGTGTCTTGTCTATGCTGGCCAAATTGCTGGGGGCAGCAGTCCCAGTTGATGTCGAACCACGAACAGGATTTCAAGCGTTGTCGTTCGTCGATGAAATTGCTTTGGTGGACATCCCAAAGAAATATAACATCCCGACCTTCTCCCCAAAATATTCAGGTGTTACTGATCTGGCATAGCACGTCGCCCAATACAAACAACTCATGTGGACTATTTCAATACCGCATCAATTCCAAGAAGTCTGCATGTGCAAGAGTTTTGGAGCAACTTTGACTGGAGCAGCGTTACAATGGTTGATCAATCTCAAACCTAAAACTATTGGGTCTTTTTGCAGAATTAGTGAATCAATTTTCTCAACAATTCGCTAGTAGTCGAAAAATTGAAAAACAAACGAGCGACCTTTACTATGTCGTACAGAAGAATGGAGAGTCCATCCGGGACTATTTTAACCGGTTCAACGCAGAAATGATTAGTATCCGAAATTGCGACGTGAAAACAGCAATTGTAGCATATAAACAGGGTCTGGATGATAGTTTAGGGTTGTATCTCGACCTTACGAAGTATCCTCCGGAAACCTTTGAAGACGTACGAGCAAGGACGCTTGCTCATATGAGGGTCAAGGATGACCTCGTTTTCAGAAATAAACATTCAAACGACAGGAAAGGTCTAGGTGTTAAAAAGCCAGACTTCAAACCGAAACCAACCGTTCGATCAGAGCCTGCCCGATAGATTTCAAACGTCAGATTTGAAAAGAAAGGGCCGACGACTTCTAAATCAGTCCAGTATCCAAAGGTGTCATCTTATGGTTTCCCTGGGTCTGCCAAAGACGTCGTCGCGTCCCTGAAACAGCTCCAACAAAACGTTCGATGGCCAAAGAAAAGCGATAAGGATAGTGATAAGAAAGACAAAACAAAATGGTGCGATTTCCATAATGACTTCGGTCATCTAACGGATGATTGCATCGCCCTGAAGAAAGAACTGTCCTGGCTTAATTCGAAAGGTTATTTACAAGAATTGACGAAAAAGAAGGACGTGCGTCCCACATCTCCAGAGCATGCCAAGGTGATTAATTGTATCACCGGAGGCTCTGATGTCTGTGGGACTACATATTCAGTTGCTAAAAGACATGCTAGTCGCGGTCCCGATGACCGACCAATTCCAAAGGAGGCAAAACCCAAAGAGGACGCAGAATTAGAAGCTATGTCCTTGACGTTCGATCAAGCAGACCTCGACGACGTACATCAGAAACATCATGACGGACTAATTATCCAATTGAGCATTGGAAATTGTCTCATAAACCCTCTGAACCCTCTGAACCCTTACACTCGACTTTGATCCCATGGCCCTTTATGAAATGGGGAATGGACATTGTTGGAAAACTACCACCTGCCCCTGGGCAAAAAGTATTTCTTTTAGTTTTAACAGATTATTTCTCTAAGTGGGTCGAAGCAACGGCTTTCTCCCAAGTTCGGGACAAAGAAGTCATTTCTTTTATCCAAACTAACATCATTTGTAGGTTTGGAATTCCATCTGAAATAACGTGCGACAATGGGACACAATTCATCAGTGATCGAACGCGAAGATTTTGTGAAGAAAGGAACATCAAGTTGGTGACATCGACGCCTCGATATCCACAGTCGAATGGTTTAGCCGAGTCGAGTAATAAAGCTATCATCAATTCAATCAAGAAAAGACTCAAAGCTGCCAAGGGGAAGTGGGTGGAAGAATTGCCTTCCGTTCTATGGGCCAATCGTACGACACCTCGTACATCCACAGGACAAACTCCCTTTTCCTTAGTCTATGGATGTGAAGCTGTGTTACCTATTGAGGTACGACTACCGACTTCAAGACATACGTCCGTTGAGCATAACTTGGTCGACCTAAGTTATGACCTCGACGCTTTAGAAGAGTTTAGAGAAGCTGTGCACATTCGCATGGCGGCACAGAAACAAGTGGTCGAGCGACATTTCAACAAAAATGTCCAAATCAAAGTCTTTCAAGAAGGTGATTACGTTCTACGTCGAGTATTTCAAAATACTCAAGAGGTCAATGCAGGTAAGCTTTCCACTAAGTGGGAAGGTCCTTATCAAATCTCGAGCATCATGGGTAAGGGAGCTTATAAAATCCAAACCCTCGACGGTCGAGATATCCCATGAAGCTGGAATGCAGTTCATTTAAAGAGGTATTTCTTTTAAAATTTCATATTTATTTCCTTCGATTATTTCTTAAGAAAGATTACTAACTTAAGCATCGGAGGGTCGTTGTTCAAACCAACGACCACCCCACTAATATTGTTTTTCGCAGGGACGCACGACTTATTCAAAATCTTTGTGTCGAGTAAAACTCATGTGATCACACGTATATGTTCGATTTTAATAGATGACAAAGATTAAACTCTGTATTTGATGTTCAATACTTAGAATCAAGAATCATTGTTATAAATAACCCAAGGTCGATTGAAAGTTTCAGTTGATTTTAATGATTGTGGTTGAATGTCTGATATAATTATCCATCTACTCGACATACGATTAATTATAAATAAGCGTCGATAAGCAAAAGAACCTTTTTTCATTTCCAAAAAGAAAAAATACAAGTATAAGAGGCGACCACAGATGACCGACCCTTAATGGTAAAACTAAAGGAAAATAAGCTAAGTAGGAGGAACGTCAGGTTGTCCCTGGACGACAACGGTCTCCTTTACTGCCACCTCTTCTGCGACGTCACCCTCTTCCAAATCGTCGTCTTCATCCAAGTCCCTCTCAGTCCCGACAGTGTCGAGATAAGTCTTGAGTTCTTCGGAGGCCGACGCCATAGGATCCTTCCCCTTCAAGTGACGCCTCATTAAAGTAGCTCGGACCGTGAAGCGGGAGAAAGCCTCGATTTGCTTATTCTCCATCTCCAAGTCTTTGACGTCGCCCTCCAGATCTTCGACCCTCTTCTTCAGAGTCGCGATCTCGTCAGCAGAAGCAGCAACAATGGTAGTGGCCTTAATCTTTTCGACCTCTAACTTAGTCGACAACGCCTCTAGCTCAAGAAGTTGGTCCCTGAACTTGACCTTCTCACGATTCGAAATCTCTAGTAGACTTCGAGCATCGGTGAGTTCAGTCTTAAGGCCCTCGACCTTCGTCTTTTCAGCCTCGACCAACTCCAAGGCGACCTTCTCTCTTTCAAGAGCCTCGTCAGCCCTTTTCTTAACGTCAGGAAAGGACGACCTAAGACTTTCTGTCTGAGCGTAGAAGCTCAGACAAGCTTAGAAAGCCTGCACGACAAAAGGAAAATAATTAGTAGTAAAAACACGAGCAATGCAAAAGATTCAAAAGAAAAACTTACCATGAAAGATAGGCCAGCAGCATGTGCCCCCGTATCCTCAACCCGAGATTCTTTGTACCGGTCGTAGAAAGTCGGGAGGAGAAATTTTGCTAAGTGGAAAAATGACGTCTCTTTCGAGAACGTCATTAGCCATGAAGTCAGCGGGGAGAGTGGCTTTGAATATCATCTCCCCCACTTTTTCTTTATTCTTCTCCTCACTCCTAGAGGAAGAAGAAGGTGCGGCAAAGGGCTTGTCAACGCCCGACACCCCCATTGTTGGGGCACCCTTCGTCGCCTTGGTCGAGCCTTCAAGCTCGACCCCAACAATGGTTTCCTTTGCTGGTGTCGCCCCTGAAAGGGACGACAGAGTGGCATCGCCCGTCTTCTTGGGCGAAGACCGAGGCTTGCCTCGGACACGTCTTGGGTCTACCCCCACAGAAGGGGCAGATCTCTTCCTCGCTTTCTCCCTCCCCTGACGAGCGAGCTCCAGTTGCTCGGCTCGCTTAGCGGCAGCCGACTTTACAGCTACGTCCTCTGAAAAAAAGAAAAAAGTTAAAAAATGAAATGACGTACGATATACAAGCTAAAGGTATTGTCGAACGACTTACCGGTCATTTCCTATTCTCTTTCCTCTTCTCTTTCTTCTTCTCTTTCTTCTTCCCTCTCTCCTTCTCTGTGAGAGCCCTCGACAGGCGTCACCTCAGTTACAAAAACGGCCTCATCTTCCTCGTCGTTCGATCGAGGGGAAAATGAACGATCGGTAATACTTCTCCCCAAGATCCTCTGAATCTTGTTGAGAGAATCTTTCCTTGGCTTCACTTTAGTGAAATCGATCACTGTTGAAACAAAGAAACACATCAAAATATACATCAGAAAAAAACGCACGACAAAAACGTACGACAAAAACGTACGACAAAAATATTAAACCTACCCGATTCGTTCCAGGCGGACGACAACCATTGGCTGTCTTCGTCATTTACAGACGCCAGTTGGAGGAAAACGTACTGACGTTTTCAACCACGATCATTTACCGCGGTGTTATGTATCAGTACATTGTCTCCCTTCGAACGAGGAAACAGACTATACCGGTGATAATTATCCGATCGAACGCTATAGGCAGTCAAAAGGTCGTTCACATTGAACGGTACCTCCCAATCGGTCGTAAGACGATCGATCACCTGGACAATCCGCCAGAATTGAGGCATTAACTGTCCAGGCGTCAGGTCAAATGCATCTAAAAATGCCCTGACCAAAGGGCTAAAAGGCCAAGAAAAACCTATCTTAAAGGGATATTCATACAAAACACAATATCCCTTCGGAACTTCATCCGACCTTAAATCTTCAAGCGACATCAGATTTATTTCATCTGGAAGCTTAGCCAAACTCTGAAAGTAATCTAAATGTTCTTCCTCCCTAAACATGCTCACATGTTCACTCGACATCTAGAAATCAGGGATGTTAAGGGTCGCACACCAATAGCTAAGAATATCCCAAGCTTTCCTAGGCTTCTTGGCTATAGACTTCTTATGCATAAATCAACACAGAGGTAAAAACAGGAGAATCGTACCTTAAATAGTGTTCTAAACCTCGAATTTAGAATGGAAAGGATTCTGGTCGATCGAAAAGTGAATCTCGCCGGAGATATATTGTTTTAAAAAAGGTAAGCATAAAAAAGGTAAGGATTAAGGGTAATCCTTATTTATACTGAAAATCGGAAACCAAATCGTCAGAAAACTGAATCGCCAGAAAATCGACGGTCAATGAGATTGACACGTGTCGTTCGTGTCAGGCAACCACTCGAGTACACTCAATAAGAGTATGACACCTGTCCTTCATTAGCTGTCAAATTGTTTATTATCATTAACATGACGTCATCATTCAATTGAAAACGAACCAATTCGGTTCTATGCAAGTTACCCGCTTTTTCTTTTATAACACGTGTCTTAGTCTTAAATTTAAATTTCAAAAAATTGCCGCTTGAATTTTAAATTTGGGGGCAAACTGTTTGGGTAAAAAATAACCAAGGTCCTTTGTCGTACGTCTTTAGTCCATTAGCCCATAGTCGCACGACCAGAGAAACAGCTGACGTCCTTCCTTTGAGCGACTTTGACCAAACTATCAATACTCGTCCACGATGGCTGTCGTACGACATACTTTCAGTTACTAATTTTCGATATAGTTTATATTGAATTTAATGCAGGATTTCAATGACGTTTATGATAAGAGATCATAACGGAAGACGTTACCAACAACAACGAATATAACAGATGCTATCATCAATATCGAACGGTTACCTTATTAAAGATATGCATTCAAGACTTGCTAACGGATAATTGGAGTATAAATATGAAGATTGAACTTTACATTCGGACATCTGATTTGGAGACCTTACAAGCTCACTCATTCTCTCTCGAAGTTCATAAAGCCTACTACTGTTGGTTGCACGACGCACGACCGAAGTCTAATTACCCACGACGCACGACCGACTTTACTTTATCGTATTATTTTATATTGTTCTACACTTGTAACACTTGTTATAAAGGACGACGTCCCTGATTGACGTCCATAGTGCACGACGACTCATACTCGTCCGCGGTTTTTACCCATTTCAGGGGTTTTCCGTGTCACCAATTCCCTTGTCTCGTTTATTTTATTTTTATCATTGTCGTACGATTATTAAAGCTACTTTCTTTGGTTGGATCAAGCTCCACATTTACCTTAAATTTTCCTTGGGAGATTTTTGGCATAAACAGTGAACATTCATATATTTATGTTCGTTTATGTTGACATTGATATGCAAAATCATTAATTAAATTAAAATTTTAGAATCCCTTTTTTTATCTCACCTAAGTTACTCGTTTTTTTCATTTTGTTATGTTATGTTTGAGGGACGAAATGATGAGTAATGTTGATTGTTTTTTTGTTCATTTATGTTCGTTCATTTAACATCTTAACAAACTAACATAAACGAACACGAACACAAAAAGTTTTATTTGTTTACCATTCCTGTTTGTTTAGTTCGATTATAACCCTGCTCATATTGCATAATAGTCCCTTTTATTTGTCCATCCTTTTCATTTAGGTTTTATCAGTATCTAATTGTATTGTTTTGGGAAATTAAATACACAAAAAGACCAGTCAAGTTTGGCAACAATCTAAAATAGGCTAAACATATACAAAAACTATAAAGATAAGTACTATGAAATTTCCCAATTGATGTAAATTATACCAACGAAAGTTACATCCAAATACAGTAAAACGGATATTATATGATTCATAAAATATATATAAAATACAAAACCCACAGTCCTATTTTGTCATCCCTCCCCCTACTTTGATTATTTTGCCAGCCTACTATATTTTTATACCAAATTTACCCTCCATATTACATGTAAAGAACCATACCTCCCCACATTTTTTTTTCAAGTTCTTAGCTTGTGAGATAAAATCATTTTCTTGTTCTTGTGTTTTAAGAAATAATAAAGGTTTTATTTCCATTTTAAGCAATGTTAATTATGGCTTAATGACCAAACAACCATCATATTGTTTGCTTCACCATTAATTTTTTAGTTTGTTTATAACTATGATTTACCCTATTTATGGTTTGACCAAAACTATTTAGTTTGATTGTTTAAAACTAGTTGATAAGTTAGCTTTTCAAAACGCTACTATGAATAGCTTTTTAATAAGCAAAGTTTATGGTCATCCAAACATGAAAAAAAAAAAAACTAGCTTATATTTTTTTCTTTGGTACATGTTTGGATGACCAAAAGCTATCTTATAAGCTAACTTATTGAAAAACTACTCTAAGTAGCGTTTTGAAAAGTTAGCTTATCAGCTACCAGGTAGCTTATAAGTTAGTTTGCCGAACATAGTCTTAGTCCATCAATTTGAAAATTTATCAAATCGAGATATGCGGTTCGATTTACGGATGTGTCTAATTTAGATTGTTCTACTAAGTTCAGTAACTTAGTCGTTTGACTTGTAAAAAAAATGTCAAACGAACTTTACACTCTCGGCTAAGAGTTTTCATCTCGAACAAACCGTAAACACATATATGGCTATAATTGTCATACTACTAACTATACAACCATGAAGGGTATTATAGTCTTTTTGACTAGGTTGTGAATAAGTCGAGTCAATTCTATGATATTAAGTTAAACTTGACATTGATTTGATAACAAGTCGATGCAAAATCGAATTCTACTTGAAAAAGATCCATACTTTCTTTTGACAACTTAAATAATTCAAAAAGACTCGTCATGATTATGCTTGATAAATTAATTTTAATTAAAAGACTGAAAATATCTATCAAAACTTTATTTAATAAAACGATCCGACTCAAACCCAACTAAAAAAATATACAAAATTCAACCGTAAAACATAAATCCAAAACTTAATATAATTTATATACAATAATAACGTAGTTTTGTCCGTCAATTTTTTGTGACGAAGCACATAAAATTTTATTAAATTTAATCGACCAGATATCAGATAAAATAGTTTTAAAAATATACTGTAATAATACAACACTACAATACACGAAGCCACAAAGGGCCGACGATGTAATCATTCTCAGCCTCCGACCACCGTCTTCTGCCACCGCCCTCCGTGTGGCCAGCCAATTTTAATACCGACAAAGTAGTCAAAATTACCCCTACATTCGACATAGTAAACAAAGATGGATAGCTCAAAAACGAAGGCATTTTCGTAAAAAGCCATACCATTTGTTTCATACTGAAGTTCCTCCGTTCAACATTTCTCTGAATCTTTGAAGCGATTCAAGCCTTTGTAACTTCAATTGCTGCTTAAATCTTCTGATGAAATCATCGGCTTTTGCATCGACGCATTCGTCTTTACCCCCGATCGCCGCCTTCATCGTCGCCGGCCGCCGCCGATCCACGTCCTCTTCGTCCTCATCCGGTTCCGGCATCCTCTTCTCGCTGCGCGATTTAGTTATAACGGTCGGTCGCTTCTTCGCCGCAGCGACGTCGGAGGTTTTCGGCTCGTCGCAACCGTGATGCGGGTCCCGGTGGGCCATATCGGAATTTTCATCTTTGTCAAAAGATACGTCGCCGGATTGGTGATCGGAGTTAAAAGGGGATGGGAGTTTGAACGACGTGACTCGTTCGAGTAGGGACGGAACTCGGGTGAGTTGACTCGGGGAATCATAATTCGGGGACAGGAGTTTGAACGACTTGACTCGCTCGAGTAACGATGGAACTCGAGTGAGTTGACTCGGTGAGTCGTAACGAGTTTCTTCCGAGTCTTGTTGGTGTGACTCGTGTGATTGGAGGTGGTCTATGGGAGGTGGTGTGTAGAAAGACGAGAAAGAGAGATCGATGGATTTCACTCGCTCCAAGAAAGACGGGGGTCGGGTGAGTTGACCCACTGAGTCGTAACCCGTGATTCCATGTGGTTCTGAAGTGGTGGCGTAGAAAGATGAAAAGTTGACTGATTTGACTCGTTCCAATAAAGAAGGTGATCGAACGAGTTGACCCTGTAAATACTGAGGATGATGATGTTGATGATGATTAGATTTGAAGTTTGAAGCTATGAAAATGATCGCTATCATGAGGTTAAGAACACAGAAAAGAACGCTCGGTGTGAACCAACTCGCTACGTAAGCTATCGCCATTGATGCACCACTTCCCAATGATATATATTAATTGTGTTTTTGGGATTGAAGATGAAGTTGGGAACGTAATTGTAATGAAGATGTGCCTTGACTTTGTGTGTTTTATATACAACAATAAACTATATTTATATAGATATATACATAGACAGTGGAATGATATTTTGCGGCCCTTAAAAAGATTGCAACCCACATCTTAACCGTTGGATTCATGATCGACGGTTATTTTATTTTTATTTTTTTATTTTTTAATTAAAAATATTGGACCTCATATCTATTGTAACCGCCGATCATGAATCCGACGGTTAAGATGTGGGTTGCAAGATTTACAACATTTTTAAGGGTTGCAAATTAAACAATCCCTACATAGATATATATAATTAATTAATTAAAAACACATGACAAGGAACACTTAAAAAATCATGGTGGGGTTATATATACAAACATGTGTTTACACTAATAACGACAAGTGTGAATGTCTTTTTCATCTTCTTGTTACAACTGCATTTTTTTATTCAAAATAAATATAACGTAAAATTGGATTTATAGGATGTTAATATTGTCTGTACGTAACCACTTGGGTTGTAACCACTTGGGTTGTGGCGTACTGGTAAAGCCTTTGAGAGATATAGTGGAAAATCTCATCTACCCAGGGTTCAAATCCAGGCGCTGCCAAAACCCTTGTGGCCATGGAGGTTCACATGCGATGACTCCAGGCCATTCGTGGTCGCCCGGGAATTAGTTGGTGCGCATAAGCTGACCTGAAAACCCACGGTTACAAAAAAATATATATTGTCCGTACGTATTATTTAAAGGTGTTATAACCAAGTTTTTTAGAAGGAAAAAAAATATGTCGCATTAGCTATTTTATATGATACTATTTGAAAATTAGCTAATATGACACTTTGTATCAAAAGTGTCTTAAAAAACAAGTTAATACGCCCAAAAACGTCATATAAACTGATCACAACAACTTTAAATAAGATGTTTTATTGTTTTGTTCTATAAACTTAAATCCTATAAAATGGTGTATTCGGGCACCTAGAAATTATTGGCATCCTATAAACCCGATTTTGTTGTAGTGAAATATCTATAATAATAACAAGCATACGGTTTTAGAAGTATGTAATTATTATATTTTTAGTTAATTATATGATATTTTTATTGTTAATGATAGAGGGAAACATACAATTTTATAAATATATAATTATTATATCTTTTAAGTAAATGCTATTTTTACTCTTATTTTTTCTTCATTTTTATTCGTACTAGGAGTAGTTGTAACTTAGCAATTCGATTGTACTCAGATCGAACATGATAATGAATGTACATGTGCTCTCTAGGCCTTATTTATTGATGACTGATTGAATGCCATAACTCTTATTTGTATTTTACTTATCAGAAATAAAATACTTACTTTTAAAAACAGAAATAAAGAGATTTATTTTGTGATAAATTAAGTATCATGTCTGACATTTGTTTCATTAATTTTAAATGAAAATGAAAAAGTTAAAATCTTTTAAAAAAAATACATTTTACTTTAATAGTTTCTTTTCTTTAAATCAGAAAAACTCCAAAATCTGTTTTTTCTTTGTTTTAAAAAAATTGGTGGAGATGTTCTTACTATCAACATGTTATTAATCATAAAAACTTTAAATCTTTTTCCCTGTTTTAAGTAGCTTGAATCCTCTCATAACTAATACAAGTTTGCATGATTGTTAACTGTTTTATGGAATTAGTCAATATGTGTCAAAATGTCTTATACAAACGATTATATGTCTAATAACTTTTCCTTAACCATAAGTGTCAGGATCAGTTTGTGTACACCTCGACTAATCCCAGTGATTCTGGAGAACAACCATGAAAATCCCCTATGACCTTGTAGGATTTGAATCAGTGACCTTTAAAAAAAATACTCAAAGACCACTATTATCAATTCAACTAACCTATAAGGTTATATTATATATCCAATGTTTTATAAACTCTAAATTATATAAAACCAACTTCAATAAATTATATAAAATAAACAAAATAAATATTTTATTTTTATTTTGAAAACTTCAAATTTAGGGGATTATATAAAACTTGATGTGGCGGAGAAAAACAATTATTCTATTCATTCCTATTGATGAGAATAAACTTTTATTATTATCTATATTATCTATATCTATACTATATTATAAAAGAGATATAAAAAACTCTTAATTACAATATTTTAAGTATAAAATACAACTAATTAAAGTCAATTACTTAATTTATAATTTCATAATGCTTTGGTACAACTTCTATTTTATTATAAAGATGTAATTTATTTTACTTTTAGTTATGACATGTTTATAAAGATAATGATAAATTATTTTGTTATGTTATTATATTTAAAATTATTGATAATATATTTTAATAAAAAATAAAATAAGTAGTTTATCTCATACTGTTTATCCTGTATTTAATATGTTTATTTGCAGTTAGTTATACAAATAAAAACATGAGACTTTAATAAGTTATAATTATGTTTCATTAACTTGTAATTTTGAATTTTAACTAATATATCTGTACTATATTATAAAACATTTAAGCTAAACTCTTAAAAACTAATTTTTATGCATTATAACTTAAAATCCAAAAGTACAAATTGATTAAACATAAGTACAACTTATAAAAGTCAATGTTTGCATTCGTGTAACTAACTGCAAATAAAAACTTATTTTTATTTTCTAAAATATCTAAAATTTTTAACTATTGTTATAACTAACAGATAAATATAAGAAAATTCGAGATAAAACACCTTATTTTTATTTTTTATTGAAGTATGTTATCTTTTTAATTTTAAATATAAAAAAACTTAAATATAGTTATCATTTAAATTAAACATTTTTTGACCCGTAACAAAATACTTTATTATTATTTTTTATAAAAAACCATAATTAAACTAAACTAAAATATATTTTTGTTTTAAATCTAGGTTTCTCAAAATAGTAAAATAAAATCAAAATAAACTAACAAAAAGTATGAATCATCTATTTTATAAAAATTATAGATGATCTAATATAGATTATCTGAATCATGTGTTTCTTTTCCCTTGGTTAATCAATTTCTCAACCACTTTGACATTTGCTATATAGTTGAATTCTATGTTCCTGTTTTTTAATTTTCAATTTTATTACTTTTATTTATGAAAAAATAAAATTTTTGTCCTTATTAAATATTAATTATTTATGTTAGTTTTATTATCACTATACACCATGATTTTTAACTAGCCCTTTGGATTTATCTTTTTCTTATATTCAACCCAATGGAATAAAAATAGGTCAAATAAACATCAATTACACTTTGAAATTTTAATTTCCAAATATTAAACATTAATTAAATCATCATTTTATTTTGTTTTTTACGGAAAATATGTCGTGTTGGACAAAAAAAAAATATAGTCTACATTAAGTCATGGTCATCTGTTTTATTGTAAAAATAATTGGACAATAAAAGCTTTTTAAATAGTAAATAAATGGACAATAAAAGCTTTTTTAAATAGTAAATAATTGTACAATAAAGCCTTTTTTTCTTTCAATAATATTATTATATCAAATATATATATTTTTTTCATCTCACCATCGTCGACCATCATCACCACGAGTTCAACCAGCGACAACCACCACCCTCGATGGTCAATTCAATAGTTGACCATCACCACCCTTGGGTCAACCACCACCTGCCACCATAAAATAAGCAACAAAATTTTTTGTTTTTTTTAACGGCAGCAAGAAACTTATATATTACCAAACCAACAAAAAGGTTTTACAAGAGAGTCAAACATCAAGAGCAGAACCCAAAATACATCAAATAAAGCTCAGTAGAACCATACACGAAACAAAACGATGAACAAAAGAGATACAGAGTTTGCGAGAAGCAAACAACCATAGTGACCTTCGAACCCAAAATGCATCAGCTAAAGCTCAGTAGCACCATATACGAAACATAAAATTTTGTGTTGTCAATATCATCACCATTACCATCACCCACTAATAATTTTATGCAAAATCATTTAAAGTATTTAAAAAAAAAATATAAAACACGTATATTCTACCTTAAATCCGTAAATCAAAATGAAACGAGGATCGTTAAAAACCCTATATTGATTGAGATAAGACCCAACATTGAAATGCTCACATCCAACAAGTTTTTAAGGTGTGCATTCACTTGACGAGAAATGGAGAGGAAACATCGTTTTTGTGACGCTTCAAGCCCAATACAACAGATTGTTCAATTACTTCGAATCCAACTTAAAACCATGATGAAAGTTATTAGTAGCCCACAAAATAGCTAAAATTATATTCCAAAATCTAAAAAAAAAACTAATAAAATAACTATTCATCCAATATTTTATAAAGTTAAAACAAATATTTTTCATAATTTACAAATGCTTATTAATATTTTTTTACATTATTGTAAAAAGGAAATTTGAGTTTCTATACATAATGTAACCCCGTTTATTATAAAAGTTCTATTAAATATTAAACTATTGAGAAAATGTGATTACCTTTTTAGAATTTTAGTAATAATACACCTACATATTTCTTTTTTTGTTTTCTATATTCTTTCTTTTGCCAGACAAATAACTGACACTTCAATAATTCAATGTAAAAAGGGCTTAACGAGATAATTGAATATCGTAGGTCCAACATTGAAGGGATGGTGTTTGGGCCATAGAAACTATGAATCATAAGAGCATCTACAATGAAGTAACTAATAAAAACATAACTTTCGGTATTCTTGTATTGTCACGTCATTATCGATTCAACGAATTAAAAACCATATTAAAATTTCACTATGGTAGTCATCCAGTGACAAAGTTCTAGATGGCATGAGACGTGGCGTGGTGGCGAGACCAAACCTCAAGCCTTATGAGCCACGGCGAAGCCATGACGTTTTCGAGGCGTGACTTATGGTGTCAAATTTCTAATTATATATAATATTATATATAAAAACATATGTTAAATTAGGTTATATATTAAAAAATAGCAAATAAGATATTAAAACGTAAAGAAAAATAAAATATCGCATTAGGCCATGACGTGTCATGGGCTTAATGTGGCGTGAGACACAAGCCTTGTGCCACAACGCGCCATGGCACCCGATTGTGCAGTGAGTTTTTTAGAACAGTACTTAGGGTATGTTTTTTAGCAACTTGATAACCTTATAATGTAATTCACAACTTATTCGGTCAGCTATTCGGTCAGAATTCCAACTAAAACCTTTTGAATGGATTGCGAAAAGGGGTAAAGAATTGGCGATGGATTGGATCGTGTGGCTAGCGAACCCCTACGGGGTATAACACGGAGGGATAACTGAACAAGTGGACCGAAGCGTCTATATTCGCACAGTTGGACAGCTGTTTTGAGATTGGTACTTTAGAACTGATGTTTGGTGCAGGTAGGAAGAGATGAACCTGTTGACAGAGCTGGTGCATATCGCTAATCAGGAAGGTCGGACAGTTGTAGGCTCTGTGATTGGGGCTTGTCGTGTCCACGAAAATGTGGTCCACGGGTTTGGTTGAGGGATGATTCGATGATGCATGTAGATGATCGGAGCTACATAAGAATCCAATAAATGGGTCCTGGAGTCAATTTCGATTGGGTCAAGTGGCTGGATTTCCAAACACCTGCTAGTGTTCGAGTTTCGGATAGTTACAGTTCAAGGTTCGGCCTAATAGGTGTTGGGCGCATTGCTTCCCTTTGACAGTTTCGAAACGACTGCAGGTTAGTTGTGGGTTAGTTCGGAGGCTAATGTGATGTCGAAGTGGGGCATCCATTCACTGTTTTCCTGCTGCGTTTTTTTTTGTTTGCTTCTCACAAACTATTTTTCGCTGCACTTTATTTCCTTTCTTGGCGTTTTGATTTTGGTTATTACTGTTTCGTGGCTTTGTTTCGGTGTTGCTACTTTGTAAAATTGCTGTTTGATTTGGCTGGTATATAATTATGTTGCTCTTCAAAAAAAATCTTTACAAACATATTAACAACTTTATTAATACATGATCTAATGAAAAACCAACCAAACTCCTTCTTATTACAACCTTCCTTTATGGGTCCTAAATAAATCAAAAAATAATAAATAATATGTAACACCATAATTAAATAACAACCATCATTCAATAGTGTGAAAAAAAAAGTAAAAACAAAATTAAATGTTGCAATTTAAATTAGTTTGGAGCATTAATTATGGCCTCACATTGGGATTCCCGTCCAGCCATGCATTATTGTCACTAAGAAAAAAAAGTCTTTAGTCGTCTTTTAAAATTTAAAAATCATTTTTTATGTTTTTTATAGAGTAAAGTTCAATTTTGGTCTTTAAAGTTTTCAATTTTTAACGATTATTATTTCTAAATTTTAAAAATACGAATTTAGTTTTTTATGTTTATCAATTTTCAACGTTTTTTTGTCTATTTATGTAATGAGCGTTAACCTTTTTTTCTTAAGTCCAAGTAAATCAAAGATATTTTAACATTTTCACTATTTTCTTAATTTTATATTAAAATTAAAAAACATATTACATTTTTAATTTTAAATTATAAAAAATAAAAAAATAACCACCATCTTCTCACTTAAACTCTTGAAGCCCTGGTCAGGCATTTCCAGAATCTTTCTTCTTGTAATCGGTTATGTGGGATTCACCTAAGATGTTATGAACACCTCAAAGCGTAAAGCAATAGATTCACCCAATAACTTCGAGTCCATCTTAAAAACACAGTGAAAGTTATTGATAATCCACAACTTGAGACTTATAAGTAGCTCATAAATCACATTTTCTATCCATGTGGGATAAAAGTGTAATAACCCAAAAACTCATACCAAAACATGCCATAAAAATAACCAATATCCAAGAGTTACAAACATAAATTCAGGAATTTAAACCGCGGAAGTCTTTACTACAACCGAGAGTTACTAAAGGAAAACTAGTCTAAATTGAATCTTCGGCATCTTCTAAAACTCTAGACTTTCTCCTTCCCTTTTCCCGAAACATTTCCCACACCTTTTCCTGAAATTGGTTTTTAAGATTTGAAAACGAGGGTTAGACCGTAAGGCCTAGTGAGTTCCTAACAAACATTTAAAATTTGAAATAGTAACAGTTACAATTGTTTATAATAGTTAACAAATCCCAGCGTAAACGAACATAATAATTTAACGTAATGATTAACTTATTTTTATACCACCACATGATTGGTCGCCACAATGGTTCGTCAAGTTTCCCACTTACCATTACCATACACGCAATCACAATCGGGGCCCAAGCAGACTCCCCTCTCGTATTGGGGCCCAAGCAGACTCCCCGCTCACACCGGGGCCCAAGCAGACTCCTCGTCCAACATGAAGGAAACGAATTCCGTCCATATTGGTGGTGTGAGATTTCCATACTCGCCACAAGTTCACAATTCCCATATCAAAATATTTACGCAAAGGTTCACGTATAGAATTCTATAATTATTAAATAAATTGCAAAGGTATTATTAACACATCACATTAGTCAATAACCAAATCGCATATCTCAATTTCAGCATAAAATAGCAGTTCAAAAGATTTTATAAGATTTATAAGAGAGGAACTCACCTGATTATGCCTGCACTTAGCTAGAGTTCTTCCCTACAATAACCAATAAAGTAGATCACTATATGAACCTCCTAAGAAATATCAGACTCAACTTAGATCTGGAATTTTTTGACTTCCCTCGGATACTCTTCAAACCCAACTAATCGCAGCCTATTCGACCAGATTCTACCCTTGACCGGAAAAGATCAACACTCGACCGACCCCTAGCCCCATGCGCCGCCCGTGCCGCGGCAGTGTCCCATGCGCCGCCCGGGGCGCCGACCGAAGACAACATACGTCGACTGGTGCGCCGACCGAAGTCCAGCACACGCCGACCGGTGCGCCGACCGAAGTCTAGCACAAGCCGCCCACGCGCCGACCTAAGACTCGACCGGACCCTTGACCGGTGTCTCTCATTTATCGACCGAACCATAGCGGTCAGTCTTCCCGGTCACCAAAACTAACAATTCGACCGAGGTCCCCCAGGTTGCACATCGCCCGGGGTTTGCGATTTCTAACACCACATCCCTCAACAAATCGCTCGGAAACTACAAAATCCCAATAACCTTGCCTTACAAGGATTACCCACCTTAAATGATGATACTAACAGTAAAATAGCAATCGATCCCGAACCCCCAAAATCGAACTAAAGTTTGATTTCAAACTCATCCCAACAAATCAGTCCTTAAGGGTTTAGAATCTCCACAACTAATAACCACAATCCCAAAAACAAAAGAGATGAAGAGAGAGCTTAATAAAATCAAAAGATGAAAACTAACCTTAGAGATTGCTTCCTTCAACAAAATTTCAAAGCTCCCTTCTCAAGCCCCTAGTTCGCCACTCTCCACGCCACACAGAAGGAAAATGAGGAGAAAAGAGGGTTTTGCCCTATTTAGAAAAATTTAGCCAAATTACCCTCTAGTCCCTCAGTTTTTTTACTATCTAGCCAATAAGCCAAGATTATAAAATAAATTTAACATATTAAAAAAATGGGCCTTACAACCTCCCCCCCCCCCCCCCTTAAAAGGATTCTGTCCCCGGAACTCTCCTTTCGAACAAATGAGGATATTTAGCTCGCATTTCTGATTCCACCTCCCAGGTAGCATCTTGCCCTTTATGGTAACGCCATTGAACTTTTACTAATCTAATCTCTTTACTCCTTAACTTCCTGACCTTTCGATCGGTGACAGCTTCAGGTTCTTCTACAAAATTCTGGCGTTCGTCAATCTGCACATCGTTCAATGGTATCACTGCACTCACATCCGCTAAGCACTTCCTTAAGTTGGAGACATGAAACGTATTGTGAATACTCTGCAATTCTTCGGGAAGCTCTAGTTTATAAGCCACCTCTCCAATGCGCTCCACTATTGCAAATGGTCCAATATAACGGGGACTTAGCTTTCCTTTCTTACCGAACCGCATTATCCCTTTCCATGGAGACACCTTGAGCATCACTCGATCTCCGATCTGGAATTCTATGTCCTTTCTCCGATGGTCCGCATAACTCTTTTGCCTGTCCTGAGCCACTTTTAGATTTTCCCGAATCTGCACCACCTTATCCGCTGTAAGTTGTACCAAATCTGGTTCGGCTAACTGTCGTTCACTAACTTCATTCCAACACAAGGGGGTTCTGCATTTTCGACTATACAAAGCCTCGTAAGGTGCTGCTTTTATACTGACGTGATAACTATTGTTATATGCAAATTCGATCAAAGGAAGATGGCTTTCCCACGAACCCCGAAAGTCTAGAACACAAGCTCTCAACATATCTTCCAAGGTCTGGATTGTTCGCTCACTCTGTCCGTCAGTCTGAGGGTGATAAGCAGTACTCAACTTTATCCGTGACCCCATCTCCCGCTGGAAACTTTTCCAGAATGCTGACGTATAACGGCTGTCTCTATCCGAGATAATTGATAACGGCACCCCATGACGGGATACAATTTCATCTATATACAACTTTGCTAATCTTTCTAAGGTATACATCTCTTTTATGGGTAAGAAGTGCGTTGATTTCGTCAACCGATCTACAATTACCCAGATAGCATCATAACCTTTCGGAGTCTTTGGTAGTTTAGTTACGAAATACATGGTAATTTGATCCCATTTCCAAACTGGGATATCCAATGGTTGCAATTTCCCGTATGGCCGCTGATGTTCCACCTTTACTTGCAGACAAGTAAGACAACGCTCAACAAAGTGAGCTATGTCTTTCTTCATACCCGACCACCAAAAATTTGGTTTTAAGTCTCCATACATTTTATTCGTTCCAGGGTGGATCGAATATTTCGACTTGTGAGCTTCCTCCGAAATTTCGCGCCTAAGCTCTCCCAACTTCGGAACCCAAACTCTGCCCTTGAAACATTTCAAACCCCGACTATCTTCAACTAACGCGGTTACCATACCGAGCATTCGCTCCTGTTTTAAATTTTCAGGTATCACTGCTTTCGACTGTGACTTCTTTATTTCCTTCATCAGATTGGACGTTACTTCAGTTTGCATGGCCACCACCCTGGTAGTTTCACTTCTCTCTTTGCGACTCAGGGCACCACGTTGGCCTTTCCCGGGTGATAATCAATTTTGCAGTCGTAATCTAGAAATAATTCCATCCATCTTCTTTGGCGCATGTTCAACTCTTTTTGATCAAAAAGGTGACATAAACTCTTGTGATATGTGAAAATCTGACACTTCGTCCCGTACAGATAATGCCGCCAAATCTTCTGTGCGAACACCACTGCTGCTAACTCCAAGTCATGAGTAGGATAACGTGACTCGTGGTCCTTCAATTGACGAGAAGCGTAAGCTATCACTTTAACTCGCTGCATTAGGACACATCCCAGTCCTAGCTTCGATGCATCACTGTATACCACGAAATCATTGTTACCTTCGGGTAGGGTCAAGACTGGCGCAGAGCTGAGCATGACCTTCAACTTCTGAAATGCTTCCTCTTGTGCTTCCGACCACGAAAACTTTACGCTTTTCTTCATGAGGGATGTCAATGGCGTTGCGATACGCGAGAAATCCTTAATAAATTTCCTATAGTATCCCGCCAACCCTAAGAAACTTCGCACTTCTGACGGATTTTTCGGTTGATCCCAATCTCGAATAGCTTCTATTTTGGATGGGTCTAATTTAATTCCTTCTCGGGATACCACGTGCCCCAGAAACTGCACTTCTTTCAGCCAAAATTGACATTTAGAAAATTTGGCAAAAAGTTTCTCTCGCTTCAGCAATTCCAAAATGACGCGCAAATGCTCCTCGTGCTCCTCCTCAGACTTTGAGTAAATCAGGATATCGTCTATGAATACAATCACAAACTTATCCAGGTAAGGTTGACATACTCTATTCATTAAGTCCATAAATGCTGTCGGCGCGTTGGTTAGACCGAAAGGCATCACCAAAAATTTGTAATGCCCATACCTTGTTCGGAAGGCCGTTTTTGGAATATCCTCCTCTCTCACTATAAGCTGATGATAGCCTGATCGTAAATCAATCTTGGAGAAGTAGCTATCTCCTTCTAGATGATCAAACAAATCATCTATCCTCGGCAGCGAATACTTATTTTTAACTGTTACCTTATTAAGTTCACGTAATCAATGCACATTCGCATTGTACCGTCTTTCTTTTTCACAAATAACACCGGCGCACCCCAAGGGGAGGTACTCGGTCTCACAAACCCCTTGTATAACAGTTCTTGTAACTGGGACATCATTTCCTTCATTTCCGAAGGCGCTAACCGATAAGGGGCTCGTGCGATTGGTGTCGCCCCCGACACCAAATCTATGCGAAATTCCACCTGACGGTCTGGGGGTAAGGTAGTAAAGTCCTCCGGAAATACCTCTGGATACTCACTTACCACCTTCACATCCCTAATCTCCCGCTTCTCCTTTTTGGCATCAATAACATAAGCCAAAAACCCCACACACCCTTTCTTTAGACATCTAGCCGTCTTAATCATTGACATCAGACTAACCTTTTTATTCCTACGAATCCCATACAAGATTACCGTTCCTTTGCCCGGTATCTGTACTCGAATTAGCTTCTTATTACAAACTATGTTGGCATTATTCTCAGCCAACCAGTCTATCCCCAACACTACGTCAAATTCTCCCATTGCCATAGGATATAACCGCAAAGACACCAAACTCCCTTCTATATCTATGACACAACCCTCGACAACTTCCTTGATAAACACCCGGTTATCATCGGCCGTTTCTACTTCTAACGCTCTCTCTAGGTATTTTGGTTTTACAGACAGGCATTTCAAAAACCCAAGAGATACAAAGGAACGATCCGCCCCCGGATCGAATAACATATTGGCAGGTATAGAATTCACCAGAAATGTACCTGACACAACTTCAGGTATCTCCTCTGCCTCTGCAACTGTCATAAGAAAATCACGCCCCCTCGCACGTGCTGGCTCCGACCTTTTCTCCTCCCCTTTGTATCCCTGCTTTCCACAAAATTGGACTGCCCCGCCCTTCTTCAGTTGTGGGCAATCTGGCCTTAAGTGATCAGGCGACCCACATTGAAAACATGATCGATTCTTCGGACAATCCTTAGCAACATGACCGGACACCCCACAACGATAGCAAGACCTCGGATCAGTCGTACATTCACCCCGATGAACTCGGTGACACTTACCACACGGCTGGGGAATCACCCCACGATATCCCCGGTTCTCAGACCTGAACACCTTACCTTTCTTTCCGTCATCTCCCGATCCGTCCCATTTCCTCTTCTCAATCCCCCTTTCTGAAGCTTGTCGATTCTTTTCCTTCTCTCTCAATTCTGCTGCATTAATAGCTGATTGAAAAGTGGTTGGTTCCTTGGTTGTGACGAATTCCCGAATGTGACTCCTCAACCCAAAGATGTAGCATTCCACCCGCCTCTACTCACTGGGCACATAGATTTCCGCGAAGCGAGACTTTTCGATAAACTTTGAAGTATAATCTCGCACGGTCATCTCTCTTTGTTCTAGACCCAAAAACTCTTCTTCTAGTTTCTTAACTGCCGCCAGAGGACAAAATTGAGCTTTGAACCTGCTTACAAAAGTTTCCCACGTCATACCCTTGGCTGCCGATGAACCTTGACCTCCCGATTCCGCGTCCCACCACATGACCGCTTCATCCCTCAACATTGACAAAGCATAAACCACCCTATCCTCACTTGCGCATTTGTTGGTATCGAACGCCAGCTCCATACCCTTAACCCACTTCAGTGCTAAAACCGGATCACATTCACCTTTATAGGTAGGGGGCTTGCAGGTAGCAAATTCTTTGTAACTGCACCCTTTAGTTGCCGACTCATTCACCACTAGAGTAGTCGATTGACGATGACTACCCTCTACTGAGACCGGTGGACTAGATATTTCGGTTCCCTCATTGTCTTCAGACTTATCCTTGTTCCCCGATGCCGACCCCTCTCGCTGCACCATAATAGCGTTCAGAGTCTCCTGCAGTTTGGCCATTTCCGCAGCGAAGGCCGCATGAGTAACAAAAGTTTGATTCCGACCACGACCCCGACCTTGCTGTTGACCTCTTCCCCGAACAGAAATAGAGCTCTCCTGCTGCAAAGTCTCCCTAATCTCGGCAATTTCTGCACTCCTGGCCCGCCGGCCCGAATGAGACACCCCTCGCCCCATATTCGTAACATTCGGTTCTACTTGAGTAGCAGCCTTTCGAGACGGCGCTACCGTCTTCTTTGCTCGACCCCTGGCCCTTCCTCGAGCAATTGGTTGCCTTAAAGGTGCCGCTTGTTCATTGACCTGAGTCTCGTTAACTGGATTAATCCTCTCAGCTGGCACTGATCTACTTCTCAAGGACCTTCCCGACATGACGACACTGCTAGAAGCACAAAAGAATCCAAATTTAGGAATCTAATATGACAAGGTTACTTAAGCACATACATGTACCTGTAAATTCGTGATTACACTGGTCAGGTGAAATCCCAAATTTACCTTACATGACAGTCCTCACTACCTTATCATTAACGCACCTAAAGTGAACCTACACAGGCATCCTAGCTCTCGGTTGAATTCCTAAGTTCTCAGTTTAAGTTTAGGCTCATACGATCACCTAAATCCCTTAAACTATGGCTCTGATACCAAATGTAATAACCCAAAAACTCATACCAAAACATGCCATAAAAATAACCAATATCCAAGAGTTACAAGCATAAATTCAGGAATTTAAACCGCAGAAGTCTTTACTACAACCGAGAGTTACTAAAGGAAAACTAGTCTAAATTGAATCTTCGGCATCTTCTAAAACTCTAGACTTTCTCCTTTCCTTTTCTCGAAGCATTTTCCGCACCTTTTCCTGAAATTGGTTTTTAAGATTTGAAAACGAGGGTTAGACCATAAGGCCTAGTGAGTTCCTAACAAACATTTAAAATTTGAAATAGTAACAGTTACAATTGTTTATAATAGTTAACAAATCCCAGCGTAAACGAACATAATAATTTAACGTAATGATTTACTTATTTTTATACCACCACATGATTGGTCGCCACAATGGTTCGTCAAGTTTCCCACTTACCATTACCATACACACAATCACGATCGGGACCCAAGCAGACTCCCCTCTCGTATTGGGGCCCAAGCAGACTCCCCGCTCACACCGGGGCCCAAGAAGACTCCCCGTCCAACATGAAGGAAACGAATTCCGTCCATATTGGTGGTGTGAGATTTCCGTACTCGCCACAAGTTCACAATTCTCATATCAAAATATTTACGCAAAGGTTCACGTATAGAATTCTATAATTATTAAATAAATTGCAAAGGTATTATTAACACACCACATTAGTCAATAACCAAATCGCATATCTCAATTTCAGCATAAAATAGCAGTTCAAAAGATTTTATAAGATTTATAAGAGAGGAACTCACCTGATTATGCTTGCACTTAGCTAGAGTTCTTCCCTACAATAACCAATAAAGTAGATCACTATATGAACCTCCTAAGAAATATCAGACTCAACTTAGATTTGGAATTTTTTGACTTCCCTCGGATACTCTTCAGACCCAACTAATCGCAGCCTATTCGACCAGATTCTACCCTTGACCGGAAAAGATCAACACTCGACCGACCCCTAGCCCCATGCGCCGCCCATGCCGCGACACTGCCCCATGCACCGCCCGGGGCGTCGACCGAAGACAACATACGTCAACTGGTGCGCCGACCGAAGTCCAGCACATGCCGACCGGTGCGCCGACTGAAGTCTAGCACACGCCGACCGGTGCGCCGACCGAAGTCTAGCACAAGCCGCCCGGGCGCCGACCTAAGACTCGACTGGACCCTTGACCGGTGTCTCTCATTTCTCGACCGGACCATAGCGGTCGGTCTTCCCGGTCACCAAAACTAACAATTCGACCGAGGTCCCCCAGGTTGCACATCGCCCAGGGTTTGCGATTTCTAACACCGCATCCCTCAACAAATCGATCAGAAACTACAAAATCCCAATAACCTTGCCTTACAAGGATTACCCACCTTAAATGATGATACTAACAGTCAAATAGCAACCGATCCCGAACCCCCAAAATCGAACTAAAGTCTGATTTCAAACTCATCCCAACAAATCAGTCCTTAAGGGTTTAGAATCTCCACAACTAATAACCACAATCCCAAAAACAAAAGAGATGAAGAGAGAGCTTAATAAAATCAAAAGATGAAAACTAACCTTAGAGATTGCTTCCTTCAACAAAATTTCAAAGCTCCCTTCTCAAGCCCCTGGTTCGCCACTCTCCACGCCACACAGAAGGAAAATGAGGAGAAAAGAGGGTTTTGCCCTATTTAGAAAAATTTAGCCAAATTACCCTCTAGTCCCTCAATTTTTTTACTATTTAGCCAATAACCCAAGATTATAAAATAAATTTAACATATTAAAAAAAATGGGCCTTACAAAAAGTTGTTATAAATATAATGGAAATGATTAAAATATCCCTTATTTAATTGGACTTAACTGAGAAAGTTAACGACCATTAAACAGAGAGATCAAAACTATTGGAAATTGACAAATGTGAAGAACCAAATCCTAATTTTTAAAGTTTTTGAACGATATCCGTTGAAACTTATAAACCTTAGGGACCAAAATTAATCTTTACTATTTTTATACATCAACCCATGACGTATTTAATATTACATCATATGAATTTGGCCTACATTACGTCACTTAAATAGACAAATAAAATTAAGGGAAATTAACACAAATAGCCTAATTAATTAGCCATTTGTATCTCCTAGCCATTTCTTTCCAGTTTTTGTCCAGGTCCGTAATTGCGGAGATGGATCTACATGATTGATCTGCCGTGTGTAAGTAGGGTTTGCTCCCGTGATGCCACGTGTCGGGTATTGTGGATTGCGGAGGTGGGTCACCCGACCCATTGCGGACCTGCCGCAATTTGTGATATTTTTTGTCATTTAGTGAGAACATTGCGGATCTAGGGCTAAAATAGCAAAACCAAGGGAGGTGTAATCGATTGTGTACTTAGGCTATTTGTGTCGATTTTCCTAAAATTAAACTAATAAAATGTAATTAATTAATCGTAATTTTAACAGTTTTTTTTTTTGTATTTATTTTTATTTCCCGAACGTAATTCAGACTTTTTATCCGAATATGTAATAAAATGTTGTTTCTGTAAAAGTGTAAATAAATATATATCTGATTTGTTCTTATTTTTTATATAAAAATATTATTGTAAAAACAAGTTGTATGTATTATATGTATCTTTTTAAATGTTTGCTTCGTTAAAAAAATAATATTTTATTATTTATTTTTTGTTTCGCATGTTGTAATATTGTTAGCCAATGTCCAATGATGTTGATTTCTTGTGACGTGTGTTTTTGTTTTTTACTCTTCAACGAGCCAAAATATTTCATAATAATGATGATGTTTTCCTTAAAAAATGCAGCTTTTAAAGAGTAACTGATAACGTAACAACAAACACTGAAGTGATAAGTGAAAACACGAAATGGTAAATTGAAAAACATTATTGTTTATGTCAAAAATCTCCCAAGGGAAATTTAAGGTAAATGTGGAGCTTAATCCAACCAAAGAAAGTAACTTTGATAATCGTATGACAATAATAAAATTAAAATAAATGAGATGAGAGAATTGGTGACGCGGAAAACCCCTAAAATGGGTAAAAACCGCAGACGAGTGTGAGTCGTCGTGCACTATGGACGTCAATCAGGGACGTCGTCCTTGTTAACAAGTGTTACAAATGAAATGTAATGTAAAGAAATACAATAAAGTAAAGTCGGTCGTGCGTCGTGTGTACTTAGACTCTAGTCGTGCGTCGCGTGATAAACGGTAGTAGGCTTTATGAATTTCGAGAGAAACTGAGTTAACTGGAGGGCGTAACTTATGAGCTTGTAAGGTTTCAGAATCAGATCCCTGAATGTGAAGTTCAATCTTCATATTTATACTCCAATTGTCCGTTAGCAAGTCTTGAATGCATATCTTTAATAAAGTAACCGTTTGATATTGATGCTAGCGACCGTTACGTCCGTTATTCTTGATGATGGCAACTGTTACAATCTTTGGTCATGAATGTCTTTTGAATCCTGCATTAAACATGACATAACGTATGTCACAGGTTAGTAACTGAAATCATGTCGTACGACTAACTTTGTCGGACGGATATTTGTTCATTTTAATTGAGGTCGCCTTAAAGGAAGGGCGTCGGTTATCACCGGTCGTACGACGATATACTGTTGGAATTTTTACCCAAACAGTTTGCCCCCAAATTTAAAATTCAAGCGGCAACTTTTTGAAATTTAAATTTTAAAATCAGGACACGTGTTATAAAAGAAATGCGGGTAGTTCAAATAGAACCGAATTGGTTTGTTTCTAGCTGGACAATGACGTCATTTCCTGCAAAATAAACGGTTAGAAAGCTAATTGTGGACAGGTGTCATGCATTCGAGGGATGCACTCAAGTGGTTCGCCTGACACGGACGACACGTGTAATTTGGCGATTGGCGATTCGATTTCTTGGCGATTCAGTTTCCAATTTTCAGTATAAATAAGGATTATCCTTAATCTTTTCCTTTTTTACATTTTACCCCTTTAGAGATTTCATACTTCTGGCGAGATATACTTTCCGAGCGACCAAGATACCTTCCATTCTAAGTTCGAGGTTTATAACGCTATTTAAGGTACGATTTTCCGTTCTTTCCTCTGTGTCTATTTATGCATAAGAAGTCCATAGCCAAGAAGCCTAGGAAAGCTTGGGATATTCTTAGTTATTGGCGTGCGACTCTTAACATCCCTGATTTCCAGATGTCGAGTGAGTCTGTGAGTATATATAGGGAAGAAGAAAACATAGATTATTTAAAAAATTTAGCCAGGATTCCAGATGGAGTTAACTTGGTATCCCCGGAAGATTTAAGGCCGGATGAAGTCCCGAAGGGATATTGCGTTCTATATGAGTATCCCTTCAAAATAGGGTTTACTTGGCCGTTTAGTCCTTTGGTCAAGGCGTTTTTAGATGCATTCGATATAACACCTGGACAATTAATGCCTCAATTCTGGCGGATTGTCCAGGTTATCGGGCGTCTTACGGCTGATTGGGAGGTTCCGTTCAATGTGAACGATCTCCTGACTGCTTATAATGTTCGACCGGATAATTATCACCGGTACAACTTATTCCATCGATCGAAGGGAGATAATGTATTGGTGCATAATACCGCGGTGAACGACCGTGGTTGGAAACATCAATACGTTTTCCTCCAAGTGGCATCTGTAAGCGACGAAGACAACCAATGGTTATCGTCCGGATGGAACGAATCGGGTAGGTTAACTGTTTTTGTCGTACGTTTTTGTCGTGCGTTTTTGTCGTGCGTTTTTAATATTTACTAATGATATCTCTATTTGTCTGGCAGCAATTGATTTTACTAAAGTGAGGCCAAACAGAGATTCTCTCAACAAGATTCAGAGGATCTTGGAAAGGAGTATTGTCGATCGTTCGTTTGTTGTTCGGTCGAATGACGAGGAGGATGAGGTCGTTTTCGTAGCTGAAGAGACGCCTGTTGGGGGTTCTCGTCAGGAAGAAGAGAGGAGAAGAGAGGAAGAAAAGGAATAAGAGAGGGAAGAAGATATGACCGGTAAGTCGTTCGACAACACTTTTTACCTTTATATCGTATGTCATTTCCTTTTTAACTTGCTCTCTTTATTTAGAGGACGCAACTGTAAAGTCGTCCGCTCTTAAGCGAGCTGAGCAACTGGAGCTTGCTCGTCAAGGCAGGGAGAAGTCGAGGAAGAGATCTGCTCATTCTACGGGGGTAGACCTCAGACGTGTCCGAGGCAAACCTCGGTCTTCACCCAAGAAGACGGGTGATTTGTCGTCTTCTGCAGGGACGACACCGGTGGAAGGAACCGTTGCTGGGGTCGAGCTTGGAGGCTCGACTCAGGTGACGAAGGACACTCTAATATCGAGGGTGTCGGGCGTTAATAAGCCTTTCCTTGCACCTTCTTCCTCCTCCAAGGGTGAGGAGAAGAACAAGGAAAAAGTGAGAGAGACAATTTTTAAAGTCACTCTCCCTTCTGACTTTATGGCCAATGACGTCCTCGAGAGGGACGTCATTTTTCCACACCTTGGAAAATTCCTTCTCCCGACCTTCTACGACCGATACAAGGAGTCTCGGGTCGAGAACACGGGGGCGCATGCTGCTGGTCTTTCCTTCATGGTACGTCTTACTTATTTCTTACTCCCTTCATTATATTTCTTTTTATTAACCCTTTCTTTGATGTCGTGCAGGCTTTCCAGGCCTGTCTGAGCTTCTATGATCAGATGGAAGGTCTCAGGACGTCCTTCCCTGAGGTCAAGAAAAGGATTGACGAGGCTCTTGAGAGGGAGATGATTGCCCTGAAGGCGGTCGAGTCCGAGAAGGCAAAAGTCGAGGGCCTTAAGTCTGAGCTCTCCGATACTCGAAGTCTACTAGAGATTTCGGATCGTGAGAAGGTTAAGCTTAGGGATCATATCCTTGAGCTTGAGGCGTCGTCGACCAAATTGGAGGTCGAGAAGATTAAAGCCACCACTGCTGCAGCTACTTATGCTGATGAAGTCGCGTCCCTCAAAAAGAGGGTCGATGAGCTGGAAGGCGACGTCAAGGATCTGGAGACTGAGAATAGGCAAATCGAAGCCTTTTCTCGCTTCACGGCTCGGGCTGCCTTGATGAGGCGTCATTTGACTGGGAAAAATCCTATGGCGTCGGCCGCTGAAGAGCTCAAAACTTATCTTGATACCGTGGGAACCGAAAGGGACCTTGACGAAGATGATGAGTTAGAGGGAAGTGACGGTGGAGAAGAGGCGGCAGCAGCAGAGACTGATGTCGTGCAGGAACAGTCTGACGTTCCTCCCTCTTAGCTTTTCAGATTTATTCTCTAGGGGTCGGCCGTCTATGGTCGTCCCTTAACTTTGTAATTTTCTCTTTTAATGACAAAGTTTCTTTTGTACATCGAGCAATTTTAAAATATAAGCGCAGTATGTCATACATTCGACCAAACCATCATAAAATCAACTGAGTTTTACGATCGAGCAAGTGCAATTGCAATAATGATTTTCGAATATAAATATATTGGGAGTTAGGTATAAAAATTTAACCTTTATCAACAATTACGACCAACCATATACATGCGATCGTATGAGTATTTATTGACATGAAAATATTAGCTAAGTCGTGCATCCCTGCGAAGAACAACATTAGCGGAGTGGTCGTTGGTTTGACCAACGACCCTCTGACGCTTAAGTTAGTAATCTTTTTAAGAAATAATCCAAGAAAACGAATTCAAAATTTAAAAGAAATACCTCTTTAAATGAACTGCATTCCAACTTCGTGGGATATCTCGACCATCAAGGGTCTGGATTTTATAAGCCCCTTTACCCACGATGCCAGAGATTTGATAAGGGCCTTCCCACTTAGTGGAAAGTTTACCTGCGTTGAGTTCTTGAGTGTTTTGGAACACTCATCGCAAGACATAGTCGCCTTCTTGAAAAACTTTGACTTGGACATTTTTGTTGAAATGTCGCTCAACCACTTGTTTCTGCGATGCCATGCGGATGTGTGCTGTTTCTCTAAGTTCCTCTAAAGCGTCAAGGTCATAGCTCAGGTCGACCAAGTTATCCTCGACGGACGTATGTCTCGAAGTCGGTAGTCGTACTTCAATAGGTAACACGACTTCACATCCATAGACTAATGAAAAGGGGGTTTGTCCTGTGGACGTACGTGGTGTCGTACGATTGGCCCATAAAACGGAGAGTAATTCTTCTACCCACTTTCTTTTGGCAGCTTTGAGTCTTTTCTTGATCGAATTGATGATAGTTTTATTACTTGACTCAGCAAGGCCATTCGACTGTGGGTATCGAGGTGTCGACGTTACTAACTTAATATTCCTTTCTTCACAGAATTTTCGCGTCCGATCACTGATGAATTGTGACCCATTGTCGCACGTTATTTCGGACGGAATTCCAAACCTGCAAATGATGTTAGTTTGGATAAAAGAAACGACTTCTTTATCCCGAACCTGGGAAAAAGCTGTTGCTTCTATCCATTTAGAGAAATAATGTGTTAAAACTAGAAGAAATACCTTTTGCCCGGGGGCAGGTGGTACTTTTCCGACGATATCCATTCCCCATTTCATAAAGGGCCATGGGATTAAAGTCGAGTGTAAGGGTTCAGATGGTTTATGAGACATACTTGCGTGTCGTTGACATGCGTCGCACGACTGTACATACCTGATCGCATCTTGTCTTAGTGTCGGCCAATAATAACCTTATCGAGATATCCTGTTGGCTAGACTGCGACTTCCTGAGTGATTTCCGCATTCACCGTCGTGCATGTCTTGTAAGATTTTCTGGACTTGCGTCTTGTTGGTAATACATCGTAGATTCAAACCAGTTGAAGATCTTCGATATAATTGTCCTCTTATCACGACGTACCTTGATGCTTTAAACCTGACCTTTCTTGCTTCCATTCTGTCATCAGGCAATTGATCGTTCTCTAGATAATTTTTAATGTCATCTGACCAAGAATTTTCTTCTTCAATTAACGCGACCAAAGTATTATCGTTGTCTTTGATAGTTGGTGTTGCAAGGTGGACTATTGGGATATTGTCGAATGTCGTTTGGCTAAGTGCTGATCCCAAGTTGGCTAATGCGTTAGCTTGAGTGTTCTGATCTCTTGGTACCTGTTCGACTATGAAGCGACTGAACTTCTTTGCTTCTTCCTTTACTATTTTATAATAAGCAATCATCCTTGAGTCTTTTGCTGCAAATTCTCCATTAACTTCGTTAACAACTAGGGACGAGTCGCTCCGGACATGTAGACATGTTGCCCCCAAGTCATGAGCAATTTTCATTCCTGCAATCAATGCTTCGTATTCTGCCTCATTATTTGTTGCCTTGAAGTCGCACCGTATGGAGTACACTATTTTTCCCCCTTGTGGAGACTGTAGGACGACACCCAGGCCTGTTCCTCGTATGTTCGACGAACCATCGACCTCGAGCGTCCAAGTAGTGTCGTGCAAAGTCGCCACAATTAACTCGTTGGACGTCGTCGCTACTTCTAGTTCTGGACTGAAATCTGTAACAAAATCTGCCAAGACCTGTGATTTGATCGTCGTCTTGGGCTTGAAATCCAGATCATAATTGCTGAGGTAGATGCTCCATTTAGCTAATCGTCCTGTTAGTTCAGGTTTTCTTAACACAAACTTTAATGGAAAGTTAGTTACCACAGTTATAGGATGTGATTCAAAATAATGTCGTAGCTTCTTAGCGGCCATGACTAACGAAAGCAAGAGTTTTTCTATAGACGAGTACCTGGTTTCAGCGTCTAGTAGAGTTTTACTTACATAATAGATTGGCAATTGTCGTCCGTCGATTTCTCGTATAAGGATTGCACTTACCGAATTAATGTTGACGGCCAGGTAGAGTTGAAGAGTTTCACCTTTCTCAGGTTTAGAGAGGAAGGGAGGTGATGTCATGTATTTCTTGAGTTGTTGCAACGCCTCCTCGTGTTTATCAGTCCACTCGAATCCTTTATTTTTTCGCAGGACGTTGTAGAATAGGTGACATCTGTCGGACGACCGAGAGATGAACCTGTTCAACGCTGCTACACGTCCTGTTAGACGTTGGACTTCTTTAAAATTTCTGGGTGATTTTAGCTCGATAATTGCTTTAATTTGGTCTGGATTAGCTTCGATTCCTCGTCGTGTGACCATATAACCGAGAAATTTGCCAGCTCGAACTCCAAAAGAATATTTTGTCGGATTCAACTTCATTTTGTATTCACACAAAATGTCGAACGATTGCTTCAAATGTCCTATATGATCGTCCGTATGTTATGATTTGACAAGCATGTCGTCGATGTATACCTCCATAGTGTCGCCCAAATGCTTTTTAAACATCATATTTACTAGCCGTTGATACGTCGAACCTGCATTCTTAAGACCAAAAGGCATTACCTTGTAACAATAAATACCTTTATCTGTCATGAAAGCCGTTTTTTCCTGATCGTCGGAATGCATCAATATCTGGTTATATCTAGAATATGCGTCCATGAAAGTGAGTAATGCGTGTCCAGCTATAGCGTCGACCATAAAATCGATGTGTGGCAATGGAAATGGATCTTTTGGACAGGCCTTGTTAAGGTCTGTGAAATCAATGCACACTCTCCATTTACCAATTTTCTTTTGGACGACAACAACGTTGGCGAGCCAATCTGGATATTTGACTTCTCGTATTTTTCCTGTTTTAAGCAAATTATCAACTTCGTCGTTGATAACTTTATTTCTCTCAGTAGCCAATTTTTGTCTTTTCTGTTGAACGGGTTTGAATGATGGATCGACGTGGAGTTTATGAGAAATAATACTCGGATCGATGCCTAACATATCTTCGTGCGTCCACGCGAAGCAATCATAGTGGTCCTGCAAAAAAGAAATTAGTCGTTTTTTGAAGGATGGATCGAGTGTCGAACCTATGTAGACCATCTGATCAGGCTTATCCTGGTTTAGTACGACAACTTCCAAGCGATAATCGTCGTCGGTCCCAGGAACGTCCTGGTTCTGTAATTGTTATACTGTCTGCTTCGGGGGCTTCAAAGTGACTTTGTAACATTCCCTAGCAACTTTTCTTTCGCCTTTGATCTCCTGTACCCCCCATTGCGTGGAGAATTTCAAGGTTTGATGGTACGTCGAAGGTACAACTTTCATATCGTGGATCCATGGTCGCCCAAGGATGACGTTATAAGCTGATGAACAGTCGACGACGTTGAACTTCGTCTGTCTGTTGATTCCTTTAGCATATACGGGTAGTGTGATTTCCCCCATGGTACTTGTCGCTCCTCCGTTAAATCCAACGAGTGTAGTCGAACGTCGTGTAATCTCGGATTTGTCAATTCCCATTGCTTTCACTGCATCAAAAAAGATAATGTTAGCTGAACTACCTCCGTCGACGAGTATTCTCTTTGTCAGACAATTTCCAATGCTTAATTGGATAATTAGTCCGTCATGATGTTTCTGATGTACATCGTCGAGATCTAAAAATGTACTTACACTTCTAAAAATGTTGTAATAATTTTATAGAAAGTTTTTGAGTATCGTAACAGGTTTTTTAAGAAATGTTTATGAAAAAAGAACATCATATTAGTTGGTTTATAGGACACTATTTGAAAAATGTCTTATAAAATGTGTCCTATAAAAAGATGTGTTGATAGAATCTTTCTCAAACGTGTCATATAAAATAGCTAATACGGCAGTTTGTATTAAAAGTGTTCTTAAAAACTTGTTAAGACGTTCAAAAGGGTTCCATAAACTTATTACCACTACTACAAAAATGAATTTTTTAAACACACCTTTTTAAACGGTTTTTAAAAAAATTCGAAAAAACCGTTTAAAAAGGTGGCCGCGTTTTTTAAGACTTTTTTAAACGGTTCTGCGGTTGTGGTACCGTTTAAAAAAGTCATATGACCTTTTCAAACGGTTGTTATAAAAAACCGTTTAAAAAAGGATACGTATTTCATACGGATAATTGAACAAAACCGTTTAAAAAGCCGCCTAACTTTTTTACACGGTTTTTTCATACAACCGTTTAAAATACATACATCTTTTTAAACGATTCTCTAGAAACAACCGTTTAAAAAGGCCAAACACTTTTCCAAACGCTTTCACTATCACAAAACCGTTTAAAAAGACCTTTAAGAATTTAGGGTAAAACCGAACTACATTAATGTGTTTTTATATTTTGATAGGTTCGGAACAATTTGGAGCGAAAAAGAACAAAACGACATTTTTTGACAGATTTGAGCAACTGTGGCGTTTTGATCATATCTCACTCGTCCGATCTCCGATTTGAGTGATTCAAGATGATCTGGCCAACACATAGATCTACAATGTTTGTGTTTTGGGTTTTTGGTAATTTGGAGTAAATTTGGGCCGAATCTGAAGTAAGGATTCGGTGAAGTTTTCCGCATTATGGAGATAGTGACTATGCATGGGTATTGGTAGCACCCGTCCTTTATAATCCATATATATAAGATGGTATATGTGCATTGTAGCTGAATCTAAATTCGTGGTTGTAGATGATTCATTTATTGATGTATTTAGAATTTTTTTAATAAGTTGCTATCTTCATATTTCATGGTGTTATAAGTTGGTATCAGAGCTTAAGTTTGAGAGAATTAGGTATTGATCTTTGGATGCCTAGACTCAAACTAGAGTTCTTATAAGTGATTGCAAGTGAAGTTGCATATTAGGTGCCTTAAGATAAGATATTTTGAGGATTGATCGAGTCGCTAGAAACGGAAAACTTGTCGAGGGTCGCAAGGATGACTATGTAATGTACGTTCATAATGGCACATGGCCAGTGTCATGGTAAACCTACGTATTACATGTGTATACTTGAACTCCCTTGGTATGATGACCGTTGGGGCAGTAAGAAAGTTTCTAAGCGAGTGATCTAAGAAAAGGTTGATGTTTATAGCAATGTCACTTGGGAATGATAGGTAAGTGCGATAAATGAATTAAGTTGACCATCTTTGGTCAGGGTTAATGGTTGGAATAGAACTATAAGTTTTTGAACCAATTCTATTTCGAGAAGAGATTGTAAGTTAACCGAACTAGTGGGTTTGTTGTTCTAAGATGTTCGATGCATCCGAATGACAATAGTATGAATTGAGAAGCACAATCCTAAGATGTTGCATGCCGACTAAATCCATGCACAAGACTTATTTCTAAATAAGTTTGCATTAATTGTTTCTCATGTTTTCAAAACATAAAGTGAGTTATGTTGCAAAGTTTTGGTAAAACATTTAACACTCATCAGATTGTGAATCGTGAGCTTAAGTATGCATGGAACGGTTTCGTTGCATGTGATTGCAAAGTATATTGAAAATATCTTCGTCCCTGTTTTGTGTTTAACGCTAAAAAATTTTTGGTACTTCATAAGATCCGTGTTTTAATGCCATATGGGGCATCGGGCAAGTAACTGTAGAATTTTTAACTTTGACATTGGATCTCCTCCACATATGTTAAGGTTTTAAAGGAAGAGTTGTTCCCACGTTCTTGAGTCCGAACTTTGTTGGGAATTGTGAGTCTGCGTGAGTCGCGTTGAATTTTATGGAAAATTATTTTACGACATTTTGAGGCGCATGAGTGTACTTTGCGATGTGTGAGTTTTTAACTTTATTATGTGTTGATTTACGAGCTTTTGGGGGCATCGTGTCTCATGAGAGTTTTGTTAAAAAGAGTCACTTTAGCATACGTTATGGTCTTGGAGTTTTAACATTCTCAGACTTATTGTTGTCTTATGTTGCATGTTGGCAAATGGAAATTTGGACGCCGCTCGGTTTGAGCATTTACTAGTTTTATGAAAGTTCAGTGGGATTTTATAGTATCATATCGTACGACTTTTACATCGTGTAATTAAATTTTGGAATTAGTGTACCTGCATTGTTGTATGCATTAACTTAAGAATTTTTGCTAAAGATGTCCACTCCCATGTTGTTTTGAGAAATTTCAGTTGTTAATTTTACTAATAGAAATTATGCGATTTATCTCTGGGCTTTGTACAAATGTTAGTTGTTGTATGCTATTTGCATTTGGATTAAATTATGCCGTTGGAGTGAGTAAACATCTAAAAGATTTATGTTATTTCAGATAAAACGTTTGTTCTGAGCATATTTCAATTATTGATTTTACTACTAAGAATTTTCAGCAATGCACATAAATGAGTTATCAGCATCCATGTTGTCATAGTTACTATTTTGGTCAAATGTGTTTTATCTGTGTGGCTCAAAGTTTTAAACTCGATTTGAAGATTTATTTGCATTCCTATCGTTCTACCGAGTCGCGGGGGAATAAATTGGTGCTTATGGGGTTGTTGGTGATTTTATGCCACGACGTCTTTTGGTTAAAGAGAAAGGATTTTAAAGTTAAAATTGCGAACTTCTCTTTTGGAATGTACAAACATTTATTGCACGTGTTGTGGTGCAAGAACTTATTTTCATGTATATAGTGTAAATTGTGTGCATGTTTTATTATTGTCTTTATAAACGTAAGTGTTGAACAATTCAAATTTTGGAAATGATTTCATATGCGCTGTGTTGTTGATCAATTTTAAAATCTATCGAATGAACGGTAGAGTATCTTTACCGCACATTTGATCGTTAAAACGCTTACGTATTGGAAAGTTTTATAAAATTAAATTGGCATAGTAATTGAAAAACCTTGAACTCATTAGGCCTGTAGATCTAAACCCTGTCGTGAGAGCAGTTATGATTAGGGACTAAAGGAGTCCTTGAGAATTGAAGCGTCGGATGATCCGACTCGTGGTCAGTCTTGAATCTGGGTACACATGGTTAATGGAGGTGGTATGTTTAAGCTTTTCCAGTTAGTTGAGAGGTGATATTATACTTGGGTAATCCTGTGGGATAAGATCTAAGGTGTTAATCTGCGATTAGATTGGATTCAGTTGGTTGGTTGCTCGTCGGTGTGACATCATGGTATATGTCGTTGGTGTATCGTCTTAGTGGTTTCCGCAATCAAAGGAAATTCTTGTGGTCCATTTGTTGGAAATGTAGGGTTTGTAATTTAGCATTCAGTAAGTGTCAACCTTAGTGCGACTATACGTATGGAATGGGATTTTTGAACGGGATGTCCATGTTTTCGAGGTCATCGTTTAGCCCTAGGTGTCGACTTGTTTTCTTGAAGTCATGGGATCTGGGAATATTTTGGAAGTGTCCCGATTGGATCCTGGGATAAGGACCTTTCAGTGATGGAAATTAAAGAAGGATAAGTGTTGATGAGCAAGTACCGATGTGTTTAGGCATTCCTGTGGTGGTAAAGATTTTATTATGGGAATGTTGTGAGGTTGGGATTGGAACGAAGTTGAGCATTAACCGAATCTGGGTTAACCAGTTACCTGAAGGACACATTGGTGCGCCTTGGAAGGATATCTTTATCGATATTAGGAATGGATCAGTTGAAATCTGAGGATTTTGGGAAGTTTGGTTATGATCTTTGATGTTGGGTTCGGAACCGTATAGATCCGAAGGAAATTGGTCGGTGAGAATTTGGAGTCACTAATTGCCTGGAGGTGGTAATTGTCACCCAAGGTTGGAAGATGACCGTAACCTTGTGGAAAATGGTTACTTTGGTGAGTTAAGTGTTCGCTCGATTATGAGGGTGATGCACCCATGAGGGGCGGTTGACGTGGATATCATGTAACACCCCGATTTTCGAAAGGTATCATTTCAAGCTAATACAGAAACCGATATATTAAGAAAAAATAAGATATTTGATTTTGGGCTTGAATCCTTGATTTTATAGTCTTGATGGATAAATGATTCAATTACGAGTCCAACGGTCCTTTCCGGAGCGAAAACGGAGCTATAACGAAGAAGTTACGGCCAAAACAGTGTTAATGACTTTCGGTACATTTCGCGCGACAGTGCCCGCGACAGTGACATGTCAGGGTCGCGCCAAACCTGCAGTGCATAAAATCGGGTTTTTCTTCATTTGGCCATAACTTTCTCATTTCAACTCCGTTTTTGGCGATTCAACTTGCTATGGTTTCGTATTTGAGAGCTTTTCAAGGTTAGATTGTTAGTTTTGGGAAGATCCAAGAGTATTTGGTGGTGGAGTGGAAGCAATGATCAAGAGTTCATCATCATCACCTCCATCTTCAAGAATTTTTGGGTTTTCTAGGTTTTCATCAAAACCTAAGTGGTAAGTGTATCCCTTCCATTTCTAAACCTTAACATAAGTTAGAAATGCTCCATTGATGATTATCCTAGTGTGTGGTTTATCAATTTCGGGTTTGATGTTTTGGAGAAATCTAGGTCGAAATTTGGGTTTGGACCAAAATGGAGCTTTTGATGTGTAATGTTTGGGGAATGTTTCTATATGGTTGAATGTGGTTATTTACGGTTGGAATGTATGGATATAGGTGTTTGGAGACTTTTAGCTTGGAGGATTCAAGTTTCTTCAAAGGAGCTTTAAGTGGGTAAATCTAGATTTAGCCTAAATCTAGCAAGGTGAGTTCAAGTTGACTTGTGAAAACGGTGTACATGCCAAAATGTTTGTTTTAAAGTGTTTTGTGCCTTACATGAAATTGTTAACTGTTGATAAGTTTTGTTAACTGCTGATAAGTTTTGTTAACTGCTGATAAGTTGGTTATTTTTAAAGGTGTTTAACTTTATAAACCCATTTAGCACACATCTTTGGGATTTTGGGCATTATGATAAATAAATCATGTATTTTGGTATTTTAATGATTTATTTATGGAAGTAGATTTTGAGTAAAGATGTGTCTCATTTTGTGTTTTGGAGAAATGCATGGTTTTGTGTTACGGGGCGTTTTGAAAAGATAAATGTTGTAAACTCACTTGGAAAATGATTTGTCCCAATCTAAATTACGTTGGAGTTAATTATATGTTTTGTAGCATGGGTTTATATAAGTACGAGTTAATTATATTTGATTTCATTTTATGAATTTCGACGTTGGGTTTTTGGATTTGTTGAGCTTATGCTCGGTTTGGATTTTGTTGGGTTTTGAGGACACTTGTCCGTTTTAATTGCTCAATGTTGAGCGTTTGGTTAAGATTTGCATTTACTGCATCTTAGTTGAGAATTACATGTTTGAATGCAATAGCTCATCGTTTTGAGTCATGTAATGGTTTAGTTAGTGCAATGGATCCATATGCACGGTGTTCCTCTGTCCCCGTTTGGGAAGTTGGTTCACCATTTGGCACGGAATAGGCATCGGGCTCCATGGTAAGTAGGGTGTGGGCCTATACGGTCGGGCAGCGTCCCATGGACAGTAAGGTGTAATTCCATTGTGCCCGAGTTGCCCGGTTTTGGGGACTCTCAAGAATAGACCTGGAGTGGTTGACTTGATGTTTTCGGGCAATAGACTTGGTGTAGTTGAGCTCGGTGGGTGTTTTATGCATAACCCACATGTTTGGATTTACTACATAATTATGTGACCTACTTTGTGTTCCGTCACGTACAATGTAATCGGGTCTCTCCCGTCACCAATAGGTGGGGTTTTGGTTATGGAGTTTTATAATCCATGTTTTCGGAGACATTTGAATATGGGTATTTATCTATGTTTAAGGTTTTGGTTATTGAGATTCATTTGTTTTATTGGGAGGTTTTGGAAGTTGGAGTTCTCTACGTTTTCAGTGTTTGATCATTAAAATGTCAGTTATGTTTTACGTACGCTCTAGGTTTTGGCTTTATTTAAAAAGGCATTTGTTTTATGATTTTTAATCACGAAAAGGGTGAATAATGAAAGGAGATTGTTTTAAGATTTAATGTATTTCGTTTTCGGTTGCTTTCAAGTCAAATGTATTGCATTTTGGAAATCGTGACTTTATATATCATTCTTAAAGAAAATGCTTTATTTATCTCTAATGAAAACTCTTGAGCTCACTAGGCGTTAAGCCTAACCTTTTTATTTGTCGGCATGTGCATCAGGTTCCAGTTGGGGGTTTGGTTCTTGCAGTGCTTTGAAGAGTTGAGCATTAGACTTACACGAGAGTAAGTAGATTTGGTGAAGTCTTCCGCAGTTGGAGATAGTGACTATCATTGGGTCTTAGTAACACCCGTCCTTATTATAGACTGTATGTGTAGAATGAATGTATGTATTGAGGTTAAATCTTAACTTGTGATTATAGATGAATCATTCATTGATGTATTTAGAAAGTTTTAAATTAGTTGCTATTTCTGGATTTGAGGGTGTTACAAGTTGGTATCAGAGCTTAAGTGTGAGAGATTTAGGTATTGATTTGGAATGCCTAGACTCAAACTAGCGTAAATTGAAGTGTTTGAATGTGAGATCATACCATTAGGCACTTTAAGGTTTGATGATTCGAGGTGAATGGATTCACTAGAAACGGGAATCACGCCGAAAATGGCAAGGATGATCATGTACAGTACGTTCATAATAGCACCTGGCCAGTGTTATGGTGAGCTTACGAGTTACATAAGTATGCTTGAACTGCCTTGGTACGATAACCGTTGGGTGGTCCGTGTGTAAAATGGGAAGAATTGAGCTTCGGTACACTCTGGGCGATAGTGCCCTGGGCACAATCGCCGGGCAAAATCGCCGACGGGGTTATGCCCGCGGTACAGTTTGGGCGATAGTGGCCTGGCGAGAGTGCCTGGGCACAATCGCCGGCGGCCCCTGGTCGTTTTTTATCAAGTTTGAGCAGCTCCTCCTCATTATCTTCACCCCCCTTTCACCCTTTTTCTCTCTAGAAACCGAACCCCAAACCCTAAAATCGGTTTTATGCATCCAAGGCGCCAAATCTGTTATGTTCCAAGTGTTCCTCCTTCCACCCATCAAAGATTGGAAGCTATGGTCAAGAAGCTCCACCTTCATCTTCCTCCTCAAGTTCAACGATTGGGAGCTCGGGTTGAAGAGTTGGATTGGGTGTCCTCGGAAAGTCTCATCATCTAAAATAGTAAGCTTCCTTGATTTAATGTTATAAATGCTCCATGGATGTTTCCCTAGTGTTTGATTTATCAAATCTTGGATTTGATAGTTTTGGAGAAATTAGGGTTTTGATCTCGTTGGGGATTTCTAGTATAGATTGTTTGGGGGAATGTTTCTAAATGGTTAAAAATGGATATTAATGGTTTGGTATGTATGGATCTAGATTTTGGAAGTCTTCGGCTTGAGGATTCAAGTGGTCTTCAAAGAGCTCGTTGGGTGGAACCTAGATTTAGCCTAAATCTAGCAAGGTGAGTTCAAGTTGATTTGTGAAAATGGTGTACAAGCCAAAATGTTTATTTTAAAGTGTTTTACATGAAATGGTTAACTGCTGATAAGTTTTGTGTATGTTGAAGTAAAAACAGGTTTTACTGGGTTATTTGTCAAAGTGTGAGTATTTTGTTAAGTGTTCATATTTGGTAAACTTGGGTTGTGTAACCTCTTAAAGTTCTTATATTGGGTTTTGAACATTTCAACAATTAAATAACATGATTTACGTATTCTTGGTGATTTTGTACAAGAAAGATCTATTTTATGATTTATGCATCTTTGACGGTTTTGCACAAATGAAGTCTATTTCATGTTACATGCATCTTGGTGTAATGGTATTCATAAACCCTTTGGAAAACCTTTAGTCTCATTATGTGTTGAGTTTTGGGTTAATGTCGTCTTTGAAGTATGTGTCGTCGTAAACGTTGTTTAAAGACATTTCATTAGTTGGGGGACCGGTAATTGTTGGTCAAATGGATTTTGAGCAGTTTTGCTCGGTATTGGCTTAAAAGAGTCTTGAGGACATTTGTCCGGTTTTAATGGCTCGATGTAGAGTCCAATTTGTGATTTACATCTTAATGCATTTTGTTGCATATTATCGATAGTTACAGACTCGAGTGTTGTAGTCTTTCATGAGTAGTCGGGTAACTTTAGACTGTGTTGCATTGGATCCATAGGCACGTAAGTCAGCCTTGTTTGATGGTCAATTGAGTGGTACGGAGTTGGACTCTGGGACTCATGGTTTATGACCTTGTCTTTGCAAGTAGGCACTAGGAGGGTTGAGCCCGGTTGAGCTATCATGACTAGTGGGAGTCCTCTGATGGGCGTTTGGGGCCTTCGCCGTGTGGGGCAATGCCTTCGGGGTATCCCCCATGTGCCGAGCCTTTGGCGATAATTTCCGGTGGTATTCGCTAAGGTCAGCTGTCTCTTGGGTGAAACTTGTCAAGGAGTCGTAGGGACACTTGGGCGGGCCACGGGTCGGGCCTAACATATTTTTCTTGTCCAACGGGCCTAATATAGTAAACTCAAGCCCGTTTTTACGGGCTTGAAAACTTGTCCATACCCGCCCTATAAACGGGTCGGGCTTGCCAACGGGCTAACGGGCCTGAAAATTTACATTTAAAAAAACTTATATAAAATGGTAAGTTGTGTAAAATTATTCAAAATACATATTTTTTTTTTCAACTAAACAAACGTAAATATACTAATGTATACAACATAAGAATTTTTTTTTTCACAAACTATGGAGTATGAATTTTTTCTCTACAAAGATTATCACCTTCGAAGTTCGGATTCCTAAACAACAAAATATTTAACCACCTAATATTTCAAGATCGAGATCCTAAATGTACTATATGACATATCACATATAACATATATATTTTGGAGGTAGTTGTACTTAGTAGAGGGAGTCCAACCCAAAACCACTTATAAACTTTTTTAATACAATATTAATTATATAATTTTTTTAACTGGTTATAATTATATAACGGGCCAAGCGGGCCTGTCCAATTTTTCTTTTTCATTGCCCGAGCCTGCCCGTTAACTTGAACGGTCCTGTCCAAGCCCGCCCATATTTTCTAAAATGGTTATCCAAGCCCGCTCTTCTAACGGGCTGGATGGGCCGAGTCTAGCGGGACGTACCTCCCATGAAGAGCTCTAATCGGGGCATGAGGTGTAATCCATTAACATCGTGGGTGACCCCACTTCTGTGTAAACGTCACCCCGATGGAAACCAGTCTCCCCCGTAATTCAAGGGTTATCTCTTGTGTATTATATACATGTACGAGATAGTGGTTGCGGTGGAAACAATGTTAGTGTTTATGCCAAAAATCTCCCAAGGAAAATTTAAGGTAAATGTGGAGCTTAATCCAACCAAAGAAAGTAGCTTTAATAATCGTACGACAATAATAAAAATGAAATAAACGAGACAAGGGAATTGGTGACGCGGAAAACCCCTAAAATGGGTAAAAACCGCGAACGAGTATGAGTCATCGTGCACTATGGACGTCAATTAGGGACGTCGTCCTTAATAACAAGTGTTACAAGTGTAGAACAATATAAAATAATACGATAAAGTAAAGTCGGTCATGCGTCGTGTGTAACTAAACTTCAATCGTGCGTCGTGCAACAAACGATAATAGGCTTTATGAATTTCGAGAGAAAATGAGTGAGCTTGTAAGGTCTCCAAAATCAGATGTCCCCGAGTGAGATTTCCTCTTCGTATTTATAGTGCATTTTTCCGTTAGGACGCCTTTAATGTGTATCTTACACATTAATGGGATGACCGTTTTGACATTGATGATAGCGTCCGTTATGTCCGTTGCTATTGATGAAGGCTTCCGTTATGATCTTTGGTCATAAATATCCTTGAATCCTGCATTAAAACATGGTATAATGTATATTGTAGATTAGTAACTGAAATAATGTCGTACGACCGAGACTGTAGATAGGTTCTGATAATTTGATTGAGGTCACTTGAAGAAAGGGCGTCTGTTATCTATTTGGTCGTGCGACATTGTAGGTTCTGACTGTTGGAATTCCTTACCTGTTGTTCAGTGTTAATCGTACGACAATGTACTATTGAAATTTTTACCCAAACAGTTTGCCCCCAAATTTAAAGTTCAAGCGACAACTTTTTGAATTTTAAATTTTAAATTAAGACACATGTCACAAAAGAGAAAGCGGGAAATTTGCATAGAACCGAATCGGTTCATTTTCGACCAGATAATGACGTCATCTCCTGTAAAGTTAGCAATTTGACAACTAATAAAGGACAGGTGTCATGCCCTTGTTGAGTGTACTCGAGTGGCTTACTTGACACGAACGACACGTGTCAATTTCCTTGACCGTCGATTTTCTGGCGATTCGATTTCTTGACGATTTGATTTCTGATTTTCAGTATAAATATGAATTGCCCACAATCTATTCCTTTTTTACGTTTTGTCCTACTAAAGAATACATATCTCCGTCGAGATTTCCGAGCGACGAGAATCATTTCCATTCTAAATTCGAGGTTTAGAACACTATTTAAGGTACAACTTTCAGTTCTCCTTTCTGTGTCGATTTATGCATAAGAAATCCATAGCGAAAAAGCCTAGGAAAGCTTGGGATTTTCTTAGTTATTGGCGAGCGACGGTGAATATTCCTGATTTCCAAATGTCGAGTGAACCTGTGAGCATGTTTAAGGAGGAAGAACATTTAGATTACTTCAAAAAATTAGCTAAGATTCCTGATGGGGTCAATCTGGTGACGCCGGAGGATTTAAAGCCGGATGAAGTTCCGATGGGATACAGTGTTTTATACGAGTATCCTTTTAAGATAGGTTTTTCCTGGACATTTAGTCCTTTGGTCAGGGAGTTTTTGGATGCGTTTGACTTGACGCCTGGACAGTTGATGCCTCAATTCTGGCGGATTGTCCAGGTGATCGATCGTCTTACGGCCGATTGGGAGGTACCTTTAATGTGAATGACCTCCTAACTGCTTATAGCGTTCGAACGGATAACTACCACAGATATAGTTTATTCCCTCGAACGAAGGGGGATACCGTACTGGTGCACAATACTGCGGTGAACGATCGTGGTTGGAAACGCCAGTACGTTTTCATCCAGGTAGCATCTGTGAGCGACGAGGACAGCCAATGGTTGTCGTCTGGATGGAATGAGTCGGGTAGGTTTTCTTACTTTGTCGTGCATTCTTTCTTTATTGTGCGTTTATTTTTACAACATTTTCTGATGTTCTTCTTTGTTTGTTTTGACAGTCATTGATTTTACTAAAGTGAAGCCAAGGAAAGATTCTCTCGACAAAATTCAAAGGATTTTGGAGAGAAGTATCGTTGATCATTCGTTTTCCGTTCGGTCGAACGACGAGGAAGACGAGGCCGTTTTCGTACCTGAAGTTACGCCTGTCGAGGGTTCTCGTCGAGGAGAAGAGAAGGAAGAAGAGAAAAGAGAAGAAGAAAGAGAAGAAGAGATGACTGGTAAGTCGCTTGTCCATACCTTTTTCTTGTATGTCGTATGTCATTTTATTTTTAACTTGCTCTCTTTATTCAGAAGACGCAGCTGTAAAGTCGGTCGCCGCTAAGCGAGCCGAGCAACTAGAGCTCGCTCGTCAAGGGAGGGAGAAAGCGAGGAAAAGATCTGCCCCTTCTACGGGGGTGGATTCAAGACGTGTTTGTGGCAAGCCTCGATCTTCGCCCAAGAAGACGGGCGATGCCACTCTGTCGTCCCTTTCAGGGGCGACATTAGCGAAGGACACCGTTGCTGGGGTCGAGCTTGGAGGCTCGACCAAGGCGACGAAGGATGCTCCCATGTCGGGGGTGTCGGGCGTTAATAAGCCCATCTTTGAAACTTCTTCTTCCTCTTCAAGGGAGGAGAAGAACAAGGGGAAGGTGGGAGAGACGATATTCAAAGCCACTCTCCCATCTGACTTCATGGTTAATGACGTCCTCGAGAGGGACGTCATTTTCCCATACTTGGGGAAGTTTCTTCTCCCGACCTTCCGCGACCGCTATAAGGATTCTCGGGTCGAAGATACGGGAGCACATGCCGCTGGTCTTTCCTTCATGGTAAGCCTGTATTACTTTTTGTTTCCTTTGTTATTTATTTGTTATGGTTTTTTAACCTTTTCTTTGCTGTCGTGCAGGCTTTTCAAGCCTGTCTGAGCTTTTACGCTCAGACAGAAGGTTTTAGGGCGGCCTTCCCTGACGTACAGAAAAGGGGTGACGAGGCTCTTGAAAAGGAGAAGGTCGCCCTGGAGGCAGTCGGGGCTGAGAAGGCGAAGGTCGAGAGCCTCAAGGCTGAACTTTCTGACGTTCGCGGTCGACTTGAGGTTTCAGATCGTGAGAATATCAAGTATAGGGATCGTGTCCTAGAACTTGAGACGTCGACGACCGATATGGAGATCGAGAGAATAAAAGCCACCACTGCTGCTGCTGCTTCTGCTGATGAGGTTACGTCCCTCAAGAAGAAAGTCGAGGAGCTGGAGGGCGAAGTCAGGGATTTGGAGGAGGAGAATAGGCAGATTGAAGCTTTCTCTCGTCTCACAGCCCGAGCTGCTTTGATGAGACTTCATCTGAGTGGGAAGAATCCTATGGCGTCGGCCGCCGAGGAGCTCAAGACCTATCTTGACACTATGGGGACTGAAAGGGACCTCGACGAGGATGACGATCTGGAGGGGAGCGACGGCGGAGGAGAGGCGGCGGCAGCAGGGACGGCGGTCGTGCAGGAACGATCTAACATTCCTCCTTCTTAGCCTCAAGGCCAAATGAAGAGTTGACTCTTTCTGGATGTTATAATCAGCGAGATTTCTTTCTGACGTTCCTCCTTCCTTGTTCTGAATCTTGGCCTTGACATTGTCGATGGTGTCACTGTTCTCGATCTCCGAAATAGTTTTGTCTTTTGAATCTTTTATTAGGGGTCGGCCGTTTATGGTCGTTCCTTTTCTTTTATAATTACCTTTTGAACGACTAATGAAAGAATTCCTTTTGCCCATTGACACTTATTGTTTTGCTTTAAGTTTACACTTTATTGTATGTCGAGTAATCGAAGAAGATAAATTGTCATAGCATATCATATGTTTAGCCATACCATCATCCATTGTAATGAAATTGATTGAGGTTTATGATCAACCAAAGGCAATCTAAATATCGAACGTCAAATGCAAAAGATTGACTTCTGTCAATGGTTACGACGGTCCATGTATGTATGATCATGTGAATTTTACTCCGACACAAAGATTTTAAATAAGTCGTGCGTCCCTGCGAGAAACAACATTAGTAGGGTGGTCGTTGGTTTGACCAACGACCCTCCGATGCTTAAGTCAGTAATCTTTCTTAAGAAATAATTGAAGAAAATAAATATAAAATTTAAAAGAAATACCTCTTTAAATGAACTTCATTCCAGCTTCGTGGGATATCTCGACCGTCGAGGGTTTGGATTTTATAAGCTCCCTTACCCACGATGCTAGAGATTTGATAAGGACCTTCCCACTTAGTGGAAATCTTACCTGCATTGACCTCTTGAGTATTTTGAAATACTCGACGTAGAACGTAATCACCTTCTTGAAAGACTTTGATTTGGACATTTTTGTTGAAATGTCGCTCGACCACTTGTTTTTGTGCCGCCATGCGAATGTGCGCAACTTCTCTAAACTCTTCTAAAGCGTCGAGGTCATAACTTAGGTCGACCAAGTTATGCTCAACGGACGTATGTCTTGAAGTCGGTAGTCGTACCTCAATAGGTAACACCGCTTCACATCCATAGACTAAGGAAAAAGGAGTTTGTCCTGTGGACATACGAGGTGTCGTACGATTAGCCCATAGAACGGAAGGCAATTCTTCCACCCACTTCCCCTTGGCAGCTTTGAGTCTTTTCTTGATTGAATTAATGATAGTTTTATTACTTGACTCGGCTAAACCATTCGATTGTGGATATCGAGGCGTCGATGTTACTAATTTGATGTTCCTTTCTTCACAAAATATTCGCGTTCAATCACTGATGAATTGTGTCCCGTTGTCGCACGTTATTTCAGATGGAATTCCAAACCTGCAAATAATGTTAGTTTGGATAAAAGAAACGACTTCTTTGTCCCGAACTTGGGAGAAAGCCGCTGCTTCAACCCACTTAGAGAAATAATCTGTTAAAACTAAAAGAAATACTTTTTGCCCAGGGGCAGGTGGTAGTTTTCCAACAATGTCCATTCTCCATTTCATAAAGGGCCATGGGATCAAAGTCGAGTGTAAGGGTTCAGAGGGTTTATGAGACATACCTGCGTGTTTTTGACATGCGTCGCACGACTGTACATACCTGATCGCATCTTGCCTTAATGTCGGCCAATAGTAACCTTATTGTGATATCCGGTTGGCTAGATTGCGACTTCCTGAGTGATTTCCACATTCACCGTCGTGCATATCTTGTAGGATTTTCTGGACTTGCGTCTTGTTGGTGATACATCGCAAATTCAGACCAGTCGACGATCTTCTATATAATTGTCCTCTGATCATAACATACCTTGATGCTTTAAATCTAACCTTTCTTGCTTCCATTTTATCATCAGGCAGTTGATCGTTTTCCAAATAATTTTTAATATCATCCGACCAGGAGCTTTCTTCCTCAATTGGTGTGACCAGAGTATTACCGTCGTCTTTGATTATTGGTGTTGCAAGATGGACTATTGGGATATTGTTGAATGCCATTCGACTAAGTGTTGATCCCAAGTTGGCTAATGCGTCAACTTGAGTGTTCTGATCTCTTGGTACCTGTTCGACTATGAAGCGACTGAACTTCTTTGCCTCTTCCTTTACTATTTTATGATAAGCAATCATCCTTGAATCTTTTGCTGCAAATTCTCCATTAACTTGGTTAACAACTAGGGACGAGTCGCTCCGGACATGTAGACATGTTGCACCCAAGTCATAAGCAATTTTCATTCCTGCAATCAGTGCTTCATATTCTGCCTCATTATTTGTTGCCTTGAAGTCGCACCGTATGGAATACACTATTTTGCCCCCTTGTGGGGACTATAGGACGACACCTAGGCCTGTTCCTCGTATGTTCGACGAACCATCGACGTCGAGCGTCCAAGTAGTGTCGTGCAAAGTCGCCACAATTAACTCGTTGGACGTCGTTACTTCTTCTAGCTCCGGACTAAAATCTGTAACAAAATCTGCCAAGACCTGTGATTTGATTGTCGTCTTAGGTTTGAAATCTAGATCATAATTGCTGAGGTAGATGCTCCATTTAGCTAGTCGTCCTGTTAGTTCAGGTTTTCTTAACACATATTTTAATGGAAAATTAGTTACCACATTTATACGATGCGATTCAAAATAATGTCGTAGTTTCTTAGCGGCCATGACTAATGAAAGCAAAAGTTTTTCTATAGATGAATACCTGGTTTCAGCGTCTAGTAGAGTTTTACTTACATAGTAGATTGGCAATTGTCGTCCGTTGGTTTCTCGTATAAGGACCGCACTTACCGAATTAATGCTGACAACCAAATAGAGTTGAAGAGCTTCACCTTTCTCAGGTTTAGAGAGGAAGGGAGGTGATGACATGTATTTCTTGAGTTGTTGCAATGCCTCCTCATGCTTATCAGTCCACTCGAATCCTTTATTTTTTCGCAGGATGTTGTAGAATAGGTGGCATCTGTCGGACGACCGAGAGATGAACCTGTTCAATGCTGTTACACGTCCTGTAAGACGTTGGACTTCTTTAAAATTTCTGGGTGATTTTAGATCGATAATTTCTTTAATTTGGTATGGGTTAGCTTCGATTCCTCGTCGTGTGACCATATAACCAAGAAATTTGCCAGCTCGAACTCCAAAAGAACATTTTGTTGGATTCAACTTCATTTTGTATTCACGCAAAATGTCGAACGATTGCTTCAAATGTCCTATATGATCGTCTGTATGCTTTGATTTGACAAGCATGTCGTCAATGTACACCTCCATAGTATCGCCCAAATGTTCTTTGAACATCATATTCACCAATCGTTGAATCCAACGAGTGTAGTCGAACGTCGTGTGATCTCGGATTTGTTGATTCCCATTGCTTTCACTGCATCAAAAAAGATAATGTTAGCTGAACTACCTCCGTCGACGAGTATCCTCTTGGTCAGACAATTTCCAATGCTCAATTGGATAATTAGTCCGTCATGATGTTTCTGATGTACGTCGTCGAGGTCTGCTTGGTCGAACGTCAAGGGCATAGCTTCTAATTCTGCATCCTCCTTGGGTCTTGCCTCCTTTGAAATTGGTCAGTCGTCAGGACCGCGACTAGCATGTCTCTTAGCAGCTGAATATGTGGTCCCACAGACATCAGAGCCTCCGGTGATACAATTAATCACCTTGGCATGCTCTGGGGATGTGGGACGCACGTCCTTCTTTTCCGTCAATTCTTGTAAATAACCTTTCGAATTAAGCCAGGACAGTTCTTTCTTCAGGGGGATGCAATCATCCGTTACATGACCGAAGTTATTATGGAAATCGCACTATTTTGTTTTGTCTTTCTTATCACTGTCCTTATCGCTTTTCTTTGGCCATCGAACATTTTGTTGGAGCTGTTTCAGGGATGCGACGACGTCTTTGGATGATCCAGGGAAACCATAAGATGACACCTTAGGATACTGGACAGATTTAGAAGTCGTCGGCCCTTTCTTTTCGAATCTGACGTTTGAAATTTGTCGGGCAGGCTCTGATCGAACGGTTGGTTTCGGTTTGAAGTCTGGCTTTTTAACACCTAGACCTTTTCTGTCGTTTGAATGTTTATTTCTGAAAACGAGGTGATCCTCGACCCTCATATGAGCAAGCGTCCTTGCTCGTACGTCTTTAAAGGTTTCCGGAGGATACTTCGTAAGGTCGAGATACAACCCTGAACTATCATTCAGACCCCGTTTGTATGCTTCAATTGTTGTTTTCACGTCGCAATTTCGGATACTAATCATTTCTGCGTTGAACCGGTTAAAATAGTCCCAGATGGACTCTCCATTTTTCTGCACGACATAGTAAAAGTCGCTCGTTTGTTTTTCCATTTTTCGACTACTAGCGAATTGTTGAGAAAATTGATTCACTAATTCTGCAAAGGACCCAATAGTTTTGGGTTTGAGATTAATCAACCATTGTAACGCTGCTCCAGTCAAAGTTGCTCCAAAACTCTTGCACATGCAGACTTCTTGAAATTGATATGGTATTGAAATAGTCCACATAAGTTGTTTGTATTGGGCGACGTGTTCTGTCGGATCAGTGACACCTGAATATTTTGGGGAGAAGGTCGGGATGCTATATTTATTTGGAATGTCCACCAAAGCGATTTCATCGACGAACGGCGACGCCTGAAATCCTGTTTGTGGCTCGACATCAACTGGGACTGCTGCCCCCGACAATTTGGCAAGCATCGACAAGACACACTCATTCTGTTCTTCTAGAAACTTCAATCGTTGTGCAACGGGATCCATTGGTACACCCCCAGGAACACCCAATGGAACATAACCTGACCCGTTGAAGTTAGTATGTTGCGAGGAATCAGAGGCAAAACCATTGAACGGTATAGAAGGCACAGGCATGGTTGGGATTACGAAGGTCGTAGGATTAACTGGTGGTGGACGAGGATAATTAGGCAATGGAGGAGGTACGTTCCAAGCACCAGTATAAACATTCGTAGTCCCGGTCACATTGTTTCCACTTTGGCTTCTGAGATGCTCGATGGTTTCTGCCGCCTGTCGAGCCTGAGCTGTTAGGGCGTCAATACGGGCACGAGCAGCAGTCAGCTCCATGTTCATTTGGACCACAACATGATATTGAGTTCCTTGGAATGACATTATCCTAAATATCTGAAAAAAGAGAACACTCGAAGGAAAACGTTAGTACGTCGTAAGATTATCGTAGATTTTCTTTGGATGGGGTCCCACGGATGGCGCCAAATAGGCATGGAAATGAGCCCCGCCCCGTCGGGGAACCCGGTCCACCCGCCCAGATCGGGGATGGGGATTCCCCACTAAACCGGGGATGGGGATGGGGACGGGGATCCCCGTTTGTATTAAACCGGGGATGGGGACGGGGACGGGTATCGCACTCCCCGCCCCGCCCCACCCCGTCCCCGTTATATATTAATTAATATTTAATATATATTATTTATTTAAACTAAATCAGTAATTCATAATTTCCTATTTCCTAACTAGGTTTATAATATAAAATTTTTATTTTTTGGATGTTAGTATGTATTTTGGATGTCAATCAAAATATAATTACTCGATATGGTTTTGAATATTAGTCGATATCTTTTGGTACGTGTGAAGTTAAGTTTTTTTTTTCCGAATTCGGTTGAATTTTTTTTGGTTTTAAGTTATTAATTATTATATGATGTTGTGATTTTTTTATAGCAAATTAAATTTCTTTCGATTTTATGTTTATTGGAAATATGTGATATTTAAATATGTGCGGTGTCTCATATATTTGATTTAAATAGATTACATAAACGGAAAAAAAAAATCCCCGTTTCCCCGTTGGGGATCCCCGTTCCCCGTTGGGGATGGGGATGTGATCATATTCCCCGGCGGGGACGGGGATGAAGATGAGGGATTGGGGACGGGGATGGGGATTGAGGTCCCCGCCCCATCCCCGCCCCATTTCCATGCCTAGCGCCAAACTGTTTATGCCAAAAATCTCCCAAGGAAAATTTAAGGTAAATGTGGAGCTTAATCCAACCAAAGAAAGTAGCTTTAATAATCGTACGACAATAATAAAAATGAAATAAACGAGACAAGGGAATTGGTGACGCGGAAAACCCCTAAAATGGGTAAAAACCGAGGACGAGTATGAGTCGTCGTGCACTATGGATGTCAATTAGGGACGTCGTCCATAATAACAAGTGTTACAAGTGTAGAACAATATAAAATAATACGATAAAGTAAAGTCGGTCATGCGTCGTGTGTAACTAAACTTCAATCGTGCGTCGTGCAACAAACGATAATAGGCTTTATGAATTTCGAGAGAAAATGAGTGAGCTTGTAAGGTATCCAAAATCAGATGTCCCCGAGTGAGATTTCCTCTTCGTATTTATAGTGCATTTTTCCGTTAGGACGCTGATGGCACTAATTATTTAGTGCCATTATGCTCTTTTTATCTTCTTTTTAGCATAGCTTTTACCTTATAATCCCAACATTTGAGTCATTTTAGTTCATTATTTTCTCTTTTCTTGTTTCTTGGAGCTAAAGTATGAAGAACTTGTTTTATTACATTTGGATAAGCTAATTGGTGTATTTTTGGGCAGATTTATAAGTGCAGCAAGCTGCAGCATGCTGCAGCATCCCTACAGCAGCCGTATATGGAGCTTAATGGATAAGCTAGGAAGAGCTTTTTGTGGGAAGACCTTTTGAGTTTGAATCTGACTTTTGGGAACCTTCTAGACTAATATTTGGCTGATTTGTAATTTGTGGTTAAACACTTTATTGTCTTTTGGTTATTAACTCTTGGTTAAGATTACTTTTGTACTTTAAGTACTTTATTTAGGATAATTACCTTTTGTGCCACTCCCCTTGGTTATAAAAGGGGAGTTTGGGGTAGTAATTTAGAACCCATAATCCATCTAATTCTCTCTCATCTTAGTGAAAATCAAAGGTTGGCATCAATAACCTTGTGATTTTAGTTACTTTATTAATTCCAAGTAATCTTTTGAAGTCATCATCCCTTGTCTTTTATGCTTTATTATTTCTAGTATTCTTTACTTTGTTCTTTACTTTACTTGCAATTTATATTCAAGTCTTTTATATTTGTTGTAATTTATATTTCCGTCATTTTAATTCTTGTCATTTATATTCCGTCATTTAATTTATGTCATTTACATTTATGTTTTTATTTTCCGTCATTTATCGCTTTATGTCTTTAAATATGAGTAGCTAATTTTATTTAGCTCGGGTGTGAGATAAAATGGTGAGATTTTAAACCAAAGAAAGGTGGACGTTGTTTCGCAATAACAATGTTCCATCATTTCATTTCAAGTTTTATAAAGTTCAACGACACTTCTTGACGAACTGATCACTTGCTAAAGTGTTAAAGTGCGGTTGACTTAGAGATAAGCTACCAAAAGCACGTCAGTTTGAATGATATAAGAAGTAGACTTGAGAGAGTTGCTTTTTATTTATAAACTGATTTATTCTCGACAAGTTGATCGCTAGTCATTAGTGTTAAAGTGTAGAGGACTTAGAGATAAGCCCCTTCGAACACGTCAACTTGGATGATATGGGAATCGGCTCGAGAGAGCGGTTTTAGATACAAAGAGATTTGATCGTCCATATATTTTGAGGACTTTATTCTACACTATAAATAGTTGGAGGCTGCACAGAGATGTGTTTAGTCGACTCTAAACATTAGTGTGAATATTGAAGTCCGAGAGGAATACCCTCAAAATAGATGGTGGATCTAGTTATGGCCAACTCATGCTGCAGCATGTCTGCAGCATAAGTCTGCTGGAATTTGTGTTTGAATCTCACCTAAATGTCTTACACCCGTGCTTGCTTTATTATTTTGTTAATCTAATCAAGTGACAAACCAAACCAAATTAAGTCTTCAAAATCGCCATCTGAAGTCATTTCTTTCTCTTACTTTTTAATATACTTTTACTCCAATCTCTGTGGGACGATACTTGGTTCTTACCATTTTATTACTTGAAAAACGATATTAGATCTCATTGTATACTTGCTTTGAGGTTTAATTAGCACACGTCTATAGGTGTATTCCAAGCACTATCAAGTTTTTGGCGCCGTTGCCGGGGATTGGCACGCTAAAAGTTTTAAAAAGTTTTAAAAAGATTTGATTTTTCTATCACCGTTTGAATCGCATTTTGTTTGGTGTATGCCAAGAATACCACGTGGGGTGTTGTTCGAACTTGACCCGGAAATTGAACAAACGTTTCGTAATAGGAGAAGAACGCAAAGAATCGCATTAATTTTAGACCCTCCAATTATGGAACCACCACCACCCGGATTTGAAAATAGAGGACCTAGACCACCACCACTTTTAGAAAATCCGAGACCACCACCAATATTCCATGATGCACCTCCAATTTTTGGAAACCCACCGGAGCACCCTTTTCACCAAAATCCGCCACATCAAGGAAATAATCATAACCATGTTGATGATGATGTTGAATCTCAAGGCACCAATGAAATAAGAAATGAAGTTCCAAACATAACTAATCTTGCAAATTCCAAAGAGGGAAAAATTATGGACTACGCTATCCCCGATTTTGAGCAATTAAATTCAGGGATAATTAGAGACCCTCCATTTTGAGCTAAAACCCATCATGTTTCAAATGTTGCAAACAAACGGACAATTTGCCGGAATGCCATCGGAGGATCCACATTCTCATTTAAAATCTTTTATGGAGATCACTGATGCATTCCTGATCCCTGGGGTATCTAACGATGCCTTGAGACTTACTTTGTTTCCTTTTTCTCTAAGGGATCGGGCAAAGTCTTGGTTTAATTCTTTGGCACCTGGCTCTGTGCCATCATGGAGCAACATGGCTGAAAAGTTTTTGCGAAAATATTTTCCACCTACCCGTAATGCTAAGTCCAGAAACGAAATTTGCATGTTTAAACAAATGGACGATGAAGCAATTCCCGATGCTTGGGAAAGGTTTAAAGAGTTGTTAAGAAAATGCCCTCACCATGGCATTCCCTACTGTATTCAACTCGAGACGTTTTACAATGGGTTAAACTCCATGGCAAAACAAATGCTCGACGCGACATCAGGAGGGGCCTTTACAGCTAATACCTATAATGACGGGTATGAAATTCTTGAAAAAATTTCCACAAACAATGGACATTGGGCTGATCCACGTGCTCAACCGCAAAAGAAAACTGCTGGGATTCATGATGTGGATGCATATACTGCATTAACAGCACAACTTGCTTCAATGGCTTCAATGCTCAAAAACTTATCTTCAACCCAAGGAACACAACAAGTTGCTGCTACATTAACCCAGTCAGTCATTTCTGTTCAATGTGTTTGTTGTGGTGGGGAACATTCCTATGAACATTGTCCTCAAAACTCTGAATCAGTAAACTATGTTCAAAACAGGAATGCTCCCTATGGCAACAATTACAATGCGAGTTGGAGGCAACATCCAAATTTTTCTTGGAACAGTCCATGTCTAAATCAGCCAGCTCCTAAGCCACAAGATACTTCAAATTTTCAAACACAACATCATGCTAGTAGTTCGCATCATCAAAACCAAGGTTCACATCACCAAAATCAAGGCCCTCAAAACCATCATAACCAAAGTTCACAGCATCATCAAAACAGGAATTTTCAAAATAACCAACAACATTTTCAAAAACCTCCTCCACAGGCTGAATCATCATCTTCTTTGGAAGCTATGATAAAAAGCCTTGTGGCTCAATCACAAGCTCAACAACAACTTTTGAGCCAAAATCAAGCTCTTTTTAATCAACATAGTGCGACCATCAGGAATTTGGAAACCCAAGTGAGTCAAATTGCACTTAATCAGAACAGTAGGGCAAATGGCATGTTACCTAGTGATACAGAAGTCGCAAGAGCTCCTGGTAATGAACATGTAAAAGTTGTGACCCTTAGGAGTGGTAAAGAATTGAATGAAACAGTGCAAAACAAGTTTGGACCAATGACTCAAACAGAATTTGAAAATAACAAAAAGTCAGAACCCGAGACTACTGTTTTAGCTCCTATTCTTGAACCACAACCTAAGCCCACAAAGAATTCAGAGCCCGGGGTAGCCAGTCCTGTTCATCCTGTGGCGAATGAGATCCCAACCTTACCGAAGGAGAGTGAAATCAAAGGCACAAAAGACACATCTTGCTCCACACATCCAAGTAAAGCTTTCATAAAACTAGTTCCTACTTATGTTCCTTACCGTCAAAGGTTAAGGAATCAAAAAGAAGAACTGCAATTTAAAAAATTCTTGGATGTGTTCAAAGAATTGCACATCAACATACCTCTTGTTGAAGCAATCGAGCAAATGCCTAGTTATGCCAAATTCCTTAAGGACATCCTAAGCAAGAAGAAGAAGTTGAATGAATATGAAACAGTTGCTTTGACTGAAGGATGTAGTGCACTCCTGACCAATGGAATACCTCCTAAGTTGAAAGACCCAGGAAGTTTTACCATTCCATGTTCAATAGGTGGGAAGGAAGTAGGAAAGGCTTTGTGTGATCTAGGAGCTAGTATCAACCTCATGCCCTTATCTGTATTCAACAACTTAGGAATAGGAGAAGCCAGACCTACCACAGTTACACTCCAATTGGCTGACAAGACCATAGCCTATCCTAAGGGGAAGATTGAGGATGTTCTAGTACAAGTTGACAAGTTCATATTTCCGGCAGATTTTATTATCTTGGATTTTGAGGCTGATAAAGATATTCCTATTCTTTTAGGAAGACCCTTTTTGGCCACCGGAAGGACTTTGATAGATGTCCAGAAAGGAGAACTGACCATGAGACTCCAAGACCAAAAAGTCACCTTCAATGTTTTCAATTCTTTAAAATATCCTGATGATGTTGAGGATTGTTCAAACTTAAGTGTGATTGAATCATTGTGCCATGAGGAAGGAGTTAGGAGGGTTTGTAAGATTGATAATGATGATGATCTTGAGGATGACTTAGATAGATGCATAGTGGAAGATGAAACTGCCCCAGTTTATGCAGCAAAGTTTGAACCATTGGAGCAGAATGACCAAAAGAACTTTACACCATCTGTCATATCACCACCTGACCTGGAGTTGAAACAACTCCCATCTCACTTGAAATATGCTTTTCTAGGGGAAGAGAACAAATTGCCTGTCATCATATCATCTACCCTAAATTTGCATCAAGAAAAACAACTTGTGGATATGTTGAAGTCACACACCAAAGCCATAGGATGGACCATTGCTGACTTAAAAGGGATTAGTCCTTCCATTTGTCAGCATAAGATCATTCTAGAAGATAAGAACTTCACATCAATTGAACCACAAAGAAGGCTAAACCCTGTCATGAAAGAGGTAGTGAAGAAGGAAATTTTGAAATGGTTAGATGCAGGAATCATTTTCCCAATAGCCAGTAGTTCTTGGGTTAGCCCAGTCCAGTGTGTTCCAAAGAAAGGAGGGATCACAGTCATCCCCAATGATAAAAATGAACTCATCCCAACTAGAGTAGTATCTGGATGGAGAATTTGCATGGACTACCGGAAACTCAATAATTCTACCCAAAAAGACCACTTTCCATTACCTTTCATTGACCAAATGTTGGACAGGTTAGCCGGAAAAGAATATTACTGTTTCTTGGATGGATACTCAGGATATAACCAGATAGCCATATCACCAGAGGACCAGGAAAAGACCACCTTCACATGTCCTTATGGTACTTTTGCTTTTAGGAGGATGCCATTTGGACTTTGCAATGCACCTGCAACCTTTCAAAGATGCATGATATCCATATTTTCTGATATGCTTGAAAACTCCATAGAAATTTTTATGGATGACTTTTCTGTATATGGTTCATCTTTTGATCACTGTTTAGAAAATTTGAAAAAGAGTCTTGAAAGGTGTGAAGAAACTGATTTAGTCCTAAATTGGGAAAAATGTCATTTCATGGTCAAAGAAGGGATTGTTCTGGGACATGTAATTTCAAAAAGAGGAATTGAGGTAGACAAAGCGAAAATTGAAATTGTTGAAAAGCTACCTGAGCCAACCACTGTTAAAGGAATCAGAAGCTTTCTTGGCCATGCTGGTTTTTACAGAAGGTTTATCAAAGATTTTTCAAAGATATCCAAACCTTTGTGTTTACTTTTACAGCATGATCAAAAATTTGATTTTAATGAAGAATGTAGAGATGCATTCAACATTTTGAAGAAAGCTTTGGTAACTGCACCAGTGGTTGTCACTCCAGATTGGAACAAACCTTTTGAAATCATGTGTGATGCCAGTGATTGGGCTGTAGGTGCAGTTTTGGGTCAAAAGAAAGAAAAAGTTTTCCATTCAATTTATTATGCAAGTAAGACTTTGAATGAAGCTCAAATTAACTACACAACAACAGAAAAAGAATTGTTAGCTATGGTCTTTGCATTTGAAAAGTTTAGATCATACTTGATGGGCACAAAAGTTACTGTTCACACTGACCATGCTGCCATTAGGTATTTGATTTCCAAGAAAGATGCTAAGCCTAGGTTGATAAGATGGATTCTGTTGTTGCAAGAGTTTGACCTAGAAATTGTGGATAGGAAAGGAGTAGACAACCAAGTAGCAGACCATTTGTCTAGGTTAGAAAAACCTAGTGAGGACAAAGGAGAAGGAGACATCATTGAAACCTTCCCTGATGAGAGAATTCTAATGTTACAACACTCTGAGCTACCATGGTTTGCTGACATGGTAAATTATTTGGCTTGTGGCATAAGACCTTCTGATTATTCTGGCCAAATGTTCAAGAAATTTCTCCATGATGCCAAATCTTATTTATGGGATGACCCTTTCTTGTTTAAACTTGGTACAGATCAGATCTTGAGAAGATGCATACCAAAAACTGAGGTTGTAGCAATCCTGCAGCATTACCACCAATCTGAGTATGGAGGCCATTTTGGAGGCCAAAGAACAGCAGCCAAAGTGTTACAATCAGGATTCTATTGGCCAACTCTCTTCAAAGATGCCTACAGTTTTGCACAAAGATGCAATGAATGCCAAAGGAGTGGTTCCATTTCTCAAAGAAATGAAATGCCACTAAATGGGATCTTGGAGGTTGAGTTGTTTGATGTTTGGGGAATAGATTTCATGGGACCATTTCCCCCATCAAACCAATGCCAATACATATTGGTTGCTGTTGATTATGTATCCAAATGGGTAGAGGCAGTGGCATGTGTCTCAAATGATGCAAAAACTGTGATTAAGTTTCTTCAAAAGCAAATTTTTACAAGGTTTGGTACCCCCAGGGCACTGATCAGTGATGAGGGTACCCACTTTGTGAACAAAATGTTACAAGAAGTTTTAAAAAAGTACAATGTTAATCACAGGATTGCCACTACATACCACCCACAAACCAATGGTTTAGCTGAGCTCTCTAATAGAGAGATAAAGGGAATTCTTGAAAAGGTGGTCAAGCCAAACAGAAAAGATTGGGCCTTTAAACTAGACAATGCTTTATGGGCATATAGAACTGCATTCAAGACACCACTTGGTATGTCCCCATATAAGCTTGTCTTTGGCAAAGCTTGCCACCTTCCTTTAGAACTTGAACACAAAGCATACTGGGCAATCAAAGAATTAAACATGTGCCTAAATGCTGCTGGTAGTAAAAAAAGTTACAACTGTGTGAGCTAGAAGAGCATAGGAACATGTCCTATGAAAATGCCAAACTCTATAAGGAGAAAACCAAGAAATGGCATGACAGAAAGATACAACACAGAGACTTAAGACCAGGCCAACAAGTTCTTTTGTTTAACTCGAGGTTAAAATTGTTTCCAGGAAAGCTAAAGTCCATAATCCATTAACTATTCTCTCAATTTGATAATTACAAGTAATATTTGAAGTCATCCTCTCTTGTTCATTATTTATGCTTTAATATTTCTATTGTTCCTTACTTAGTTCTTTACTTTACATGCAATTTATATTCAAGTCTTTTATATTTGTTGTAATTTATATTTCCGTCATTTTAATTCTTGTCATTTATATTCCGTCATTTACTTTATGTCATTTACATTTATGTCTTTATTTTCCCTCATTTATCGCTTTATGTCTTTAAATATGAGTAGCTAATTTTATTTAGCTCGGGTGTAAGATAAAATGGTGAGATTTTAAACCAAAGAAAGGTGGACGTTGTTTCGCAATAACAATGTTCCATCATTTCATTTCAAGTTTTATAAAGTTCAACGACACTTCTTGACGAACTGATCACTTGCTAAAGTGTTAAAGTGCGGTTGACTTAGAGATAAGCTACCAAAAGCACGTCAGTTTGAATGATATAAGAAGTAGACTTGAGAGAGTTGCTTTTTATTTATAAACTGATTTATTCTCGACAAGTTGATCGCTAGTCATTAGTGTTAAAGTGTAGAGGACTTAGAGATAAGCCCCTTCGAACACGTCAACTTGGATGATATGGGAATCGGCTCGAGAGAGCGGTTTTAGATACAAAGAGATTTGATCGTCCATATATTTTGAGGACTTTATTCTACACTATAAATAGTTGGAGGCTGCACAGAGATGTGTTTAGTCGACTCTAAACATTAGTGTGAATATTGAAGTCCGAGAGGAATACCCTCAAAATAGATGGTGGATCTAGTTATGGCCAACTCATGCTGCAGCATGTCTGCAGCATAAGTCTGCTGGAATTTGTGTTTGAATCTCACCTAAATGTCTTACACCCGTGCTTGCTTTATTATTTTGTTAATCTAATCAAGTGACAAACCAAACCAAATTAAGTCTTCAAAATCGCCATCTGAAGTCATTTCTTTCTCTTACTTTTTAATATACTTTTACTCCAATCTCTGTGGGACGATACTTGGTTCTTACCATTTTATTACTTGAAAGACGATATTAGATCTCATTGTATACTTGCTTTGAGGTTTAATTAGCACACGTCTATAGGTGTATTCCAAGCACTATCAGACGCCTTTAATGTGTATCTTACACATTAATGGGATGACCGTTTTGACATTGATGATAGCGTCCGTTATGTCCGTTGCTATTGATGAAGGCTTCCGTTATGATCTTTGGTCATAAATATCCTTGAATCCTGCATTAAAACATGGTATAATGTATATTGTAGATTAGTAACTGAAATTATGTCGTACGACCGAGACTGTAGATAGGTTCTGATAATTTGATTGAGGTCACTTGAAGAAAGGGCGTCTGTTATCTATTTGGTCGTGAGACATAGTAGGTTCTGACTGTTGGAATTCCTTACCTGACCTGAATACAACTGTTACTGACGGACCCCCAGTCCCACCTATTCTAGTCGGAAGGGTGGGACAAATTCCGAGGACCAACATAGCCACTGTCGACCCGATCATGACAGAGGTAACCCATCAGACTCAAATGATGGACATGATGAGAGCCATGAATGAGACCATGGAAAAACAACAAGAGTTGTTCATGAAGATGATTGAGGGTCGAGATGTAAACCACCGTCGTCATGAGACGATTAAAGAAAATGTCGTCATAGCGGGTTCTGGGGGTACCGGGGGAGAAATCCGCACTGAGGGGGTAGCAACCTTGGAAACAAGACAAACAGGAAAGGGATGCTCCTACAAGTCCTTTCTCTGCCGTAAACCGCTAGAATTCGCCGGATCAGATGTAACATCCGTAATTTCAGGTAAGTTGAGGCCTTGTTGATCTTACATTTATGTGTTTATCAAAGTAGGAATTATATGCTTAATTTCCATTTCCGTTTATGGTAATTGTTTGGTGTCAGTTTGGAAATTTTGGACCAGCCTTTGTTGAGCAGTAAGTTACGCAACTTAGGTCGCGGGTGGAAGTCACGGCACAAGCCACGTAATCCATTGGAGTATACACATGTGAGGAATCTCGTGACTTACGCCGCGGGTGGAAGTTGCGGCACAAACCGCGTAACCCACTGGAGCCCTCACCTTTGAGCACACGGGCGACTTATGCCGCGGGTGCAAGTCGCGGCACAAGTCGCGATCGACCTGCAGGTCCTCAAAAACCCTTTTTCACTCGGTTCAAAATCACAAAACACATACACACTGATTTGAGGAGCGATTTTCTAGGGTTTGGGAGCCATTTTCTTCATCTTTCTATCAAGAGCATTTATTGCAAGTCTTGGGAGGTAAAACATCATTTATTGTGTTCCTCCTACATCAAGATCTCAAGGGTTCAAGTCTACCTCTTCTCCTCCAAGTCTCAACCTTAACTTCTAGGGTTTTCATCTTTTCTAGGTTTTGGTCAAAAACCTAGATTGTGAGTTTACTAATCTTTTGTTAAAACTAGATACACATCATTATCTACTACTTGTTAATATTCATGTATTCTCAAATGCTCATGTTTGGCAACTTTACCTTCTCGTGATGGATTTGGTTGATATTTGGGTTAAGTGTTAAAATTGCATGATTAGGATGGTGATGTTGTGTTCATGGTTGATATCCGAATATGTTGGGTTAAAACACATCTTGATACCTCCTATTTGCATAATGTGTACGAACCAAGTTTGTGATTCACTATAGGAATGTAGGTGGGTGACATTTGGGGAATTTCCTAAGTGGTAGTCCCCTATGTGCCTAGACCTCCGCCATCGGGGAATTTCTTAAGCAGTCGTCCTCGATGCGTGTCGGGCCTTTGGGTTGCCACTGTAATTGGCTTCAAGGTGCATTGCCTCTTTGGGTGAACCGGATTGGAGATATGGGTCGCTCCCGTTGACTCCACATCTACGTGATCAAATGATTAACTGCTGATAAGGACTGTAACTCTTTCTGGCATGTTTTTACTTGTGCAACTCACTAGGCTTTTTGGCCTAACACTTGCTTGGTGTCGATGTGTATCTCAGGTGTTAGCGGCGTTGCTCCTAGGCAAGTTTAGATGCTTTGGGCGAGAGCTTGGGGATTTTGGCGCTTGAACTATTTCTGGAAGATTTGGGTTTATAGATGACACCCCTTTTGTAATCTCTTTTCTAGATTTAGAAATTAGATTAGTTGGTTGTTATTTATTTACCCGTTAAATTACAAATTGTGATTAAACAGGTTATTTGTATATTTCCCCATTTTTGGGAGGCTCTTGCTATGGCAATTTTTATACCACTTCTCCTCTTTTGGAAAGTTTTTGTTATCCCTATTTTTAGGGTGTTACATCAGATGACCCCGCGAAGTGTATGAGCTGGCTCAAAGAGATTGAGCAAGCTTTCAGATCTAGCGACTGCGCGGAGCACCAAAAGGTGAAGTATGGGTCTCAACTGCTCCGAGGTACGACATTAACTTGGTGGAATGTCTTCACCTCAACCATTGATGAATCTGTGTTGGTCGGCCTGTCTTGGGCCGAGTTTAAGAAGAAGATTCTAGAAGAGTTTTGTGCTGAGGAAGAACTGGACATTATAGAGGAAGAATTACGGTCAATCAATAAGGGGGATTTCTCCGTGAACTAATATACCCGCTTGTTCATGGAGAAGCTCGATTTAGCGGGGCATGTGGCCCCGACCGAGAAAGAGAAGGTAAAGGCTTATCTGAAAGGCCTGCCCGCAGACATGATCACCAGAGTCTGCAACTCCAAAGCCTCTAACCTTCGGGAAATAATCGAAGAAGCTAAGGTAACAGAAAGACTCTTTGTGTGAGATAAAGCCGAGAAGGCAAAGACCGTGGAGAAGAGAAGATGGGAAAACCCGCCAAATTCGTACAAGAAGCCGAGATTCCAAACGGCGAGTCAGAGTCCCGACAATCGGCGGGAGGCAAAGTGGTGCCCTAAGTGCAAAAGTAAGCACTTTGGGTTTTGCAAGACCAACTCCAACCCAAGTCTGAGCCCAATCACATGTTTCAAATGCGGCCAACCGGGTCATCTTAGCGTCGCATGTCCCATTCGGGGGACAATCTGCTTCGAATGCATGGAAATGGGTCATGTTCGAAGTTCGGGAAGCCAACAAAAAAGAGAGGCCATTCCCAAGGCTCAGGGAAGGGCATTCCAGATGACGAAGGAGGAGGCAAAGGAGACCGCTGACGTTGTGTCGGGTACGTTCTTACTCAACTCCACACCTGCTAAAGTATTGTTTGATTCCGGTGCAAACTTCTCCTTTGTGTCCAATGTGTTTTGCAAGTCTTTGAATTTATCGGTTAGTGCCTTAGATGATGCCCTAGTCATAGAAGTAGCTAACGGGGAACGGATGGTTCTAAGAGATGTTTTAAGGGATTGTCAGCTTGAAATCAGTGGCGAGACTTTTGTAGTGGACTTACTCCCCATGGCTATCGAGAGTTTTGATGTGGTGATCGGGATGGACTGGTTGGCGCGACATCAAGCGGAAATCTTGTGCTCCAAAAAACTTATACGTATTCCCGTCAGAGATGGTAACTTCATCATTGTGTATGGAGAAAAACGAAAGGGCGAAGTGACCATCATCTCATCCATCAAAGCAAAGAAGTATCTGGCAAAGAAATGCCCATCGTACCTCGCTTTTGTGTTAGATGCCAAGGTAGAGAAGAAGAAAGTAGATGACGTGTGAATTGTCAATGAATTCCCAAACGTGTTTCCAGATGATCTACCGGGTTTGCCACCCGACCGTCAAGTGGAGTTCTGGATCGACTTAGTTCTGGGGGCGGCACCGATAGCTCGTGCACCATATCGTCTTACGCCAACGGAAATGCAGGAAATGATGTCCCAACTTCAAGAGTTGCTAGAGAAGGGGTTTGTGAGGCCGAGCTCGTCTCCGTGGGGAGCTCCAGTACTCCTTGTGAAGGAGAAGGATGAGTTGATGCGTATGTGCATCGATTACCGAGAATTGAACAAGGTGACCATCAAGAACAAATATCCGCTACCCCGAATAGACGACCTTTTCGATCAACTACAGAGGGTCGGATGCTTTTCCAAGATTGATCTTCGATCGGGGTATCATCACGTGAAGGTGCGAGAGGAGGATGTTCCGGAGACGACATTTAGGACTCGTTATGGGCATTATGAATTTCTAGTCATGCCTTTTGGATTGACAAATGTACCGGCAATTTTCATGGACTTGATGAACCGGGTGTGTCGACCATTTTTGGACCGATCGGTCATAGTGTTCATCGACGTCATCTTAGTGTACTCTAAGAATGAAGAGGATCACGAGCGACATTTGAGAGAGGTCTTGGAGGTGCTAAGGAAGGAGAAGCTTTATGCCAAGTTCTCCGAGTGTGAATTTTGGTTGCGAGAAGTTCAATTTCTCGCCCATGTGGTGACGCGTGAAGGAGTGAAAGTAGACCCCTCGAAGATCGAGGCGATGATGAACTGGGAGCCCCCGAAAAGCCCAACCGAGATCCGAAGCTTCTCTGGACTCACCGATTATTACCGAAGGTTCATTCAAGATTTTTCCAAGATCGCCTCATCATTGACCGCATTGACTCGAAAGAATGTAAAGTTTGCTTGGACCACAACTCAAGAGAAGGCTTTCCGTACCTTGCAACGAAAGTTATGTGAAGCTCCAATCTTGTCTCTTACCGAGGGAACGAAAGACTTTGTTGTCTACAGCGATGCATCCAAGATGGGATTGGGTTGCGTCCTCATGCAAAGAGGTAAGGTGATAGCGTACGCGTCAAGGCAGTTGAAGGAGCACGAAAAGAATTACCCGACGCATGATCTTGAATTGGCGGCAGTTGTGTTTGCTTTGAAGTTGTGGCGACACTACTTGTACAGCACTAAGTGTACACTCTACACCGACCACAAGAGCTTGAAATATGTTTTCGATCAAAAAGAGTTGAACATGCGTCAAATAAGATGACTAGAGTTATTGAAGGACTACGATTGCGAACTCCAATATCACCCGGGCAAGGCTAATGTAGTGGCGGACGCATTGAGCCGGAAAGAGTATAATGGAGCGGTAAAGACCTCATTGGCAAGGATTGAGATCATCTCAAACCTTATGGACATGATAAAGACCGCTCAAGCCGAAGCAATCCTTGAAGCGAACCTTAAAGATGAAGGAATGACGAAACAACACCTTACATTGACGGAAGATGGAGAGGATTGAAACTCTTCCAAGGACGAGTTTGGGTACCTAAGTTGGGAGGATGTCGGAAACTACTTTTGGAGGAGGCACACAAATAAAGATATTCCATTCACCCCGGGAGCACAAAAATGTATAGGGATTTGAAGCTAAACTTTTGGTGGCCGGTTATGAAGATCGATGTGGCGAATTACATGGAGAAATGCCTTACTTGTTCGTTAGTAAAGGCCGAACACCAACGACCGTATGGAAGCTTACAATCCTTAGAGATACCGGAGTGGAAGTGGGATCACATCACAATGGATTTCGTGACAAAACTACCGAAGACATTGAAGGGTCACGACATCATTTGGGTGGTAGTGAACCAATTAACCAAGAGAGCACACTTCTTGGCCATGAGGGAAATGTTACCGTTGGACAAACTAGCAAGACTTTATATCAACGAAGTGGTCTCGAGGCATGGTGTGTCATTATCCATTGTGTATGACCGGGACAGTCGTTTCACTTCCCACTTTTGGGGTGCTTTTCAAAGAGAGCAGGAGACGAAAGTAAAGTTGAGCACAGCGTACCACCCGCAAACGGATGGACAAAGCGAGCGGACAATTCAAACATTAGACGACATGTTGCGATCGTGTGTCATTGATTTTGGGGGAAATTGGGACTCTCATCTCCCATTAGTGGAATTCGCCTACAACAATAGTTACCACTCGAGCTTGGGTATGGCACCATTTGAGGTTTTATATGGACGAAAATGTAGAACGCCAACTTGTTGGCTTGAAGCAGGCAAGAAGCAATTCGCCAGACCAGAAATAGTGCAAGAGACGGCGGACAAAGTCAAGGGTATCCGAGAGCGCTTAAAGGCGGCACAAGATTATCATACTCGAAAGCACGACACCATTCTCGCTCTCCAACCAAAATTGTCCAAACTGCTAGAATTCCTGCACTTATCGATAGTCCGATATCAAACAAACATCCACGCATATCCTCCCCATGCTTGACTCTTAAAAATCAATCCCTCACATACCTTTAAATTTCTACAAAATATCGCAACTTAAACATTCGGCTTTCCCTCCAATAATTAACGGAATAAAAATAAACTTGCTCAAATCACTCCTCGAAGCTCAAGAACTCAAGGTTCCTCCTTTAAGTAGCCACCACCTATCACCCAAACATTTTATCCTCGTATTAGCAACACCATAACACCAACCAATACCCATACAGACCAACATTATACTTGCCATTTTTTTATTAGCTCATCAAAATTCTCGAACAAGGATTCTCACCTACGCTCAACCCATAACCACAACACAAGCTCGCTGCTTAGCCTCAAATAAACTCCTTGCCACACAAAGGACTTGCACAACCACTTTGGCATCAAATAATCCTAACTCATCCATCACCCTACCACATCATCACCCTACCGTCAAAATCTCCACGACTTTGTCTTGCTCGAATTTGGATAACCTACAAATTCGTGATCATTTAAACCACTCAGCATGATCTCATTCCTGATCTGTTCATCACGATCTGCTGGGAACAAATTCAAGTAGTCTATAAGGTTGAGCATACAACCTTGCAGCCCTAGATGCTCGAAGCGCAACCACTTCAGTTGTGCTATAAATACTTCGCTCTTACACAAGCCAACAACACCTCATAGGACTTCACCTGACTAAACCAACGTTTTCCATTTGTGCTATACCTACACGAGGTTGTCCAACACCATGCCACATACACATCTTTCTCGTATACTCCTTGTTTTCTCACGAACACTCAGCAAAAATAACCATGGGTACTTCCTCATTTTCCACGAATAAGACTTCAACAATGGACCGCTAACTTCAACAGTTCTTCCGACCCATAAGCATTCCCAAGGAACCTAATCCTTCCAACGCATCATAACCATCTCGATGCCCCATTGACTTCTCCCGTTAAAGGTACAAGACTTACTGGGTATAATCTGATTACTAGTTTACCTCAAACTCCGGCTCGACGTCAATGACTTTTCATCCAAAACCACAACGCCACTTATCAACATGCTGCTAAAAAAAAAGATATGTTAATGGCTTCGAATTCCACCCCGACAACCCACTCGTCGACTACCATATCTTCAGTTACCGACAAAAGTGCTTGCTACCACAAAACGAATCATTCTCAACATCAAAGACTATGGCTCCCGCTAATCCCTGCCTTTCCCTAGTGGGAATGCCAAGGTCATGAACCGACCAACATCGACTCGAACGCCACCCTTTCACTCTCCACACATTCCCTCATCCTTAACCACAATGTTTCCTTACGACCTAGAGGGTTCATAGCCTTCATGCATGACACACCACAATTTTAAACTTTTGACACATTTGAAAATTTAGTATGTACCACATTATGAAACAAGCTTGAGTGTACACGACACAACACCGACTTAGCCATGCACAACGATTTCAAGGATCGTTCAATCTCAATTCCACGACAAATTACTCTTCACCACACCCCAATATCGGTGTTGACACAATTGAAATTATTTTCGACGAATTTTACCCACACGATTTATAAAAGTACTACAAAATTGCTTACACCGAGCGTGCCAGACGACTCTCACCCTCATTGATACGACAACACATTTTTGTACCAAACTCACTTATAAAATCATGCGACCAAGTGTCGTTATGATTTTTATAACAAAAGTTAAGTCATTTACAAAAAGATATAAAATAGTTTTCCCCACATCAAAAATCGAAATTATCACCCAACGCCATAAACTTGTCTTTTCAACCCAGGCACACATTTGCACGCATCGATACGTTTTCAAAACGAATACCTCGTAAGGCACACACACGCCAAAATATCTTATATGAATGATATGAAAAGCTTCAGCAATTTGTTTGAAACACCATGCATGGGACTCGATGACATTGAAGGCTACTTACTCTAACAAGGTCAACTGTTTGCACTCATTATATTTTATCCCAGACTCCTTACTTACAACCAACCAGTCGGGGTCCTCTCCTATGCCACCACCTCCGGCACCAACGCTTCCCAACATCCTTGGATGTCCAAGTACCAGTTACCAATGTGACTAAAATTTTGCAAATCGCATTCCCCCACTTTGACCTCAAACAAGCTTATCAACTATAACTCAATTCCATCTGATCCTCACTACATTTTATCAGTCAACACTGATGTCGTCTCTCAACCACCCTTAAATTAACTACAACTCTAAAAGCCTCATTTATATCCTTCGATTTTTGGATTAACACCCTCCTGATTCCCGCTAATCGACACAACAATTTACCAAACCGAAAACTCCCTTGAAGCAAAAGCTCACCTCTAATCATTATTCTCTTCCTTATGGACCCATGAGGTCATTTCTCAACGAAATATCTACATCTCGCACGATATTAATCTCAAAAGGTATTAACCTTACACCCACAAGCAAACCCACACAACACGCTAGACCAACACTATCAATTCATAGATAGGGCTCTCTACTCAAAACTACACTCAACAATAAAAATCGAGTATGCCCATGCACCTGTAAATTCATAATGGCATTGGCCAGATGCAATTATGAATTTACCTTACATGAGAGTACTCACTATCGTTATCACGCCTCTCGATGATCAAGGTTTTCCTTAACGGCTTCCTAAATCTCAGTTGTGTCCCCTACTCCACAGTTTAAATTTAGGCACATCCGGTCACCTAAATCCCTTAAACTATGGCTCTGATACCAATTGTAATAACCCAATTCGCGAAATAGAGCAAAACTAAAAGTTATTAACCAACAACGCCAAACGGTTCAAATGAAACATTTACATTAATAAGGTTTGCGAAAGTAAAATCTATTACACAATTGAGATTACAAGGAACGAAAACCATAATGGAGGTCTTCTAACCTAGCTCCGGCCGACAACTTCTTTCCTTCTCTTGCTCGATCCTCCTACCTCACGCCTGAAAAGGGTTTTTAATTTTTTTGAAAGAACGAGGGTTAGACCGATGGTCTAGTGAGTTCCCTCTTACAACAGTTTAACAATAGAAATAAGGAAAAGATTTATAACATCAACAACCAATTCAGTTATAAACAACACAACAATTACATACACGCTTCTGGCATACACTACTGTCACCCGCAGGCGACAGCGTCTCTGACTCATACTGCCTTAACTGGGACACACACCCATCGGCATAAATGGGACACCCCCCCCCCCGATATGAGTTCACGCGGGCCACACCCCCGACTTTAATTAATGCGAGACACACCCCTGACTTTACTTAACGCGAGACACACCCCCGACTTTCAGCGTAACTGTTCACACTAATGCTTGTATACATTTAACCACACAACATTACAAACCACGTCATAATAAATCTCACACATATAATCCGACCAATAATTACATGCTTTAAAAACCAACTACCGCAAGACTTTAACCATATTAACATCAATAAGTATTTAGTTAGAAAACTCACCTGTCGTCCTTTGCTTAAATCCTCACAATTACTTTTAAGATCGAAAACGAATCCTATAAAGAATGACATAAACCGATAAGCTACTCATTTAAACGCTATAACGAAACTTTCTTAAAGCATACCAATTTCCCGAAAACGGAAAGAATGAACGACTAAAGTAGTTCACTCGGCTCACTGGTAAAATGGCCTATGATCTAATCCACGACCCAACTGAAATTAATTACTATTGCATTACAACTAATCTCATTTAAACCATATCTAATCAACCCACCATGTAAAACATGCCATCGGTCGATAATGCATTAAATACAGTCGGCCCACAAGAAAAATAAATCTCTTGGCCCACAATTGCAAGGCATGACTTAAAATTGTGGCCCTTAACCCAAATCGAGAAAGTCGCCCTGGGTGTGAGACCGCCTGGGGAATCCCTCCTCGCCCGGTGTCAATCGGGATCGGGGTCACGCCACAGACCAGGGCCAAAGCTATCGCCCGGGGTCTCCTTCGCCCGGTGTCGATCGGGGTTCCCCTTCGACCGGTGTCGACCGGGGTCTCACTTCGACCGGTGACTATTGTGACTTGCAGGTACTCGACCATTTCCATGGTCTTCGATCGACAGTCTTTAGGCCTTCCCAACCGGCGACTAAGCTCGACGAGGGAATGGTTTTACCACCCGAGTTCTGTTTTAGATTTCCAATAACCAAAACTCATGAAATCAACCAATGTTAAGGATTTTCTTAAGGTTAATCCCTCATCTCCAAAGAGAATCAATTCACACACAAAAACCCCAAATATTCACACCATCGGTTTTAATCCTTTTTAAGAAACGAAATCAAAAGATTATAACAAGGTTCCTTGAATCCACAAGATATACACATAGGATTTGATTGCTTACCTTTGAGAAGATGATGCAAAATTCCTCCCAATTCAAGATTTGCTCCCTTCTCCCAAGCTTTCCTCAAAATCGCCCAATCTCCTGTCCTCAGCCGCCACATACCCTTTTCTCTTTGCTAGGCAACCTCACTAAAACCCTTAATGCCCCTCTTTACCACTTGGTCCTTCCAAGTCCAGAATATAACAAAATCCCCCTTACTTTCCTCTTATTAAAATATTAGACACGGTTATTACATAGCATACAACAATTTACCTGATAAACGTTTACCGGGTAAGAGTTGTCACCTTTAGTTACCAAGTACGACTCTTCTTCCTCATCATCGAGATACGATTCTTGATCATTGTCACTCATCGAATAAGGTAAATATATCGGTAAGTGTTTAGTAAAATTCTAAAAAAGTTAAACACCTCCGACCAAACATTTTGGATTTATTCCCCACCTTTGCTAAGTGTTAACTAAATAAAAAAAATCCATTTTTTTTACTTCTGATCAAAAAGTTCAAGAAAATTCTACCGTAGGAGTCTCATAAACCCCCTTGTTTTATACTTTCTTTTAATCTTATTAAAAATTATTGATTCTTTAGAATCTTTCACTTTTGCCCAAAAACAATATTGATTCTCTTAATTTTTTTCTTTTTTGACTTGGGATTCAATAACATGTTTTTGATTCTTAGAAAGCTTTTTTGATTCTTAAAGAGCTTTCGATTTTTGGCCAAAAAAAAAACAATCTTGATTTTCTTGAATTTTGTGTTATTGTATGGGTTGGGATTCGAATATTGTTTTTTTTAGCTTAATAACCTTTAACAGAAATACACTAGAGGGTTAGATTCTTAGATTCAGTTTATGAGAAGGTCATTCAGCAATGACCCGTTTTTTTTCCCTGCGTCATTTAAGTATATAACTTTAATGAGATTTTAATTAAATTCATGACCTTATGGCCTATTAAAGAAAAAATGGCTTCTTACTCATCAGAAGGTCGTGCATTTAATTAAAATCTCATTTAGGGATTGATTGGTATTGATAAAGTTGTCTGTGTGGATTAACCTGACAGTAGATTCGGAAGGTTTTTGTTTGGGAGAGTTTTTTCATAGATGGAATGAACGTTTTTTTTGTGATTGGAAACTTTTGGCTTTCTACATAAACCTCCCCCCTAGAAGCTTACCGAATAAGTCACTTTTATATCATTAAGCCATTACCAAACAGTCATGTATAGTTGACCAAATAAGTTGTGAGTCTCATTAAACTCATTAAGCTGCTAACAAGCATTGCCCTTAAGGTTATATACCTAATATACCTTTCTCTTACGCTTTATTTGTGTTAAACTGGATATCTGGCTCTGAAGTATGCAATGACGAGCCATCTACTTGTTAAGAGATACATTTATATGAACAAGGTTGGATTCGAACCCTAGACCTTCGCTAAGAGGAGGTTTATCTCAACAGAAGAAACCATCATGCCAATTACTTCTTTACAAGAGCGATGTTTATAACTATGCAGTCGTGCTTCTTGAGCTCCTAACCGGAAGAAACTTGTAGATATGTCGATGCCACCGGGTCAAGAAAATATAGTCGCTTGGGATCAACCCGTCCTCATGGCTCAAGAAAGTTTACCTTTGCTCATTGAACCGATGATGGTTCCTGATGCCCCATTTGATAGCACAGCTAAAGTTGCAGTCGTGCCTTCAATATCTGTGCAGACCGATGTATCACACCGTCCTTCTATGGGTCAGGTGGTTTAGGCCTTGAACCTGGTGAGTGCAGTGAGTGTGAATAATCGACGGATTTGGGGTCGACATCCGTGGACCGTCATGCTTGGGTCAGCCCAACCCACCTACTCGAACCATGAGTCTTTGAATGATTTGGATAGTGGGCCTGACTCGGGTTCATGGGTTTATGCAGGCTGAGCTCGACTTTAGGCATGCTGACGATATAGAGACGGTTAGCTCGCAGAGATTTTTGAAGTTATCGTCGCATTCATTGACTTTGACTATGCTCGATACAACAAACAATTTTTGCGCTGCATAGCTGGTAAAGTCAAGGGTTTTGGTCGATGCAACTCGAGGAAGAGTTGCAGTTGTTGCTGATGGTGTGAACCGAATGTTGGTTGGTGGTCCAAAAAAGTGTTGCGTAACCTTGAGGGGTTAACTCACCGACAATAAGTTTTGGGCCTTTGAGGCTCCTCCCATGAGGTTCACCACTTCGAGTCCTTCCCACTGTCCCAGACTACCGATGATTTTCTTGGTCGTTCTTTAGGGCCCATGGGATTGCTAGATATTGCGTTTATGATTATATATATATATATATAAATATTTTGAACGAAAATACACTCACGATGTGATCTCGAATTCTCAACGTTCATCCGAGGTCATATTGAGGCTTGTAGATTAGAATTAGATATTTCATTTTATTGTAATTTGTCCTAAATATCCTTAAAGGCGGGTAGGGATGGAAACTGGGTAGGTGTTAGGTGGGTAATGCATCCCCATTCTCGACCCTGACCCCCGTTTAAGCCCCTGACCCCGCCATTACTAATCCCCGATGGGTTCGGGGAGGAGGAATCCTTGGCGGGGTTCGGGAAACCAATTGGGTACTTGCTTAGGGGTCGTTTACCCAAATGCTTACCCGGAAGTGCTTACCGGTAAAAATTAACACTTTCACTTGCCTTCTCGCGTAAGATTCTAGTTCATTTAAACGACATCGTATGCAACAATATACCTTGTAAGTGCTTACCCGGTAAGACTTGTCGCCCACACTTACCGGGTAAGACTTTCGGCCTTTGCCATCGTTTTTACCGGGTAAGATTCTCGGTACTTGTAATGTTCATTCGGTAAGGTAAGTGACTTGGTAAGAGCTTACCGGGTAAGCGTTTGTTAAACGATCCCTTAGTAAAAAAATAAAAAAGACAAAATAAAAGTTAAAATGAAACATTCTACTTTAATTACCAATATTGAAAATCTCTCTCACACACACATATATACATGTATATATATATATATATAAAGAGAGAGAGAGAGAGTGTGTGTGTGTGTGTATGTATGTGTGAGGTTCATACAAGAACAATAACTAAATAAGAGAATAAGAAAACAGTTGAATCTAATGTAATTTTACACTTAAATCACGTGTAAAATCACATGTGATTTACGCGACTTTGGTCGCGGCCTGAGGTCGCGGGCCAAGTCGCCCACATACCCTTGCGTTGATGGTTGATGTAAATTATATGTGATTTTACACGTGATTTGGCCGTTTTTGTATTCTCTTATTTAGTTATTGTTTTCGTTTGTATATATATGATTTGACTTCCAAACAGTCAAACAAGTACACTTAAAGCTTTTATTCGCACAAAGCGAACCTTATTTGTTCTATATGCATGAGTTGGGTTTCAAAAAGCCTAATAGGTGCACTTAGAGCTTTTAAGTGCACAAACCCAACTCGAATTTCTTTTATAAGCATGGGTTAGGGAACTGGGCGATAATAGCTCCTCCGCAGTTCAGTTGGAAAAACAACTATAAATGACCATTACGAACGAAGAATGCAAGTCCTCTCAACAAACTCTATATCTGCATAAAAAATGCCACTTCGTCGAATAAGGCCCGTAGCTTACAACATCTTATGAGAAGGGCCTGTAGCTCGATACAATTTAAAGCCAGTTGCGTACTTGCTAGAGACGGGTTCTGCCATTCCCTGAAACATCAGGGCCCAACTTGAAAAAGATTTGGATGTGGATGATAGAGAGCATATTATTTATATATATATATATATATATATATATATATACCCAAAGAGCTATTATATGAGAACTTCGCACCATGAAACATGCCCATGTCTACCAGAAAAGGGGCTTTCAAGTGAATTCCAAAATAAGGTAATATAGAGAAAGGTCAACATAGCAGGTGGCACGCGTCCATATTCTGGTTGATTCACCGACGTGCTCGTTTCTGCTGACCCGTTGTTCGTTGTTGATGGCCAGCTTTCCAACAAAACATCGATGGCGAAGCCTGTGCTTGTATTGTATTGAGGTATACCGCGAAGATATGGGTAAAAGTAGGGAACAAAAGAGGAGGGATCGCTATTTTTTATTACTGAGGGCAAGCAACTTTCATTTGGGGGGAGGATGAGATCTTTTGGCGGGTTAGTGGGGGTCCTTGTCTAAGATGGAATCTTCACCTTTGCTTTCAATCTATCAAAGCTGAGAACCAAAGACGAATGTAGTAGAGTAGACTCATAGTGGGCTAATTCATGAATTGAATCAAAATGGTGGTTGCACAAGACTAAAGACCAGAGGCAGCGCTAAGGTGCGAGGGGAATGTAAAAACAACAATAGTTCCACATGAAGGTCCTTATATGGAATGTCAGAAAGATCAGTAAAGTCGAGAAGCATAGAGAGGCCTTTTAGAGCACAAAAGGCATATTTTATTAGCTTGGTGGGAAGCAAAGTGAGGAGTGGAAAGGCGGCCAGAATTACTAGATGCTTGGGAAAGGATTGTAGTAAAGCTTAGGAGAATGAAGCAACACCGGGTGTGAGTGAACTCCTCTCTACTTACAGGCAATAGGACTAAACCTAAAGTATCTTCTCTTCTCCGGTTATAGCTTACGTTTGAGTTTCCTCTGACTACAAGGTAATTTCTCAACTGGAGCAGAAGTGGACGAACAACACCTCCTTTCCTTGCATTAGCGCCCGCTTTTCCACAACCTAAAAATCTTGACCCAATCATTGCAGGTATCCTTGGGGAGGGCCGGAAGAACCTTCCTACAAACAGAGTGGAGTGGTAAAGGTGAATGAGCCGGTTTACCCAATTAGGAACAAAAGCATGAAATTGCTTGATGGTTCTTGGTTTACGAAAATTTATTATGCTGATGGTATATCTACAATCATCCCATATGCCCCAATTCGATCTGATTCAAGGCACCAAGCTCCGACACTACTTCCTTTCCACAACAATGTTGGTAATTGCTCGAATATATATATATATATATACACACACACACAAATATAAATATATTTAACAAAATATAAATTAAAATTGGGGTCGAACTAGGGGGTGGTATTACCCGTTGTCAAAGTAGGGAATCCCCACTCCCACGGGTAATATTTTCATCTTTAGAAGCAAGTTTATTTAGAAACCTTAAATATTCTCTTAAAATCCATGAACCACCTATTTTCTGTAGCAGTCGTGAGAATAATGTGATAAACATTCATTGATAAATGTCGTAACAGATATTCATAACAAATAATATACATTATTGTTTAATGTTATTCATCATTAATACTAAATAAAATAAATATTACCCAAATTTCTAAAAATATTTAAGGCTGTTGCATGAAATTCTCTTGGTACTCATCTTTTGTTAATTAATTCCAAATATTCAAGGGTTTTTAATTAAATTATGATTTTAAAAATTAAATAGTCAAAAACCATAAACTTCAGGGGTTTAAAGTGGAAAAACCATAAACTTTAGGGACTTAAAATGTCAACTAAATTTCCCTATAACTTTTTGGGTCTTTTCATTCATAGCGACTTTCAGCACAGTCGAACGAAGCCGGATCGAAGATCTAGCACTCTCTAAATCCCCAAAATGGTATGCAATTTCTAGGGTTTTTCTTTCAATTTTGTTGATCAATTTATCTTTTAATGCTAAGTTTATCTGATCTACGAATGACTTTGTTTTTCGATTTCGATTTCAATTTGAAAGGTTCAATCAGCAAAACCGATATCCAGCCCCGTACCAGACGTTTGGTATCCAACGTTAGCTGTGCTCATGCTCGCCGTTGGTCTTGTCATCACCGCTTCTTTCTTTATGTAAGTGGATCGGATTTCTACTTCACTGTGTGTTAAGTTTCATAACGTGTGCGAAAAGATGTAGGCAATTTGCTCTATTTTAGATCGTGATTAGTTTACCTGGTTGACCATGTTCACAATTTTATTGCATTTTTGCTTGATTGAGTTTGTTATGATTGGTTCATTGTCGCTGATAGGGTTTCCAAATTTTTGGTTTTTAAATTAACCCAATCTCGTGAGAAATTGTGCTGTGGTTAAGGGGAATAGAGAACTGGTGAATTTTTATAAACATCTCTTTTTGTTACGGTGAGTGGTACATTATAGATTTGCAGCATAAAAGTATGTTTGGTTGGTTTTCCATTAAGTTCTTTATCAATAAAGCTGTCTGTGTGGATTAATCTAGGTTTTGTTTGAGAGGTTTTTTTCATAGATGGAAGAGCATGCTCTTTAATTGGGAGGGGCAAGTTTGAAAAAAACTTGGCTTTATGCATAAAGCTCCCTTCTTAGAAGCTTACTGAATAAGCCACTTCCTATATCATTAAGTCACTACCAAACAGTCGTGTATAGCTGACCGAATAAGTTGTGAGTCCCATTAAGCGGCTGACAAACAGACCCTTAGGGTTTTTATTTGAAAAAAAAGCTGCAATTTGGCATTGAAGAATACAGATGTTTTTATTTTAAAGCTTGTGATTGCTGTGAAATCAGAAGTTCTTAATGTAGAAAAAGAAATCATAACTACATTGGATTTTATTGCAAGTATTAGAAAAATCAGGGTAAACAGTAATAAAGTTGGACATCAATTTTGTATTTGCAAAACATGACTTCACAAAATGCAAAATGGGGATTCTTAATCAGAGAAAGAGAGGTAGTTGGTTCTTAGACAAGAATAATGAAAGTCTTGTTCTGTTAGTAGCTAGTCCTGTGGTAGAATCTGAATTCTAAGGCACCCATGAAAGCTTCTTAATAATTTGGGATGCATCTGGAGGATCTGAGAAGATGGGTTAACCACAGCGAGAAGAGGATTGGGACCAAGTGAACAATGAGCCAATAGGGCATAAAATTGGTCCATTAATTTTCTTTCTTTCTTTCTTTCTTTTATAAGCTACAATCAGTTGCTCGTTTCAGGCCCGTTCCTGACATTTTATAGGCCCTGGGCGAGATGTAGAAAAAGGGCCCTCAATAATTATGAAAAAGAAAATCTTAGATATATTGTTTTTATCGTAAGAAATAAAATTCAATTCAAGAAATATTAATAATTCATATAAAATCATTTTTTCGAGTATGCTTAGGCGCAAAATCAATCAATAATTACTTCTAAATTAATATTTTCTGCCATATCAATTTTACATAGCATCGTTAATTTGTTTCACCGTCAAAAACATCCTTATGATGTACATTTAATATATAAAATGACATAATTTTGGGTCAAAATCGTTACTATTCGGAGTAATAATTTATGTAAATCAATATCAATCAGTTGGGTTTCCATCTCATCTTAGGTTATATGTTGTTCATCATTGTTTTATAGTTAAAAACGTCCAACTTTGTTCCTTCCAATGGTTTTGTTCTAGATCTAAATTGGGGCAGGTTTTAAGTTGTGATTCTTGGTATAGTAATCCGAGAGATGTGTGGGTGGGTATCATGTAATTTTTGTTTCTCCTGGTGTCCTAGTCCCTCGCTAGGCCCATTCTTTGTTTAATAATGTGATCCTTTTCTCGTTGTTAAAAAAAACAAGTTAAAACCGTCTCATATCTCATATGGTTGGTAATTTATTTCAAAAGGTAGGGTCGTGCTATCTTAGTTAATAACAAAAATCTGTTATATTCTAATACAAATATAAAATTCATGCGGATGAGATACTTAAAAGAGTCGGTAGGAGATGAATGATGGTCGATGGATAACATATCAAAATATTTTCTAGGTAAGTAGTTTTAGACTCTGATACTAGATAGAAAAAAAACTTAGAGAAACAATAGGCAATATTATAAAATGAACAACCAATTAACTTTTTACATATTTTTGTTTTCAATGTAATTAATTAATATATGTTTGGGCCCTTAATATAATACAAATTCTTTGGATTTCATTAGACTTTGGATTTCTAATACAACAAGTGGGAGATGAATGATGGAGAATATATTAAATATTTTAGGCAAATATTTTTAGACGGTGGTATCAAATAAAAGACTTAAATAAATAATAAACAATACTATAAATTGTGCAACCAATTCACTTTTAAAATATTTTCTTTTCCAATGTAATTAATTAATATATGTTTGGGCCCTAATATAATAAGAAATTCTTTGGGTCCTATTAGATGCTAAAAGAACTCGTCTCTTTTATTTACTATTTTTTACTACTATTATATAATATATACTAAAAAATTGGGCCCCTATTTCTCATGGGCCCTGGGCGTACGCCCAGACCGCCCTCCCCCAGGCACGGCCCTGCTCGTTTGACTATTAAGTTCCTTGAACCATTGACATGTTCATGATGCTTGATACCAGAAGATGCGTGGAGACCTTAGCCATCACATTGCTTCTTGTGATTTTTGGGTGGTCACTTATGATTTGGTCACTGTATTATTCAATTTTGAGTTTACTCGTGTTTCTTGTTGCTACTTTGTAACACCCCTTGATTCCGCCTCTAAATCGAGACCCAACGAAGGATGTTACGAACCAAGTCTCAACCATTTATATAGAATTGAAAGAAGACGTTAGAAAAATGCGGAAGCAAAACATAGTTTATTTTATATAAAACATTCCACGATGGATCATAGTTACAAAGTACATATTCATATTCTAATAACACATACTAAGCTAGGTTATAAAAAAACCTAATTATACAAACCAAAACAACACCCGATTAAATCACGAAATGAAGCTTTCGATAATCCCTTCGAGACTTCCTTGTCACCTCTCAATTAATCTTGTCCACCTCTCAAGTAATCTTGTCCACAACTGAGATACATATTTATAATTTTTAAGCCGCTGAATGACTTGTGATTACAAATCTCATTTCAATGCATAAAATATTTAGAAAATCAATTCATAGCCTCAAATAAGCTATTGTATCATGTATATGCATATAAAACATTTAAACATTTATACTTTCCAGATTTAATCTCTCCCGGTGGGTGTCACCCCTTCCGGCTTTTATTTGGAACCCTTCGTCAAGGATCCGGGACCGTTTCTACGACCCCTTACCGCGGTTATACCGTCTCGGTGATTCTTATTCCATCGGTGATCAAATTTGTTCCTTTATCATGCGTTTTAAAAATATATATAGCATGTTATACATAGCTATATCATTTACGAATTACGGCTGTCCATATTCTTTATAATAACCAAATATGAACAAAACTTCATGAAAACATATACACAAATATGTATCTCGGGTTTGGAGATCAAAAGAAAAGATAAGTAATCACCTTGGTTTTAACTACAAAAGACTTAGTTTATGTTGTTCTCTTTATCAACTTCTCACCTTCTCTTCTTCACTCTTGTTCTCTTCCTCTTCCTCACCAAATGTGTGTGTGTGACTAATTTTTTTGCTGAAGAAAAGAACTTAAAAGAGACAATTAAGGCTCCTATTTATACTAAAAATTAAGGAGCTTGGAACTAGGTTAGTCACTAGTTGATGTGGCCTTCTCCCATGCACCTTAGAACACTTCATACTGCCATTTTCCAGCCTCCTTTCCAGCCCCCCCCCCCCCCCCCCTTTTTTTTAGCTCTTTTTACTAATAATTAGCAGCCCCTTTTTTTATTTATATTTGTTTAACAATTCTTTATTTATTTCTATTTAATAATATTCAACAGTTTTTTTTTTCTGTTTTATTAAAATTTCAGCAACTATATATATATAGTTAAAACAGGCTGCTACATACTTCTTGTAGACTCGTATAAAAAATGAAAAGTAAACAGTTAGTTGCATCTGGCTGAGGATGTTACACATGTCTATGATTTGGTGTTTCATGATGAACACAAATTTCGATGATTGTTGATAATATGCATGCATCTTATTGGTAGTTCATCTTTACAAGAAAACGAACAAGAAGATTGTACGTAAATTGCAAAGATGTTGTGGATGTATTATGATTCAAAAGAGGACAATATTTCCATTAATAAGACCTTAAGTTTGTGATTTCATATGCATCTGGCCCAATATAGCTTTATATCCACAAAATTAAGAGCCAAGAACCAAATGTGGTCTGGGATACTCCTTCCCAAAAAAAAAAGAACCAAAGAAAAATGGTAAACCAATCCTTCCTAATAAATGGGGACTCAGGGACCAAGATTGAGGTTAGAGGCCAGTCGTTTCCTCAAGCCATTGTTTTACTGGCATCACTTTATCATTAGCATCTTTATATTCGTTAGCTACCACTGTTGCCACTTTATTTGCTGTAACTTTAAGCACGAGACCACACATATAACGAAATTAATTTAGTCATGTAGTTGTTTATGTGCACTTTTATTGAATAATCCATGTTATGTGAGACAGAACCAACTTCACAAGAAACAACAGAACATTCACACAAATTTTACTGTGAATGTTCAGTTATTTCATGTGAAGGTAATAGATTAACTCAATTTTAATTGCATGGGCTAGTAGCCTTGGGTAAAGAGGAATCATGGTTGGATCGGAATGAGTCATTTCAAAACAATGAAAAAGGGGTTTGTTACACGAATTCCATCCCACCATATCCCTATTCTACTGATTCCAATAACTCAATATGTGGTTGCTTCATTTGGATCTTCTTCTTCTTGATTCTGCAATCTCTGATGTGAACTTTTTTGGTACAAACAAAGCAATTTATAAAGATCAATATAGTAAAATTTCAGATTGTGTTCATTCTTTTGAAAAAATAATTGAAAAAATTAGCAAAATGCATTAATATGCAACGAAGTTTGTCTTGGTTTCTATTTAGTGTAACAAAGAATTGTTTTTTTCTTAATCAATGTAACAAAGTTATAAATATTTTTATTTGTACTCCCTCCTTCCCCAAAATTAGTGTCCACAATTGAAATGGCACAGAGATTTTTAGATATGCATAATTATTACACCTTTTAGTGAAACAAATGACTACTTTACTCTTAATTTAATTTATCATCTTATCAACTTTTAAATATGGCCATTGTCTAAGGGTAGATTTGGAAATTTAGTTATTTGTTTTTTGAAGGTGGACACTTGTTTTGGGACAAACATAAATAGATATGTGAAATCTTATTTTGGGATGATGAAGGGAGTAACAAAGTTTCAAAATTTTCCTTTTTTCTCTAATCTATTTTGACCAATAACTTGTTGATCTTGTAACATTTGATGACGTGGACGATAATGATGTCAAATATATCGTCCACTTTGCCATAAACCTTTCATAAACGGGTATCCTTGTCATCAAATATTACAAAATCAGCAGGTTACCGGTCAAAATGGGTACAAAATGGGGAACTTTGTTACATGGACCGAGAAAATAACATCTTCGTTGCACTAATTAGGAACTAAATCAAACTCTGTTACATTTTGATGCACTTTGCCCTTTAGAAAAAATCACAAGTATGGAAGGAATATGAGTAGAGTTGCCATGGATGTTAAGATTATTGAATGTTTTGATGCATTTTTCCCTTTAGAAAAAATCATAGGTATGGAAGGAATATGAGTAGAGTTGCCATGGATGTTAAGATTATTGAATGTTTACTTGTGCAGCTACGAAGCAACCTCGTCTAGGAAAAGTCGTAGTCTTGCTAAGGAACTCGTTACAGGGGCAGTGGCATCGGTCTTTTTGGTACGTCACTTGTTTGATTTAATTGGATTTATTCAATCTTGTTTCCAATAGTTTGGTTCGTTGATTAATTTGACCAACGGGTTTGTGTGATGCAGGGCTTTGGATCCTTGTTCTTGCTCCTTGCGTCGGGTGTTTATGTTTGATTAGTTTGATCAGTTTGATCTAAGGATGGATTTTTGTATCGCGGGCATAGTTAATATGGAAGTTTAATAGTGTCTTCTAATTTGCATCTTTTAGAACTACATCATATGTTTTCTACCGAGTTTCCTGGCAATTCTATGCCGATATATTGATGTGAACTTTTTGTGTTACGTTTGTGCATGCGGTACATTTGATTCTTTTTAGGTGCGTTTGTTATGAGGACAAGTTGGATCTGATAGGCGAAAGTGAGGTAGGGAAAATTTTGTGAAAAGGTTTTCGGCTTTTTATTTGATATGGGTAGTTTTATAATTTGTCAATTTGTCAACCTATTTTGGTGGGATAGAAAAATTGCGTTTTTGTGTGCCACTAAATCCTTGAACTATTTCAGTCTAATGCTGCATCAAATGAGAACAAAAGTTTTTGTTTTGTTTAGAGTGGAACACATTGACTCCTTTTATTGTCTTGTTATATAAAAGGGGCGAGATGATACAAGATATATCTCGGGTCTCCTGCTAGCCTCAGTCAGTGAGTCAAAAAATGTTTTCTCACATTGGTGTCCTTGGAGGCGGCTACCATGTGGGGCCGGTTGTTAATAAACTTTTGTTCAAATTATATAAAAGTTTTAAAATGATGTTTTAAATGGATACCCCATTTGCCAATGAGATGATGCCATGTGGCAGCTTTTTTCTTCTTTTGAAAACACTAGAAGGCGTACTCGCGTAATGCAGCAAGATACATCACGATTTTAATGTTTTATTTTTTTTACAATACGATTTTGGATGGTTTTGAAAAAAGTGATAATGTTTTTTTATAAATTTGTTTAATTTAGGCTTAATAGTATAATGTTTTTTATATAAGAAAAAATTAAGCATTTTGTTAGAATTCAATGATTATCTTGTATACTTTAATGACATCAATTAACCAATTACATATTTAATAATATAATTAAAACAAATGTATAGTAATATAATATATTAATTAATAGTGATACATGGAAATGTCTGTATAAAAGGAATGTTATGCACATACCAAATTGGTGGGTGTTAGAAGCCTGCAGTAGTAATATGTATCTTGTGTTTTGATACTTGTAAATTAAGAGATTTTTAAAATATTGCATAAAATGATGGTACCTTGTGCCTAATAATTTGTATTTAAGAGTTTTTTATCCGTGCTTTATAATATAGTATTGATATAAATATCTTTCCAGGCTGAGGCCCGGTTACCAAAGGTCGCGTAAAAGGTCGCCTGAACTTTCTACAGTTGCGTAAAAGGTCGCCTGAACTCATTGTTGGGCTTCAACGTCAAGTAATCAGTGTCATACACGCTTAAGTCTAGTTAGTGTTCAATCGTGTTCAAAGACACTCCAAACATACATGTATTAACTATATGAAGTGTAACAACCCTACATAGTAAGGTGAATTTCATGTAATTTATTAAAATTGTGATGCATGTTTATATATGTCTTTGCCATTCTGAATGATGGAATACATGTTATATTTTTACATTTTTTTTTTTAAATTATCAAGCATGCCAAATGTATTCAATATGAGCATGTGTTATGCATGTAACTGATTTTAGTAAGCATATGGATTAATGTACTAGGATTTAGGTAATAATGGCAGATTCCCAGTGTATGTTCCTATCTAAGGGCCTGTTTGTTAGCAACTTATTGAGCTTAATGAGACTCACAACTTATTTGTTCAGCTATACATGACTGTTTGGTAGTGACTTAATGATATAAAAAGTGACTTATTTAGTAAGCTTTTAGGGGGAAGCTTTATGCAAAAAGTCAAGTTTTTTTTTTCCAAAACTTATCCCTCCCGGTTAAAAAACACGCTCCTTCCATCTATGAAAAACCCTTCCAAACAAAAACATTCCCGATCTATACAAACATATTAATCCGTATAGACAACTTTATCTATACAAAACTTAATTGGAAACCAACCAAATAACCCATAAATATGGGTAGTATGACCACAATGTAGGACCATGAGGTGACCCATATGGTATTATGACAAATTGATATCTCTTGGAAAGTATATTAATGATATGCATGCAATGTTGTAAGGTTTATATACATATATGTTTTACGATAAATGTTTAAGTGTTATGTTCATATGATTACACACATGTTACACTTTATTAAATGTCCAAGACATTTGACCATTATTATGTAAGATATTTCATTACGTATTTATGTGTGTATATATATATATATATATATTAACAATCATTATATATGGGAAAATTCAAATGAAAAGTGTAAAAAAAGTTGAGAATGTGTGAATCAAAGATTCATATGTGAATTGTTGATAAACAAAATATGGATTTACATATACATCTAAAACGAAATGTTTATGGGTTCACCAATTATTCAACTTTTATGTGTGCTCTCATATGAACCTTCAAATATATATATATATATATATATATATATATATATATATATATGGTGTGTTTCTTTTGCAAATCAAACAATTTGTACAAACTATGCAAACCACTATATTAAGAAACAATAGATATATTTATGGATAATGATTATGATTCATTAATAATGATTGTGATATATATGGAAAATGTTAAATTTATTCATTATAATCATGATTTTAAATTAGGAAATGTTAAGTTTATTCATTATAATCATGATTTTAAATTAGGAAACATAATAAAATCATATATTCATTAGACTTGATGAACGACTAAGATTGGTTTGCATAGTTTGTACAAATTGCTTGGTTTGCAAAAGAAACGCGCCCTATATATATATATAGGGTTGGGTTCCAGTGAGAAGGGTACGAAAAGTTCTCCACCTTTTGGATCAATCATAATTGAAGACCAACACTAATGAAATGCGCTGGAGCAATTATCTTTTAAAGCACAATTCATGAGTTGTTTTGGGATTAAGGGTGCGTTTGGTACGCAAACAGGACAGGACGAGACAAAACAGTTGTTCAATGTTTGGTAAGACATAAATAGGACTGGACATGACAGAAAAGGACCGGTTAAATGACCAATTTACCCCTAGTGATTTGTTTAGTGTTTTTTTTTACCAAATACATACATGAGTTGGACCAAAATCACATTTGCAAAATACACAGGTCGCAAGTCCAAATCGTGAAATCGAGAACAAAAAAAATCACAGGTAAACAAAATCACAGTTAGTAGGTAGCAATCGAGAACCCAAAAAAATCAAAAATAAAAAAAATCACGAGGAAGCAAAGAATCAGAGACTTTCTTCAACAACAAAAATAAAACAAGTCTTTAACAAAAAAAAATCCCTAATCTGAACTTTTTTTAATTGTTGTTTACATTAATGCAGATTCAGATCACATAGAAAGAATTTTCGATCTTCTGGAGAAAATATACAAAAATTGAAACAAATATCAAGCTATGGAACTGTATATTTTTGCAATCGATTGAAACAAATATACAGCAAAATTGAAACAAATATACAGAAATCCAGAGTATTGTTGATGACCGGAGAAAATCGATCGGTTGCAGAAACCGTATCTCATTTCATTCGGCTTCAACTTTGACTTGTTTAAGAGCCATTGCAGAAAATAGATCGTTGCAGAAACCGTACCTCTTCTTCCACCATCATCTTCTGCTTCTTCCTATCTGAATCCTCCTCCCCCCTCATCATCACTTTACCTCTGCATAAATCAATTCACAAAAAAAGGGGGAAAAATCGAGATTCACAAAAGAAAGGGCAAAAATCGAGATTGAGACTGAGAAATCGAGAGGGAGGTAGAAGAAATCGATTAACAAAATCGAGAGGGAGGTAGAAGAAATCGAGAACTGAGGTTGAGAAATCAAGAGGGAGGAAGAAGAGTTACCTGGGCCGATCGAGATTCAGAGGCGATAGGGAGCTGTAGGCGATGGAAGGTTTTTTATTTTTCAAAGGTATTTTGGTACATATTTCATTGTTCCACTTAGTTCTAGAGGTGTTAGGGACGGAGAACAAGCTTGTCTTACCCGTGTTCCATCTTGTTCTAGTTAGTTCCACATAAGGGCACGCCAAACATGGGACATGTGTGTTATGTCCTGTCCCACCCTGTTTCCCGTACCAAACGCACCCTAAAAATAATCAAGGGTCCAAATATCTTTTTATACTTCTCACCTTAACTTTTTTTTTCTCACACTATCATTCGTGCATGCGCACGCACGCACGCACGCGCACACACACACACACATATATATAGATGTGGGTTCATACGAGAACAACCGAGTACATACAAAATCATATATGATTCACATGACTTTGCATGCGACTTTAAGTCGCGTGCCAAAGTCATCCGCGTCTGTTTTATTCAGGTTAATGTAAAATCACATATGATTTTATACATGATTTGCTGTTTTCTTGTTTTCTTAAATAGTTAGCGTTTTTGTTTGAACCTTCATCTCTATCTCTTTCTCTCTATATAATGAAGTTCTGAGAAAAACTCTCAACAAATGAAAAACTAAGGGAATACCTTAATAACCATTCATCTATATGGTATGCACATGTGCATACAAGTAATTGAAAATGTTTCCGGTTTTTATGCATTTATGCATGCTATGCACATGTTCATACCGAAAAAATTATTTACAAATTACTTATATACACATATACATATTATTAGATGAACAGTTATTAGGGTATTACTCAATTTTTAAATTTTTTTTTTATGGTTTTCTTTGAACATTACTACATATGAAATAAAATATTTTTTATTTTATTTTTTATGAAATATTTGGATAAAAGCGGGTTAACATTTACCCATAGGCATGAGACAAGTGTGTGTATGTATGTATGTATGTATGTATACATACAGGATATATATGTATACATTACCATCCACCGTTCCGACTCAGACTGAGTTTCTCTACTCATTGGCAAGTTGTAGGTCCCTTTTTTGCTCTCAATCTTTTTAGAGAGAGAAATAGGGTTTTAGAGCGAGAGAACCAGACCAAGGGTTTTTAAACCTCCTTCAACAACCAATTATTCAATGGAAGAAGCTTCGTCGCCATTGTCGTCGCAGCCTAAAAAGCGAGGTAGGCCCAAGGGCTCCAAGAAGATCACCACCGAAGACCGAGAGATTTCAGGTCTCAACATGCGAGACCGAGCCACCGCTGCCGGAAACAAGAAGACGGCCGTCGTCGACGATAAATACAATCACTGGAAGTCCGTTGTCCCTATCCTTTACGATTGGCTTGCTAATCACAACCTCGTTTGGCCCTCTCTCTCTTGCCGGTATGTATCTATTGATCAATGTGAACTATGAATTTCTAAAATTATTGATTGTAGCAGTTTTTTAAGTGACGATCTGGGGAAGAAACTATTGTCTGGCTATTGATCTTCCAGTTCTTTCAAAAATAAGTTGCTTTCACTTTAGTAGTCAAATGGATCATGTTGTGGATTCGTTATTCATATAAAGTGAAGTACCTTGTAAAGGCTAGAAACATGTATAGTTCGATATTTACTGGTATCAATTTCTAAGCTTCTTATAATATGTGAATAGATGGGGTTCACTGCTGGAACAATCGAAGAACAAGAATAAGCAGCGTTTGTATCTTTCGGAACAGGCAAGAAGTTGTTTCTTTTTCCTGTTTGTAGGTTTATTCGGTTGCTTGTTGTGATTATTGTTAGCGATACTGTGGCGAATCTTTTAGTTTGTTAAAAATGAAATAAGCAGGATGCATACAATCTATATTGTGGTTTCCGGTTGAAATTTGTGCATCTGATTTAGTGGTGCTAATGGATCACTAGAGTGAGTTATCTTGAGTTTTCAGGAGCTACTGTGCCAGTGCAAAGTTTAGATTCTTTAGAGATTAATTAGCAGCAGACAATTATACATCCCAAGTTAGTTGATTAACTGATGTGGTAATGTTACTACAGTTTTAGTAGACTTTGTTGGCACGTTTGTTTTCATCCTGCCATTAATGCTGCTGATGGGGAAATGGCTATACTTGCTCTTTAATGTTTTTTTGTCATCGTAGTTATAATGATTCACTTAGTTCACTGTGCTGATAATCTCTATTTGATTTATACTTTAATATAAATATGCCTTCTATATGTTGAATATGTCTCGAATTCAAGTAACCTACCCAGCTTCTAAGCCAACCTGATATGAAATTTGTGGTGCTTTGAAAGAACAAAAACACAAGGTTTTAGAGCTGGCAGTGAAGGTAATACCAAGGCTCTATTTGCAGTGCAGGGGTAACATCCCCTGCAGTATGGATCATTCAAATTTTTTTATCTCATCAGTTATATGTTTTTATCAGGCCTAGGTTTTTTTTGTTCAGTTTTTTCTTATGATCGTTTTTGGAGCAGTTAGTTTTTCCAGGGTTTCAATTAACTTTTTCTCCACATCTTTTTAATCTCCAGATTTTATAGTAACGTTGTCTCCTCTCATAGGGTTTTCTCCTTCTCTGCATTCTTCATGACACTTCTATTTTTGTATATGTAGTATGTTTAAATCAAGGGTTTTCTTATGTTTTTATAGTGTTTTTCTTTCCCATGACAATTTATATGGAATTGGAGCTTGATGCTAATGTTTTTAGAGCTGCGTTGTTAATTTTACATAACAGTTAATGACTAATATTCCGCTGCCATGTGCTTCTTCAGACTGATGGCAGTGTTCCAAATACACTAGTAATAGCAAATTGTGATGTAGTGAAGCCAAAAGTTGCTGCAGCAGAACACATATCTCAGGTAAAAATTCTTTTAATCATCTTTATCATGCCCATGTTCCTATTCTGTTATAGCATTCTTGAACCTACTCATGGCTACTGTTCTGATTACTTCATATTTGATTGCTTGGTCTTTTAGTTCAATGAGGAAGCTCGCTCTCCATTTGTAAAGAAGTACAAAACTATCATTCATCCTGGAGAGGTAAGAATCATACACACGTGGAGTTGCTGAATTCTGTGAATAGATGTCTTCTGACAGATTTATATGTGGTGGTATATTGTACTCCATCTGTCTTCTGACAAATTTAGAACATGTTTTACAATGATTGCAATTTTATTTTCCTGGAAATGTTTTAAATTCAAATATTAATTTCTGCTCATTTAATCATCATAAAAATAGTTACATTTCGTGCTGAAGATTTACTTCAATTTGAATGTAAAAGATATTCTTACACGGGTATTTTGACACTCAGATGTCATCAAAGTTTTCCATTAATTTGCATCAAGAGTCAAATGTTTCAGTTCTTGTGGGATAAGGGAGACTCTTAGATACAAGTACCTGGCAGATCCACAGACTTCAGTTGCAGGCTACACCATGAACCAAAGTGAAAAGCATGGAGTTCATCGCGTTATCCCACTGATGCTGCAATTGGCTGCTGCATTTAACAATGTCGTTGTCATGCGAATGTGCATTGTTGTGTCGAGTTCATTACATGTAACATGCAGATGTCTCTATTTTACAGAGTTTTTGACAATTCTACTTGATCAATTTCTTGTCTTTTCATCTATAGTTTTAAATTTTGGCACTTATTTATTTTTTCTTGGGGTTATGTTTATGTATGCTGTCCGATGATTGAACTGGAATTTCATATGGATTTTGGAGTTTTAATTCAAGTGATGCCAAAACCTTGTTTATCTTTAATGCCTTAGTGGCTAGTGCTCATTACTATATAGCTCGTGTTTCGTATATATAGTTTGTTGATAAGCGTTTTACAGGTGAACAGAATCAGGGAACTGCCACAAAACAAGAACATAGTTGCTACACATACAGACTGCCCAGAGGTTACAAAATAATGATCAGTGCATGTTTTTATGTTTTTTTTGGAAGTTTCAGGTGAGCCTTAAATGTACTTTCATGTTTATTTAATTCAGGTCCTCATTTGGGATATTGAAGCACAGCCTAATCGTTACGCTGTCCTTGGAGCTGCCGAATCTCATGCTGATTTGGTGTGTCATCTTTCCCTTATAAGAATCATCTTCTTTCAGTCACTTGCATCGGCATATTGTTTCAAGAGCCTTTTATGTTAATGTTACAATGGAACACTAGACTTTTAAAGAAATATGGGAAGAAGTGGTCGAAATTCCTGGTTTTGAAAATTGGTAAAAGTAGGAACATAGAAAATCTCATTAGTCATTGGGAGTTCGAACATGACTTAATAGAGTTTGAGTGATATGGTTAAGGTTTATTGATGAGGATTGCAAATTTAGGGTAAATAGTAATTTGCAATCAGTAGGTTCATCAAGACTTTATTTTGCTTAAACGTAGTTAATGTTATGATTGCTAGCTTAACCTTATATTGATGATTGTTAGAATAATTTATAGGATTATTGTTAATCTTATCATATATTGTGATTTAATTCTTATTATTGATTATTAGAGGAGTAAATAAAAAGTCACGAGTTTACTTTGATGGTGTGAAACCATACAACCTTAGGTGAGATGCCTTTGGTTATCTTCTGTGGGATGCTCAAGAGATCCTAGTGTTCCTCTGGTTTGAAGCCCTGAAAACCTAGTTCTTTATGGTGTTTTCTGATCCTTCATTTTCTCCAATTCTGTAATCTATCCGGCGTCATTTTACATGTCATCTGTTGTCCACCCTTCCTGCCGGTGGGTTTGCAAATTTAAAGTATTCATTCGTGAGTTTCAAGTTGTTATTGGTTGAATTGCACACAAGAGAACCTACAGTTGTCCAAGTAGGCTATTTTCTTATGTGGGTTCTTCATCTAGTAAGTTGGGCTTTTGTAGGAGATGGTGACTTAACAAGTACAATTGAAAATATCCTTGAGAGTCCCTGACCAAGTCAACCATGGTTGCAGCTTCAGATCTGGATAGCCAGATTTCATAGATGTCTTTGATTTGGTGTTCTGGAGCTCCCTGCCTATTTGACCACAATTTGTGTATTCTTATCTTTCTCTCATATAATTTAGCCATATCATACAACTTTTTCTTCAACTTTTTACATTGTACAAGCATAAATGTAAAACGTGTATCTTGCTTATATTTGTTCATCACCTTTTAACAATGCCATACACTTGGCCAACACATGGATTTTTTTGTCCCTTTTCTATTTTATTTTCTCATTGCTAAACAAATGTTTGAGATTAAAATTCAGATGGGAATGATATGAATATCAATGCTTTTGTGAACCCATACATTGAGCTTGGATCTCCTAAATGTGCAGCAGTTGTACCATCAAATAACACAAATTTCTTTTCTTTTCTGGCAGGTGCTTACAGGTCATTCTGATAACGCAGAATTTGCTCTTGCAATGTGCCCATCTGAACCTTATGTACTCTCTGGAGGTTAGAAGATTGTTGTTGTCAAAATTCTTTGCCAACTAGTTCTGTGAAGAGGCTTGTGTTGTTGTATACTCTTGTTAAAACAGTTATCTAGTTGTTATGATTGATGTTGGCCCTTTTATATGTCGAAAAGAATTAAGTGAAAGTGTCACTTTCCCTTGTGTTTGTTTAGCTCTATCATGTGATTTTGCATAATGTATTCCAAGTGTGGTTAGTGAGTGCATATGATCTACGAGACAAGGAGGATATAAGTGGTACTAGCTGCTGGTGTTGTGATTGCTTGATTTTTTACTCGGGTTGATTGTAATATATATTTCCAAGGGATCGACTAATTTATCAGTTAACATCTAACTATTGAGGATATCCATTTCCAGGAAAGGATAAATATGTGGTTTTGTGGAGTATTCATGACCATATATCAACACTGGGTGGAGGAGACTCAACCAACACTTCAGGATCTGCAGGGTCAATTGTTAAAAGTGCAGATAATGCTTCTCTGGGGCCTCGTGGGATCTTTCAAGGGCATGCGGATACAGTTGAAGATGTGCAGTTCTGTCCGACAAGGTAACTTGCATTAACTCGTTAACTTTCCAATTTCATGTTAATTTACTTTTTGATTATAGCTATACTTTTCTATGCTTGTGGAGCCTTCTATAATTTGATTCCAAACATTTGCATATCATCACTTTTGACACATTCTATATGGTGTTCAAAATTTTCTATGTTGATGAAGTACACAGGAATTCTGTAGCGTTGGAGATGATTCTTGCCTGATACTGTGGGATGCAAGAGTTGGAACCGACCCAGTCATGAAGGTTTGTTGCAATGCAGGATTCAGCTTACTTGACTATACATTTCAAATTGAGTCATGTAATAATGGAGTTTGGTGTGGATTAAACCATGTCACTAGAAATCTGTATGATTGCGTTCGCCCTGACAAGCTAGACCTAATGCTTGTTGTGAATAAACTTTTTATTCATGGCAGCATGATGCTTAAGTAAAGATTATTTAGAAATAGAGTTTTTTAGTTAATTGTCCAAGATGTGGTCTTTACGAAGTGGGTTGCTATGTTTTATTGCCTCATGCTGAAAGCAAAAATTTTAATGGTTATTATGGTAAACATTATACTTGCCTGACTAATGTCGGGCGCATAAGTCGTGTCATATGTCAAACAGACCCATAAGTCTGAAGTGTGTTTCACATGCAACCTTGCTGAATTCTCCACTGTGAAATTTGTTAGCACTTCGATCTGTTGTCTTCACCTCTTACACATGCGAGTTATGAAGTATTTTGGCTTTTCATAATCTGTATCCTCTGATGTGAGTTAATTTATCTTTGTTTCTTTAAAATAGGTGGAGAAGGCACATAATGCTGATGTACACTGCGTTGATTGGAGTCCTCATGATGAAAACTATATTCTTACCGGGTAACTATATTTCTGTTCTTTTTCTTCCATGTTGTAAAATGGTTGAAGTTGAACTTTGAGGAACACCCCCTTTATCCCAATAAAGCGTCCACTTCCATTTATTTGGTCCAAATGAATCTTATTTTAAAAGTTGATATTTAAAGCAGATGTGATTTTTTTTTTATAAATCATCTTACTTAAAGATTGGATAAAGAGTGAATTTTGTTATTTTGTGTTTAATCAAGGGTAAAGGTTGATAGTTCTAAATAACAGTGTTGGCTGCTTTTTGCCATGATGCCATTTTCAGGTCAGCTGATCACTCTGTTTGCATGTTTGACCGCCGAAATCTAACTTCTGATGGAATTGCCTCTCCTGTTCATAAATTTGAAGAACACAAAGCTCCTGTTCTTTGTGTCCAGGTATTAGTTTTTTTTGGTGTTGTGAACAAAGACAGCCGGCTTTCCTGTCTTTCTGTCTTTCTCCTTAGTAAGCTTCCATGCTTTATCTTGAAACTTTTCATATGTTGTAGTGGTGTCCAGACAAGCGTTCTGTCTTCGGGAGTTCAGCAGAGGATAGCTGTGTAAATATCTGGGATTATGAACAGGTAGAAAGCTTTTGCTCTAATCATATTTACTATTGGGTATGTATTTGGAAACAGCCACATTGATAAGTACCTGCTTCAACTCTACTGCTTGTATATAACCACCCTTGCCAATATTTTCATTGCATATGCCATCTTTTTCGTTCTTTAGACTCTATGATTTAACATCTGAGCACGTATCCAAAAGCATAAATTTATGTGTATGGGAAATAACCACATTGTTTTAAAATCTTCTTTATAGATTTATTGTTGTGTATGTATGGGAAAGAACAACCACATTGACAAGTACCTGTTTCAATTCTATTGCTTGTAGAATGTAGATTACCAGACTTGCAGATATATTCATTGCAATATCTCATCTTTTTCATTCTATAGACTGTATAATTTAGCATCTGAATTCGTCTCCAAAGTAATGTATTTATGTATTTATAGGAAACGACATTTTGTATCTATGGGAAACAACCACATTGATACGTCCCTGTGTCAACTCTATTGCTTGTAGATAACCAGCTTTGCAGATATTTTCATTGCATATGCCATCTTTTTTGTTCTACAGACTCTGTATGATTTAACATCTGAATACTTCTCCAAAAGCATAAGTTTATTGTGGAAAAAGACATCAAAAGGCCACTGCAATCATCTAGCTAATGCATGTAGGTCGTTATCAAAGTGTATTATAATCATCATCTAGTTGGCCAAGTTGACAAATTCTAGTCTAGTCTTCTACCAATTTAATTAAAAGCAAACCTTTTGGCAATGTACAAACAGTGATAAATATTAAATAACCAGGCTTTAGACTTCTCTAGTTCTCTTATCCGTGGTTAGGTTATAGCATATTCAGACCTGCATTCATATGGGAAAAGGGAATATGTTCTTTATCCCCCCTCCTTATGTGATCATGTTTTGTGTGATATATGGTACATTATAATACTGCAAGCCACTTCAAATTTTCTCTTGGTTAATGTTCACTCTTATATTCATTATTCATTTTATTATGTTGTAGGTTGGTAAAAAGACACAACAGGGGACAAGATCTCCAAACTCTGCTCCAGGGTTGTTCTTCAAACATTGCGGGCACAGGTTTGATTTAATCAATCTGTGAAATAAATTTATGAGGATTATCTCATCTGAACTTAGCTTGCATGATATCTTTGTCCAATTGTCCATCTAAAAATTGTGATGTACCCTCCCTTGTCTCTTTCCATCTCACCTAACCCAACCAAAAGAACACATCAAAACCTATAAACACAACTTATTATTGACTTCCGTGTGACATTCATGTTATTGATCTTTCTGATGGTTACAGTTTTCTTAATAACATCATGGATTGTTGTTGATTATTGACTTCCGTGTGACATTCATGTTATTGATCTTTCTGATGGTTACAGTTTTCTTAATAACATCATGGATTGTTGTTGATTATTGAAGATGACGGAATATATTTTAGGCTTTAAACAACTTTGATGGGACTAGGAACATATATTTACTAGATTCCTTCTATTTTTTCTTTTGTTAAAGGCCACTTCAGATATTTGATAAATAGTTGAACGCTTTTTTTAAAAGTATGTGTGAAGTCAATGATTGTAATATTTATGGGAAGAAGAGATATTTTCATGCCGTTTGTAAATAAAATAGATATTGTTATGTGGACAAAAGCAATAACCATGACCATCGTAGATCTTTTGGTATTCCAGGCATAATGGCTTCACTAACAATGGCCATGCTAAACGGGTTAACCTCTTGCAATAGACACGTAATTCCGTTACACTTTTCTTTTTCGTGAAGATAGAGTGGAGTTGTTCACACACTATTGGTAGTCAGCCAAAAATAGACGGTGTAAAACTCATGAAAAGACACAAGGCATTCAAGCTATAGCCTTACCAAGACACAGATTAACCTGGACAAAATCATGATCCGTTCATAAGAGACTTAACCCATGATGATAAAAGGAAGAATATATATAAAATTTTCAATAACATAACACAAAATGTGAACTCTAAAAATTGACAAGGCAGCTAGTTACCAGATGACCTTCCCCTTATATTTTAACTACTACATACTATTACATGTACTTCTAACCCTTGATGAATCCTCATGTTATGTGTCGAGGGTGCAGTTTTTCATGAGCTTTTGCTTGTAATTCCCTTAGGCCCGTTTTGGTTTACGGGATTTGGAATTGGATTTCATTCCAATCCAATCCTATGTTTGGTTCAAAGTAAAGTCTGGAATTGAATCCCAAACATTGGATTTAGAAATTTCATGGGGGTGGTTGGTATTTCACGGGATTTCATAGGATTTGTTTGTAATAATGTTTTAAAATATGTCAAAAACATTTGTTTTGTAATAATCAATTAATAAAAGGTACCTTAATTATTTTTGTAATTATTTATGATTTGTTTTTATAGATCCAAATCCTACATACCAAACACACCAAAGATTCCAAAACCTTCGACGAAATCTATACCCCTCAAAAACATTCCGTCAAACCAAACGCCCAAGATTCCAAAATTTTCCATGAAATCCAAATCCCTCGAAAACATTCTGTCAAAGCAAACGGCCCCTTAGGTTCTCTTGTGGAAATTTGTACTGCATGTGTTTGATTCAATAATGATCTTCATTTGATGTAATCCAAGTGCTTACTCTGTTGTTGCTGGTGCATTCAGGGACAAAGTGGTAGACTTCCATTGGAATGTGTATGATCCATGGACTGTTGTTAGTGTATCTGATGATGTTGAAACAATAAGTGGTGGTGGCACCCTTCAGGTATTGCTCTTACCATTTAACATTTTCATTTGTCTCATATGGTGTGAAGAGATATAAAGGTAAGAGAATGTTAAGTTGAGAACTATAAATATTTTGAGAACCACCAATATATGCATTGATGCATATATATGATATGAATTCAGTGAGTATATGCCTATAATACATACACATTGATGAATATTGATGAATATATTAATTGACAGCTACATATTTAATATTTTGATAGTGTATACAAATATATAGATGGGGGGAGAACGTAAAAAAAGTATTGAAGAACCACAAAAAGCCGGATGAAAAAATATATCAATATGGATGTTAAAGATAATAAAATGATAGTTTTTTTTTTTTGTGTAATTTGTTTCGTTCCGATTGTGGTTTATTTCACCGACTATTAATTAAAAAAATAGAGGGGATATTTTTATTTTAAAAAAGGTTGATTATAACCATCTTTTTAACCACATCCGTTGGATCTGAGTTCTTCGTTTCTTTCTTTTTTGAGGGTTATTTTTAGATCTTTTATATATATGTGTGTATACATGTATATGTATCGGGGGCTAACCATTTGAGAACCCACAAAATTGTGAGATCCCTTATAACCTGTGCATCATATTCTATTTCATTTGATTTTTTCATCTAGGATTTAGGGTATTGGTTACATATATTTGTTTCACAGTGTGAGGTACACGTAAAAAAGTTTTGACATTGTAAAACAAGTATATGTTAATCAATACATTAAATAGTAGCCTTAGATGGAAAAAGTATCATGTTGAAACAATACCTTAAGGTAAATATTCTCACGGTTATCACTATATATATATATATAGAGAGAGAGAGAGAGGGGGGGGGGGGGGGGAGGAAGGTTAAGGGGAAAACCTAAAAAAAATGTAAAACTGAAGAACACCCAGGTAAACCTTCATCTAGACGGTATGCACTTGTGCATACACGTAGTTTAAGTTGTTTTTTGGTTTTTATGCACATGTGCATATTACAAATTACTTGTATGCACAAGTGCATATCGTCCGGATGAAAGACTACCAGGATGACCTCAGTTTTTCAATTTTTTGAGGTTTTCCCCCTAAACCCTACCCTGCGTGTATATATATGTGTGTGTGTGCGGGCGGGCGTGCATGGTTCTCAAATTATTTATGGTTCATTTTTTAAAGTTTCTACTATAAGGGTATGATGGGTACCAAGAAGACATGGAGATGCTGATGGTGAATAGAGGTAAACAAATAAAATCTAACGCAGTTATTGTTTTAACGTGTGGTTGCAGATTTGGCGAATGAGCGATTTGATATACAGACCCAGGGATGAAGTGTTGACGGAGTTAGAGGACTTCAAGGCTCATGTTGCTACATGTGGTCCGCGGGCATGAAAAGTGTTGACGGAGTTAGAGGACTTCAAGGCTCATGTTGCTACATGTGGTCCGCGGGCATGAAGAGTGTTGACGGAGTTAGAGAGGACTTCAAGGATCACTGTTTTTGTACGTTTCATGTTTGATTTAAGATTAGGTTGTTTGCTATCTCGAAACCTATGAAGAACAGAATTAGGAGGGGTAATCTTATTTGTGGATCTTTAACTTAGCAATTTGAATGTCGATAGTAGAATTGATGTGGAAATTTCGGTTTTCAATTCTTCGTTTTGAGATTATTTTTGAGAATTTGGTATATGTAGTAGTCAAGAAAAAACACTACCCACAAGGCTTTTCCTTCGACCCTAAATAAATGTTCACTGTGAAAATATACGGTTTTAGAAATGTGAATGAGAATTTTATCCTTGGTTACAAATGGAGGAATGAATTTCACCATCTCTCGTGATTAAGGGTAGAATTTACTCTTGAAAGTGAACACTTATTTTGGAAGAAAAACCCAAGGCCCATGTCTGGCTCAAACTTTGCCAAGCCAAATGCCTAGTCTAGGTTGGGCCTCAAAGCCTGATTAGGCCAAAATTTTGGCAGCAATCTTAGGCCTAGGTGTGGCCCAAAAAAGGTCCAACCTGAAAAACCTAACTTGAAAAAGACCGTTTGAGCCCTTCAATCCAAAGCCGAACACCTAGTCTAGGTTCGGCCTCAAAGCCCGATTAGGCCAAAAATTTTGGCAGCAATCTCAGGGGCGTGGCCTAGAAAAAGCCCAACCTGAAAAACCTGACTTGAAAAAGCCCATTTGGGCCCTTTCAATCCAAAGCCCAGCCCGACCCAACCCTACCCCTTGGCCTTTTTTGGTTGCTCACTGAAAGGAGGCTCAAAAGGCTTGAGCCAGTGAAATAGAATCTCAATCTGTTAAAATTCATTGCTAGCTTTCCATATTCTATCTATTGAATAATAAACAAAATTTCAACACAAAGGGGTTGTTTTTTTTAAAAACCTCTTAATGACTCTTAAGTCTGAATCGTTCAGATCTTTTTACACACCACCTCTTAAAAAACAAACGACACCAAACTAAATGTTTGGTGTCCAGAATTCAAGTACATTTGTGTATTTGTTATCTGTTTTTGAATAAAGTCCTCTTTATACATGCCACAAAAGGGTAAAAGCAAGAAGCTAACCGAGTTTTATTTATTTTATGCTACAAATTCACAAGTTTTGAATGGAAGCCATCTATGGAAACTAAAATATACTATAAAATCTTAAAAACTTTGCTTCTTTTTGCCTCGATCGAATAGTGTAAAAGACTATCGGAACTTGTAAATATAAGTGAAGGAGATCACACTGCATAAATAATATCAATTCATTTTGCTTTGTATTTGTCGATGGACGTGTACAAGGAACTCCACGTAGGAGGGACCATGTGGAGATTTGTCTTCCACCATATACGAGAAGAACAACATTCCTGAAACAAGATAAGCAGTTACAAACGCTGCTACTGATTGACACACCCTCCATTCCAAAATAAATGTAACAATTTCCTTTTTGGGGCGTCCTAAAATAAAGGTAATGTTCCGTTTTAGGCAAAGTTGCGATCCAAACTTAACTCTTTTGCCTATTAGGGTGCATTTGGTATGTGGATTGGACGGACGAAAGTGAGGTAGGCGGGAGAAAGAAATTTGGAAGATTTTAATTTGACATTAGAAGTATATTAATTTACTCATCTTGTCTCATCTTCGTGATTTTTGTTACACCTGTTTTGGCGGGGGAAAAGAGTTGGCATTTTTGTCCCATTCAGTCATAAGAGCATCTCCAACAGATATGCTAAAATGGAAAAAATTGAAATTTTAGCATTTTTGTTGCTCCAACAGCTATGCTATCCTCTATGCTAAAATACAGAAAAGAGGAGAGAGATTGTAAAAATCTCTAAATTTAGAGAAATCTCTAAAAAGAAAGTTTCTCCCAAAACTAATTATTACATCCAAAAAGCAAACTTTTCCTCTCCCAACTTTCCATATATTGAATATTTTAATAATATATTTAAATAAATTGAATATTTTAATAATATAATTAATACTAGAGTTGCTAAAATAGCATAGCTCTTGGAGTTGGATACAAATTTTTTTAGAGATTTTGATCTTTTTTACTCTATTTTAGAAAAACTTTAGCATAGCTATCCCAATCTAATTGCCGTTCTGAACGTGGGACAAGAAGTTTTTGTTCTATCCCACGTACCAAATGCACCAATTACAAAATATTAATAAGATTGATTTTGGTGTAAACACTCCTTTATATTGTCCTTGTTAAGGTGTAGTTTATACATGACTTACTTATAGTCAAACTTTTTTTTCTAGTCAAATAATTTTTATAGACAATGATGAATGTGTGATGGAAATGTTATGTTACTGACCTGATGGATCTCCTTTCTTGCATAATCTCAAGCTGCAAAAAAGAAAATTCGTTACGAATAGAAGAGTTTGTATATTGAGATGAAAATAATTTCATTACAAGGAGACTCTGATCGTGACTCGAGATGAATCCACAAACATAACACATACCGAAGGTAGTTACATCTTTGGCTCCTTATCTCATTTACGACCTCGTTTAGCTTCTTTGACAAAGGATTATCAAACTGCTGCAATACAAACTGAAAGAAGAAGTTATTGATAGATGCCTTTTATCTTGTTCATAAACTGACCAAAATGCCCTTTGATTTGACCTACTTAACATAATTTTTATAATGGAGTTAGGACAAGGGATCAAAGACGTTATTAAAAAAAAAAAAAACTGAGGGATGTAATCCATAATTATTTCAAAAAAGGGACTTGGGGCGTTATAACATATAAACCACAGGGACCGAACATGTAATTTACTCTAAACTGGGTGTATAAAACTCGTTTGTTGACTTCCAAACCTAACCAAACCAAAAGATTTATATTTTATACATATATGATATACTTACTTTGTACATGTAATATACCTTTCAAATTTAAATATCCTACACTAGTACTGATGAAACAACACAATTACAGTCAAAAACACTAAACTTATTTCCTAAATGTTTGAAGTTAGAATAATATACGGTAAAATTCAGTCTCTCACACGAAAGGTTTAGTTGAATGAATATTGTTGTTTACACTTGAATGACCAAAAAATTGATTGGATGTGCATAGTTTATGATCTCTAAAAAATGTAAAATAATTCGCCTTGCTTATATCCTCAAAAGATAAAAAGGGAAATAAATGTCTAGTATTTGTTAAGAAGCCAGCCAATAAGCAAGCACCATATCTAGCGAAACCTATGATCTTTCTCTCCAAGAAACTTCACCAGACAAGACAATAGAACACGAATAAGATCTCCCCCGGAAAAGGAGCTTAATGCACGTTGAACCTATCCTCATGTGTAGGTCAATGAAGGCATGGATGGGACCCATATATTTGATGTATATTTTTTTGGGCTACCTTGCGGGCATCTCGACTAATCCAATGGGGACTTGAAGATAACAGGCAGGAAAATCCGCAGTGGTATGAGGAGACTCGAACCGGAAGGGGAGGAACCCTAAGGCCTAGGCTATATCTTTGCCGGTTGAGCTGGCCCTTTAGAGCATCTCCAACAGATTATCTATAATTTTTCTAAAATAGAGAACCAAAAGTTAAAATCTCAAAAAGGTTACATTCATCTCCAATAGATTCTCTATTTTAGAGATTTCAACATTAAATATATTACTGAAAAACTCTATAATTTTATCATACTAATAAACTTTAATAAACTTTATATAAAATAACAATAACTTAATCTCATTGGTGGAATGGTAGGAATGAATAAAAAGATCATTTCTCTCTCCTCGCATCAAGTTTTAGAGGATTCTCTAAACTTGGAGTTTTCTCTTGTTTTTTCTATTTTAGAGAACAATATAGAGAATTTGTTGGAGCAAAATAGAGAACAAAATCTCCATTTTCTCTATCGTAGAGAATCTGTTGGAGATGCTCGTAGTTAGACAAACGTAGCAGAGCAGCCTTTTGCATTGTCAAATTCTTATGCACAGTCTTCATGATGGAAGGACTCAAAGATACCAAAATTATGCAATAATTATTTACGTCAAGAAAGAAACCAAAAGCCCGAGCATGTGTACCTGGCTAGAAATTTCATCAACTGAGGAAATGCCAAACAGTTTCCCCATTATATTAGGATCTACAGAGGTCCCAACATAAACTAAGCAATCCTCACCATTTTCAAGAAGATAGATTCCATCATCGGTCACGTGTTCACTACAGAGTGGAATAACAGGAGGAATAACCCCATCTGTTTCCTGTAACCTCGGAAAAAAGACCAACAGACATGTAAGGCATCATCTATATGAAAATTTGAACTTTTCTGAAACACAAATTATTCTTTACCTTTGAATTAAGGTCATGAATGCTAATCATCCTGGGGTACACAAGAGGGATTGCCAATTGGGTAGAGAGAGGGATAACATAACTGATCCAGAATGATCGATCATCTATACGCCTGTCAGTTCGCAACCCAATACTTTTAACTAAAGCTGAAATAGAGAAAGAGATAATATTTTAAAACAAATTATAGCACGAAACTACTTCATCACAACAAATTTTAAAAATTAAAATTTGTTTATGATGACAACTTTGTAAAACATGACTATTTTTATGACCACAGATCTTTTAACATGTAATTAATTTTGAAAGAAAATTATGGTCACAATAATAAGCCACATGTTAAAAAGCTGGAAATAATTAAGTGCAAATATCAAATAATTATAAATAAACAACATCGACCAAATCGTTAAAGTACCATGACCTAAACATAAAGACAGGTTTATGCCATGTAGGAATCAGCAAAAAATGTTAGGTTTTTTTTTTCTTTTTCTTTTTTTTATACGGTTATTAACAGCAATGGTCCAAGTGTTGATGAATTTATAGTTAATCAACTCAATATTTTAAATTTTGGAATGTGGGTGACCTAATTATTGGCTTTTCCCAATCAAAGTTCGTAACATGAAGTTTCACATTAATACATTGCATCAACATAGCAACATTCAAGTTTTCAAAATGAATATTGGGTATAGGAATAGTGTCTTTAGCTTTGTTACCAACTCTGTTCAGGTTTTCTTGTCGACTTTTCAGCTTCGATTTCTGCAGGGTCTTTACTCTATCAAGCATGGGAAGCAGCTTTATGCTAGAAATTGATGCATTTACAATATTTTTCTTGGTTGTCTCAGGAAAAAACGTTGAAAAAAGCAAAAACACCTGGAAAATTCGTTTCCCATGTAGCCCTAACAAAGATTTCATAATGACCATCAAATAGATGTCAACCCTAATTTCTCTGAACATTATTTAGACAATGATCCCATTAACCATTGATAGCCCATGTGTGGTGAAGAGTATATCAAAACAGAACTTACACCCCAAGAGTATATCATTGACATTCAAATACCAAATATTTCCTTCCCCTCCCACCACCCCAAAGAAAAAAAAATGGAGTTTTCATTTTCCAAAGAGGGGACAGCAGCTAGCTCCTAAACAGATCACATACCATCAGAACTTTTGGAGAATTAAGATGGGTGTTTATCTTATTGCTAATTAGACAACACATAAGTTAGAATCCCACTTTCAGTATCCAATTTTCAGGCAACAAGAAAGTACGAAAACTGACAAAGCAACAACCCACACTTGGAATGGTCTACATTAGAAAGAAAACATACCAAGGGTGTAAAGGGGCAATAGCTTGAGTGCCTCTGGAAGTATCAACTGTCCAGACGATGACACAGTTGCACAAAATTTGCGCTAAGAATGAAGAATGTTGATGCAAAGGTTGGTCACTTGTTCCCTTATATGTGGTAATGGGATGAAAGGGATTTCTAATGCCGCTGCAGAAAACAAACATCAGTATTTGGTGTAAATCACCCCTTACAGATATGCAGACTCTATGGTACTCCGTGAAGATGAACTGAAGCACAACAAAATTTAGTTCCTCTTTGAGAAAGAGGTTTGTACCAATGTGAAAAAAACTGCTCATTAATGTGGTACAGTTTAGATCATCACAAAAAAGCATTCAATCAAACAAAAGTGAGATCAAAGTACTAAACAAACCAATTACCTTGCTTTAGAAAACATGAAAATTGGGTGTCCAAATCAGCTGCCCGGAAAAGATTACTCAGCATGGTTGTACATGGCAAAGACAAGGTGGAGACACGTATCCTTCTTTGCCCAGACACAGTAGTATATAGAAGCGCACACTGAAAACATAAACACACAATATGATTAGATAGCAAGGAGCAGTTCTTATAAATTACAAGCATATACAGAGCTCAAGCAAATAATTTAGACAACATGAGCTTCAACAGGTCAAAAGATCATACACTGATGCATAAATTGCTAAAATCATGCTTTATTATCTCAATCTCTTCTAGGCTCAAGCACCTGCACAGGTATACTCAGGGTAGCAAGGCTCAAAGATCTCATTTCATGCTTGGCTACCCGTCTCACTAGTATAAACAACTAGTCCCCTTAGTGAAGGAAAGACCACCTATTGACTTAACGCTGCTCTTGTTACCATATTTTGCTAAAAGTTTATCGCTTCAAAAATAACTTAATAAAAAATACCTGAAAAGAACATTCTGTGCCATCCTGAAATTTATCATCATGTTTCAAGGTTACCATTATTGATTTGTCACAATCAATCTGCAAAGTACAGGTTCAATTAGGGAAAACATGATGCTATAAGCAACTTGCCTGAAATGTGCTAAATTGTCACAAAAATGTAGGCAATTTAGAGAAGGATCACTATACATGATTCGAGATGAAAAGCAAACTCTAAACGATATAGTACTTGCATCCCAAAGGAAACTAAAATCAATCTTCTGAACTCTAATCCAAATAACTGAATAGGACTTAAAAGGAATCTAAAACCAATCTTCTGAACTCTAATCATAATAACTGAATAGGACTTAAAAGGAATCTAAAACCCAATCTTCTGAACTCTAATCAAAATAACTGAAAAGGACTTAAAAGGTTTAGGCTGAATGTATCTAGGAAGCATCACACTTGTATTAGAATAACCAAAATTTGCCCACAGTGAACGGCATAGCATAAACTATATATAGAAACATTGTCAGCAGAAAGGCAACTTCCACCATGTTTTCACACCCTATGTTCGTCCAAGAAACACAACCAGATATAGCTTGATTGTGAAGGATCAAGCCAAAACAGGTTTCTAGACATCAAAGAATCCTAATAAAGATTGGAACTCTTAAGGTTCTACAATTGCACATCATTTTGTGTGGGGGCCTGACTGAAAGACAAAGCTGCTATCAGCATGATCGAATGGAAAAATGAAGGCTCTTTTGACATATAAACATACAAAGTACTCAATCAAATTAAACGAATAAAAATATATTCACCTAATCAATCATAAAATGGTCAAATTGTAAAGACATGAAGATATTTGTTTTCGCTTCTTACTCTTTAATCATGTCTTACAACACCTATTATTCCAACTTACGAAATGGCAATTTGTTCCCTTGGGCAAGCTGACTTGAATTGGAGATAGGAACCTCTTGTTGATACTTTATGTTTTCCTACCATAGCATGTTTGCAACTATTTTAATACTAACTTTTAACCCATCCTCGAACCTGAAGATAACCAGGGTGAACAATTGAATCTTTAAAGATGCAATGTTGGTGAAACTTGTATATCTTAACAAGAAGTCACTGTTGCTATGGATCATCCGCCACTTTTACATAATCTGCTATGTTTTGATCCTAAACGGTGGTGCAAGTTGGCATGTGGGATTAAAGCAAATGGACATCTCAATTACCCATCATACCAGATGTTTTTGAAGCTTCTGCAAAGTTTACCAGTTATAATCTTTGCTAATGAAGGACACACATAGTAGAAAAAGTACATATGTCAAACAAACCAGTTCAGCAGAATCCAATTGAGTGAAGGTACCAAGGTTACCGATAAATCACAACTACCCTGGAGGTCCAGGGTTAAAGCCTCACCAATGGTGAGGAGTGTGTGAGTTTTGTCGTATATTACTAGATAATACTACAAATGAATGGACACTTCCCTTCTAGGAAAAACACAAGTCTGAATACTGAATACTACCACAACTTTGAGGATAACCAATGCCAATAACTTTAACCGCCACAAGAGAGATAGAAGTAGGGATATCTGGATGATATAAATATAAATATATATATATATATATATACATGTTGATGGGTGTGTATGTCTGCGTGTGTTTGTTTGTTTGTGTAAGGAGAAAAAAGGACAAACCGCAGGTAAGTCGATATCTGTGGGAATGCGTTTACAGAAACTTCCAGAGTATTCTTGTACTTGAACACCCTACAGAATTGAAGAGTTCCATGAAGTTTACCACTTTAGAGACTAAAATATAAATGTTAAACAAGGTAGCTTATCTTGAAGAGACAGTGTAAAACCTGGTGACTAAAAGCTCACCTGGCTGCATCTAACACGCATCACTGCTTCAAAACCTTGTGGCCTTGTCACATTCCATCTAAGATCATTGTAGAGTTTTGCAGGATCGGAAAGAGCAGAAAAGGGGTGATAATAGTACATCTGAAAGAAGTATGGACATATATACTGACATGGGAACTAATTTAAAAAAGGAGACCTATCAAACATAAAAAAAATATATATATATAGCAAGACATTCAGAACAGTAAGAAAAAAAACTAACAGTTCAAAGACAGCTTGGAGTTAATTCAAGGACTTTTTAGCAATTAGCTTTGTCTCAAGTCTAATAATTCACTTAAAAAATCTGTTAGGCAATAGTATTATTTGGGTTGGCTGAAATAAAAACTATAAAAAAAATTGCATATAACAAATTATATAAGATGGAAAGTGACAAAATCAAAAGAAACAGATAATACATAGAATGAAATAATCTATTAGACAAAAAACTCATTCCTTCAACTCATTATAGGATAATAATCTTGATTCAGATGGAACACTCATGCAATCTAATAGCAACCCAAACATATGACCAACAGAAAAGCAAAGAAAAAACAATTTACAAAAAAATTACTGGTTCAAAACTAAAAGAAACTTATGTCAAGCAATGACGAAAATTTTCAAACAGATGATAAAACTAGCAACTACATTGCTTATGATATGCAGCTTGCAAGAGTCTTGCTTTACGAGAAATCACAAAAAGTAGAAGGTCCAGAAGTATCAATGGTTAAAAGGGTATCTTAGACCATATATTGATGCTGTATTTTAGTCCTACGGTCCTACCATAACATAAATCATTGTTATTGATATGCCTTCAATTCAGAGAAAAACTCAGCTATCTTTTAATTGTGAAAGTTGCAGTTTACATCATCAACATGTCCCAAATACTTGTCTACCCCAATTAATTCAGGACAAATGTGTTGCTGATTCAAATACATATTTGAAATCATTTATTGGTATTCCCTCCTTCGAAGAAACATTAGAGAGCACTGAAATATCATGCAACTAATAAATGTCATTTTGCCCAGCTTTATGCTTACAATTCTCTCTGGTGTTAAGCTAGAACGCTGTCCCCTTTTCCTCAAGCTTTCACATTTCCTCTTCTAATGATAACCCTCTTTCTCTATCATGCTCTGAAAACTCCATATCTATCCTTCCCTTACGGTTTACCTCTCTCCTAATTTAACTTTTTGTAAGAACCGTCTCCCAATACAATCGCTAGGAATTCAGAAGTAATTCACCCCTCGTAATTTAGGCACCTGGTTGTGTAGTAGAATGGGATCATACAGCATCGAGAGTAACATGAAAGCAATGAAACAATCCTTGGGATCATTTGAGCAGACAATCAACATTTCTAGGCATCTCACCGCCTGAAGCTGCTTAGCAGCATGTTCAATTTTATAACGCCCAGTCTTTCTCAATCTCCTTTAATATACCCATGTACACATGCAAATGATTCTCTAGGCAAGATTTATAGAAATAAAAAAAACAAATCCCATGGTAACTACCTGTCCTCCGGTCGTCCTTGGGACAACAGAGATAGAAGCAATGTCCACATAACTTTGTGTGGTAATAAATACATCAACAGAAACCTGAAGAATATTAAAATCATACATGTAAAACATATAACAATTTGATACCATCTACTAGCCAACAAGAGGTGGAATATAAAAAATAATGCAAATTAGTGAAACTTCACCTGGTATTCTGCAAATTCAGTAGCCATTGTCTTTAAAATTCTGTCTACTGGTTGAAGTAATCTATGAGCTTCCTGAATTGCAAGCATAAACAGAACCCAATACAACTTAACCTTGGGTTTTTCAGTGTTACTCGAACTTGTTGGGATGTATGTTCAATGCAATACTAGCCATTACTTGTGTTAAAAAGTATGTATAGTTAATTAGTTATGCATAGTAAAAAGAAGTTATATATTCGTATGTGATAGTAAAAATAGATATTGTAAGTTCACAGGTCTGGAACGGTAAAGGGGGTCCTTTCTTTGTAATGGAGGAAATAATAATATAATATGGCAAAGCAGATCCTAATCATCAACTCCAGTCCTTACAGATACAGAAGACGACTCTGCTTGGTCTGAAGTTAGGTTACAGACATAAGTTTGCAAGCAACAGATGCTACTGAAAGCAACAAGACAAGAGTTTTGTGTTTAATATAGTAATACCTTCTCGCCGGTGGATATATTACTTCTTCCTTCAGCCTCTCTAGCAGAAAGAGCCCCAATGCCAACAGAAGGCAGGACTGAAACATAATACAATGATCAGAACAAACACAGTTAATTTATTTTCTATATAACTCGATGGTTACAATATGTATCAAATGTGTTGCAACAAAATTGGTCACATAACCACTTAGAGAAGACAAGAATGAAGATAACCAACCGCCTATGAAGAAACTCTTAATTCAAGAAAGGTTTTGTATCTATGTTTATCAACCCCATCATTTGTTCACTAGAACAACGAAGACCATGTTAGCAGACTCTGACCTTGAAAAACATGTATTCAAAATATTCTGGTCATGTATCCTTCTTCAAGGTCCAATATTATATGATGTTCCACAAAATGAGTTCATGTGAATTGAGTCATGACTAACCATAGTATTTGTCGAGAAAACCATATAAGGAGGCCATGGTTTATTTAGAACAATTATTAGGATAAACTATTACTCCCTCCGTCCCAATAAAAACATAGTTTGATTTGATTTTGACTAATGATAAAATACATTAAAATTCCCCTTAATAAGACAATTGAGAAAAAGTGTAGACCACGATCTGACCAGTACCTTGTAATGATTTCTAATGGGAAAATAGGTCAACTTAAAAATGGATCTTTCAGAAAAAGGAACATTGCATGTTCCGGGGAAACCCAAAATAGAACGTGTTGCATTTTCTTTGGAATGCTCAGAACAATATTTATTGTTATCATTTATTGAAATTATCTTTAGGTAGTTAGTGGTTGTATTATTGGAATAAGTATCTTTATTATTAGGATAATTATCGTCAATAGTATTAGATGTTTCATCTCCTAATTAAATGATTAAATAATTTGAGTTTTAAAAGACGAGCATTCATTTTTGATTGTGTGAAGCAATCATCTTCTGCACAATGACCTCTGTTATCTAGGGCCTGATGCTCTAGATATCATGGTATGCGAAGTGTGAAGCTTAAGAGGTTCTTGTATAGTTGTCTTCTCTACCCATCTTTTGGTTGTTTAGGCTCCATCAACCCCTATACAACTGTTTCACGTCTTGAACCTCATGAATTGAGGATTTGGGCAAATCTTACGGTAGTCACTCTCACAATACCATATATTGCCAAATGACCGTCATCACAACTTTTGTCCTTTCTGTCTTCATGTTTATTCATGAGATCCCTAACCCACATGTGACCACTTTACACCATGCTCAGCACTCCTTAAGATCACTTTGGTTTCATACAAAAAGTGGTTACACCATGCTCAATGATACATTTTTTCTTAGCATGCTATTGTTAATAGTTGGTATCAATCAGGACAAAATAGGGAACAAGAAGTTATTTGAACCTAGGATTCAACACAATGTATAGGCTGCTAGACAAGCATAGGGAAATAAATTTATAGAAACTGTAGAACATTGGTATTCACCATCCATGCATTATATTTCCATCAAGTCTTCTTGCATATCCAGGAACAGGACAAGTTTCTATGCAATCTGTCAAATTGATATCTATAATTTCCTTCACTCAAAATTTTGTGAAATATAATCAAGTTACCCTTGTGTAAGCTTGTAATACAATATGCTATTTGAAAAAAGTGAATACTTATGGTGCAATTTCAGTGGGGAATGTACGACGAAGTTGGAAGTTGCAGAAATGATGATGCTTAGATGGACTTGTGGTCAGAGCATGTTTGATAGAATATTGCACAAGGTCTTTTGGGCAATGTTAGGAGTTGCGGCTATCATGGATAAGTTACGGGAGGGAAATTGTTGTGGTTTGGTTACCTTCATGGGAGAGAGATGGCGACTATAGTGAGAAGGAAAGTGTGACGGTCAAGGGGGCGAAGAGAAGGGGTAGGCCGATGCGGCTTCAGGCATTTCTGAGGGCGTGACCGATGATAGGAATTCTTGGAGACACAAGATTAGGGTAGCAGACTAGAGGTGGGGATCTGTAGTTAGCTTAGATGGGAGGAAGGGAGCTGGAGAGGTAGAGGATGGGGGTAGGGTTAGTGAGACGACAGTTAGGTTGTCAGAGCTTGAAGTTACACTAGGGGTATGTAGTTTCCTTAACTTGGCTATGTTTTCTTGTAGCTGCATGGCTGCTTCTATTAGTATGTTGTTGCTTACCCATAACTAATTTTTCATACTTCATCTATTGCCTTTCATGTCTCAAGTTCTTTTTCGTAGTCTTCCTCTTTGGGATAATTTTTTCTTTCCACACGCTTTTCACAAGCCAGGAGTCTTCGACAAAAAAATTGTTCAACTCTTTGGGGTAGATGTTAGGTTTGCGTACATCATAACCCCCCGGAACCCACCTTCGGGTTAGAGAAAGGTTGGTTTGTGAATGCCACGACTATACTTCAAACTATAACAGCACAAACACGATGATTCTGCCACAAACTTTCAATTACAAACATATAGTCAAGATCATGAGCTTGCCTGATTGAAATACCAAAAGTTTGCCTCCGGTACTCTTCATTGCCAAAAAAGCACCCTGAGTGGAAGAGAAGCAATGGTAATGTCACATGGGTGTAAAACATAACAAAGCAAGGCTAAAATATATTCCGTCTTTGAAATGAACTCCCATGTTAAACAAATCCCATAAAGCATAATATAAACATACTACCACCCTTATAATGCGCAAAAGCTGAAAGGCTATGGAAGCTCAGTGTGGCATAACTGTTCACGGGGGGTTGTATGAGATATTTCATAAGTTTATATTTAGTTCGCCTTTCTACAGACAACTTGTGCTCTTTTAATGGAGTAAGGTGTATATATTAAACTGATTTTTAGTATCTGCATCCCAGCACCAAAAGCTGAATCAGCCGTTTTATTATTCTGGAACATTGTTGGGATGCTTTCCAGCAACAGATCTAGATGCTGACGACACTGTGATATCAAGCATAAAAACTTGGAATCAGTTCTCCATATTGAAAATACAAAAAAATTCAACCTAAGATCCTAACATTTATCACAAACACCAAAGAAAGTAGAGAAAACCCAAAAGATGTATCTATTCTGCATAACTAACCTCAGAAAGTTGAACAATAACATCAGTGGGGAGAGGAGTGTAAACATCTTGTATGTCAGGAACTATGAACATCAATGGCTGCAATAAAAAATGCACAAGAACATGAGCACATGCAGCAATAATCTCTTTTTCCGTTTACATTTATAGCTTTTGGTCATCAACCAATAACCATTAGAAAATTTTCTGTATCTACACTATTATGACTATTTTCCCCGGCTAAATGAATATGTTTACATTCCTTAATTGCGCTTACAAGCACGGATTTTTATCATGAATAATCATATTTCAACTGCCAAAGGGGACCTTGGTAAACCAAACCAAAAGAACCCAATATATCCCACGCAGAGGTGGGTCCAGGGGCTAGGATGTACCCAAGCCTTTCCTTTACCCCAAGGGATAAAGAGGTTGTTTCCATGAAGACCTACGGCTTGCAATTCAATTTTTAATTAGGGAAACAAGAAAGAAAGCTATAGGTGAGAAAAGTAGCTGAAGAGTGTGTGCAAACAAGCAACAGGTTCAATAAACAGAAAAGGCAGCAGGAACAAATGGGACCTTAGTCTATGGATCTTCTCCGACCCAACCTCCCAACCTGTGTTGAAAGTGTCAAAACCTCGCTCAACCAAGGTGTTTTCATATAGTTTGTTCTTCCCTTTTAGTTATCACTGAGTTTCTTAGCTGCTGGGTTACCTTTATTATCTTTACTTGATCTCCATGATTGCTTCATTCATCATAACATCTCATCTATATTACACCCATTTGACAACACTATTGCTTCTTCGCTGCCAATATGCTTTTACATTTATACATTGTTGGTCCGATAGTGGTGCTGCCGGATTTGTATTAACTTGCTTCTAGAATTGTTTTTAAAGATTAAGGTGGGTACCAAGTTCTATGATGCAAAGTTGCAAACTAACTCAATTCAGGAAAACATTTGAAGTATTTCACAAAACTGTGGGATGTTTTATTCAGAGGCCAGCTTTCTAGAGGCTGGAACTCTCCCAGCAATTCTTCTTTTACGAATTGTATACCCGAAAATAATACCCCTATCTCTCCAGTCCTCTTCCCTATATATACTAGCTGCTAATCAACTTAACCATACCAACTAACTGACTCAACCACCTAACTGATTTTAACAACCAGTTGACTCAACCGCCTAACTTAATTGATATTAGTATCCTGCTATTGTTACAAAATTCCCCTCAGCTGTTGTTACAAAAATGGCCCTGATCTATTTGTTATTGCTCCGTGCGTAAGTCATCCATATTTCTGGTCCAACATTCTAACTTATGTATAATATAGGCTTCATTTTTATAGGAGTAGGAGTCAATCCTTGTGTAACATTTTCAGTTATTTCAGAATCTTAAGCATAAAAATTCTTGCAGTCTATTGCTTCTTTTAAACTTTATATATCTGGGCTTCAAGAATTTAGGGGTGACTGGTGAATCCTTTACAGGGTTTTACTAGTTGATCTTTTTTATTTACTGATAAGTCAAATCAGGCATCTTTTCCCCTTGTCATTATCAGTACAATAAGCTAATTAGTTAAGATAAATTCAGAGTTCAGACATCCTTAATTCATCAACTTCTTATCTGAACCCACTTAACATATGTGCATGTTGTTGACCCCGTAAATGTATACTACTTCCTCACATTATTGGGCACTTGATGCATGCATTTTCCTGTTTCAATTTATAAGGTTGTACCATTTTATGTAACACGTTGAAGGACACTGCACAAAAGATTTGCAATAGAATGTACATAGGATTCTGGGATGGAAAGTAATTTATGGTCACAGGATCTACTATGTTTAACGCTCCATATAGCATGACCATGCATATTCATCAAACCCATAATTTCAGTGTTATTGAACGTAAATCATTCATGATACAAGAGTTCAAGTTATCTGTTATCTTAATAACCTGCTGCAATGCACGTTTCAGATTGTAAAAATGGATGGTTGAGTCAAATGTAGCAATTCCCACCAGTGTCAGAGGACCCTCCTGCACCAATAGATTATTACAAATCAATACGTGAACTTTAAAAGAGATTACAAACAGAGAACACTAATATCGTAAGAGTTTTGGAATTCTGATTCATAGATAAATAGAATAAATGAAAGACAGCATCCACAATAGCCTTGTTAGATATCTATTGTGTTCCTAGAACTACTCCAAGTTTCTTAACTTTTAGCCACCTTTAGCAATGTTATCATTCTCTTGCATGGGTAAAATAAACAAAGGAATTTGAATATAAAATCCAAAAAGACAAATGAGGACTTCATTATGATAACTTTCATATCACTTGCCTTACTGAGGTGACTAATTTTGGAACACTTGCCTTTAACTTTATGATTTAAACAAAATGGGAACCTCCATACTTATGAAACCAACATATGATAAAACTGCAGCATGGAACCCATACTGGTTGATAGAACTAAAAAGGCCATAAGTGTGGCATGCTCAAAAGCTCTACGCAACACATTTGAGTATGTTGCAATCAACATGAACTCACCGGGAGATCAGCAATAACCCTGCTGATAGCGCTGCAAGCTCCTGCTGTAGCACCAGTATGTATGGCGTTCATTGATACATCGATGAGAAAGAAAAAGACAGCTGGCATTGGCTCACACACCTGGAATTATACAAGAATATAGAGCATCACTTAAATGGCATTAACTTAATTCAAGGATATACTCTTTCAGATGCACCAGTTTGCCCCACATTAACACTACCAAAAAAGAAAACTATGGTTTCCCACTGATCTGATCATAGATGAAATCCAACCCCTGTAAGCCCAGAGTAATAGCATGATGAACCAAATAGTCTCCAGGACCTATTGTTAAGAATTGTGAATTACTATTCTCATATTGAAATGCTTCAACTTTTTAGTTAACAATAAAAACCTAAAAATTACTGAACAAGCATGGAAGAATAGTATAATGGAAGGGACAAATGACAAAACATTAGCAGGAATTCTAACCTGAAATTCTCTTGTAGCAACAAATTCAACTGTTCCTCTACATAGCTCGGGTCTTTCATCAGCATCTCTCCGCCTGCCATCTGGACCTAGATTGCACTGATATTCACGGGGAGTTTCATCCGTGAAACCTGCAAAAGAGAACACAAAGCAGTGGAAGAACCAAGATAGTTACGAATAGATGTTCAAAGAGTAGAAGTTGTATCCATCATATCAGTGCTAATACATAATTTGATATATATTAAAATTTTGTTAGCTCCCTGTAAGAAAACATAATTTGCAAAACATGTTTGCTTACTTTCTAAAACAATGAAACTATTTAATCATGCACCTACACATATTAAAGAGTGCCACAAGCTTGCACTTATCTAGCTCTCAAAAACCACACTCAGAAGGAAAACTGAGTATTGGAGCAACATCGCCAATGACATACCATCAGTCAAACTACATCAGCTACATAATAAACCATCTCTTTAACCAGCTATGCTACCTAAGAAGGCAACTAGTGTAATTTGGCAATAAGATTACAGTATAATGTCATTCCAACTACATCATGTGCAAAGGGTCGACAACAGAAATATCAACACTGACCACAGAGGTTACAGATAAAACGTTTTCCCTGATCAACAAACTTCATGAATGGATTGATGTAGCATTTGCAACGGGAACAACGAACTGGTCCACTTTCACCAAAATCCACAATCTGATACAATATTCACATTTAGCATAACAGAAAACATACTCTCTCTCTCTCTCTATATATATATATATAAATGGTGACCTTAAGCTACCAGCTTCAATGTTAGGATCACAAACCATGAAACTACCCATTTTGTGAAGACTACCATCATGCCATCTAGCAGTATTTTTACAACTTGGGGATTAGTACTGTAACTTTATTAATGCTGTGGGTTCCTGTCTATTCCTTCTACTGTTATATCTATCTTTTACTTGGCTCTTTTCTCGCTCTCTTTCTAGTGAATTTCAATTTTTATTGCCTTCAGTTCTTCTCTCTGTGTGGAGCACTAATTTACCGGAAATTTTGTTGAAAATAAATATGCAGACAACTTGATGATGTTAATGCTGATCTCGTGAAAGACCTAAATTCATACTGACCTAAACATTCCCTATCATCACATGTTTACTGATTGACATGTAGATTTTTAAACTTATGATCCTCTTAATGAATAGATATCCAAATATTAAGAATAGGAGACAAAATCGTCTTAGCATATTAAGATTTGGTAAGATCCTTTTAATGTGCCTCCAATAAAGTAATATAGTATCTTTACCATAGTTATTAGAAAATAACAGCTTCTTAAACTTAATTGTGGCCTCAATTCAGACAGATACCCCTCTTTGTACTTCCTGGTTTAATCCTCAATATAAGAATGCACAATATAAAACACAATGTAAAAGGAATTACATGGATGACCACTACTTGAAGAGTATGTAAATATCTGATTGCAAATATAGCAAGAAAAATGGATAGAAACAATACTGTAGAAGGTGTAACTCACAGCAAATTGCTTTTGCCACCAGAAATTTTACTGCCACGACAACACTTGTTTTCTTGCAGGGTGAAAAATGAGCTGGTAGATAAAGAAATAATTTGTGACAGTACATTGAGGAGTGGGGGAGATTACAGATGTACTCACTGAGGGTTGTATCTTGTATCTAATTAAAAATGATAATATCTGCCTCATTTATTGATTCTTTTTCTGTTCAAGTGGTGGATATTTTACTAAAGAAAAACAAGTAATTTATCGAAACTGCTTTACAACACAAACTGACACAAATATCTACTTCACCTATGAAAGGATCAATGTTTTAAATAAATGAAACACAAATTTTCAGGAAACGGCTAAAGTACATGTTACAAATGTTGAAAGTGCGGTATACAAGTTGTATTCACAGTTCGAAATAATAAAGATGGAGGCAAGCAATAAGTAGCACATCATTTTTTTTTTACTTTGTCAGTTGTCTTCACAAAACCTAATATAAATTCTCATTAGAAATCCATAAAAGAAACAGTAATCATGTTACTCAAGACACGTCTGAATCCATTAACTTTCCAACAGTTGCCCAATTAAAAGAAATTATTTGCATGAGATTAAATATGGAACACTGCAATCTTGATCAGCTAAGGAAATATACTTGTAACCTATAGCTTGATAATTACACAAGTAACATTTCAGAAAGTTCACAGCAGTTATGGTTCTAGACTGGAATCATTCAGAAATTCCCTGGACAAGTTTGACTTTTGAGTTTAAATATTAAGAGAGGAAAATAAAGAAGACAACAGTATCATTTGTAGCAGAAGCATTTCAAAGACACTAGTCCAAAGCATGCAACCTACTGATTGTAAGATTATAAAGCTCAAGGTTGGGCATATTTCAGATCCATGATACACCTTGGCAGCCTTTATGGAAGCTTTGAGTTATAAAGTTACACAGCACACCTGCCTGCCTGAGCAATGATATATAGTGAGTTACAACAAAACTATATAAGAAACAAGAGATTTATGGATTACTTGGATAGGCTCCTCAGATGGATGAGGAAGGGCCAAGGGCTGGACCAACAAAGCCAATTGCATCCCAGATGTGGTCAAAAGATCAGAAGTGCAAGGAATCTGTTCAAACAACAGAAAATGCTACATTAAACAAAGCATCAAGCAATTTCAGATACAAAGTAAATGAGAAAAAAAATACATATTACCTGATTAATAGTACACCTCATGTACCGGGGACTACAATTTCCAGTATCCCTTACAATGAATTCACTTGTAGCAGGCTTCAAGACAAAACAGCATATCAGAATATGTGAAATTGGATACAATTACTTATACAACTCATGCCAGGAAGGACAATTCTCATGGGAAGGGTTTACATGGATAGAAACAAGCCACCACTTTAGAATTTAAGCACACTGATGGAAACTGTGAATGAAAGAACATTAAGATGTACAGAAATAAATACCGGTGGAGGATTTGCCTGGTTTCCGAGGCGAGTCTCATGCAAAAGCATGGAGGAGCTCGGAATAGGGCGTGAAATTTGGTTAGGATCAATCCTTGACGGTCCAGTACCTGCAGCTCCAGCAGGCCCCATAGTAGGTGATATTGTAGCCATTGCTTGTTGATTAGGAAGTGGCGATGGCATGCCAAACATTCTTGAAGGTTGATTAGAACCAGAAATTGGTGGAGGTGGCACATTCTAAAATAAGTAAAAAAAATCACGTCATTTCAACATGAAAGTGATGAATAGAAGAACATTCGGCCATACATACATGCAAAATTTTCTTCAAAACACAAAGAGCTAAAGGTACTTTCCAATGCCATGTGGCAGTCTGCATTTAATGAGTTTAAAAGCATAGGACTTCTTGCACAAAGGCTACTTAGTCTTATTTCTCACGAAAAAACATAGACAATTGTAAAGAACTTCTGCTCGCAACAAAAGAGTACTAGAACAGTTATTAACGACTTGTACATTTAGGACCCTATGTTCTAAGAACTTCATTAGAGCATCTCCAATGGTAAAGCTAGCAATAGCTTTTTATTATTTCAATTCATATTATTTTCACCATTGGATTGGATAGCTTTTTTCTAAAGCTTAATGACTTGAGATTCCTCAAGCTTATGAAAAGGTTTTTACCATCTCTCTCTCCAGTTAAGCTTTTGCAAAAGCTTTTTGCCATTGGAGTTGATTGATAGAGAAGACATTTGTGTTGATGTGGCACTGGGCAAAGCCTTTAAAAACTTTGCCATTGGAGATGCTCTTAGCAACAAAAAAAGGTACTAGACAATTGTCTTTATCTCAAAGGTTTAGTAGAGTATTCCAAAACTTATATGCAACTCTTAAAAGATTGTAAAACCAGAAGTGTTGGCATTAGAAGGCTTGAGGCATCTGCCACTGTTGGAAAGGTATATTTCCCTATCAGTTGGTATTCATGATTTTATTTTATAATTGTACATTTTGACTAATTTACACTGATTAGGATCTTTGTACACGCATTAGGGTGTATAATTAATATGCACAAGTTAGAAATAAATTAGAGTGACTAGGGATTCTACTACTCATTTAGAATATTAAAGTCTTCCAAGTCTTTTGTCTTATGCAGAAACATAATCCCCGAGTTGCATAAACTACCTATAGATCTTTTCAATCAGTGAACTATACCTAAATATCTAGGCTGAGTGGATGAATATCTGTGAAGCCTCTGGATCCTTTTACGCAACATCTTAGAGCATCCCCAATAGATTCTCCAAAATTTCCCTAAAATGGAGAATTAAAAATCAAAATCTTCAAAAAGGATTACATTCAACTACAACAGCTTCTCCATTTTAAGTATTACAACATTAATTATATTATTAAAATATTCAATATATGTAATAAAATATTATTTCTCTCTCCTAGACATTTAATTTTAATGATTCTTGATGGTTGGAATAATTATATAAAAAAAAAATCTCTCATTAGCAATCATTTTTAGAGAGTTCTCCAAATTTGGAGGAATTTACCCTCTATTTCTTAATTTCTCCATTTTGGAGAAACTTTTGGAGAATCTGTTGGAGCCCAAAAGCCCCATAATCTTCAGTTTCTCCTTTTGGAGGACCTGAAGGAGATGCTCTTAGGTTATCTTTGGTGTAAGGACTTAGAGATCTTTTATTCCCTAGGTATGAGCTTATGAACATAAACCAACATTTAGTTTCAGCCTTCTCATTATTAGCCGACAACCGTAATTGAAATTCCTTTTGTATCAAATAAATTGTACAGTAGCTTTATTGTATTTTGTTAATAGTGCTTTGTCCATTAGTGGTAGTGAGCTGGCAGATGTTTCTAGAATCTTTTCCTTCCTATATAGGTCATGTATCCCACTATATTCTTTGAAGAAAAATCATCATTATCGTTCCTTCTTCATACCTCTGATATGGTATCAGAGCACTCAGCTTTTAAGGTTCAAGGGCATACGATGGAGAAATGTTACAAACTTCATGGCTTTCCGCCGGGTTTTAAGAGTAAACCACGAAATGAACCTGCTAATCATGTTAATGCAGTAACTTCTGCAAATGTGCAGGTTTCACATGACAATATCACCAATGTGATGCAGAGCTTTTCCGACGATCAGTGTCAATTCTTGCTAAATGCCTTGTCAAGCCGTCTTTGTGCAAGCTTTCCATCCAACAGTGGGACAGATACATTTGACTTGGCTAACCCAGTCATAGGAACTTGTTATTCTTCAACCATTTTCAACCATATCCATTCTTCTTCTATTTGGATTCTTGATTCAGGTGCGAGTAAACACATCTGCCATTGTAAAGACATGTTTAATAACCTTAGGTTCATCAAAGGTTTAAAGGTAACCTTACCTAATGGCTTGTCTTTAGCTGTTCGTATGATTGGTGACATAAACATGGACCATTTTGCACTAAAGGATGTTCTCTATATCCCATAATTTCATCTCAATGTTATTTCCATCAGTGCGTTGACTCTTGATAATGTGTTTACAACACAATTTTTCCATGAGTATGCTGTTATTCAGGAAACGAAGAAAAAGGCGATGATTGGCAGGGCTAAGAAGCATATGGGGCTCTACGTACTACAGAATAATGATGCTGGTAGTATGAGATCTGATGTTATCGCTTCCGTTTCCGTTGATACTTGGCACAAAAGGCTAGGACATCCGTCACATGATAGATTAGTTATTATCAAAGATCTGTTACATGTCAAAGATATTTCTAGTGGTAGTCTTAGAACTACGTGTTCCATATGTCCTTTAGCTAAACAAAGGCAATTGCCATTTCCATCTTTGAACAATATGAGTAGTGAATCATTTCAATTGATACATTGTGACATTTGGGGTCCCTACAATGTAGCTGATAGTGATGGACATAGATATTTTGCTACAATTGTTGAAGATTACAGCAGATACACTTGGACTTATTTACTTAAACATAAGTCTGAAATTGCTGATATTGTCCCCAAGTTTTACAATCTGGTTCTTACACAGTTTGGAAAGAAAATAAAAGCATTTCGGTCTGATAATGCAAAGGAGTTATTATTAACTTCTTTCTTTCAAGAAAAAGGAATATTTCATCAACGTTCCTGTGTAAACAGGCCGCAACAAAACTCTGTTGTGGAAAGGAAGCATCAACACCTTTTAAATGTTGCAAGAGCTCTGTTATTCCAATCAAATGTTCCACTCACAATGTGGTCCGATTGTCTTCTCACTGCTGCGTATTTGATTAACAGAACACCGTCCAAGACGCTGGAAAACATTTCTCCGTACGAGAAACTATATGGCAAACCGCCGAATTATCATCGGTTAAAGTCTTTTGGTTGCTTGGCTTTTACCTCTACCAATCCGTCTCATCGGACTAAATTTAGTCCAAGAGCCGTCCCATGTGTTTTCATCGGCTATCCACATGACATGAGGGCATATAAGCTTCTTGACTTGCAATCCAAGTCCATACGGTATTCGCGAGATGTTGTTTTTCACGAGCACATCTTCCCATTTCAGAAGTTTTCGGCTACTGTTTCAGATGTTCTTGTCCACGGTGCAGATCCTTTTTCACAAACGGTGTTGCCTATCCCATATGGTGACACTGATGTACCTCATATGCCTGATATGTCTCCGCCATCCAACACTTCTAATATAATGAACTCGCCTTCATCATCCTTACCATCACACACATCTTCATCCCAGTCATCATCTCATAATTTGCAACCACCTGCTCCACATTCACATGGTTCAAATATTGCCCGACGATCATCCAGAATCCACAATCCCCCTTCCTATCTACGAGACTATCATTGCAATCTTACCCAATCCAAAATTCAATCCAATGAGAAAGTTTCTTACCCAATTCAGGACTATTTATCTTATGATAAATTGTCGTCTCGATACAAAAATATGATATTGAACGTGTCTTCCAACTTTGAGCCTAAAACTTACAGTCAGGCAGTTCAGTTTACCGAATGGCAACTTGCTATGCGAGATGAATTAGCTGCCATGGAATCAAATCACACCTGGTCTGTAGTTCCTCTTCCAACCGGTAAGAATGTGGTCGGATGCAGATGGGTTTATCGCATTAAATATGGAGCCAACGGTCAAGTGGAACGCCACAAAGCTAGACTAGTCGCAAAGGGATTTAGTCGGCAAGAAGGGGTGGACTTTGTTGGGAATTCAAAATCATACAAGTATGGTTAATGCTGCTAGCACTAAATGGTTATTACTTCTGAAGTTACTACTGCTGATACAGGTTAATGTTGCTAACCAAGATTAATACTGCTAGAAGAAGTTACTACTGCTAAGCAATTTTAGTACTGCTAGTAGTGAGTACTGCTGAACTTAATACTGCTCAAAGTATTAATGCTGCTGAAGACTTAATACTGCTTGTGAGATGAAGACTTCGTATGGCAAGGATGACAGCTGTACTGAATGGAGATATTCATAGAAAGCTTGGAGATAACTTTGAAAGATTATACTGAAGATCTTTTATTCTTTGTAATTATCTTTTATCTTCAGTATATGTATAGAATAGTTTGTATCTTTAGAAAAGAGGATTAATTCTGAGTTTTTAGTTTTCTTAGAGAGAATCAACCTCAAGGTTTATAATCCTAGTTCTAGAGAAGTATAATTCGTATTGGTGAGCCTGTTCATCAATATTGAGGTTGTGTGTGAAATCTTGTAGCTTTATAACCATTCAATAAAGTTTACAAGTTATTATGATTCACTGTTTCATTGATCTTTGAATATTAAAGTGTTATTCCGCAAACTCCTTTAATATTGTTTCTGAGTGTTTATTCTTGTTAAGAATTCCGATCCTGACAAGTGGTATCAGAGCTAGTATTCTCAGAAATCTTATTCATCATGGAAAACACAGTTGAATCAAACAGTACTCTGGTCTCAAAGGTTCCAATGCTCAGATCTAATGAATTTGACATGTGGAAGATTAGAATCAAGCAATACATTCTCCTTGCATATTACTCCATATGGGACATCATTGAGAATGGCCCATCTGATGAAGGAAAAATCGGTGCAGACGGAAAAAGAACTCCACCAAAGACTGATGCAGAAAAGAAGATAAGGCAGACAGAGATGAAAGCCTTGAGTACACTGCTCTTGGCTATTCCCAATGAATATCAACACCAATTCAGCAATTGCACTGATGCACAGATGCTCTGGAATGCTCTAGAAAAGAGATTCTCTGGTACCAAAAGTACCAAGAGAAATCAGAAGGCAATATTGAAGCAACAGTATGAAAACTTTTTGTCAACTAAGAATGAGTCCATGACTCAAACTTTTGACAGGTTTAACAAGTTGATTGGTGAACTAGCTACTATGGGAGTACAGATTGATCAAGATGATGTAAACAGAAAGTTCTTAAGGTCCCTTGGAGATGAATGGACCATGTACACTGTTTCATTCAGACAGAATGAACAATTGGAAGAAAAAGAACTTGATGATCTGTACAATGACCTTAGAGTATTTGAAGCTGAGGTGGAGGCAAAGAAGAAACCTTCTGGATATATTCATAATGGTGCACTTCTATCAGCATCAATTGATTCTAATGCTAACCCTGAATCAGTTAATGCTGCTAATGGAGCAAATCAAGAAAAAGGCACTGAATCTGTGTTTGAAGCCTTTCTTTCCAGCTATGGAAATTCCTCTTTAATCAATGATGATTTGGAACAACTTCATCCTGATGATCTTGAAGAGATGGATATTAAATGGCAGATGGCCATGCTTTCCATGAGAGTGAAGAAGTTCATAAAGAGGACCGGGAGGAACAACTTCTCCCAAAGAAGAGAAGATGGAGCAGGCTTTGATAAATCAAAGGTGGAGTGCTATAAATGTCATCTGAAGGGACACTTTGCCGGGGAATGCAGAAGTGGAGTGTCTCACAACAACCACCACCAACAAGCTCAGTCTGGAAGCTTCAATCACAACAGAAACTCTGCTCAAACCCTTGTTTCTCAACAAGGAATGGGGTTTGACTGGAGTGATCAAGCAGAAGAGGCTATCCAAAATCAAGCTCTTATGGCAAAAGTATCTGATCTCCCAACTGAGGTAAGTTCTACTCTCTGCTCTAAAACTTGCATAGACACTGTTAAAAGGTACAGAGATCACAATTAGAACATGAGTGATGACCTTAAGAGGTTAGCAAAAGATATAAAAGACTATGTGAGAATTGTTGAGAGGTTTGAGGAACAGATTAAAGGTTTTCAAGCCAATGAACTCCAACACTCATATGATACCAATTACTGGAAGTGGGAGAAAAAGGATCTAGAACTCCAACTGACCAAATCTAAAGAGGAGAGTGAAAAGTTGAGAGAGGAGCTAACCAAGGTTAAGCTTGATGTGGAAAAGTTTTCCAATGCTTCTAAAGCAATGGACTCTTTACTACAAACTCAGATTCATGACAAATTGAGAAGAGGAATTGGGTACAATACCACACCACCACCATACAACAACAACTACATTCCTCCTACTTCAGATTTGCTAGAAACCAAAGATAGGAAGGACTTGCCTGAGGGAGCCACTGAGATAGATCCCTTAGATGAGGTAGTTGTTGAGGAAAAGACTGAGCAAGAGATTGGTAAGAGTAAGGAGAACAATGTGAGTGGTGAGATTCCCCTAGAGAATCACATCATTACCAATGAGGGGTGTGGAAAGATTTGGGTCAAATCAAAGGACATAGAGAAGACAGAGGGAAAGTCTGGTAAGGTCCATTACAAACAGACCACAGTTGTGAATCTTGTTCCTTGCAAACAGTGTGCATGCAAGAAATCTGAGCCCCTAAAACATGATAAAAAGAGGGGAAATCAAAGAAACTGGAATAATCAGTGGGCACAAAAACAAGGGGTTGATCTGAGTAAAATCAATAGACCAAAACCTTGTTTTATCTGTGGCAAATTGAATCATCTTGCCAAATACTATTATTTCAATCCTATAAACCAAAGGATGAATTTTCAAAGATCTATGCAAAAATCCTTGGGTTATAGGAAAAAGGAAAGGAACCATGTGACTAAGAAATCTGTTAAATCTAAAAGCCACATGAAGAAAAAGACTGTTAAAGAAAGTGTCAATATGTGGGTTCCTAAATGCACTAAAACGGTTAGTACTGCTGCCCCAAATAGTACTGCTGACAATGATAGTGCTGCTAGAAGCAATACTACTGCTACCAATGTTAGTGCTGCCAAGAGTATTAGTACTGCTAAAACTAACATGGTTAGTACTTCTTCAAATGTTAATACTGCTAACTCTGTTAGTGCTTCTAACAAGGTTAGTACTGCTAAACCTGTTTGTGCTACTAACTCTGTTAGTACTTCTAAAGTTAGTACTGCTCCTAGTGTTTGTGCTGCTAGACCACTCATATTGACAAAGTACTCCAATAAAGAGTGCTCTGTGTTTAAAAATCTCATCAAAAAGGAATGTAAGTACTTTGATGAGAAAGGGAGACCCAAGACCACTTTGGCTTGGGTTCCCAATCAATACTAACTGTTTAATCTTATGTGCAGGGCAATCAACAGCTCAAGGGGAAGAGCATCTGGCATGTTATAGTGGTTGCTCTAGGCACATGACAGGGAACATGTCATGCCTCAAGAATTTCAAGAAAATTGATGGTGGGCATGTTGCCTTTGGTAATACTCCAGATGGAGGTAAGATCAGTGGTAAGGGGGATGTAACCAAAGGTAAAATGACCTTTGAAGATGTATTCTATGTTGAGCAGTTAAGGTACAACCTGTTAAGTGTATCACAGGTTTGTGACAAACAACATAGTATATTATTTACTGATTCTGAATGCATTATCCTTGCTCCTGGATTCAAGGTAGTTGATGAAAAGATGATACTACTAAGAACTCCAAGAAAGGATAATGTATATTGCTTAGATATGGAAAGTGTTTCAACTGATTCATCCCTAAACTGTCTTGTTTCAAAAGCTTCTTTGGATGAATCATCACTTTAGCACAGAAGGATGTGTCACATGAACTTTAAAACAATGAATAAACTTGTTAAAAACAACCTTGTAAGAGGTTTACCTTCCAAAGTCTTTTCATGTGATGATCATTGTGTTGCCTGTCTCAAAGGCAAACAACACAAAACTTCTCATAAGTCCAAAGAGTTGAACACAATCTCTAGTTCTCTTCAGTTGTTGCATATGGATCTGTTTGGTCCTACAAATGTTATGAGTATAGGTAAGAAATCATACTGCCTAGTTATTGTTGATGATTACTCTAGATTTACTTGAGTATATTTTCTAAGGACTAAGGATGAGACAAGTGGACTGATCAAATCCTTTATCCTAAGAATTGAAAACCAAACAAATCAAAAGGTAAAAGTCATTAGGTCAGACAATGGTACTGAATTTAAAAATCATGACCTAAACACCTTTTGTGAGGAAAAAGGAATTGAGAGGCAATACAGTGCTCCTAGGACTCCACAACAAAATGGTGTTGCTGAGAGAAGGAATAGGACACTGATTGAGGCTGCTAGATCTCTGTTAGCTGATTCCAAACTACCAATTACTTTCTGGGCTGAAGCAGTTAATACTGCTTGCTATGTCCAAAATAGAGTACTAGTAGTTAAGCCTAAGAACAAGACACCATATGAGTTTTTAAATAACAGAAAACCATTTATTGGATTTTTCAAACCTTTTGGGTGTCCTTGTACCATTCTCAATACCAAAACTCACTTAGGAAAGTTTGATAGCAAGGCAGATGATGGTTTTCTTGTTGGTTACTCATCTCAGAGTAAGGCTTACAGAGTTTTTAATTCTTCTTCTAGAATAATTGAGGAAAGTGACAATGTCAAATGCAATGAGAACACACCAAATCCTATTGGGTCTGGTCCTCAGTGGTTATTTGACATTGATTCACTAACTAACTCTTTGGGTTTCAGTAGTGATTATCTTGCAGGTTCAGGAAGTGGAGGATCAGGGGATGAACAAGTACAAGTACAAGACATTATTCCTCAATCTGTGATCTTTCCCATACCTCCAATAGAGCCTGTTGATGTCTGTGAAAAGGAGAATGCTACTGAACAAATTCAGAGTGAAGAAGAAAGAAGAGATGAGGAGAATCTAGTGCATGAAGAGCCAGAAGCAACTGATGAGATCCCCTCAGCTGACTTAAATGATTCCAATCTAGATGTGGGAATCAATGAAGAACCTAGTCATCAGACTAGAACTCAAGAGAACCATCCTCCAGAGCTGGTCATAGGAGACATCTCTTCTCCTATGATAACAAGGAATCAAAGCAGACTTCAAGAGCTGCAGGATCAGCATCACACAGTACTCTCTTGCTTTCTATCTCAGATTGAGCCTAAGAAGGTTTATGATGCAATGAAAGATTCCAGTTGGATAGAAGCTATGTAAGAAGAGTTACTGCAGTTCAAATTGCAAGAAGTTTGGGACTTGGTGGACCTTCCAAAAGGTCATAGAGCTATTGGCACCAAGTGGATTTTCAGAAATAAAAAGGATGAGAGAGGAATTGTGATCAGGAACAAAGCAAGGCTTGTGGCACAAGGGTACACTCAAGAAGAAGGCATAGACTATGAAGAAGTGTTCGCTCCAGTGGCAAGGGTAGAGGCAATTAGGCTATTTCTAGCCTATGCCTCATACATGAAGTTCAAGGTATACCAAATGGATGTGAAGAGTGCCTTTCTTTATGGTACAATTGATGAAGAAGTATATGTCTGTCAGCCCCCTGGATTTGAAAATCCATCATATCCAGACAGAGTATACAAACTGAAGAAAGCACTTTATGGTCTTCATCAAGCCCCAAGAGCATGGTATGATACACTGTCTACCTATCTCTTGGAGAATGGGTTTGAAAGAGGAATAATTGACAAGACCCTCTTCATTAAAAGAAGTAAGAAGGACATCCTACTTGTTCAGATCTATGTGGATGATATCATCTTTGGATCCACAAAAGATCAGATGTGTAGAGATTTTGAAAAGTTGATGCACAAGAGCTTTAAAATGAGTTCAATGGGTGAACTTACTTTCTTCCTTGGGCTTCAAGTGAAACAGAAGAAAGATGGGATCTTCATAAGTCAATCAAAATATGTGAAAGACATCCTGGATAAGTATGGTTTAACAGACTCAAAGCCAGCAAACACACCTATGGAGACTCATAAACAGATCACTGCTGATCTTGAGGGGGAGGATGTTGATGTCCATCTATATAGATCAATGATTGGATCTCTCATGTATCTCACAGCCTCAAGACCAGACATCATGTTTCCAGTGTGTTTGTGTGCCAGATTCCAAGTCAAGCCAAAGCAATCACATCTTCAAGCTGTTAAAAGGATTTTTAGATACTTAAGAGGGCAACCTAGATTAGGTCTTTGGTATCCTTATGAATCCAACTTTGACTTGATTGCATACTCAGACAGTGACTTGGGTGGTGCTATTATGGATAGAAAGTCTACTTCAGGTGGATGTCAACTTTTGGGTGCAAGACTAGTATCTTGGTAGTGTAAGAAACAAACCACAGTGTCCTTATTAACAACAGAAGCTGAGTATATTGCTGCTGCAAGTTGCTGCTCTCAGGTTCTATGGATTCAGAATCAAATGCTGGACTATGGGGTAACCTTTCTTCACACTCCAATCTTCATTGACAATAGCAGTGCTATAAGCATTGTTAACAATCCAGTCAAGCACTCCAAAACAAAGCACATTGAGATCAGGTATCACTTTATTAGAGATTGTAATGAAAAGAAGCTAATTCAAGTTGCTAAAGTTCATACTGACAACCAGTTTGCTGATCTATTCACTAAAGCTTTTGATGTGGGTAGATTCACTTTCTTGGTCACAAATGTGGGCATGATCAACTCTGAATGAGCTCATGTTTTTTTTTTAAAAAGTGTTTACATACCTGGTATTGGTTTATTCTTTGGTGCTACTAACTTCTTTCTCAGGAAGTTATTACCTTGCTCAGAGTACCTCAAGCTTCAAAAAGTGTAAGTATAGTTAATGCTGCCAGTGCAGTAAGTGCAAAGTTAATACTATTAGTGGTTAATACTGCTAGTTAGTTAATACTGCTTATGTCCCGAATCGTATAAATACCCTTTTTGCCCGCCTAAAATTTCTTAACGACTCTTTGATTTCTATTCATCTGCTCTCTAACCCTTTTCTCTCAAGCACCAAGTGTTTCAGTCCAGAATTCTCAAGCTCGATGGCAGCTATGGCGTTCATTGATGAACATAATGAGATTGCAATGCTACAAAAGCCGAAGCAAGCCGCTGGATTCCATCAAATTGTGGATTTTCTCAAGTCCAGCCACATTGCCCATGCTCTTACAGTGTCGCCAACAATCTACATAGAGCATCAAAGACAATTTTGGGCAAATGCCACTGTAGTCACAGAAAATGGTGTGCAGATAATCAAGACAACGGACACACCTTGTCAGTTTCTGAAGAGGTGATTCGCATCTGTCTACGTCTAGACGATGCTGCAGGTATTACTTCTATTCCTAATGAGGACTTGTTCTCCAATCTTTCAATAATGGGGTATGGAGGCCAATTGGGTGGTTTCAAATTCTCAAAAGCTAAATTTTATACCCAATGGCGTTTTCTTGTTCATACCCTTATGCATTGCATTTCTAAAAAGACTACTGGATGGAGTGAGTTCAGCAGTACCATTGCTTATGCTTTGGTCTGCTTGGCCACTGCCAGAAAGTACAATTTTTCTCAAATGATTTTCAATGACCTTGTGTCAAACTTGGGAAACAAAAAGAGTTTTTATATGTACCCAAGATTTGTCCAGGTAGTTATAACCAATGAATTGACGGATATGCCTCACTTTGATGAGGTATATGTACCAAAAATCCCCAAAGGTAAGGTCTTTTCAAATATGAAGAGATCTCCATTGGACTCGGAAGGAGTTGACACCCATTGTTCTCTACAATGATGGTGGTGTCCCACAATGAAGAAGGTATGGCTTCAGGGTCAAGGCCCTCATTAGACCATCCCACTGAAAGCCAATCCCAACCTTCAATCACCATATCAATTCCACAGTCCCTTGTTTAAAAACCAACTTCACCAATCACCAATACATACATCAGGAAAAAGGTAAAGAAGGCTCCTTCCCTTCTTGTACCTTCACCCACAGAGCCTTTAAGCCCTCTAATGGAGAATTCTCCATTAGAGAATATCTATAGGGAAACCACAGGGGTGTCTCCCAACCCCAAGGAGGTGCTCACTGAGGAGATGAATGAGCATATGGGTGCAAAGGCTGCCACTACTCCTGCTAGCACAGAGGAGGTCAGTGGTAACATCAATAAGACCTTCCCCATGGCAACTTTGGGTGAGCAATCATCCAAAGGTCCCAGGTGCCAAGAAACCATGGGGGCAACAGGTGCTTCTGCTAGGCAGAAGACCTCTACTACAAAAAGATCCCATGATCCTTCAAAAGGGGGTCACACTCCTGGAGAAGGTGAGGACAGATATGACTATCTTGAATTGATGGAAACAATGGGCAACATCAATATGGATGTAATCAAGCAGGGAAAAGACATAGAAGAGCTGAAACTGATAATTCTGTCTCAACAAGTACAGATTACCAACCTGAAGAAAATGGTGAAAAGATTGGTCCAGAAAAAGAAGAAGAAACAGTTTGTGCTCAGAAGAAGGAAACCAGTGACTGATGCTCCCAAAAAGGGGGAGTCAGAAGCTGATGCCAACATGGAAGATGCTAAAGTTGAGGGGGAGTTTGATGGGGTTAGTAGAGATAATGTACAAGCAGCAGAAACAAAAAGCATAGCAGCAGTAAAAGAGAAAGCAGTAGAAACAGAAAGTGTGTTTGATCAAGCAGCAAAAACTGTTAATACTGCTGAATTGAATGAAGCAGCAGAAATGGTGCAAGAAGTTTTAACAGACCTTGAGATAGCAGAAACTTTAATCAAGGCTAAGCATGATACTCCCAAGGTCACTTCAAAGGCCAAAGGAGTTATCATCAAAGAAAAAGGTGAAGTGATCAAGAAAGCAAGTATTGAGAAGGTAGTAAGCAAAGACAAAGGCAAAGCAAAGTTAGTGGAATCTGATCAACCAATTAAAAATCAAAAGTTGGTTGAGTCAGATGAAGCTTTGGCCAAAAAGATTCAGGCTGAACTTGAGCAAGAAGAAAAGGCTCAAGTGGACAAAGATAGAGAGATGGCTAAGGCTCTAGCTGCAGAGTTAAATGAAGCTTATCAACAAAGCTTGGCAACTGAGTTAGCACAGAAGAAAGCTGCAACCCTAAAGAAGTATGTGTTGGTCAAAATGGATGCAAAGAAGAGACAACCTTCAAAGACCTACCTTGGTACTCAAGAGAGAAAGAAGATGATTACTTTTCTCAAAGGTGCTGTGGGAGTCAGAAAGGAGATGTTCTCAAAGATGACTTTTGAACAGATCAAAGGGTTGTATGATTCAGAGATGACAAAGCTTCAAGGGAATGAAACAACCAAAGTTGAAATGGAAAAGAGGATGAAAGAAAGTAATGATTTTCTGATAGAAAAACCTTTCCCTGATGAGCAAGAAACACCAAAGAAAGAAGCAACTCTAGGTGAAAGTCTGAGGACTTTAAAAAGAACTAAAATGATGGCAAGAAGAAAATCAGCCAAGAAGCCTAGAGTGGATAAAGAAGAAGCTGAGAAGGTTGCTGAAGAAGAAGGGGCACCTAAGTCAGTTGAACAGAAAGAACCATCAAGTACTGATGATGTGAATCTGTACATGGTAGTGATGGACAAAGTTCCTGAACCTATAACAGCTGAACCTGTTGGTGTTAAGCCTCCTGAGGTCATTCTCTGGAATACAATGAAGGTTGATGGAAAAGAGTATATCAGGCTCAAAAGAAAAGATGAGAAGTTTGAAGTGTATAATACTTGGGCCAAGATTGTCAGAACATGTTCCAGGTCTGATTTAGAGGAGATGTTTGAAATAGGAATGAAGTTGTATGCTGATCAATTAGAAGCTCCAAAGATTTCAATCACAAAACTTGTGATGAAGTATCTTTGTATGTTGTTCAAGCCTGAAGAAGTGAAGGACATTATCAGAAATGTGTTTCAAACAGTTAACAACTGGACTTTATATGAAACTAGTGGAGTATATGCTTTAACTATGGATTCAAATCACATAGAATACTTCCTAGTGGATAGAGTGTACAACCACAGTAGATTGAAGTTGCATGCAATGTAGAAAAAGAAGCTTGGATGTGCACCAGATTCAGAAATGGCAAAGTATTTGATCCAAAGGACAATTAATCAAAGTTTGGGGTTGGATGCTAATACAGGGCTATGAAGAATGGTGTTTTGGGAGCATATGAAGAACTTGACTTCTCTTCCTAAAAGTCAAGTTAGGGGGAGATTGTTGGGAATTCAAAATCATACAAGTATGGTTAATGCTGCTAGCACTAAATGGTTATTACTTCTGAAGTTACTACTGCTGATACAGGTTAATGTTGCTAACCAAGATTAATACTGCTAGAAGAAGTTACTACTGCTAAGCAATTTTAGTACTGCTAGTAGTGAGTACTGCTGAACTTAATACTGCTCAAAGTATTAATGCTGCTGAAGACTTAATACTGCTTGTGAGATGAAGACTTCGTATGGCAAGGATGACAGCTGTACTGAATGGAGATATTCATAGAAAGCTTGGAGATAACTTTGAAAGATTATACTGAAGATCTTTTATTCTTTGTAATTATCTTTTATCTTCAGTATATGTATAGAATAGTTTGTATCTTTAGAAAAGAGGATTAATTCTGAGTTTTTAGTTTTCTTAGAGAGAATCAACCTCAAGGTTTATAATCCTAGTTCTAGAGAAGTATAATTCGTATTGGTGAGCCTGTTCATCAATATTGAGGTTGTGTGTGAAATCTTGTAGCTTTATAACCATTCAATAAAGTTTACAAGTTGTTATTATGATTCACTGTTTCATTGATCTTTGAATATTAAAGTGTTATTCCGCAAACTCCTTTAATATTGTTTCTGAGTGTTTATTCTTGTTAAGAATTCCGATCCTGACAAGTCATCGACACATACTCGCCGGTTGCCAAATTGGTTACTGTTAAGACGATTTTAGCGGTTGCTACTGTAAAATCATGGGTTCTCACTCAGCTTGATGTAAATAACGTGTTTCTTAATGGAGAACTTCATGAAGAAGTTTATATGGCTATTCCTCCAGGGTATTGTGTTAAGGGGGAGTCTTCTTCGAAAGATAGGCTCGTGTGTAAACTCAACAAGTCAATCTATGGCTTACGTCAATCTTCCAGACAATGGTATGCCAAATTTTCTGATTTTGTCATCCAATTTGGCTTTACTCAATCAAAATCTGATTATTCCATGTTTTATAAAGGCCACGGTATGGAATATGTCGTTATCCTCGTTTACGTTGATGACATAATCCTTGCTGGACCTTCCGCTTCAGTTGTATCCAACGTGCAACAAAGATTGAGCAATGCCTTCAAGTTAAAGGATTTAGGGAATCTACGATATTTTCTTGGGCTTGAGATCGCGAGGTCCTCGGTTGGTATCTTCATTTCTCAACGAAATTATGCTCTACAACTCCTTGAAGAAACTGGTTTATTGGCTGCCAAGCCTACTCCTACTCCTATGGAGCCTTGTCATGTCAACATGTCATTTTCTGATGGGGAGCGTCTCAAAGACCCGTTTTCTTATCGGCGTCTCATTGGTCGACTCATGTATCTTACGATAACCCGACCGGATATCTCTTTTGCTGTCCAGAAGCTTGCTCAATACATGTCACAACCGACTTCTACGCATATGTCCGCCGCTTTACATCTAGTGAAGTATCTCAAAAATGAGCCTGGTCAGGGCATATTCTTATCAGCTTCTTCTTCCCTTCAATTAAGAGCTTTTTGCGACTCTAACTGGGGTGATTGCATCGATAGTCGAAGATCTGTTACTGGTTTTTGCGTCTTTCTTGGTGAATCTTTGATTTCCTGGAAATCCAAGAAACAAACCACGGTATCCCGTTCTTCCACGGAAGCTGAGTATCGAGCCATGGCATTAGCCACCTACGAGATAATCTGTTAAGGCAACTGCTAGCAGATTTAGGTCTTCCTTCCTTATCTTCTGCCTTACTTTTCTGTGACAACAAATCTGCGATGCAAATTGCTTCCAATCCTGTTTTCCATGAACACACAAAGCATATCGAAATCGATTGTCACTTTATCCGTGAAAAAGCCATTCAACGAATAGTTCGATTGATGCCGATTCGTTCTCATCATCAAATTGTCGATATCTTTACTAAGCCTTTGCCTCGGGTTAAACTCAAGACATTACTATCCAAGATGTCACTGAAAAACATCTTTTCAGGTGCATCTTGAGGGGGAGTGTTAGCCGACAACCGTAATTGAAATTCCTTTTGTATCAAATAAATTGTACAGTAGCTTTATTGTATTTTGTTAATAGTGCTTTGTCCATTAGTGGTAGTGAGCTGGCAGATGTTTCTAGAATCTTTTCCTTCCTATATAGGTCATGTATCCCACTATATTCTTTGAAGAAAAATCATCATTATCGTTCCTTCTTCATACCTCTGATACTCATTACTGCCTCGGAAACAGATCCACTACCAAACATAAATATAATAAGTTCACAAAAGAACCAACCATAAACAAAATGTAATGCTCTTTTAGTGCAACATTACATCACCCTTTGTAATTGTCCATTCTTTTGCCTATGGTAATTTAGAAGGGAGATGTATATCCATGTTGTCAACATTCGACCACCTTACACATTTTTCTTCCAACTGTATCTCCCATGCAGCTACATCATATCTCATGAAAGTGTGTGGGTTAGTTTTTTATGCCCTAGTTTCATAGTGGATCTGTTTAAATGTAACATTCAACCATGATCATTTAATACAACATGTAGCTTTATTTATCTGGAAGTTTAAAATTTTTAAAGTTATATATTAAAGAATTTTCCTATCCTTTTCAAGCATACGTCGATCACAAAATAGCTTCAGAAACTAAGTGGTTACGACAATCATTGCCAACTTCAATACTTCACCCTCCCATAGTAATTTACTGAAGAACTAGTCACCTTTTAACATTTATCTTGGTGGGAACTTAAGTACTCCTGTAGGCCTTGCTGAAGCTAAATTCCATTGAACCAGGTATGATCATTTACTTTTTGGATGCTGTCAGTTTCAATGCTCTATGTCATGACTTAGTATTCAGAATTACAAGCTTCTGCAGATGCAACTGTAAATAGTCATACACTCATTGTATGTTCCAGTAGTCAGATCAGTATGTCTAAGAACAACTGATCACGACTCACCTGGTAATTTTGTAAGTTATTATAGTCATTCAGTGATTTCACTTGCAAGGCACTTGCTTCCAAGCTCTGAGAGGAATACCATATCATCATTATTTTCTCTTCTTTAGATTTCTTCAAACAGTCATCACCCCACACACAAATTCTATGTTCACTATCAGCACTCATGCAATAGCTAATATTTCAAGCTTCATTCATGTTAGCATATTCCACCATAAAATGACTTCAAGTGTTCCACTGTTTTAAGTTTCCGAGAATTATAATTAAACCATTCTACTAATATCCATGTCCATGTGTAGATTTTATACTTAACATGGTTAACCCCCTTATTCATTCTTTCTTTGCATGATGCAATAAACCACATTATTTGACACCAAAGCTACTTTAGCATCAAGGTCACTCATGGCTATATATTTAATTTTCCTCATTGTCTTTTAACTTCACATATATGTTGCTCATGCGACAAACATAGCATAATATGATGCCAGGAATTAAAATTGTCCACAATTTATCCTTAAATCATTTGAGATCATCACTATGCACCATCCATCGTACCAATATATTCCTCAATGAGTTGCATCTACAAGTACTTGTGAGTGATAAATACTTTATGGATCTTTAACTTGAAACTGAAATATTATTTATGCCTTGCCTCTTGAATGCAACCGTGCTTCTATTGCATGAAATTCCCACCACCTCAATCATCTGTTATTTCAACATAACATGATCCCAAATAGGGATAAAAGTCGTTTTAAATAGAACTTTACATGGTTAAATCAAATTTTGTTTTCTGGCCCTTGTGGTGTGACCCCCTTTTTATCGTTACACGTTAATAATAGATATGATTGCCATCCTGTCCTGCGCGACTTACAGATTCAGTTGCAGGTAACTAGACCATAATACTAGCTACCATTCCCTCTATTATATCAGTCAAGTCGATCCCCCAAGTTTGTATATTTAAGCATGTTAGTTGTTTCAATTTCGGATCATAATCTGACACTCAGCTCAATGGAATGGCTCATGTTTGCCTGTTTGGGGCACCATTCATTCACTAAAGCCTTGTGCACATTCTTCTTTGGTTGTATGGGTGAAGAGTTGGGGCAGTTGGTTCAGTAATGATGGTTGCAAGATGTTTTTAGCATTTACATTTTCAGTTATTTACAACCTCAATGTGATTTCAATGCATCTTTAAAACAGCAGCTCCCCCCCCCCCCCTTCTGAAACCTCAATGGATATTTTTGAAATGCAAATGAATACAATTTCATCTTTTTACCAAAAAAAAAACTATAATTTACCATATACCTTTCTTAAAGAGCTTGACTGCCAGTTCTAAGTTGGATTTCTGCTGCATTTGCTAGGCGGTAATGGAAGTAAAAAATGCAATATTACAACTTACAAGAGAATGGAAAAGAATTTGTTTGGTTACCACATGGGAATGAAATGGAACATTCCATAAAGAATGTACTCATGCACATATTGTGTTTCTTACCATGGGGGAGAACTGTTTTTCCTCGTTCCATCGTAATGAAAGTAATGCATCCCTTTGGTAAGCTTGAGTAACAGCATCTCATCTCTCTCTCTCTCTAAAGTTCTTTAGAATTTCACTCAAATCTCATCTATTTTTTTATTTTAGTTTTCAAAAATTATCAACAGAAAAAGAAATTTTGTTTTTAACCAATCTCACTTGGGTTTTTCTTGATCAGAAAAATAATAATAATTTGAGGAAGAAGCTTTCAGCGATGACATAAATGTGCTTTTTCAGTGGTATTACTGATAGGGGACTATTGGTCCTTGATGCAGATAAGATCACTTAAATTCTTTCCAAATTTCCTTCTTTTTTAAATGGTATACTTGTTTTCTTCATTTGTTGACATGGCCATAAGTTTTGGGATTCCTTGAAAATGAGTTTGTTTTTATGATAATATGGAGGAGAAAGTGAGGGAGGGAGAAGAAGGAACGACATATATGGGAGTCTGAAAGAGAATGACTACTTGAGATGTTAATAGTCTTGTATCAAATTTGTAGCATTTCGTTCCTAGATCATAAAAGTATGCCAAACACTTGGAAGGAATGTTTGTGGTTCATCTCATCACCTAATTCATTCCAATCAAAGCTCCATTCCATTTTAATCCCATTTCTTTCAAATGTGCCAAACACACCCTGAGTGGTAGGATTAAAGCATAACGGTCTTGGTTAATCAAAACTACTCGTAATTGAGACAATTTCCACCATTTAACATCTAAAAGTGATAATTGAACTAACTTGGAATCATTGCATAGTAATGGTATGAGCTGATCATCGTATAAGATAAAATCCTGTGATATGTGGTGAAGCACCAAGTATGGAAAACTGATTGAGCAAGTTGGCGATAGTCCATCAAAGATGCAAAGGTAGAGCTCAATAAGAGTCCAGTAAACCACCCCTATAGATCATGTCACAGAAAGACTATTTATTTGCTGGCAACAGATCTTATCAGTATCAGTGACTTCAGCTGCGTTAAGATGTATATATATATATATATATAGAGAGAGAGAGAGAGAACAAAAACTTACTTGATGAGATTGCATTTGCCATTGTTGAGCCCCAAATGCAGAAGCTTGTGGTTGAGGTATGCCTTGACCCTGGGCTGAAAAAGGAGGGGGTCCTGAAGAGGGTTGCATCCCACTAGGAGGTGCTGAAAAAGGGGGAGCTGGATGTGCTGGCCTTGGTGGTGCATTATTGGACTGACTTTCACTAGCTGAATTCATACTTTGGCCCGAAAGAGGAGGAGGTGACATGGTTTGCCAAGAAGGCGGAGGTCCAGTCGATGGTCTTGATCTAACACTGGCTGGAGGATTGTTAGGACCTTGCATACCACCTGGACCAAACGCCGGGGGTCCATTACTCATTGGACCACCAGGTGGCGGAACTGATGGACCAGTTGTAGGGGAGGATGCAAACATACCAGGACGTGAACCCGGAGGAACCACAGGAGTACTAGTCGAAAAAGGTGAAGAGCCAGAAGGCATTGGCCTCGAAGCAGATGGAGGAGGTACATTACCACCAGGAGGGCCACCTCCACTACTTGGCCGATTAGAGGCCATGAAAGGAAGCAATGCAGCCTGTGGTGGTCCACTAGGCGGAGGCATTGCACCCCTAGGCACAACACCTGGTGGTGAAGGTCCAGTTGGAAATGAGGCTGAAGAAAATGGTTGTGACGGATGTTGAGATTGGGGTCGAGGTTGTTGCCCCAAGGGTGGAGGTGGACCTAGAGGTCCACCTCCACCACCACCATTTGGGGGCTGATTAGGACGATTGATTTGTAGGTTTTGCATGTTATTAGCAATCGAGTTAGGGTTATAATTCGGCGGTAGATTGCCAGGTCTAGGTCCACCGGGAGTTGCCATTGACACGATCGCTAAAAGAATCAACTCCGCAACAATTTCACACTACAATGCATAAATTTTGAACTTTTACACATCAGAATCCAACAATAACAAACCCTATAAGCAAAAAAATTCATACAAAACACAATCAATAAACTTTATCAAAAACTAAACATGCATTCAATAAGATCCATAATTCTTAGATGAATTCAATACACAAGCAATTTCATAAACATACCTGTAGTTGAATACAACTGATCGAACAGTGAAGAGGAAATTTAGTGGAATCAAATAGAAAAACGTTTGTAAAAAAAACGTAAGCCAGGATCAAGGAAATGCAGAAATGGAGAAGGGGTTTGTTATGTTGCATGTTTATGCCTAGTTGGCTCGATTTACGAGTTGTACTTTGTGCATCAGTTGTTGTACTTTTAAGACAAGATCGGGTCACGTGGGTCGGGTTACATGCGGGTCAATCAATTTGGGTTGAACTGAAATTGACCCATTTTATAGTTCGAAATGGGCCGGATCTTTAAATTTTGCATAGTCTCCTAGATGTTTGGATGACCATAAGCTAGCTTATTGAAAAACTACTAATAGTAGCGTTTTGAAAAGCTAGCTTATCAGCTACCAGTTAGTTTGTCGTAATTAAATTAATGGTAAACTACATAGTTAGTCCCTGTGGTTTGTTATACATTGTTATTTTCATTCCATGTACTTTTTAATTTACGGTTTTCGTTCTTGTAATTTACAATTTATTGTTATTTTCATTCTTATTATTTACAATTTTATTATTGTTTTCGTTCTTATTATTTACAATTTATTGTTTTTTTGTACTTTTGATTTACAATTTATCGTTGTTTTCGTTCATGTGGTTTACAATTCATTGTTGTTTTGTTACTCATACTTAACTGTTTTACCATGGACGGAGCTACCATGGTGGCATGGGTGGCACGTGCCACCGTATCTTTTCTCCGACGAAGGGTAAAATTTTTAGGTTCGTGAAAGGTGCAACCGTATCGTTTTGGAAGGTGCTACCGTATTATTTTGAAAACTTCAAGAAGGTGCAACCGTAACTTGTAATCAACCAAAAAAAAACTTTTGAAATCAACCAAAAAACCGAATAAAACTACTGACATCAACCAAAAAAACGGAAAAAATCCCTCAAAATCAATAAAAAGGTTAAAAATTCGTCGAAATTAAGCAAAAAACTTTAAAAATTCCTTGAAATGGTGGAATTAGGCCAAAAAAAACACATCAGACAATGTTTAACGTTGGTAAAAAGTTGAAGACACGTCGATAAAACCGTGTTTTTTGTAAAAATTTTTGTCTATATTATGTGGTGCCACCGTATGAAAAAATTTATGGGTCCGTCCCTGGGTTTTACCACTTATGGAGTTAGGCTTTGGACGAAAACAATTACAAACCATAGGGACAAAAACCATAATTTCGAAACCGTAGAGACAAAAGTTGTAATTTTTAACAAACCATAGGGACAAAAAAAAAACTTAGTTTACTCTAAGTCCATTGTTATTTTGTTCTAAACAAGAGTAAACTACTATTTTCGTCCTTTGTGGTTTGTTGTTTATAACTATTTTCGTCCCTAATTTTTAAAAATTACTTTTTTGGTCTTTGTGGTTTGCAACTCCTTTCGTTTTTAGTCCCTGAGAATATTAGTTTTAGGGACGAAAATGGAAAGGAATTGCAAACCACAAGGACTAAAAAAGCAACTTTTAAAGTTAGGGACAAAAATTGTTATAAACAACAATCCACAAGGACGAAAATCGTAGTTTACTCTCTAAACAATATTGATGTTTTTCTTATGTATCATAAGGTTTACTATATATTTTGTTACAGCATATTAAATGTTATACAAGTTTTTTAGTAACAAATGACCCAAATAACATGATTCTACTATTTTTTTATCCATACATTATCTTTTATGGAATGCAATTGAAACTCGTTTACTCTTTGCCCATCTTTAATTATCGAAATTACACCATTCGTCAAAGTGTTCAACGACCGTTGCTTACTTTTTGCTCAAAAATGATTAACTTTTATGAATTTTGAAGGGTGTATTACAACCCATGTGAGTTGTCCTCCTTCGAGTCCACTTGTTTTGGAGGGTCTACTGGAATCATGTGTTTGGTGGTTCCACGAGTCCTTTGTCCTTGGGGTCCGATAGAATGAGTGCTAACCCGTAAGGTTTTTGGGCCACTCTACACAGTGCTCATTCATTCTGCTTCAATACCCTAAAAAAGTAAACCGACAATCACAAAACCCGACAAAGCAAGAGATTCATGAAAAAAGAATCTACATTTATAATTAATCACTCACATGATACACATTTAAAGTACGATCATTGTCTTGTCGACATCTCTTTTGCACGTTTATACTTAATAAGTGTGTTATTCTCTTTTGAATGATTGTGCATTTATGAACCAAACATATAGATCGTGCATGTCCAAACCCCACTATCCCTACATTTTAAATACAACTTGCATAAAACGAGTATATCATGTGTCCATTAAATAATACAAAGTCACTTAAGGAAATCGTTATTCGAATAAAAATTGTTGTAATTTTTACGAAATAAAATCGAAATGGATCAAGACCACTCATGGTGTGTGGGTCATGTAATATTGGACACACATGTGACTTGATGATGACCATTCATGATGTGTGGGCCATATTTCATTGGATGCACATGTGATGAGGGACATCATCACCCTTTATTTGATCCAAAAACATCCTAAATTATTTATCAAAACACTTCCGAGCTTTTGAATTTTTTATCTGAATTTTTATAAATAAATAAAACTTCAGTAGCATAGTTGTAAAGGAGACCAAACCTTCATCCATTTTCACTTTCGCCTACTTTCATATACCTTCAGTCACCTTCATGTGCATGAAGTTGTAAAGTCTCTGTTATAATGATACGAGTAGATATACATAGATAAATGAATGCATGTGAATATAATGCATATATGCATAGGTAAATGAATGCACGTGAATTGAGTGTAGGTGGATAAATGTGATGAAGGTAGATGAATCAATGCATGGTCTCCCTTGGGGGAGAAAAGACGAAAGTGTCTATCATTTACAGAAAAACAACGATCTGATCTGTCGAATCAAAAGAGATCAATGCTTTGAAGTTTATGACCCTTCTCACCAAGTACGTTGTTCTGTCAGAACCCAACTCTATCAAAATCATGGAATGATCATTAAAGACTTGATGAATCATGAACGACATACTAAAAAGGCATATATTTACATAGTTTATTTCGACCAAAGGGAACAAGATTTTCCTCTTTAACTTTTATGGTACCAAAGAGTCTTGATCCAGGGAAACACAGGACCAATTGCATGTGTCAGGTGTCATACATATCAGGGTTTTTGGTTGTGTTTTAAAAAAAAACATAATTAAAGCGTGTCATATATATCTTATATATGAATTATATTACAGGTTAAATATTGTAAAATACGAAAGTATCTGAATTCAAATCAATAGCCCTGAACCATTACAGATATAAAGAAAAACAAGAACACCGAACATAAAAAAGTCTAATAATCATATAAAAATAAAAAATGAAAAAATATTTTAATCTGTTTAGTTATACCAATATTTGGTAAATACAAAATGGTTGGTTGATGTAGAAACATACCCAACTTAGGTATTAGCATCTTTTTACATAAAAAATATTAAAAATTAAAGCATTTAATAAGTGTAAGCTAAACTGAAGCATTGGTTAACTTGATTTACATTTTTTACATAATAGATATAATTTCTATTTAAATGACCTCTTACACTATTAAATTAATATAAAATATTTAAAAAATAAAATAAAATAAAAGGCAAGTGTGTGTCCATAGTGCACAGTGCATACATAAATTATATATTGCTTATAATTCCAGTACCCTCCCTTAAAAAGCTCTCACCACCATTTGTTATATATTCTCTGCACAACTAAATATAGGGTTCATCAATTCACCATTTCACCTCCACTTTGTTTCTTCTTCCCAATCTTACCACCTTTCTTTTCTTGGTGATATAACTTCAATTTCACCATTCTCACAAAACCCACAAATCTTTTTTTTATTTTCTTGAAAAAAGTTCAAATCTTTTTTTGTGGGGACAAAAATGGTGGTGAAGAAGCCAAGAATAGTGATAATAGGGGCAGGAATGGCAGGGCTAACAGCTGCAAACAAGCTCCACAAATCCAATGTTTCAAAAGGAGGAGGATTTGAGGTGTGTGTTGTTGAAGGTGGGGATAGAATTGGAGGGAGGATTAAGACTTCAGAGTTTGGTGGTGATAGAATTGAGATGGGGGCAACTTGGATCCATGGGATTGGGGGCAGCCCAGTTCACAAGATTGCTCAAGAAATCAATTCCTTGGAATCAGACAAGCCATGGGAGTGTATGGATGGGTTTCTTGATGACCCAATCACCATTGCTGAAAATGGGTATGTGTTAAATCCATCTCTTGTTGACCCCATTTCAAATCTCTTCAAGAATCTTATGGATTTTGCTCAAGGGAAAAGGAAATCAACCCCTGTTGGAATTGGGAATGGTTGGAATGGAATTGGGAATAGTGGGAATGGAGATGGGAATGGTGGGAATGGAATTGGGAATGGTGGGAATGGAGATGGGAAGATGAGTGTTGGGTCTTTTCTTAGAAAAGGTCTAGAGGGTTATTGGGAACTTGAATCAAGAAAAGAAAGAGAGGAGGTCAATGGGAATGGGAATGGGAATTGGAATAGGAAGTTGTTAGAAGAAGCAGTTTTTGCAATGCAAGAAAACACCCAAAGGACTTATACAGCTGCTAATGATTTGTTTAATCTTGATTACAATGCAGAGAGTGAATACATCATGTGTCCTGGTGAAGAAATCACCATTGCCAAAGGCTACTCAAGTGTTATAGAATCATTGGCATCTATATTACCATCTGGGGTCATTCAACTCGGCAAAAAAGTGCGAAAAATCGAGTGGCACCCCGAATACGAAGTGGGAATAACAAGAAATGGTCATGATGGTACAAGACCAGTGAAGCTACACTTTCTTGATGGTACAACTCTATCAGCAGACCATATAATCATCACAGTCTCATTAGGTGTTCTCAAAGCTGGAATCCGCGATTCCAACGATTCGGGTATCTTGAAATTCTACCCTCCACTCCCAGATTACAAGATTGATTCCATTTCAAGACTTGGGTATGGTGTTGTCAACAAGCTTTTCTTGCAACTAAGTCCTGATTCCCCTGTTGCTTTTGACCAATTCCCATTCCTACAATTGGTATTCCACCAAAGTGATTCCGAATTCAAGAACCCGAAGATCCCGGATTGGATTCGGAGGACAGCTTTTGTTTCACCAATTTACAAGAAATCCAAAGTGTTGTTATCTTGGTTTGCAGGTGAAGAAGCACTTAAGCTTGAAACACTTGAAGATGAAGTGATTCTTGATGAAGTCTCCACAACTTTATCGACCTTTTTGTCGAATTCGTCCGATTCCCGCGAAGAATGTAATGGGAATATGGTGAAAAACTCTTCAAGATTGAAACTTTCCAAGGTTTTGAAGAGTCAATGGGGGAATGATCCACTCTTTATGGGTTCATATAGTTATATTGCAGTTGGATCAAGTGGTAGTGATATTGACACATTGGCTGAGCCATTGCCCAAATCAAGTGAATCCCCACAACTTCAAATCCTCTTTGCAGGGGAAGCAACACATAGAACTCATTACTCTACAACTCATGGTGCTTATTTTAGTGGTCTTAGAGAAGCCAATAGGCTTCTTGAACACTATCATTGTATGGATTAAGAATACTATGGAAAAGGGTTATTTTTGTCATTTTATTCTTAATTTCTAATTTTTTGAAAATACCCTTTTCTCTAGTGACTATCATTCTCAAGTGTTGGGGAATGAAAGGGAGAGATGGAGACATTTGCAAGATGGGCAGTGAATGAATTATAAAGAAGTTTTTTTTTTAGTTTTCTATTGCACTTACTTGATCTCCTTGGATTTTGTTATTATGTTTGTAATTATCCTTTAATTGAACTTTATTCATGATATCTGAATTTAGGTTTTTGAATCGAGCTATGGGAAAAGGAGTCAACTTATCTTTGTTGAACCCTTTTCTCGATATCTAAATTCAAGTTTCTGAATTCAAAATATAAAAGAAAAGGGGTTATCTTATCTTTGTTAAACCCTTTTCTCAATATCTGAATTCAGGTTTCTGAATTCAAGATATGAAAGAAAAGGGGTTAGCTTATCTTTGTCATTTCAAAATATGTCACATTTGAAGGTTGAGATTATATTTAAACGAATCTTTTTTTTTCCAAAATTGAAATTCTTTGTTCAAGACAGTGTTATTTTGAGTTATGTATTATCAATTGAAAGTTATACGCTACTTTAGCTTTAAGAATTTGTGCTTTGGAGAAAAGGGTTAGCTTATCGTTATACTTTGAATAAGCTTAGGTGGAAGATAAAGTGGAAGTGCTTGTGACGGAAGATTTTGATTTCGTTATCTTAATAGACACGACCCAACGAAACCGGCACTTTATTTGGAATTTTATATCTTTTGTGTCCCTTTTTTGTCTTTAAGTTGGTCTTTGTTTTTCTTATGTCTCTTATCCGACAAAAAGCTCAATAGCTTCAAGAAATAGTGATTATGGGATAAATTATGAGAAAATAAATCAATTTTGTTGCTTTTCGGCTACAACTGTTATATTTTCTTAGTTTTATTTCAAGTTCTCTGAAACTAACGGTTTATTTGTAACAAAAAGATAAGTACGACTGTTTGACAAGTCAAATGCTCTCTTTTATAAAATTTGGAGTGACCAGTATTTGTAACTATTGCAGCTATAAAGGATGGAACAAGAAAAATTAAGCTTTCCAAGTATAAGTACCTTTTTGAAGTTTTTACAATTGTAATACTCACTCTGTCCCAAAATAAATGTCCATATTAAAAATGACACATTTTTAGAATTATGTAATTATTACATTTTTTAAATAACCAAGTGACACTTTTACCCTTGATATTGGAGAGAAAAATAGGGGGGAAAACATTCTCCATATCATAATTAAGGGTAGAATGAGAAATTAGAAACTTACTTTTGAAAGTTGACATTTATTATAAGACAAACTAAAAGAGTAGCATAGACATTTAATTTGGGATTGAGAGAGTATATTTTAGTGAAATAGATAAAATGACATTATACTTTTATACTATTTTAGACATGTACTTGAATAATAAATCATCTATCTCTATCTCTATAGTCTCTCCACTGACGTTTGGTCTTTCCCTGTTAATAACTATATCTAGTCGTCAACACCTTTCATCAAAGTTTCTCAGTAGTAACACCTTATCGTCTTTGCTTACCTTCGTTTTTAAAAAATTGTTTTCAGTTTATTAACAGTGTGTGCAACATTCGAGCTTTGCTTTGTTGGAGCTTATATATTTTTGAATTTTGTCTAGTAGAACCTAGTCTGAACCGACCATATGTGGTTCAATTATTGATTCCATGTTTTTTCACAACCAAATCTTGACTCTAGATTTTTCAACAATTGACTCTCGATTTGTCTTTTTTTAAATCTAAAATAATATCGTTTTAAGTTTATATCTTTTGACAATTTGATTTTGGATTATGATAGTGAGAATTCATAAAATTGTTGGACCCACATGAATATTGTTGGGTGTTGCTAAACGAACTTCTTTTAAGTAAAATCAATATATTGAAAATGTAAAGACTGATACCTAATTTTGCCACAAAAAATAGTTTATAAGTTGAATTATGAATGTATAATTTACCAAACAAGACCTTTTTTTTAATAATCTTAAAAAAATAAACTAGCAAGTAAACATGGTCATGGAAAAAGTCATTTAGAGTATCTCCAATAGTTTTTCGAAATAGAGAAAAATAAAGGTTTTTACGTTTTTCTTTTTACCTTTTTTGTGCTTCAGGAGCTTCTCCAAAACTGGAGAAAATAAAAGTGGATTTTTCTTTCCAAATTTCGAGAATTTTCCAAAAATTCCATTTTGTTATTCTCAAGAAATTTATATCCAATCAACCAATGAAATTAAATGGAAGAAAAGAGAGAAAATATTTTTGTTATATTAATAAATATTTTAGTAATATACTTGATATTAAAATCATCAAAGTAAAAAAAAAAAAAACTGTTTTGATTCTTTTTACAAATATATTAGGGGTCTTTTGGTTTGACATAATGTTTTTGAGAGATTTAGAATTAGGAGAATTTGAAATCTTTGATATGTTTGATTTGTAGAATTTGGAATGAAATTGGTTTTCATTCTTTATAAAAACAAATTCAAAAAATAATTAAATTGTCTTTTTATTAATTGATAATTATAAGACAAATATTTTTAACATATTTTAAAACATCATTATAAATAAATCATATGAAATCTTGCAAAATACCAATTACCCCATTGAATTTCTAAATCCCGTATTTGTGGAATTTAAATAATATCCTAGAAATTCAATTTTGAACTTTTCTTTAAGCCAAATGGAAAATTAGAATGGAATCCAATTTTATATCCCACAAAATCCCATAAACCGAATGGGGCCTAATTTATAAAAGGTGTGGGCTAAATGCATCCTTATATATTGTTAAATGCATTCATATCTACTAATTTTCTTCTCACACACATCATCATCAAGACTTAGGAGTCGTTTATTAAATACTTATCCGGTAATCGTTTTAACTTACCAGATAGCATGGCAAGGGCCGAGAAATCTTATCCAGTAAAAACGATAATAAGGGTTTAAGGCTATGTTCCGTGCTTACCCGATAAAATAAGTTAAAATATTGACTTTACCCATAAACACTTACCGGATAAGCATTAACTACCCCTTGTATTTTTAGCATTTCAAATACATAAGAGTAAACTACTATTTTCGTTCTTGTGGTTTGTTGTTTATAACTATTTTCGTCCCTAATCTTTAAAATTTGTTTTTTTTATCATTGTGGTTTGTAACTCCTTTCGCTTTTAGTCCCTGAAAATATTAGTTTCATAAACAATAAAAAGAAATGAATTACAAACCATAATGACCAAAAAAACCTAACTTTTAAAGTCATAATTTAACCCATGTAACAATGCCCTCTATAAACTCTTGAAGATGCTTTTTTTTACAGGAGGAGGGCATTAGATGAGGGAAGGCCCACAGTAGTACAATGTTGCAACATGAAATCAGCCCCAGATGTTGATGACCAATAGGATGGATGGGCTGAGAAGAGAATGTCCTTAATAATGAAGACAAATAGAGATGTTTAGAGCCGTCCGATTGAGTTTGATATCTAGCAGTAGTGTAGGACCCATGGGCTTATGATAGGTCCCATTCCATGCAATACCATCCTTTCTGTACAATGAAAGGAACAGTGCCCTTCACATTTGGGCTCACTGACTGTAGATTGGAAATCAATTTTGTTCCCTCAAATATTCCCTTACACAAACTACCCCACAACTTAGAAAAGCATAAATGTGTAGGTGAAGAATCGTGTGAGAAATTGTGTTAACGTGAGAAGTGGATCTAAATCTTTGATTATTTTTAATCTTAACCCACCCATGAATAACGTTTGATACAGGGATTGATCCGGTGCATCTCATCCTAATATGCATTCAACGGTTGATAACCACTTCTCACGTTTCTCAGGTTACTTCGACTTCTCACCGGAACTTAATCCTATATAGGCGAATGATCGTGTGAGAAGTTGAGGTTAACGTGAGAAGTGGATCTGAACCGTTGATCATTTTTAATCCCATACTCTCCCATGAATTGCGCCTTAGAAGAGAATTGATCGGGTACATCCCATCCTAACGTATGTGCATTTTTCATCCAACAGTTGATAATCACTTCTCACGCTTCTCATGTTAACCTCAACTTCTCACCGATACCCAACCCTATATATATATATATAGGGGTTGTTTTATTTGCAACCCTTAAAAAGGTTGCAAACCTTGCAACCCACATCTTAACCGTCGAATTCATGATCGACGGTTACAATAGATATGGGGCCCAATATTTTTAATTAAAAAAACATAAAAATAAAAATAAAATAACCGCCGATCATAAATCCAACGGTTAAGATGTGGGTTGTTATGTTACTTTTAGAAATGTCCAAGGACTTATTTGTTCCAAAATATTGTCCAATGACTTAATCACTCCAAACACTAAAGTCCATTGGGGTTGTTTGGACTTTACCCTCCAATTTAAGGACTAATTATGTAGCATTATTTTTTCATTAAAAATACTAATTGTAGGGGTTATTTATAATTAAAAAAATAATTATGGTTCTTTTACCAAATGTTTATCAGGTAAAAGTTTACCCGTAAGAATCACCATACTCACTCACTTTATCATATAACATTTTTTGTCATAAAAAAATGAACACCACAATGTAGTAACCGTGTTCATTTGTTAATAAATTAAAAGTTGGGTGGAAGTTTATCACAAACTAAAGGTTAGAAGGGTCAAAGTGAAAATAGTTGAAAAGGGGTTCTTTTACCCTAACCCTCTCCTTCAACATTTCATTATGTTGTTGGCGGCTGAACTGTGGAGGAGAATGGGGGAGAGCTTGGACGATTTTAGAAGAGAGGCAAGGAAGAAGCAATTTGTGATTTTGATCCTCATCATCTTCCAGGTAATAAGCTAATCCTTTAATCTAGTGTTATGGAATCGATAAACGCTCTTTAATCCAATTTTGAGGAGATTTTGTTGAGAAATGAACCCTTGTTTAGACCATATTCTTTAGAGTTAATGTCTAAGTTTAAGGGATGAAATCTTTTGGGTTTACCTTTAAATCCTCATTTTGAAAGTTAGGAGAAACCTTCCTTGGAAGGATCTCTCGTTGTTAAGAGTGTGTAGAGTTCTTTTGATCGAGAACCGTGTGGTCTGGGTTTCTTTCGCTCAAACAAGAAAGCAGATTAAACACCCCCGGTCGGTTAATGAAAGCATACCGGGCGGTTAGGCACCGGGCGACCGTGTGTCGGGCACCAGCCGCATGACCCTGGGTCGCAAGGGGTCGGGCGATGGCATGGGGTGACCCCGGGCGCAAGGGGCTGAGGGACGTGGGGAACCCCGGACGCAAGGGGTTGGGCGGCATGGGGAAGGACCCCGGGCGGGGCCATCCCGACGCATGGCTCTTGGGCCGCAACCCACTGCCATGCCGAAGCCCATGTCCCAAGCTTATTTTTGGGTGTTGGACCGGTGAATTCTTTTTGGGCCATGTGAGAGAGTTAATCTTGTAATTATTTCCTTAATGCTCGCTAGGGAGAAATGGGTCTTGTTTCATAAAGGTCTTCGTATGACCGAAAGTTAGATTAAGACTTATCCGTCTTTATCATTTGTGCAGTAGGTTTCTTGATCGACCTTAGAGAGTAGGTAAGAGACTTTAGCGGTGGGCATCAGGTGAGTTTTTCTAACTAAATGCCTCTGTGGTTTTAAGTAGTTAAATACATGTGGAAGTTACTTTAAAGTATCTTTTTATTACGCGAACTTTATACATGCGAGCTTTCTTTTAAATGCGATTAATGTTTTCTGTAACACCCCGATTTTCGAAAGGTAACATTTCGAGTTATTACAGAAACCGGTTTATCAAGGAAAAATAAGATATTTGATTTTGGACTTGAATCTTGGATTTTATAGTCTTTATAGATAAAGGATTCAATTACGAGTCCAACGGTTCTTTCCGGAGCGAAAACGGAGCTAAAAGGAAGAAGTTGTGGCCAAAACAGTGTTCGGTACATGCTTGGCTATAGTGCCCGGCGATTGTGACACTGTCACTATAGCCGTCACAATAGCCAAAGCCAAGAAGCTCACGGTAAAATTTTGGCTATTGTGCCATCGATTGTGCCACTGGCACAATAGCCTGACACTATAGCCTACGGGTACGAGAGTGTTAAAAGTCGCGATTTTCAGCCTCATTCTTCATTTCTTCATAACTCTCTCATTTCAACTCCGATTTTGTTGATTCAAGTTGCCATGGTTTCGTATTTGAGAGCTTTTCAAGGTTAGATTGTTATTTTTGGGAAGATTCAAGAGTATTTGGTGGTGGATTGGAAGCAAAGGTGAAGAGTTCATCATCATCACCTCCATCTTCAAGAATTTTTTAGTTTTCTAGGTTTCATCAAAACCTAAATGGTAAGTGTATCCCTTCCATTTATAAACCTTAAAATAAGTTATAAATGCTCCATTGGTGGTTTCTTAGTGTTTGGTATCTCAAATCTCGGATTTGATGGTCTTGGAGGAATTAGGGTTTTGACCTTGTTTGGGATTTTGGTATATAATGTTTGGAGAATGTTTCTAAATGGTTAAATATGGATATTTATGGTTTGAAATATTTGGATCTAGGTTTTGGAAGGTTTCGGCTTGAGGATTCAAGTGGCTTTCAAAAGAGCTCGTTGAGTGAAATCTAAATTTAGCCTAAATCTAGCAAGGTGAGTTCAAGTTGATTTGTGAAAACGGTGTACATGCCAAAATGTGTATTTTAAAGTGTTTTACATGAAATGGTTAACTGCTGATAAGTTTTGAGTATTTAGAAGTAAAATGTGTTTTACTTAGTTATTTGTCAACGTGTGAGTATTTTGATAAGTTTTCATATTTGGTAAACTTGGGCTGTGTTAACCTCTTAAAATGATTCTATTGGGTTTTGAACGTTTCCAACAACTAAATAACATGAATTACGTATTCTTGGTGATTTTATACAAGTAAGGTCTATTTTATGAGTTATACGTCTTTGACGATTTTGTACAAGTAAAGTCTAATTCATGTTATATGCATTTGGTCTATTTGCATTCATAAACACTTTGGAAATCTTGAGTTCCATCTCGTATGGAGTTTTGGGTAAATCTAGTCTTTGAAGTACGTGTCTTCATAAACGGTATTTAAAGACATTTCACTATTTTGGAGACCGGTAATTATTGGTCAAACGGATTTTGAGCTCTTTAGTTCGGTATTGGCTTAAACGAGTCGTGTGGACATTTGTCCGGATTTATAACCGTCGTGGGTTTTGGATATGATGACACTTAATTTGTGTCATTGGTGAGTTACATGTTTTGGGAGCTTTGGTCTTTCAATTGGAGTCATGTAACGTTAGACAGTGTGTAATGGATCCATAGGCACGTGAGTCAGTCTGTTTTGGATGGTCAATTGGGTATTGCGGGGTTGAACTTCGGTACCTATGTTTTATGATCGGAAACTTTACAAGTGATTGCTAGGAGGGTTGAGTCGGCTAGTGCTACCGGAATAGTAGGCGCTAGGACCTCCGCCGCTTGAAGTAATGCCTGGGAGGTAGTCTTTAAGTGTGCCGGACCTTCGGGATGGAGTTCTTCGGAATGATCCATCAAGATCAACTGACTTGGGGTGACACTTGTACAAGAGTCGTAGGGACACCGGGTTGTGACGTTGGGAGGTGTCATGCGATTAACGTTGCATGGGTGGTATACTTCTGTGTTTCCTCCACTCTCAACGGATACGGGTCTCCCCCATTGTCGGCTATCAGTATTTTGAATTAAGGACGTCTTATTTTATTGTCATGGGTTCCTTACGGTCGAGTGAGTATTGGACATGTTTTCGGACGTACAGTATATGTGGTTTTGATAACGATTCATGGGTCGAGCATTTTGTCCCGCCTGCGTTTTGGGTGCTTTGGGTTATGAATTGTCATTCATGTTTTACCAATTAAGTGTTGAACTATGATCCCGTTTGGGTGAGTTATGCGTTGCACATTTTATAAGAACGTGTGTTTTGGGAACATTGTCTTTAAAAGTGCATAGTAGGGGAAAATGTATCGTTTCCATTTTTAAGTATAATATTTCGAAGGACCTTGCGTTAAACTGAATTCTTTCCTTTTAAAGCTATATTCTTTATGTTAAAACTCTTGAGCTCACTAGGCGTTAAGCCTAACCTTTTTATTTGTCGGCATGTGCATCAGGTTTCAAGGTTGGGAGTTGGTTCTAGCATGTAACGCCTCAATAATCAGAGTAAATTAAAACTTGGAAACCTGACAACATGACGAAAGTAATTCCATTAACTTCCCATAAATGGGACCAGTCCTTAAGACTATACAATCCTATACAAGGATTTCATCAAAAGAATGAGACTTAACAATGCCCAACAACAATACTAAAACATCTGCAAAAACCTCGAGACTCAAAACTCGTCTCTCCAAAAACCCCGACAACCCACCGCTAATGGAAACCTGTTACACATACCATTTGAGAAAAAGTGTCAGACTTAAAAGTCTGGTGAGAACATACAGTTTATAAGCTCAAAAGATAAAACATCAGTTCCAAGATAACATTTCCAAAGAGGTTAAATTTACAATTTAGGTCCTTGCAACAATCGGGCTTTTTCGTTATAAACATGCCATAAAAGGACCGAAAACAAAACATTTTACCAAAGATTGTGGCGTAACACAAAGTTAGGCCAACAATCCGAGTTACGAGCTAAACCAATTGGAATCCGCGGATACGAATCACAAAGTCCGTGCTTCAACGTGAGATCAAGCCCCAAGCGCAAAACCAAGGTATACTCCTTCGCTAGGATCACTATGAACCATGGCTGGTATCCGGCCTCACATAACCGTACCAAGTTGCCCTCTAGGAACAAGTGATCCATAGCTACAAATTTGGGGAATGTATCATCCCAGCAATACAGTCTACTCAAAACCTAGGGATCCACTAGTAATGGTAAGGACTCGTCACAACAACATATGTGACCAACCATAATTAAATATATGGTATAAATACATTTTATAAACAAAATGCTATTTCCAGTTCAACCTCTGGTAAGAATGAAAATCGTTAAAGGAGTTCCTTTAAATATTCTTTTCGCATAACCGCATAACATATAAGTAAAACATCATTTTACTTTAACAAGATAAGATCCAAAAGGTAACTTTTGATATGTATACAGTTTAAAATGATAGTAGGAACTCACCTCCGTTTCCTTCTTCTTAACGAGTGCTACCTATGACAACATCGAAAGAATCGGTAAGTCGAAATACAGGTGACCTTCTCGCTACCTGTCTAGAACTCAAAGACACAGAAGCTAACAACTTAACAGAACCTAAACCGGTCAAAGGACAACACCGGTCGAACAACTACACCGGTCGAACGACACTCCGGTCGAAGTGACACTCCGGTCGAAGCGACACTCCGGTCGAACGACTCTCCGGTCGAAGCGACACTTCGGTCGAACGACTCTCCGGTCGAAGCGACACTCCGGTCGAACGACTCTCCGGTCGAAGCGACACTCCGGTCGAATGACTTCACCGGTCCTTGCTACTCCGACCGTCTTGTTCCTCAAGAAACAGATCGACGCAGACCCAAATCCAGAAATGAGAAATACTCAGATCTCAAAATGGAACGGTTTAAAACCTTCACAACGAGATTCTACACGGCTAAAAGCATTCAGATCAAAGCATTAAGCTAGATTCGTACCTCGATTTTCCCGAAACGATCGACACCTTACACACTGCCTTCTCCTGCTCTTTCTTTCTCTCTGGCTTCTTAGATAGGAGATCAGATCAAATGAGATATCAGAAATATCTCAGATTTGATTTCTATATATATAGCCCAAATTACAAATTGCCCCCTTGAACTTTGGGTAAAGGTCAACTTTTCACCCAACCCCAAAATTCAGGGTGTTACAATCCTCCCCAACTTGGGAATGATTTCGTCCCCGAAATCCAACTATACAAAGAGATGAGGATATCTACGCTTCATATCCTCTTCAGCTTCCCAAGTCACATTTGCTCCTCGGTGATGCTTCCACTGCACCTTGACCAAAGTGACTTCTTTGTGACGCAACTTCTTAGACTTTCTCTCTAAGATGGCATCGGGTTCTTCCACACAACGGTTACCTTCGTCAACCCTTAGCTCTGAGAGGGGAATGACGCTGTCTTCTACCGCCAAACACTTCCGGAGGTAGCAAACATGAAACGTGTTGTGTATTCTACTCAACTCCGGTGGCAGTTCCAACTGGTAGGCTTGCAACCCTACTCGCTTAAGTACTTTGAAAGGTCCGAGGAAACGGGGACTCAGCTTCCCACGTTTTCCGAACCGTATAATGCCCTTCCATGGCGATACCTTAAGCATAACGCGGTCGCCTACTTGGAATTCCATCGGTCGCCTCTTCTTATCGGCATAGCTCTTCTGACGATCTTGAGCCGCTTTCATTCTTTCACGAATGCACTTGACCTTGTCGGCAGTCTCTTGCACGATTTCAGGCCCGGCGAACTGCTTCTCTCCCGCTTCCAGCCAACACACGGGAGTCCGATACTTTCGCCCATACAATGCTTCAAAAGGTGTCATCCCAATACTCGAGTGGTAGCTATTGTTGTAAGCAAATTCCACCAAAGGCAGGTGAGAGTCCCAACTACCCCCGAAATCGATGACACAATACCTCAACATTTCTTCCAAGGTTTGGATCGTTCGTTCGCTCTGCCCGTCGGTCTAAGGATGGTAAGTCGTACTCAACTTAACTCGCGTACCAAACTCTTTTTGAAACCCATCCCAGAAGTTCGAAGTGAACCGACTATCGTGATCCGACACGATCGACAAAGGTACCCCATGCCTCGAGACCACCTCATCGATATAAAGCTTCGCCAACTTATCCATCGGTAAAGTCTCGCGCATAGGCAGAAAGTGAGAGCTCTTTGTCAACCTATCCACTATCACCCAAATGGTATCGTGTCCCCGAAGAGTTTTAGGCAACTTCGTCACGAAGTCCATGGTTATATGCTCCCATTTCCACTCGGTAATCTCTAAATACTGAAGACTCCAGTACGGTCGTTGATGTTCGGCTTTAACTTGCGAACACGTCACACAACGCTCAACGTAACGCGCCACATCAAGCTTCATTACCGGCCACCAATAGTGCAACTTCAAGTCCCTGTACATGGAATACTTGGACTTGTGTGCATCATCTAGCAACAGCTCACGGTTTCCCCCAATCTTGGGCACCCACACACGACCGCTGAACAGTTTCACTCCACGGCTATCTTTCGTCAAGAGTAAACGTTGTTTTGTCATGACTTCTTCTTTGAGATTTTCTTCCAACAGTGCTTCCATCTGGGATGTCTTGATCTTCTCAACAAGACTAGACACTAGCTCGATCCTTGAATGGGTAGCCCGAATACTCCCGCTATAGTCATTCCGACTTAGCGCATCGGCCACCACATTCGCCTTAACGGGATGGTAAAGCAATTCAAAGTCGTAATCTTTAAGCAACTCGAGCCACCGCCTTTGCCTCATATTCAGCTCTTTCTGATCAAAGACATACTTCAGGCTCTTGTGATCCGTGTAAAGAGTGCATTTCGTGCCGTAGAGGTAATGTCGCCAAAGCTTCAAAGCGAACACTACCGCCGCTAACTCCAGATCATGAGTTGGATAATTCTGCTCGTGTAATTTGAGCTGCCTCGAGGCATAAGCGATTACCTTGCCTCGTTGCATCAACACACAACCCAATCCCATCTTTGAAGCGTCGTTGTAAACCACGAAATCTTCCGACCCTTCAGGTAAAGTCAAGACCGGAGCTTCACACAACTTCTTTTGAAGGATTCGGAACACCTTCTCTTGGGTTTCGGTCCATTCAAACTTCACATTCTTCCAAGTCAGAACTGTCAAGGAAGAAGTGATCTTGGAAAAGTCTTGGATGAATCTCCTGTAGTATCCCGCCAGACCCAAGAAACTTCGGATCTCGGATGGACTCTTAGGAGGCTCTCAATTCATCATTGCTTCAATCTTGGAGGGGTCTACTTTCACTCCGTCCTGAGTGACTACGTGCCCCAGAAATTGTACTTCTTTAAGCCAGAAGTCGCACTTGGAAAACTTGGCGTACAACCTATCTTTTCTCAACACTTCCAGAACTTCACGTAGATGTTGCTCGTGCTCTGACTCACTCCTGGAGTATACGAGTATGTCATCAATGAATACAATGACCGATTTGTCGAGGAATGGTCGGCACACTCTATTCATCAAGTCCATAAACACTGTTGGTGCGTTCGTCAGGCCAAAAGGCATTACAAGGAACTCGTAATGGCCGTAACGCGTTCTGAAAGATGTCTTCGGAACATCTTCTTCTCTTACCTTCACTTGGTGATAACCTGAACGTAAGTCGATTTTGGAAAAACAACCCGCTCCTTGAAGTTGATCGAACAAGTCGTCTATTCTCGGAAGCGGATACCTGTTCTTCACTATAGCTTTGTTCAACTCACGGTAGTCAATGCACATTCTCATTGTGCCATCCTTCTTTTTGACAAATAAGACCGGAGCTCCCCAAGGTGACGAACTCGGTCTTATAAATCCCTTCTCCAATAGCTCTTGGAGTTGTGCTACCATCTCTTGCATCTCCGACGGCGCTAAGCGATAAGGTGCTTTAGCGATCGGTGCAGCGCCAGACACAAGATCAATCCGAAACTCTACCTGACGATCGGGCGGCAACCCGGGCAAGTCGTCCAGAAAGATATCTGGAAACTCACGCACGATCTTCACATCTTCCAGCCTTGACTTCTCTAGCTTGGCATCGATCACATAGGCTAGGAAAGACGAACATCCTTTTACTAGACACTTGCGTGCTCTTGCCATTGTGATTAATGCTACTTCACCCTTTCTCTTTTCACCATAGATGACAACGACCTCTCCAGAGGGGTTGGGAAGTAGAATCATCTTCTTGGAACACACGAACTCGGCCTGATTGTTTGACAACCAATCCATACCGATTACAACATCAAAACCCCCGATTGACATTGGTAGTAGATCGATCGGGAATTCTCTCCCTTCGATACTAAGAGTACACTGCTTCAGAACTTCGCGGATCAGAACTTGTCTACCATCTGCTATTTCTACTACTAATGCATCCTCAATACTAGTAGTGGGCATAGCAATTTTCTGACGGAACAATTCAGATACGAAAGAGAAACTAGCACCCGTGTCGAATAAAATACGAGCAGGTACAGAGTTTATAAGAAAAGTATCCGATACTACATCAGCGGATGTCCTGGCCTCCTCGGCCGTCATTTGAAAAGCTCGACCCTGAACCTTAGGAGGGTTCTCCTTCTTTGCTGGCACGCTACCCGACACAAGCTTCGGGCAATCTTTCCTCACGTGCCCCGGTGCCTTGCACTCATAACAGATGGGTCCTTTGACTGGGCAATCTCTGACAGTGTGACCAGGCTTCCCACACTTATAGCAAGTTTGAGAATTGCTGTAACAGTTACCGTGATGCTTGGTTCTACACTTCGGGCACCACTTTGCTTCCTGATAACTGTTGAAGTTGCGATTTCCGACAAAAGGTCGGGCCCGCTTGGGAGGTACTGAACTGCTCTCCCTCTTTCTCTTTTCAGGCACCACCACTGCCTTCTCAGCTTTTCCCTTCGCGAACATTTCCTCCATGAACTGATTTTCCTCCACCATCTCTCGGAGGTTAGAAGCTTTGAAATTATGGACCATAGATTGCATGTCCGCTGGCAAGCCGTTGAGATATGCTTTCATCTTGTCTTTCTCTGTTGGGGCAGCATGCCCCACCAGACCAAGCTTCTCCATAAACTGACGGGTGTACTCCCTCACCGTTAGGCTTCCCTTCACCAAAGACCGGAATTCTTTCTCAATTCGGTCCATGGTCCTCTCGTTGCAGAATTCCTCGAGCAACTTCTTCTTGAACTCGGCCCAAGACAACTGAGCCAACACTTCAGGAGATAGAGTGGATTGGATGATATTCCACCAGATGAGTGCAGTGTCCCTCAGCAGTTGGGTACCGAACCGCACCCTCTGATCATCACCACATTCGGAAGAGCCAAAAGCTTGCTCAACCGCTCGGATCCACTTTACGCACACCACCGGGTCATTAGAACCGAAGAACTCTGGAGGTCCGCAACCCAGAAAGGACTTATAGGAACAACTCTTCCTATTCCCCGGAGCACCAGAAATCCCGCGCTCTACCGCCGTGACCCTTATACCATCGCCTCCAGAACCTGCTACGACGTTCTCCACAACCGTCTCACTTCTCCAATTGTTTACGTCGCGATCCTCCATTGCTTTCAGCAGAAACTCTTGCTGCTTCGCCATCTCTCCCCTCATTGCCAACATCACGCTGGCCAACAACTCTAACTAGGGATTAGCATCCCCGATGACTGGGTGGGACGAAGCCAGGTCTACTCGCGGAATGACCTCTGGTCCCCCACCTAGTATTTGCTGAACAGGTGGCCGTACAACAACCTCAACTCCTTCCGGCTGACCCGCTGTAGAGGCTGTCGCTTCCAGACCATCAACACGAGTACACGGTCTTCCGCGCGTACCTACCATTCTGAACTGCTACACAGAGCAGGGGAAGAGATAAGAGAGAGAAGAAAACACGAAAGGAAAACGTACTACCACATTACCAATTGTCATAATAACAGCAAATCAAGCACTCTTACGTACAATATCCTCATAATAACATTAGCTAAGTGAAATTATGAACATACAACACATAACGGTTCTCGTCACCACTACTACAACGCCTGATAAACGTACTTTCCATCGACTCTAAGACTAACCCATCTTAGGAGCTCTACCCAAACCTCGCGGATCAATTCTTAGTATACTCAGTCTAAGTCTAGACATCTTACATTCATGCCTAGTTCGCTTAAACTAGGGCTCTGATACCAACTTGTAATGCCTCAATAATCAGAGTAAATTAAAACTTGGAAACCTGACAACATGACGAAAGTAATTCCATTAACTTCCCATAAATGGGACCAGTCCTTAAGACTATACAATCCTATACAAGGATTTCATCAAAAGAATGGGACTTAACAATGCCCAGCAACAATACTAAAACATCTGCAAAAACCTCGAGACTCAAAACTCGTCTCTCCAAAAACCCTGACAACCCACCGCTAATGGAAACCTGTTACACATACCATTTGAGAAAAAGTGTCAGACTTAAAAGCCTGGTGAGAACATACAGTTTATAAGCTCAAAAGATAAAACATCAGTTCCAAGATAACATTTCCAAAGAGGTTAAATTTACAATTTAGGTCCTTGCAACAATCGGGCCTTTTCGTTATAAACATGCCATAAAAGGACCGAAAACAAAACATTTTACCAAGGATTGTGGCGTAACACAAAGTTAGGCCAACAATCCGAGTTACGAGCTAAACCAATTGGAATCCGCGGATACGAATCACAAAGTCCGTGCTTCAACGTGAGATCAAGCCCCAAGCGCAAAACCAAGGTATACTCCTTCGCTAGGATCACTATGAACCATGGCTGGTATCCGGCCTCACATAACCGTACCAAGTTGCCCTCTAGGAACAAGTGATCCATAGCTACAAATTTGGGGAATGTATCATCCCAGCAATACAGTCTACTCAAAACCTAGGGATCCACTAGTAATGGTAAGGACTCGTCACAACAACATATGTGACCAACCATAATTAAATATATGGTATAAATACATTTTATAAACAAAATGCTATTTCCAGTTCAACCTCTGGTAAGAATGAAAATCGTTAAAGGAGTTCCTTTAAATATTCTTTTCGCATAACCGCATAACATATAAGTAAAACATCATTTTACTTTAACAAGATAAGATCCAAAAGGTAACTTTTGATATGTATACAGTTTAAAATGATAGTAGGAACTCACCTCCGTTTCCTTCTTCTTAACGAGTGCTACCTATGACAACATCGAAAGAATCGGTAAGTCGAAATACAGGTGACCTTCTCGCTACCTGTCTAGAACTCAAAGACACAGAAGCTAACAACTTAACAGAACCTAAACCGGTCAAAGGACAACACCGGTCGAACAACTACACCGGTCGAACGGCACTCCGGTCGAAGCGACACTCCAATCGAACGACTCTCCGGTCGAAGCGACACTCCGGTCGAACGACTCTCCGGTCGAAGCGACACTACGGTCGAACGATTCTCCGGTCGAAGCGACACTCCGGTCGAAGCGACACTCCGGTCGAACGACTTCACCGGTCCTTGCTACTCCGGCCGTCTTGTTCCTCAAGAAACAGATCGACGCAGACCCAGATCCAGAAATGAGAAATACTCAGATCTCAAAATGGAACGGTTTAAAACCTTCACAACGAGATTCTACACGGCTAAAAGCATTCAGATCAAAGCATTAAGCTAGATTCGTACCTCGATTTACCCGAAACGATCGACACCTTACACACTGCCTTCTCCTGCTCTTTCTTTCTCTCTGGCTTCTTAGATAGGAGATCAAATCAAATGAGATATCAGAAATATCTCATATTTGATTTCTATATATATAGCCCAAATTACAAATTGCCCCCTTGAACTTTGGGTAAAGGTCAACTTTTCACCCAACCCCAAAATTCAGGGTGTTACATAGCAGTCCTATGAAGAGTAGAGCCTTAGCTAGATCCGAAAGTAAGTATTCGGCGAAGTCTTCCGCTTTATGGAGATAGTGACTATGCATGGGTATTAGTAGCACCCGTCCTTTATAGTCCGCGTGTATAAGATAATATATGTGTATGGCAGTTGAATCTAATTTCGTGGTTGTAAAGGATTCATTTATGGATGTAATTATATAAATTTTAAATAAGTTGCTATTTCCATATTTGAGGGTGTTACATTTTCGTTGTTGGATAAATGTATGCATGCATTGTAGTTGGCGAGTATGTCCTAAGTCGGGGGGGGGGGTGTCCCAGATTAAGGCAGTATGAGCCAGACACGCTGTTACTTTCGAGTGACGGTAGTGTGTGCCGAAAGCGAGTTTTTAAAGGTGGTTATTTATTTAAAAAAAACTGAATTGGTTTATAATTGCTTATAAATCTTTTATTTGATGCTGGAGTTGTGAACCGTTATTAGAGGGAGTTCACTAGACCTTTCGGTCTAACCCTCGCTCTTTCAAACTAAAAACCTTTTAAGGCAGGCATCAGGTAGAAGGATCGAGCAAGGGTAAGGAGAAGGTGTGAGCCGGAGCTAGGTTAGAAGACCTTCATTTTAGTTTTCGCTCCTTGTAATCTCAGTTGTGTATTAGGTTGTCTTTCCGCAAACCATGAATTTAGAAGTTGTTTTGGGCCGTTTGGTGTTGTTAATTATTAAAGTTAGTTTTGCTTTATGTCGCGAGTTGGATTATTACACACAATCTCTAAATAAATCTAGTCAGCGACAAAAATAAACAACCCCTTACTATAAATATACAGTAATAATTTTCTCTTCTAATTTTAATAAAAATATGCACTTTTTATTTTATAAAAATGAGAGTGAATTGTGGATTTGGTCCCTATGTTTTGATATTATTTGTGACTAAGGTTCCTATAGTATGTTTATTTTGGATTTGGTTCTTGTGGTATTCAATTTGTTTTGGTCATGGTCCTTCTGACTAACGTCTCCGTTAAATCAAGGGTTAATTTAACATTTTTGCATATTATTGTCTTTTTCTTATAAAAATAAAAACAATATTTTTATCCACACAAATATGTGTGTATATATATATATAACATCAATTTGATTTGTTTAAATTAAAAAATCAATCATATTAAATATGATTTAATTTTATTGTTTTAGTACTTTTGCCTATTTAGATATGAAAACATGGTTGAAGTTTATAAGAATGATTTGTTTAATTTTAACTTACGAATATGATATTATGTATGAATATTTCATTTTGTTAAAATATAAATAGTTGATTTTGAGTTTTTAACTGAAAAACAATAATAAAATTAGAGTTCATTTCTCAATGGTTTTCAATAATTTTTGGTGTTAAAATATCAATAATAAGCTTGTTTGTTGCAAGATAGTAAAAGAACAATAAAATTAATCGTTTTAAACATAATTAAAAAATATTAATTTAATAAATCAAATCATAAAACCATATCTTATTTTATTCTCTTTAAATAAAATAAGATATAGTTTTTATGATCTAATTTATTTACAATAAAATTTTAATTACATTAAAACAATAAAACCAAATCTTTTTTTCACGATTACAATAAAATAATAAATTAAATCGTATTTAATATAATTAACTTTTATTTAAAAATTAAACAATCAAATCATACAATAATATTCTATTTTATTTACTTTAATATCGTTATATATGTGTGTATAAAAATATTGTTTTTATTTTTCTTATCATTAACAGACAAAAATTAGGTAAAATGGTTAAAATGATCATTGATTTAACGGAGTTAACGAATGCGTTAGTCAAAGGGACTATGACCAAGAGAAATTGAATACTACAAGGACCATATCCACAATAAATATACCGTAGAGACCTTAGTCAAAGAAAATAAAGAAAAATGATAATCTCTGATAGCTTTTTAGTTTAGTTCACAAGAGCTATGCAAATCAATTATTTTATAAAACACATATAATTTTGATTTTTTAATTTATAGTTATATTTTCAAAAAAACTCATAGAATATATAAAGTTAACATTGTTTTTAAAGTTGTAAATCACAAAACAGACTATGATTTTGTCTTGATTCATAATTTATTGCCTCGAATTCAAGGAATTTTATCTTTTTCGAAATTATGTTACTTTAATCATGTTTTTTATTTAATATATTAAATACATAATTATATTGTTATTGTTTTATGGTAATGATTCCCAAGTGTCTTTAGAAGACAAAATCTACTCCAAATGGCCCCTTTGGGATATATGCAAATCTTAGAATACCCTCACCACATACACCAAGGGACCATGTTTTATTATAATATTTTCATCTAAAACTTGTCTAATAAATTAACTTACAAGATAACTGTTGACTGATAAGCTAGTATTTTTTTTTTTTTGGGAAAAATAAGCTAGTATTTAGTATATACTATATAAGGGTTTTTTGGTAGGAGTTTAATAAGCTTAATGAGACTCACGTGATTGTTTGGTAGTGGCTTAATGATATAGAAAATGACTTATTTTGTAGTTTATAGGGGGAGTTTTATGCAAAAAGTCAAGTTTTTCCAAACATACCCCTTTCATGTATGAAAAAAAAACCTTCCAAACAAAAGTTTTTCCCAGTTTATACAAACATATTAATATTCACATAGACAACTTTATCCATACAAGACTTAATGAAAAACCAACCAATGGATTAAGTTATCTGTCTCGATAAATCTGTCTGTTTGAAGGATGGGAGACCAATGGGTATGAGAGAGGCAAAGAGAGAGGGTTGGATTATTTATGGACATTTCTGGTATTAAGTTGTTTGGGATGGCTTAATGGAGACAGGTGAGAGGTCCTGGCTTATTCCATATAATCATTTTAGCTTAATGGCTTAATGATTATGCCATAAAGAAACACTCATGTATGGTTGAGCGAATAAGTCATCTAAACCATTAAGCTGTAAGTAAACAGTCCCTAAGTCATGTTTGGTAAAAAAATAGCTAAAAAACCATATTACAATATAAAATGACTGATTTTTGGTCATTTATATAAGAGGCATAATTGGACAAAAGTGAAAAAAAAAACTCCTAGAGCTTATTGAAACGTAATCTAATACAAAGTTACAGACCAAGCTAGAAATGAAGAAAATTGAAAGTTAAACAAAAATCGACACACAAAAAAAACCATTGTCTACACTGAAACGCTATAAACATGAAATTATGAGATTCGAACCTTCTGGTACCATAATAACCTACCTATTGAACCACTTGAGAATCTTGTATAAACGAGGGTAACGACAAGAATCACGACACCAAATTGATTTGATGACTCGTCGGAATTTTGATATAATATGAATTGAGATGAATTGTATATACTTTATGATTATCTCACATTTTCGACTGTTGAAAAGCTATGTTCTCCTTTTTTTTCCCAACATAGATATACCTATCTTTTAAACAGGTAACAAAATGAAAAAAAAAAATATATGGACTACATCTCATAGTTGTAGATCATAAGCAAGTAAGCAACTAATAAATAATTTATACAGACTCTTTTACGATCTTTAATTATTATTTTTCCGAAGTGAAAAAAAACTATTGTTTATAACAATTAAACACATAATATACATATAATTAAAAAAGATAATTTGTCATTATTAAATTATTATTAAAGAAGCACCAAAATCCATGAATTTGTTCTTACAAACTAGTACAAAGTCATTAACTTGGTTCAACCAATGAGTTTATATAAAGACAAAACTAGTGATTTGATACCATATTTTTGCTTTTTGTTGCCAATATGGCTACTCTACCAAGGTTAACAATGGTTTTTTGGTGCTCAAGATATAGGTTATCTATTTCTTGTCATGTTAAACAAATCTTCTTGGGTCAAGAGAATATTATGATGGTTTGAACATGTTCATATGGTGTTAGGGGTGGACCTATGAGAGCTCGAGTAGGGTCTTGTGCATCCGTTCAACCGAATTTCGTAAGTAGATTTTTTTTGGGGTATGAAATATGCACCAACTAAATTAACTTTGAAGGGTGCTCTGAGATATTAGAAAATATAAGGAACATCAACCAAAAAACCGAATAAGTCTTTCGAAATCAACCACAAACTTTAAAAAGAATCACTCGAAACAGTGGAATTCGGCTAAAACACTTTGCATGAGTTTATGGACCTTTGATCCACCTTAAAGGAGCACATGCTCGACAAGGATTATGGGTCTGCCATTGGTGTCAACACCCGTAACGACGGTGAAAATCGTCACGATCAACAATGTGATGAGGAGGGGCAGGCCAGAAAAGACGTGGGACTAGACATGACTTCTTTAGATATTTAAGAAGACATGATCTTAGATAAGAGTTTGCGAAGAAGCATTATTAAGGTAAAAGATAGTGTGTAAAGACTTATGGCTAATGGAGAAATGGGAGGGGGTAGAGAGGTACAAGGTAGGCTGGAGGAAGGTTAGAGAGTCGACAACTACATATCAGCAGTATGGGCTGGCAAAGGAGGAATCTGTACAACACATCACTTTGGTTCACCTACTTGCTTATCTATTTTACCACTACTTTTTCTTTAGTCAGTTAAGTGTATTTATAATACCTTCCTGTATGTATTCAATATATATACCTTTCAGTGTGTGTTCAATTCCCTTGCATGCTTTTTTTTTCTTAGTACCTAATCTTCAGCTCTTCCAAACTGCATTTTTTTTTTGTTTATTTTCTTCAAAATTTTTGTAAAAAAACTTTTGGAACCAACAATTTTTGCCAAGGTAAGTACTCTTACATTAAAAATTGGGGTGGGTTAAATGCAACCCCTATATATTGGTAAATATATCTATATCTACTAATTTTTTTCTTATATACATTAACATCAAGACTCAATTTTTATATTTTCAATATTTAATTTGACTTGATTCTGATATAAATAAGGTGTATACGAAAAATACCCGAATTCATACCAAATAGAGGTAATAAGGAGAGGTAATAAGGATTGGATGTGATTGAATTGAGTGTAGGACCTAATGCTCTATGAGAGGTCCCTTTCCATGCACATGCAAACATACCTAGGGAATTTGCCCTTTCCATTTGGGCACCACCACTACATGTATCTCCTCACACTACACATTGCTACCCCCAAAATATACCCTTGAACAAAAGGACATGTCATTGTCACCCCTCAAATTATAACTCAATCATTTTTAATGATGCAAACTCATGCAACCCACTTATCTACTACATATTTTATTTTTCCATTTTTTTTATTAAAAGTTTGTATTTGAAGGTGTCTCTATATATATATATATATATATATATATATATGGATGGGTTCAAATGAAAACTCATTTTTCATTATGCACATGAGGACAAATCTTAACCATTGATCAAAACTTAGAAACTAATCAATGGTTAATATATAATAAGGTTAATTGGGAAGTGATTAAGAACAAAATTCTAATTTTGAATCAACGCCTACCATCTTTGACTTTTTATTTTTATTTTTAATTAAAAAAATTTACCCCCTTAAACTTTAAAATAATTTATCTTAAAAATTACTAATATTTTAATCAAACAAATTACATCAAAAAAACGAGAATTTCGTGCTCTTCGATATGACATTCATCTCGATATAGTTTTTTTTCGTTTTAATCGTTTTTTACGTGAAATTTTATATACGAGTTATATTCATTATGAATATGCATGCACGTCTTCGGGTGTCCACATTCAGTATGAATAACAAAAGTGAACGTTCATTTACTATTAATGATGAATAATACCGTATGCAGGATGAATAATACAATATTCAGATTTTTTTTCGTTCTAACCGTTTTTTACGTGAAATTTTATATATGTGTTATATTCATTATGAATATGCATGCACGTCCTCGGGTGTACACATTCAGTATGAATAACAAAGGTGAATGTTCATTCAGTATTCATGATGAATAATACAATATTCAGGATGAATAAGGTGAACGTTTATTCAGTATTCATGATGAATATAATACAGTATTCAGGATGAATATTAGAATATTCAGGATGAATAATACACGAATCCATGATTCATGTATTATTTATCATGAATAGTGTATTATTCACCCTGAATGTTCTAATATTCATCCTGAATAATACATTATTCATGATGAATAATATATGAATGACCCCTGAAAGTGTAGACACATGGCGCACTCTCTTTTGTTTTCCAATTCACAACCGAAATTTGGTTTAATTCATTATGAATATGTATGTGCATCCCTAGATGACCCACATTCAGTATAACTAACAAATGTGAACGTTCATTCATTATTCATGATGAATAATATAGTATTCAGGATGAATTACACAACATTCATGACGAATAATACACGAATTCATGAATCGTGAATTATTCACCATGAATGTTGTATTATTCATCCTGAATGATACATTATTCATGATAAATAACACATGAATGACATGTGGAGATGTGGAGACGTGACGCACTCTCTTTTGTTTCCCGATTCACAACCGAATTACTCGATATGTTCTCGATTCGTCTTAATGGGTGTTGTGTTACGGTGCTGAAGAAACGTGATAACTTACGACGTTGAAGAAAGTGTTGAAGAAGGTGATGTCGAGTTACATAATTACGGTGTCGAGGCGTTGTACAAACTTGAACGTACATAAATATTCATAATGAATATAACACATATATAGCATTTCACGTAAAAAACGGTTAAAACGACAAAAAAAACTATATTGAGATGGATGTCATATAGAAGAGCACGAAATTCTCATTTTTTTGATGTAATTTGTTTGATTAAAATATTAGTAATTTTTAAGATAATTTATTTTAAACTTTAATTGGGTAAAATGTTTTTAATTAAAAAAGAAAATAAAAAGTCAAATATGGTAGACATGTGTTTAAATTTTCTTCCATTTTTACCCTAAGCATTTTAAAATTAAAATATCTATTTAATATCAGTTCACTACTACAAAAATAGGTATTTTAAACGGTTGTTTTGGACATTTTTAAACGGTTTTACAACCGTTTGAAAGGGCACCGTTTGAAAAAGTCAGGGGCTTGGAAGAAAATTTAAACACACGTCTACCATATTTGACTTTTTATTTTCTTTTTTAATTAATTTTTTTACCCAATTAAAGTTTAAAATAAATTATCTTAAAAATTACTAATATTTTAATCAAACAAATTATATCAAAAAAACGAGAATTTCGTGCTCTTCGATATGACATCCATCTCGATATAGTTTTTTTTGTCGTTTTAACCGTTTTTTACGTGAAATGCTATATATGTGTTATATATTCATTATGAATATTTATGTACGTTCAAGTTTGTAGAACGCCTCGACACCGTAAGTATGTAACTCAACATCACCTTCTTCAACACTTTCTTCAACGTAAAGAGGCACCACGTTTTTCAGCACCGTAGCCCAACACCCATCAAGACGAATTGAGAACCTATCGAGTAATTCTGTTGTGAATCGGGGAACAAAAGAGAGCATGTCACGTCTCCACATCTTCACAGATCATTAATGTGTTATTCATCATGAATAATGTATCATTCAGGCTGAATAATACAACATTCAGGGTGAATAATTCACGATTTATGAATTCGTGTATTATTCGTCATGAATGTTGTGTAATTCATCCTGAATACTATATTATTCATCATAAATAATGAATGAACGTTCACATTTGTTATTCATACTGAATGTGGGACATCCGGGGATGCGCATACATATTCATAATGAATTAAACCAAATTTCGGTTGTGAATTAGGAAACAAAAGAGAGTGCGCCATGTGTCTACACCTTCACGGGTCATTCATATATTATTCATCATAAATAATATATCATTCAGGATGAATAATAGAACATTCAGGGTGAATAATACACGATTCATGATAAATAATACATGAATCATGGATTCATGTATTATTCATCATGAATATTATATTATTCATCTTGAATACTGTATTATTCATCATGAATAGTAAATAAACGTTCACCTTTGTTATACATACTGAATGTGGACACCCGAGGACGTACATGCATATTCATAATGAATATAACACATATATAGAATTTCACGTAAAAAACGGTTAAAACTAAAAAGTCCTGAATATTGTATTATTCATCATGCATACGGTATTATTCATCATTATTAGTGAATAAACATTCACATTTGTTATTCATACTGAATGTGGACACCCGAAGACGTGTATGCATATTCATAATGAATATAACACGTATATAGAATTTCACGTAAAAGACGGTTAAAACGAAGAAAAAAAAACTATATCGAGATGGATGTCATATCAAAGAGCATGAAATTCTCGTTTTTTTATGTAATTTGTTTGGTTAAAATATTACTAATTTTTAAGATAAATTATTTTAAAGTTTAAGGGGGTAAATTTTTTTAATTAAAAATAAAAATAAAAAGTCAAAGAAGGTAGGCGTTGATTCAAAATTACAATTTTATCCTTAATCACTTCTCAATTAATCTTATTATGTATTAACCATTGATTGGTTTTCTAAGTTTTGATCAATGGTTAAGATTTGTCCTCATGTGCACAATGAAAGATGAGTTTTCATTTGAACTCACCCCTATATATATATATAATTAAATAAGAACCCTATACATTGTAATAATCATGAAATTTTTTATTTTAAGGTATTGTTTCATATGAATTTTTTACAATACTATTTGCAACACTTTTAATATCAGAATCAAATCAACTCATATATTGAAAATGTAAAAAGTAGGTTTCGATATTGATATGTGTCGGAAGGAAATTACTAGGTAGGGGTGCATTTGGCAATGTATAGGGGTGTAATTAGCCTCCCTCCATCAATCTAAGGGTAACTATTTAATGTATCGATTAACATGTGTTTGTTTCATATGTAATCGAGATCATAAAGTGAAACTATTTAATGTATACTTTTTTGTTGCACAAACAACGTCAAAAAGTTTCTCATTGAGAAACAAATATATGTTAGTCAACCCTCAATCTCAACCTTAGTCTGAAAAAAATCATATGAAATAACACATGATACACTAGTTCTCAAGATTCTCACAATGTTGTGAAATCTCAAATAATTAGCCTATATATATATATATATATATAGAGAGAGAGAGAGAGAGAGAGAGTGAGGTTTATTTGTTAACCCAAGATTTTGTATTAACTATGTTAACCATTTTCAACCAATAGGAAGTCATTTTCTATTTGGTTTCAAGTGTGTATCCAACAATTAAGTAGGGGTATGAATGAAAATCCATGTATTTTTTTTTTGTAACATTCATTTATTGAGGGAGTTACAAATATCATTTTTTTCCTTGATTCTAGCTGTAACACCCTAAAAATTAGGCAAATACAAATCAAAAAATTTTGGCAACATAACGTCTAAAATACGGAGGTCCAATATACCTTGTAAATAGAAACCTCAAAATATAAACAACTCTCAAGAAGGCAACTAAAGACCCACGTTAAATTGGGTTAGTTTGCACCATCAAGTTTGCAAAAGAATGGGACATAAAGATTACAACAACCTACTTAATCTAGAAATAATTCTAACTAGATTAAAATGGGTGTTGCTATCCTGCTATAATCTCTATTCACAAAATTCCCCAAAAGACCGACACTTCAAGATCTCCTACGTGCCCGATTGACAAGCTCGACGTCCTAGATTCCACCGCTAGTGGGATATGTGAGAAAATCAACAACCAAAATAAGTGTTAGGACAAATCCTAGTTAGGTCTCATAAGTTATACAAATCACAAACAAAGATAACATAATGCAAGACTTGTATTACCGAACTCCATCGCCTCACAATGTTATTCCCACTTGCAACGATGTTCCCAAACCTGAACATAACACACAAGAGAAAGAGATAACCCTTGAAAATACGGGGGAGACCCGTTTCCATCGGGGTGACATATACACGGGAGTGGAGTCACCCATGATGTTATTGGATTACACCTCATGTCCCGGTCCTAGTTCCTATGCCACCAAGACATCACAACCTCAAACCATAACATTGCCTTTATTGCCTACTCCGTCGAGTTACACCTCAAGGTCTTACGAGACATTATTGTAATAACCGGGTTCGAAAATTTTATTATTTTTGAGAGTTGGGTGAAAAGTTAATCAAGACTCAAAGTTCAAGGGGGTCAAATGAAATTTGGGTTGTATTTAAAGGACACAACCCTAAGATATTTATTTCATTTCATTCCTGAGGTTTGGATGAGGGCGACTAAGGGAGAAGGAGCAGGAGAGAAAGAGGGCTAGGGCTTGAAGGATCGATCGTTTTTCTTCAAATCAAGGTATGATCCTAGTCTATTTCTCCCTTCTAAGTGTTGTAGTCGGTAAATGATCTCGTTGTTGAGCTTTTTATCCATGTCATTGGGCGATTTGAGGATCTGGGGTTGTTTTCTCGAAGTTTTGAAATCGCCCTGGGCGAGTTTTGAATATAGACCAGACCGGACCGGGGAGACCGGTGCCGACCGGTGTGGTGTCGACCAGACTGGGGAGACCGGTGTCGACCGGACCCGGGGAGACCGGTGTGTCGCCCGGGGTGTGTCGCCCGGGGTGGTCTCGACCGGGGTGGCACAGTGTGTCGTGTTTTATGTTTTAGTCAGTGAGAGAGTGGGTTATCTGTGTTTTGTCTTACCGATTTATCAGTGTTGTCGTAGGTAGTGAATCGTTAGAAAGCAGTCTTTAAGCAAGAAGGATCTGAGGTGAGTCTTTCAAACTAAATATGTTTATGATTTCAAAAGCTATTTAAAATTTGCGAGTTTTCAGAACTGCACGCTTTATTATCAAAAGTATTTGAAGGTTTAATTAAACGTTGATTTATTATGTTGGCATGTTCATGCTATGTTTATATAAACGCGCTTTATATATTATTGGAAATTAAATGTGTGTATACATTTAATTCGGAAGTTTTGACCTAAGTCGGGGAGTGTGTCCCGCTTGATCGTACCGGGGAGTGTGGCCCATTTATGCCATTGGGGTGTGTCCCCAAAATAAGGCAGTACGAGACAGACATACCGTCTTTGACGGCAGTGTTGGTCAGTAGTTTGAGTTACGCTCGCGAGGCGTAAAGTGTGGTAAATGTTTGGTCAGTAGAGTGAATTACGCTCGTGAGGCGTAAGGATTTGTTTAAATGTTTTAAATAATATTTGAACTGTTGCAGTAGCGCTTGGAGGGGACTCACTAGACCATCAGTCTAACCCTCGCTCTTTCAAAACTATAACCCTTTTTCAGGTTATCGCAAGGTAGCAGGTATCAGTAAGGGTAAGGAGAAGATGTGAGCTATTTCCAGGAGCTAGAAGACTCCTTGTAGTAGTTTCCTTATAGACTCAGTTGTGTAATAGGTTGTTTAATTCAAACCTTGTTTGAATTGTAGGCTTGGGGCCATCGTTTTTTTTTGTATGGATAATTACATTTTGATGTAATTAAAGTTCGGGTTGTTACAATTATTGTTTATCCATATCTAGACAAGTTACACCTCAAGGGCCCACGTCCCCCTATTGCCTACTCGCTAGCAAACCACAATGACCAACAACAATAGGTCCAAATAAACATACAACTACATCCTCGTGCACAAGGAGTAGAAACCCACATTCTTATCAGGTGATCACATTCTGATTTAATATACTCAACAATATATACATTTCCCAAATCAACTCATCGACATCATAATCATCATATAAGGTTTCATATTGATAATACTACATATTCACAATAATGACAAACCATCTTTACATTTCAAATAGTACATCTACAATGCCTTTAATATTCATTGTGATAGAGGGTTGTATTTTTCTTCCACATTTCCATGAAAACCTAGCTAACTAGGTCAACCCATAAATTAAGGGTTCCTTCAAGTATTATCCATATAAACATAAAGATTAAGTCATGAAAGTATTTAAATAAGCATATAAGTGCAAGAGTTAGGGTTTATAGAGGAATTCACAACTAGGGTTTGTAAAAGAGAAAACTCTAATTAATTGGCTTTGAGAGAACTTGATCTTCTTGAAGCTTTAACACCCTTGAAGAGTATTTACTTGGCCCCAACAACTCTTTTGAGAGCACTAAATGCTAGGGTTTGATTGATGCATTAAATGAGGAAGGGGATGAAGAGAAAAGAAGAGAAATCGCTCAAAAAGAAGAGTAGGTTCGATGTGTAACTGATAATGAAGAAATGAAATGGATTTGGCCTATAAATCACAACACAAAACAGGGCTTGCACCCACACAGGCGACAATGCCCATGCGACATTGCCCCTGGCATTGTCGTCGGGGCAAAGTCGCACCTCAGTCCCCACCTACTGGAATGTTTGAACAAATTTAAGGCTATGAGTGACAAAGACCATGCGACCTTGACCATGACATTTTTTTTTGATAAGGGTATCCTGGACCTCCCAGACTAATCCCTTGGCAAAGTTGGGCCTTGCCCATGGCATTGTTGCCGGGGCAAAGTCGTCGGTTACCTCTGACCTTACAAAAATTTCGATTTCAGCATCCATGGTTCTTATATAAGGGTTCTATATTGGTACAAAGTTCTAGCATGCATGATCTCAAACTCGCTTGGTTCCAACACGTTAAACATAGATGAATATCTACACACATATATACATGAATTTCACATACACTCAATATAGTCATGCACACACATAAAGTATTATACATGGTACATATACGCATACGGTGCAAGATCTAATTTGATGACACGTGTTCTATAAGAAGTGGAGGATCAACAAGACGGTTCATGAACGATAGGTGCTCTACGAAGTTACTTAAGGGTGCGTTTGGTTTGCAGACTGGATGGGAAGGGACAGGACAAAAACTCACTATCTCAGTTTGGCGTGTCATGGGACAGGACAAAAATTCACTGTCCCACGTTTGGCACGACATGGGACAGGGACAAAGACTGGACAAGGTGGGACAAAATGGGACAAAAAATGGTATTTTCTTGTTCCACCAAAATAGGTGGAACAACATGGGACAAAAGTGAGACAAAAACTAAAAATATTGATTTACTGCTATTTGATGTATAATCCTAATATGGTATTAGTCTTAAGGGTCACCACTACCCATCGCCGCCATTACCACCATCGGCGGCCACCAGTAGCCACCGCCAACCACCATCGGCCACCTCTACCTATTTATCCACCATAACAACCTCATCCACCACCTCCACAACCATCGGCCATCACCACCACCACTACCATTGTCGACCACCTCCACTAACACCGATCACCACCACCTTTGGACGCCACCACCATCAATGGCCACCGGTAGCCACCACCAACCATCGTCGACCACTTCCACCTCTTCCTCCACTACTACAACTTCCTCCACCACATCTGTAACACCCTAAATTCTGGAAATAGCAACTTATTTAAAATTTTCTAAATACATCAATAATTGAATCATCTACAACCACAAATTAGATCCAACTTCAATACACATACGTACAATCTTTACATACAAACTATAAAAAGGACGGATGCTACTAAACCCAATAATAGTCACTATCTCCAACTTGCGGAAGACTTCACCAATTACTTACTTTAGTGTCTAGTTAAGGCTCTACGCTTCATAGAACTGCTAGGACCCAACTCCCAACTGGAACCTGATGCACATGCCGACTGTCAGGATCGAATTCTCAACAAGAATTATGAACACTCAGAAACAATATTAAAGAAGTTGCGGAAAAATACTTTAATATTCAATAAACAGAAAAACAGTATAAATCACAACTTGCAAACTTTACTTAATGATTCAAGTTACAAGCTATTCACTCACAACCTCAATCTTGAAGAACAGGCTCTTTCAAGACGAATTCTACTTCTCTAGAATTAGGAACGATGCCTTGAGGTTGATTCTCTCTCTAGAATAAAAATTCAGAATTATTCTCACAAAAGTTACTTAGCTATTCTAAACAAATCTATACATATATTGAAGAATAAAAGATAATTACTAAACATAAAAAGATCTTCAAAATAATCTTCATAATTATCTTCAAGCTTTCCATGTTTATCTCCAGACGCGATCTCTTCAACATTATCTTCAAATTATCTCAGAAGCAGCATTAATCACCTTGGAAGCATTAACTGAGTCTTGGCAGTATTAACTACTAAGCAGCACTAACCACTAGCAGTACTAACTAGCTAAGCAATACTAACTTTGTTCAAGCAGCACTAACTTTGACTAGCAGTATTAATTCTACTAGAAGTAGTAATACCTAGCAGTATTAACTTTGAGATCCTCTGGCAGTACTAACTCTGAACTAGCAGCATTAATGACTTGTTGAGCAGCATTAATCTGCAACTAGCAGTATTAATCTCAGAAGTACTAACTAGAAGTAGTAACTATGTTCTTCTAGCAACATTAACTTTACTTGTGCTGTACTTGTGCAATTCTTCAGTTCCCAACAATCTCCCCCTAACTTGACTTTTAGGAAGAGAAGTCAAGTTCTTCAGATCTGATTTTCAAGATGCTTTCAACACCTTACATTCAGTTGCCCAAATTTGGATCTAGTCCCAGACTTTGATTGATAGTTCTTCTCACCACAATTCTGGCCATTTCTGAATCCTTAGTACATACTAGCTTAGCTTTCAGCATCCCTTCAAGTTTCTGCTTGCTATGATCATATATTTTGTCAACTAGGTAGTATTCATGATAACATTTATCAATTGTAATCATGTACACACCACAGTTTTCAAAGAGTATCCAATGATCAATCTTTTTGAACACATACTCATGATGAAGATCTTTAATCCTATGCACCACCTTCTCTGGATCAAACATCATACATAAGTATTCCATTGCCACTTTGAGAAGATTTTCTTCAGTACCTTTCAACACAGGCTCATAGAGTTTCATTCCCACTTTGTACATTTCCTCTATGTCTGCTCTTGAACAACCTCTGATTACTCTCCCCCAGGTTGAATATGCTTCAAATGCATCACCATTTCTTTTGAGTCTAAAGAAATCCTTTCCATTGTCTCTTAAAATATCCCAAAAGATGATCTCTGGAGCCTTCATGGAGATTGGGACAGCCTGAACTGGTTCTAGAATTGTCATATACATCCCCACATGCTAATCTGATTGCTCTTTGGACTGTTCTGAGTTCTGCACAGGTTCTGCTGAAGGTGTGACTGAAGGTTCTGCTTCAGTTTCTGCTCTTTCTTCCACTCTTGGCTTTTTAGACTGCTTTTTGGAAGCAATTGTCTTCACCCTCTTTGCAGATTTAACTTCTATAGTAGCATTCTCTTGTTTTCCTTCATTTCTTCAGCATTGTCCTTTGAAGGTGTGGTCTCCTCAGGGAATGGTTGTTGAATATTTAGGTCATGCCTCTCCTTCATTCTTTTTTCAGCCTCTTCCCTTTGAGATGAGTCCCCTTGAAGCTTTGCCATCTCTTTATTGTACAAATCCTCAACCTGACTGTATGCCATGTTGGTAAACATTTCCCCTTTGACACCAATTGCACCTCTCAGGAAGTTAATCATTCTTCTTCTTTCCTGATTGGCCAAAAAGGTCTTAGAAGGTTGTCTTTTCTGCTTCATTACTGGCATTCTTTGCTTAGACACTTTCACAGAGCTTTTCTTGGCTTCAGCTGCTGCTTTTAAACTTTCTTGATACTCAACATTTAGTTTTCTGGCCATTATCTTTGCAATCTCTCTATCTGTTTCTGTTTGAATCTGTTCCTCCTTTTCCATTTGCTCTTGAAGCTGCTTTGCCATTTCCTCATCCATTTCAATCTGACTCCTTTTCTTTGAAGGCAGTTCAGTTTCAATAAGCTTTTCTTTTCCCTTTCCCTTTGTATCTTTCAAAGTTGCTTTACTTGATTCTTTTCTTTTCTTTGAGCCTCCTCCTTCATTAATGATCACTCCCTTGGCCTTTTGACTAGCCTTAGGAGTGTCATTCTTGGCTTTAACCAATGTCTTTGCAATCTCCAGTTCCTCTACAGAGAGCCCTGTTACTGCTTCTTCTGTTTCTGCTGCTTCTTTTGTTTCAGCAGCATTAACTGTTTCTGCTGTTTCAGCAGCATTAACAGTTGCTGCTGCTTGAGCAACTTCTGTTTCTGCCTCTATTGCATCCTCTGTCTCCCCCTCAACTTCAACTCTCCTTTCAGCTGAACTTTCTTTTTCTGTTTCCCTTTCTTGCTTCTCCCCCTTGTTGGAAGCATCTTGAGCATTGTTCCTCTTCTTTAGGACAAACTGCTTTCTCCTCTTCTTTTGCAATAACCTTGTCACCATTTTCTTTAGCTTGGCAATCTGTACTTGTTGGGACAGAACTATGAGTTTAAGTTCTTCTATATCTTTGCCCTGTTTGAGTACATCCATGTTGATGTTTCCCATGGTTTCCATCAATTCATAATAGTTATATCTGTCCTCACCTTCTCCAGAAGTGTTACCCTATTTTGATGGATCATTGGATCTTTTTGTAGTGGAAGTCTTCTGCCTAGCAGAAGCACTATCCACCCCCTTGGTTTCTTGGAACCTGGGACCTTTGGATGATTGCTCACCCAAAGTTGCCATGGGGAAGGTCTTATGTATGTTACCACTGACCTCCTCTGTGCTAGCAGCAGTAGTGGCAGCCTTAGCACCAATATGCTCAACCTCCACCTCAGTGAGCACCTCCTTGGGGTTGGGAGATGCCCCTTTGGTTTCCCTATTGATATTCTCTAAGGGAGAATTCTCCCTTAGAGGGCTAGAAGGCTTAGTGGGTGATGGTACAAGAAGGGAAGGATCCTTCTTTACCTATTTCCTTGTATAAGTTTGGGTAATTGGATAAGTGGGCTTATGAAGTAGGGACTGTGGGATAGATATAGAGTGGGAAGGTTGGGATTGGCTAGCAGTGGGATGGTCTGATGAGGGCCTTGACCCTGCTGCCATACCTTCTTCAGTGTGGGACACCACCATCATTGTAGAGAACAATGGGGTGTCAACTCCTTACGAGTCCAGAGGGGATCTTTTCATGTTTGAAAAGACCTTACCTTTGGGGATTTTTGGTACATATACCCCATCAAAATGAGGTATATCCGTCAATTCATGGGTTATTACTTCTTGTACAAACCTGGGGTACATATAAAAACTCTTTTTACTTCCCAGGTTTGAGACAAGATCATTAAAAAGCATTTGAGAAAAATTGTACTTTCTGGCAGTGGCCAAGCACACCAAAGCATAAACAATGGTGCTACTGAACTCACTCCATCCAGTAGTCTTTTTAGAGATACAATGCATAAGGGTATGGACAAAGAAACGCCATTGGGGTGAAAATTTAGCTTTTGAGAACTTGAACACACCCAATGGGCCTCCATACCCCATTCTTGTAAGAGTTGAGAATAATTCCTCATTAGGAATAGAGGTTATACCTGCAACATCGTCTAGATGGAGACAGATGCGTATCACCTCTTCAGTAACTGTTAGGGGTTTTTCACATACCCTTGTCTTGATCATTTGGACACCATCTTCAGTAACAATGGTGGCATTAGCCCAAAATTGCCTTTGATGCTCTATGTAGATAGTTGGTGATACAGTAAGAGCATGAGCGATGTGGCTCGACTTGAGAAAATCCACAATTTGGTGGAATCCATCGGCTTGTTTCGGCTTCTATAGCATCGCAATCTCGTTGTGCTCGTCAATGAAAGTCATGGATGCCATTGACCTTGAGTATGCTAGACTGAAACACTTGTTCTTTGAGAGAAAAAGAAGGATTAGAGAGCAGATGAACAGTATACAAAGAGTCGTTATGATCTTTTAGGCGGGCAAAGAGTATTTATAGTGTATGGAACATAAGCAGTATTAACACCTAGCAGTATTAACTAACTAGCAGTATTAACTGAGAGCAGTATTAACTACTAGCAGTATTAACTGAGAGCAGTATTAACCACTAGCAGTATTAACTAACTAGCAGTATTAACTGAGAGCAGTATTAACTACTAGCAGTATTAACTGAGCTAGCAGTATTAACTTTGCACTGACAGTATTAAAACTGCACTGGCAGTATTAAAACTGCACTGGCAGCATTAACTACACTTACACTTTTTGATACCATCCTTTTACTCATACTTTTTACTACTTTGTTCATCCCCTGATCCTTTTCTTCTTGATCCTTCATGATCATCACTTCCTCTGGAGTATTACTAACTTCAACCTGAAACACTTAAACACACAGGTTAGTAGCATCATGCTCAATGAAATCTTCCAAAGTCAACTTACCTTTTAACTCATGCCCTGAGCATTTATTATACCTCCCTCTGAATCAAATGCAACATGTCCTCCATCAAATCTTTTGAAGAATTTGAAGGCAGTCCATGTTACCTGTTGTGTGCCAAGAGCAACCACTATCTGCATTCCAAATGCTCTTCCTCTTGAGCTTTTGGTTGCCCTGCACACTTGATAAATCAATTAGTCTTGGAGGGAACCCAAGCCAAAGTGGTCTTGGGTTGTCCTTTCTCATCAATATAATCTGTAAGTTTAGTCTGGATGAGTTGTTTAGGAATCTCATGGCTGGAATACTTTGTCAAGATTATAGGCTTGGCAGCATTACTACTAGAAGCAAAACTAGCCTTGTTAGTAGTACTAACTTGGTTAGCAGTACTAACTGAGTTAGCAACACTATTTCTGTTAGCAGTACTATCTGGGATAGCAGTACTAACAGGTTTCTTTACAATTGGAACCCAAACCTGAACAAAGTTGTTTGCTTTCTTTGTCTTTAAATTACTCCTTGGCTTATTCGGAGTATTTTTCTTTATATTAGCAAACTTGTTCTGAGCATGAAACTTTTTAGGTGCTCTTTTCTCAGCCGTTTGATTCCTTCTTTGATTCCTATAACCAGAAGAGTTTTGTGGTTGTCTTTGAAAAGCGACTCTTTGGTTAATAGGATTGGAATAACAGTATTTGGCAAGATGATTCAATTTGCCACAGATAAAACAAGGTTTTGGTCTGTTGATTTTACACAGATCAATCCCTTGTTTTTGTGCCCACTGATTATTCCAGTTTCTCTGATTTCCCCTTGGTTTATCATGTTTTTGGGACTCAGATTTATTGCATGTACACTGTTTGCAAGGGACAGGATTCACAACTGTGGTCTGTTTGTAATGGATCTTACCAGACTTTCCCTCTGTCTTCTCTATGTCCTTAGATTTGACCCAAGTTTTTCCACATCCCTCATTGGTGATAATGTGATTTTCTATGGGAATCTCACCACTCACAGTGTTCTCCTTACTCTTATCATTAGAGTTCTCTTCTTCAGAGTCTGTTTCAACCACCACTTTGTCTAATGGATCTACCTTAGTGGCTTCATCAGACAATTCCTTCCTATTCTTGGTCTCTAGCAAGTCTGATATAGGAGGGATGTAATTGTTGTTGTATGGTGGTGGTGTGGTGTTATAGCCTATTCCTCTTCTAAGTTTGTCATGGATTTGAGTTTGGAGCAAAGAGTCCATTGCTTTAGAAGCATTGGAAAATTTCTCAATATCCAGCTTGGCTTTCTCAAACTCACTCTTTATCTTCTCATTCTCCTCTTTAGACTTTTTCAGTTGAAGTTCTAAGTCATTTTTCTCCCACTTCCAGTAATTTGTATCATACGAATGTTGAAGTTCATTGGCTTGGAAACCTTTAATCTGTTCCTCAAAACTCTCAACAATTCTTACATAGTATTTTATATCTCTCTCTAATCTTTTAAGATCATCACACATAACCTGATTGTGATCCCTGTACCTTTTAACAGTTTCAATACAGGATTTAGAGCAAAGATTTGATATTACCTCTGTGGGAACTTCTGTGCTTGAAGACTCTGAACCTTTAGCCATGATGATTTTGATTTCTGTGCTTGAATTTCTGTGCTAATGATGATTTTTATTTCTGAGTTACACTAGCTCTGATACCACTTGTCAGGATCGAATTCTCAACAAGAATTATGAACACTCAGAAACAATATTAAAGAAGTTGCGGAAAAATACTTTAATATTTAATAAACAGAAAAACAGTATAAATCACAACTTGCAAACTTTACTTAATGATTCAAGTTACAAGTTTTTCACTCACAACCTCAATCTTGAAGAACAGGCTCTTTCAAGACGAATTCTACTTCTCTAGAATTAGGAACGATGCCTTGAGGTTGATTCTCTCTCTAGAATAAAAATTCAGAATTATTCTCACAAAAGTTACTTAGCTATTCTAAACAAATTTATACATATATTGAAGAATAAAAGATAATTACTAAACATAAAAAGATCTTCAAAATAATCTTCATAATTATCTTCAAGCTTTCCATGTTTATCTCCAGACGCGATCTCTTCAACATTATCTTCAAATTATCTCAGAAGCAGCATTAATCACCTTGGAAGCATTAACTGAGTCTTGGCAGTATTAACTACTAAGCAGCACTAACCACTAGCAGTACTAACTAGCTAAGCAGTACTAACTTTGTTCAAGCAACACTAACTTTGACTAGCAGTATTAATTCTACTAGAAGTAGTAATACCTAGCAGTACTAACTCTGAACTAGCAACATTAATGACTTGTTGAGTAGCATTAATCTGCAACTAGCAGTATTAATCTCAGAAGTACTAACTAGAAGTAGTAACTATGTTCTTCTAGCAGCATTAACTTTACTTGTGCTGTACTTGTGTAATTCTTCAGTTCCCAACACCGACAAATAAAAAGGTTAGGCTTAACGCCTAGTGAGCTCAAGAGTTTTCAACATATATGAAATAATAGTTTAAAAGAAAGAATGCGATTAAAAGTTATAGTCCTTCAATATGATACGTCTTACATGTGAAAACGACTCATTTCCAACAATATGCATTTTAGGTAAAGAACACCAATTAAAAATGTTTTCCAAATCAAACTACTACAAAAGAATGATACCAATGTAAACCGCCCCTTCATAAATTAGCTTTAACCCAAAACTCACTCAAAGCGCAAATATAAATTGAACTCTCCATTTAAGAATGTACGGTTAAACCTTATATTTCAAAACACCCCAAAACACGGGTGGGGAATAATACTCAACCCATAAATCAAGGGTAAAACCCAATTGTACAAAACGTCACCGAAAACTTGGATAATAAAACTCAATACCCAAAAACAACACCTTTCGGTGACGGGGGAGTCCTGATTCCATAAAATGTGACGGGACACAAAGTAAGCCCATTTTATGTTGTTATGACTAGTCATATAAACAAAAGTACACGTAAGGGATGTCAGGCTCAGTGGCTTTAAACATACACCCACGGAAACTCAAGTTCAACCCCGAGGGATTGCTAGGTCGAGCTCCTCATCCAATATCGTAATACTTGATCACGAAGGACTTATACCCACATCTGGTACCTTAACGTGCAACACGAAGGTCTTACACCTACATACGGTGCCTAACGTGCCTCGACGTGGAAAACTAATCGTCCCAACGCCGGACAATAATAAACCAAATACGGGATCATGACTCCCAATGCATCAAATAAGCCAAATGATACACATAAGGCCCAACAAGGCTCGAAGTCGAGCTACCAAAACTGGACTATTGTCCAAAGACCCCATCAAAATAACAATGCCAAGCCACATACTTAGCAACCCATTGACTCATTAATAAATGGAATAAAACACGATAAAACGCACTCACCCAACGGATATGCAAACATCACGACCAAAAGTGAGATTAGTTCAAAACTCAACATTAGTTGAGACAATCCATTTTCCAAATGAACTCATAACACAAAATATGCGTTTTTCCAAATTTAACTACTGATAAGAACGAAAATCATAAAATGAGACTATAAACATTCTTTCAAGTTACCTCACATAAATGTGCAAGTGATATTTTATAAAACACTCCATTTCATGACGATGCATAAGACTCGACAAACATTTAAAAGTGTATTTCTTTGACCAAAGATCCATTCATGTAAAAAGACTTCAAAACACATTCGTTTGTGACACATATATCGAACGCCCAAAAATCTCCAATGTGGGTGTTATACAAGATTTGTAAAGTTAGATAATTCAAATAATCAAAGATTAGCAAATAACCCAACATTTGATAATTTCATGAAAACACATAAAACACTTTAAAATAGACATTTTGGCATGTACAACGTTTTCACAAATCAACTTGAACTCACCTTGCTAGATTTAGGCTAAATCTAGATTTCACCCAACGAGCTCTTTTGAAGGCCGCTTGAATCCTCAAGCCGAAATCTTCTAAAACCTAGATCCGAACATTTCATCCCATAAATACCCATAATCAATCATAAGGAAACGTTCTCCAAACATAAAAATACCAAGATCTCAAACAAGATCAAAACCCGAATTTCTCCAAAACCATCAAATCCGAGATTTGAGGTATCGAACCTTAAGAAACCACCAATGGAGCATTTATAACCTTATTACAAGAAAACTTACCCTTGAAGACAAAGAGACTTCCGAGAACACCCAATCCAACACTTCAACCCGAGCTACCAACCGAATGAACTTGATGAGGAAGATGAAGATGGAGGTTTTGTGGTTCAAGGTTCCAACTAGTTAGATGATGAAGAATCATGAGGTATGAAGAAGAAAAGCCTCTAAAATGGGTTAGGGTTCGGTTTTAGGGTTTGGGAGAGAAAGGGAAGAAGATAGAAATGAGAAATGAAAAATGAAAAATGAGAAGAAATGATGAGAATTCGGACATTTTAATGCCCTGGCCCCCGCTCACGATAGTGCCCCGCGACCTTGACATGGTCACTGTCCCAGTGGCACAATCGCCCCACTTGTACCGCAAGGGGTGGAGTCCCCGCGACTATGCCACGCGATTGTGCCCCTTGGCACAGTCGTCGGGCACTGTCGCCCCACTCCCCCCGAACTCCGACAATCCGACTTTTTCAACGCCAATACTCCTGATACTCCGAGGGACTTTAAACAATGCATTCCCCAACAAAACCCCACTGCTTACAAGTCACAGAAATGTCCGGGTGACATTTACTTACCGAAATTTACGGGTGTTACAACATCCAAAACCACCGCCTATTGCCACCTCCACCGATCACCACCACCCCATTGCCGCCGCCACCACCGACGCTTACTGCCAACTACCATCGGTGACCTCCGCCTCCTCCTCCACTACAATAACCTCTATTACCCCTGTCCACCACCACCACCACTACCATCGTCGGCCACCTATACCTCCACCACATCAACCATAACAACCACCTGCACCACCACCATCCAATATCTTTCATGTTCTTCACAACTACCGTCCATCACGGGCCACCTATCACATTTATCTTTACATGTCGCTGCAACTATGCATCCGTCAATTCATTAAGATCTTCCAAATTAAATCAAATATTATATTTTCTTTATATGAATCAGATTTTTTCGAACTACCATAAATTATTTCAGATTCTTCATTCAAATTTCCTACCCTTGTTTTTCTATGTATTTATATGTTTGAAAATCGTTTAAAAAATAAAAATGTTTTTTTAATTAAATTATTTAAAGATATACTTTATTTGTGTTATTTATAACTATTATATGATATATAAAATCATCAAAAAAACTTTTAGGGAAATTTGTCCAGTCCTGTCCTATCCAGTCCTAGCCATACCAAACACCAGACAGACATTTGTCTTGTTCTGTCCAGTCCTGTCCTAGCCTCTTGTTCTATCCTGTCCAGTCCCATCCAATCATGTATGCATACCAAACGCTACCTAAAGGAGATGGTTTAACAAAAGGTTGCGGAGTTTTATTAAAGAAATTTGGGGTGTTACACTAGCCATATTTTTAATTCTTAAATATTTTGTAACTTTTAGTATCAAATAAGTGTATGAAATTCATATTGTTACATCATGAACATAGACAACAACATTATGAATCACAGTGTTTTTAACAATGCTGAGGAGAGAGTAGACATAGATGTTCATTCGATTAATGAAGATGATGAAACACAACTCGATCATGAACACGGATGAACCCAACTATACATGAACTTCTATGAATAGGGAAGATCGAAGGATAAACAATGTTCATAAAGGTTCAAATTTTAGTACCATGGTGTAAATATCTGGGTACGAAAAATTTTAATAATTTTGAGAGTTGGGTGAAAAGTTAAGCGAGGCCCAAAGTTCAAGGGGGTTAAATGTAACTTGGGTTATATATATAGTTTATAACCCTTAGGATATTTATTTTATTCTCAAAACCTAAGATTTCTGGAGCGACTGAAGGATAGCGAGAACAGGGAGAAGAAGAGCTAGGTTTCAAAGGAACGATCGTTGTTTTTGAAATAAAGGTATGATTCTAGTCTAAAACTTCCTTCTAAGTGTTGTAGTCGGTTTGATCTCGTTGTTAAGGTTTTAAAGCGCGTCTTTTAGAGTACTGGGTTCGATCGAAGTTTATGAAATCGCTCTGGTGATCTGTTTGAATATTGACCGGTGTGGAACCGGTGACCGGTGTCGACCGGTGTGGGGAACCGGTGTCGACCGGTGTGGGGTGACCGGTGTGTCGACCGGACCAATTCCGACCGGTGTGCCGACCGGGGTGTGTCGCCCGGGGCGGTTTCGACCAGGGTGTACAGTGTATTGTGTTTTATATTTTAGTCAGTGAGAGAGTGGGTTATCTGTGTTTTGGCTTACCGATTCATCGGTGTTGTCGTAGGTAGTGAATCGTTAGAAAGCAGGCTTTAAGCAAGAAGGATCTGAGGTGAGTTTTTCAAACTAAATCTGTTATGATTTTGAAAGTTGATTTAATCATGTTGGCATGTTCATGCTATGTTTATATAAACTTGTTTTATATAATGTTGTTAATTAGATGTATGCATACATTTGATTCAGAAGTTTGACCTGAGTCGGGAAGTGTGACCTGCCTGCTCGTACCGAGGAGTGTGGCCCGTTTATGCGATTGGGGTGTGTCCCCAAAAATAAGGCAGTACGAGACAGACATACCGTCTCTGACGGCAGTGTTGGTCAGTAGAGTGAGTTACGCTCGCGAGGCGTAAGGCTTTGTTTAAATGTTTTAAATAATATTTGAACTATTACAGTAGCACTTGGAGGGGACTCACTAGACCATTGGTCTAACCCTCGCTCTTTCAAAACTATAATCCTGTTTCAGGTTATCGCAAAATAGCAGGTCCAGGTAAGGATAATGAGAAGATGTGAGCTATTTCCAGGAGCTAGAAGACTCTTTGTAGTAGTTTACTTTTTGACTCAGTTGTGTAATAGGTTGTAGTTGAAAACCTTATTCTTTTGAATTGTAGGCTTGGGGCCATTTTTGGACAGGAAATGTTATTTTGATGTATTTAAAAATGTATGGGTTGTTACAGTTGGTATCAGAGCCATAGTTTAAGGGATCTAGGTGACCAGATGGGCCTAGACTTAAACTGGGAGAGTAGAAAAACAACTGAGAAGTAGAAAGGCCGTAGAAAGTTAGTATTAGGGTAGTAAGGATTAGCATGTAAGTTAAATTTGGAATTTCATCTGGCCAGTGTAATTGTGAATTTACAAGTACATGCTTGTGCTTAACTTGCCGTATCGTGTAGCGTGTTAGATTGAATGTCGTATGTTTCTTCTTATCAGAATCATGTCTGAGCGAGTAACAAGGAGTTGGTCTATGCCAAATCCTGAAATTGAACCAGTTAATGAAGTCGTTGCCGAAGAACGAACGACTGCTGTCAACCCGACTGCTAACCGGGGAAAGAGTCGTGGTCGACCTAAAGGTAAAACGGTTTGGAAGGCGACTACTCAGGTAATGGTTTCCACTGTGGGAACTCAAGGCGGGAAGACTGCTCGTGGTATTCGTCAAGTTGGAAGTGTAGAGGTAAGATCTGAACAAGAAACCTCTCATCAGGAGAGTTCAGCTTCAGTGAGGGGTCGAAAGCAGACAAGAAACCGTGGTGGAGGTCGAAGTCAGGGTTCTGTTACCCAAGAAACCTTCGCGACAGAAATGGGAAAATTACAGGAGACATTGAACGCTTTATTGGCTCAACGCACTAATGAGGTCTCGTCAAGCAAGGAAAAGAGTGGTGAAAGAGTGGTGACCGAGGTAGCTGTTGGATCAAATAATTGTATTCAAGATTAAAGTTAAAGTTCAGGGTTTAAACTGCAATTGTGTCAAAGTTAAATTAGAGGGTCTAAACTGTATTTATTTGATAGTTAAAGTTAGAGGGTTTAAATTGTAATAGTTTAATAGTTATTAGCTATTGGGCCCAAGCCCATTAAGCATTAGGAATCCCATATGGCCTAGGTATTTAAAGTTTTGTTTAGTTTAGTTTTAGGTTAACTCTGATAATTTTCTAAATAGTAACCATACGTTTTCTCTGTATTCAAAGGGTATCAAGAACACTCAAGGGTTTCATTGTTTATACAAGGGATTGGTATGTTACTCTGATTTATATATCTCTTGATTATTATTGTGTTGTTTGATTACTTGTTTCTGTGATTATTTACCAACTAGATTAAACTGGGATAACAATTGGTATCAGAGCCAAAAATATCAATTTTTTTTTTGATTTTACTATTCACAAAGTCACTGTTCATCGAAAATCACTGTTCATCGAAAATCACTATTCATCGAAAGTTACTGTTCATCTGATTTCATGAATTAATGTGTTTATTGGTTTAAAGTTGATCTGATTAGGTGTGTTTTGCATTATTGAACATTATCTGATTGCTTAATTGCTTTCAAATTCATTAAGTGATTGAATTTTTGGGTTTGGGTTTTTCTGGGTTCGTATGGTAGTCGATCACTGTGGTCTCAAAATTGAATCTTAAAAGTCGATTTCAATCTTTAAGGTTGTTTGGGTTGTGTTCGATATATGTTTTAGGGTATAAAAGTCTAATTTTTGCATTCAATTTTCGTGATTTGTGTATGTTTTTTGGTTGATTTTTCTGGGCTGTTCATCGTTCTGGGTTGACTTAAGAACATATCGGTCGAAAGCTTTAAGAACATATCGGTCATTATATTCATCGGTACTCACATTTGTCAGGTCGCCCGATACACACACATTCCATATCGGTCAAAACCAATACCGGTTGATCGATTCATATCGGTTTATACCAGTCGACCGACACACTCACATCAATACCGGTCGATTCCTTCCGATCTTGCACAATATCGGTCCTCACACTATACCGGTCGAAAGGTATATCGGTCCATTTTTTTTTTCCGGTCTTAGTCTTTTACCGATCGAAGCAACAATATCGGTCAACTATATTCCCGGTCGAGTAAAGTACCGGTACAAGCAACTTACCGGTCGAACTCTCTATACCGGTCTTTGTCGTTTACCGGTCGAGCATAAGACCGGTTGTTACATCTTACCGGTCAAACAAGGTACCGGTCTAAGCAAAACCCCGGTCGAAGCACATCCCCGGTCGATTTTTTGCAAACTGTAATAGGGCATCTAATTGTCAAATTTTTTTCTCTAGCGGGACCCCCGTGCTAAGTCTGCGAAGGGGGACAAAGTTTTGCTCTTGATCAAAATCTTCTTAATTTTTCAGTATTTTATTCATAGATATTAGTGCTTTATACTGTGTGCGAGGACTGCATTTGATTATTTTTGGAAATTTATTTTTCTGAAAATTTTTGGGTGTAGTCTTTACTCTTGATTCTAACGATCTCATCTAGTTGGTTGTCTTTGTACAGATAAGTTTAATTACTAACCGTACAACTAAGATGTCGAACCAGCTTCTCTCGATGGGTTCTCAGTCCAAACCGCCTGTCCTTATGGCTGATGAATATCAGCAATGGAAGAAGAGAATGTTCCAGTTTCTGAATCATAAAAACAAAGACTACATGGAATCAATCATCAATGGTCCTGTCAATCCGATGATCAAAGTTGATGGCCAAGAAGCAATTGACACCTCTCCAGAAATCCCAGACAGATATGTTCCTAAACCTTATCAGTACTTTACTGAAAAGCAGAAGGAACAGTACAAGACAGATGAAGAGGCTCTTATCTATCTGACCATGGCAATCCCGAACGACATCTACAACCGTGTAGACAGTCGGAACTCTGCAAAGGAAATCTGGGATGAACTATCCAGACAGTTTGAAGGAAGTGAAGCCTCTATCCAAGCTAAGCAGAATATATGCATAAATGCATACGAAGGGTTTCATGCAAAAGAAGGAGAGACGCTGCTAGAGACCTACAACAGATATAACATCATTCTCAATGACTTGCGGAGGAACAACATCTCTAAGTCTGCTTCGGAGATTAATTATAAGTTCATCAAGAACTTAAATCCAGAATGGAAGAACTTTGCCATCAACCTTCAGATGTCAAAGAACATGGCTCAGGAAAACGTCACTGATATTTTCTCTACTCTTTCTCAGCATGAGGATGAGGTGAGAACCATCAATCTTGAGTCCAATAAACTGAAGGATTCTGTGGCTCTCATAGCCGGCAAAAGCTCTGTATCTTCCGCAAGGTCAAAGAAAAAGGTGACAAAAGCACTAGTTACTTAAGTTACCGACTCTGACTCTGCTTCAAGTGATGAAGAACTGGAGATTGATTCTGATCCAGATATTCAGAAGTTCTCTGAGGACTTGGCTCTTATTACTCGAAGATTCAAGAAGACCTTTGGCAAGAAGAAGTTTTATTCAAAGCCTAAGTACGAAGGTCACAAGAAAGAGAAGGCTGAATTAAGATACAAGCCAAGGCAAGGACGGCGAGAGGAAAGACGAGAAGATAGAAAAGAAGACAGAATAGAAGATAAGAGAGAAGAAAAGAAAGAAGACAGAGCTGATGAACCAGGAAGATGCTACAATTGCGGCAAGTTTGGGCACTTCTCCAGAGACTGCAGATTCAAGAAGGTAAAGAACTCAGACTATTATGCAAGAAAGTCACTCATCGCCAAGAAAGCTGAAGAAGGAAAGGTGCTTATGGCCGAAGAAGAGAACTGGTTGTTCCAAAGTTCCGATGACGAGGAGCAAGCTCACTTCACCCAAGTATCTTATATGGCAAAGCTGGATGGTGACGATGAAGATTCTGAGGCACAATCTGAAGATGCAAACTCTGAGGTAAGTGATAATTCTGAGCTTATTGAATCTCTTATGGCCCAAATACATAGCATGAAAGATGAATTTGCTTTATTGAAAGGCAAACTTAGCTCTGCACAACAATCAATATTGAGTTTTCGTGATGAAAACGCTTTGCTGAAAGTTGTTGTGGAAGAAAAAGAAAAGGAAAAAGATGGTTTAAAAGCTGAGAAGGATTCTTTGAAAAGCAAAATATCTGATTTAGAAAAGGATCTTGTGAATATTAATGCTGAAAAAGGTGAGTTCAAAATAAAATTTGAGGTTTGTTATCAAGAAAGAAATGAAGCCTATTCAAAGATTAAGCAATTGGAGGACATCAATATGAAACGAGGTCAGACTGAGCAGACGCTAAATCTGTTGACCAATAAACTCCAGGATGAAAGGTTTTATAAACTGAAACCAGGTTTGGGTGTGCCAACTAATGATGTTTTGAAAAAGGCACCGGAGCATTTATATAACTTTGATAAATTTGGCTCCGCAATCAGACCCATTCCAAACATTCGTGCTACTTTTGTTGAAGCTAGTGCTTCTAAACCTTTTACTGAGACCAAAGGTCAAGAAGAAATGGGAGAAAACAAGTCTTGTGACACTGATTCTCAAAATCTTTTTAAATCAGTTGGTTTTACATATGGTGATTTGAATAAAAGCTATGAGACTCGAAAGATCGAATGTACTGAATTTGAATCACTATTTACCACACCTTCCAAAGAATCAGTAAGCACCAACACAGTTCCACCTGAGACTGCATGCAAATACGATGAGTATGAATCGGATGTTGATCCATCTACTATACCATCAGTCTCAAATCCCATTACTCCTAAACCTTTACTCGTTGAAGAAGAAACTGTAAACACGAATGAATCTTGTTTGAAAAATGATAAAACGGAGTTTATTGAGTCCATGACTGAAGAATTATTTTCTGAAATGATGAATGCTTCAGACTCTGATCCTGTTTCTATTCCAAAGGAGTCGAATTCTGTGAGTGATCATACATCTGACTTGATGAAGCAAATTGATCTGTTGCAACAGTCTCTTGATGAGGTTGAAGATGAAAACTTTGATCTCAAGTTTAAACTTGAAAAATCTTTGAAAGAAAATCAAGAGCTTTGCACAAAAATCAATGATTTGAAAATTACTCTATTTAAAAATGCTTCAAATGATAAACAGATGTTCAACGATCCAAGCTGGAAGGTAAGAACAAATCCAGAATTTGATGCTCCTACAAAACCTTCAGTTGTTTACTCTGATTGTCCTGAATATCCAACGAGTATTTTTGAAAAGGGCGAGACTTCAAAGAGCACTAGAAAAGAACCACCTTCTAAGTTAGAGACTAACAAGGTTCATGTTTCTGTTTCAGATATAAAAGGAAACGGAGTTGGGAAGAATAAGAAGAATAAAGATCTTAGTTTGAATAAAAAGAATAGTTTGAATTCTAGTAGTTGTCCTACATACAGTGTTATTTTGAATAGTACTTCTTTTGATAAACATGAATGTAAGATTTGTTCCGATAAATCTAAGTTTATGAATTTTGCTCGAAAGAATCTTTATTGCAAACACTGTTGGGATAATTCATTCAAATACTACTCCCCTCCTAGGTCCAAAAAGAATAAAAGCAAAACTAAGCTAAACTCTAAGTCTAATTCTAATTCTGATTCTTCTACACAACCCAAAGTGTATCGAGCTAAGGTTGCCAATCCTACTTCTAAAAAGCACTTTCAGGAATTAAATGTTAAGATGGTTTGGAAATGGGTTCCAAAACCGCGTTATGAATGGAGAGTGAAAGTCAAACCAGATGATATTCCTGAGTTGCTTGATGCTAACCGCGAAGGACCCATCCTGATATGGGTGCCTAAGCAAAACTAATTGTCTCTTTTGCAGGCCTGTCGATTGTGGGTAATAGATTCCGGATGTTCACGCCACATGACAGGATTCAAGCACCTCTCGCATAACTATGTGGAGGAGCCTGCCGGAGCAGTTAGATTTGCCAATTCTGAAGCCGAAGGCCACGTCAGAGGATATGGAATGCTCGATAACGGTGTTGTGAAGATTCAAAAAGTGCTATATGTTGAAGGACTTGATCACAATCTGTTCAGTACCAGTCACTTCTGTGACATGAAGTATCAAGTCCGCTTCACAACCACTCATTGTTATCTAGAGGATCCCGATGGTTACGAAGTCTTCAAAGCTGCACGCCATGGAAATCTATACTATGTAGATTTTCCTACACTGTCTGCCACACGTCCAGTATGTCTACTAGCCAAAGATTCTAAAGCACAATCATGGACGTGGCATCGACGCTTGTCTCATCAAAATTTCAGATCTATAGCGAAGCTACAGAGACAAGGTCTGGTCAAAGGTCTACCAGAAATGAGGTTCGAAAAAGACTCACTATGTCCCGCATGTGAGTTGGGCAAAATGAAACGAAGCTCCTTCAAGTCCAAAGCTGAATCATCGACCTCATCTGCACTGGAACTTCTTCACATGGACCTTTGTGGCCCAATGCGCACAACATCTATCAACGGAAAGAAATATGTGTTGGTAATGATAGATGACTACTCAAGGTGTACATGGCACGAGTTTCTTCGCAACAAGTCAGATGCGCCAGAGTTGATTATCGCTTTCATCAAGCGCATTCAAGTACGTCTTCAACTGCCAGTCAGAACCATTCACAGTGACAATGGCACGGAGTTCAAGAATGACACCCTGAAGAGTTATCTTACTTCCGTGGGTATTTCACATAATTTCTCCGCCGCCTACACTCCGCAGCAAAATGGCATTGTTGAACGGAAGAACCGTACTCTGGTTGAAGCAGCTCGTACTATGTTTGCTTACTCGAATATACCCATGTACCTTTGGGCTGAGGCAGTCGCTACAGCATGTTTTACTCAGAACCGTACCATTGTGGTCAAGCGATTTAATAAGACAGCATATGAGTTGATCAACAATCGTACACCTAACATCAAGTTCCTTCGTGTATTTGGTTACAGGTGTTACATTCTAAAAGAGCGTCAAGGATTATCAAAGTTTGATAAGAAAACGGATGAAGGATATCTCGTTGGATACTCTCTAACATCCAAAGCTTATCGAATTTACATTATTCGAACCAAGACGGTTGTTGAGAGCATGAATGTCTCCTTTGATGAGAATTCTACAAGGACTTCTTGACACAACAGTTCAGAACTCGGTTTTAACGACAAAGCTTCTATTCAATCAAGAATAGAACCAGCACCTAAAGGATTCACTTCTTCTAACTCTAACTCTACTTCATCTGAGTTAGATTTATTGTTTATTGATGCCTTTGATGATATATGTGCAGATTTTGAAAAAGGCATATCCACATCAATAACAAGTGGTACAAGCTTGGAGGTCCCTACTATTTCTGAAGACATGTCTAGACCTTCCGAAGAAGTCACTGACACTTCATCTCCATCAGGTACGAGTACAAAGTTAGTTTCTGACTCTACTAATGTTGAATCTGTCTCTACAGATAGTTCTTCTGGAAACGAAGTCCCGGGCACTTCAACTGTTAGTCCAGAAGCTTCAGTATCAGAAACACCAATACAAGATGTCCCGAGTACATCTATGGAGCAATCTGTCGTGCATGATGAAAACGATGCGTCGAATACGCAACAAACAGTTGAAGCTCTACCAAGCACACATCGTTGGACTAAGGATCATCCCCTGACCAATGTGATAGGTGAAGTACAATCTGGTGTCACGACAAGATCTGCAACAGCCAACTTCTGCATGTTTTCAAGCTGCCTTAGTTCCCTAGAACCAAAGAAAGCGTCTGAAGCTCTACGTGATCCCTTTTGGATTTTTGCTATGCAAGACGAGCTTCTACAATTCGAAAGGAACAAGGTATGGCGCTTGATCCCACTACCTAAAGGTAAATCCGTTATTGGAACAAAGTGGGTGTTCAGAAATAAGAAAGACGAAGCTGGAGTAGTAGTGAGAAACAAAGCTCGACTGGTCGCCAAAGGGTATTGTCAACAAGAGGGCATTGACTATGATGAAACATTCGCCCCGATTGCAAGGATCGAAGCCATCAGAATCTTTCTAGCATATGCAGCGCACAAAAACTTTACTGTCTATCAAATGGACGTAAAGTCGGCTTTTCTAAACGGCGTTTTGCATGAGGAGGTTTACGTGGCTCAACCTGAAGGTTTCGTTGATCCTCATCACCCTGATCATGTCTATGTTTTAGACAAAGCGCTTTATGGTCTTAAACAAGCACCGCGAGCTTGGTATGAAACTCTCACTAAATTTCTACTTGCTTCTGGTTTCAAGAAAGGTACTGTTGATACAACCTTATTTCTTAAAAGGCAAGGTGAGGACTTGATTCTCATTCAGATTTATGTTGACGACATAATTTTTGGGTCGACAAATCAGAAATTTTGTAAGAACTTTTCAAAGATAATGGAAACAAAGTTTGAAATGTCGATGATGGGTGAATTGAATTTCTTTCTTAGTCTACAAGTAAAGCAATTACCCGAAGGCATATTTATTAATCAAGCTAAATACATAAACGATATTTTGAAAAAGTTCAATATGTCAGATAATTCAGTCATGAAAACACCAATGGCTACTGGTACACTCTTAGACGCGGATCCCTCCGGGAAACCTGTTGATCAAAAGGTGTGTCGTAGCATGATTGGTTCTTTACTTTATCTGACTGCTAGTCGCCCGGATATAATGTTTGCCACATGCTTTTGTGCGAGATATCAGTCTAATCCTAAAGAGTCGCACTTAACTGTTGTTAAGTGAATCCTTAGATATCTCAAAGGCTCTCCCAATCTAGGCCTTTGGTATCCAAAGGATTCTCGTTTTGAACTAACTGCCTTTACAGATGCTGATCATGCAGGATGTAAGCTAGACCAGAAAAGCACCTTTGGGTCATGTCAATTTATAGGTGACAAACTTGTAAGTTGGACCTCAAAGAAACAAAACTATGTTTCAACATCCACTGTCGAGGCTGAGTATGTAGCTGCTGCTAGCTGCTGTTCTCAAGTCCTCTGGATGACGACACAGTTAAGGGACTTTGGCTATAACTACAAGCGTGTTCCTATTTATTGTGATTCCAATAGCGCAATATCTATAACTGCTAATCCGGTACAGCATTCGAAGACCAAGCATATCGACGTACGCTATCATTTCATCAAGGATCATGTAGAAAAAGGTAATATTGAAATGCACTTTGTTCAAACTGACTTCCAGTTAGCTGACCTTTTCACCAAGCCATTGGATGAAAAGCGTTTTCAATTTCTCATCAGCAAACTTGGAATGTTGAACATGTCTTAAACCTTACTCATGATTCTAGGGGGAGTATTCCAAGTTTTAATCTTGTGTGTTATTTTCCAACTGTTGTTAACGAGAGAGGAATCATTTTCATAAATGATTACCATTATTTCTTTTATTTATGCAGGTTTGGTCAAGTGACAATAGCTTCTAATCACATCGGATTAGAACCCGCACTTCAGTACCTTATTTTTTTGTTTATTAAAAAAAAAAAAAAAAAACTTGTCTGACCGTGATATTAACAGATTTTTGGATACTTAATGCTTATCTGACCATGTGTTCTTAAAGATAAATACTTGCGTTTTATCTTGTCAATATACTTTGTCAAGTATTCATACACATAACGGTTCAGAACATTCTATTTTGACTTTGTTATTACCATGTATCAAAAGTTAAATCTTTCTATGGTAATACTCACGTTATTTGTATTCACTGTTGATTGAATCAAACGTCATTTCATGTGCTTTCATTGAAAATATGTTTATATATTGTTCATATAAACAACATTCGTTTTTGATTCTCCAGCATATTATTCTTCATGACAAATTGATATGAGCTTAATTGTCAAACTCTTTTAGTTTGAGGGGGAGAATTTCATCGTCAAACATAACTTTTTTTGACATCTACGAAAGTCTTATTTTTCATGTAACAAGCGGTATTTGTGCTTACATATACAAAAGACTGTTGAACAGCATGTTCTATTAGGAAAATACATGGGATTCAGTGTGCGAACTTAACAGAACTTCCATGGATTCACGATAACCAGTGTTTCCTACCCAGGAAGTATACCCTGAGTGATTAAGGGGAGAGGGGTAAAAAGAATTGAGTGATGGTGTGTGAAGAGGTAAAATGGAAAAGAGAGATTGGTTAGAGGTGAGCATTAAAAGAAAGAGGGTGAGAGATCAGAGTAAAATAATATTAAACTCTGCACCAAATTCTTTCTGAGCCGGGCAGCCACATAATCTGATTGGATCACTTTCTTTAGTGACCATCATTGAAATAGGCAACTAGCCCATGCCATCTCTTGCATACAACCCCACCAACTACTCATTCTTTTCTCAAAAAGAGAATGTTTCACATTTTCTGGGGACGCAACATATACGCTATTGGTTCTTCATTTGGAAGATACTAATATTGAAAAAGAAGGAAAGTTGCCCCACCTTCGAACCCTTTCTCATGCACATTGAGTCTTTGTATAATTTGTTGCTGTCTCGACAAGTTTACATACTTTGAGCCTATATGAAAAGCAATCATCTATGCTTAATTCTTTCATACACATGCACGAGCACACAGAAATTTGTTTTCTGTCAGAACGTTCATAGATAACCATGTGTTATTCGATGATTGAATGGAAGACCTGGGGAGTCTACATCAAACCAGCTCCTTATACAGTAACTTTGTGTTACTCAGTAACTTTGTGTTGCTGACAGGCATTCTAACTGAGTCATTTGTTGATTCAGGGTTACACTTATTAAACTGTTTGAATTTGAAAAGATTCAAATGGTTACTACTTTCTATTTTAATCTGAAAAGATTGAAATAATCACTCTTTCCATCTGGGAAGACTGCTCTTATTTCCATGCAGGGCTCATTACATGATGAAGACTGTGCTTACGTGATCATACACAATGGGGGAGATTGTCTTGAATAGGGGGAGATTGTTTTGCAAAGTTTTGATGATGATGACTCTCACCACTCATCAAAAAGGGGGAGAAGATACAAAAAGGGAGAATTATCAAAGAAGGAGAATATAATCTGAAGATTGCTAAAGATTTTAAAGATTTTAAAGATATCAAGTTTTGAAGCGATCAACGACATATCTGAAGAAAAGAGAATACAAGTGAAGACCCGAAGACAATTGCAAATTTTTTTTTAATCTTGAATCTAAAGGGGGAGATTGTTGGATCAAATAATTGTATTCAAGATTAAAGTTAAAGTTCAGGGTTTAAACTGCAATTGTGTCAAAGTTAAATTAGAGGGTCTAAACTGTATTTATTTGATAGTTAAAGTTAGAGGGTTTAAATTGTAATAGTTTAATAGTTATTAGCTATTGGGCCCAAGCCCATTAAGCATTAGGAAGCCCATATGGCCTAGGTATTTAAAGTTTTGTTTAGTTTAGTTTTAGGTTAACTCTGATAATTTTCTAAATAGTAACCATACGTTTTCTCTTTATTCAAAGGGTATCAAGAACACTCAAGGGTTTCATTGTTTATACAAGGGATTGGTATGTTACTCTGATTTATATATCTCTTGATTATTATTGTGTTGCTTGATTACTTGTTTCTGTGATTATTTACCGACTAGATTAAACTGGGATAACAGTAGCGGACTCACCAGTAACTGTGGTGGGTAGTTACCCGCAGTTAAACCCTATTGTGACGGCTAAAGTAGTAGCTGGGAGAGGATGTAGTTTCAAGGAGTTTGCTGCCTGCAAGCCTCCTACCTACAAAGGGGAATGCGATCCAGTGATAGCACTGAGATGGGTAAAGGAGACAAAGCTGGCATTTGACACCAGTAAGTGTGTTGAGGAGGACAAAGTAGTTTATGCATTGTCAATGTTAAAAGATGAAGTTGTAATGTGGTGGGATGTTGAAGCAGAAGGACAAAGATCGGTGGCAGCCAAAGAAATGTCTTGGGGTGAGTTTGTAAAGAGGTTTAAAGCGCAGTTTTGCCCTCTGGCGGCAGTTAAAAAGTTAGAAGAAGAATTTCTGGGTCTGGAGAAAAAGGATATGTCAGTACGTGAGTATACTACAAAGTTCATAGAGAAGTCCCGATTTGCAGAAGTTTACGTGCCTAATGAAGGAAGGCGAGTAGAACGTTTCATCTTTGGGCTGAGAAGTGATATTCGAGAATTCGTGTCGAACAAGGAACCCGCTACGTTCCAGGCGGTAGTAAACGCAACTGAGATGAGGGAGAAGGAAAAGAATCGTCAGACTACTGAAAGAAGTGGAGACAAGAGAAAATGGGATGGAACTGTCCGTGACTCCAAAACGTTTAAATCTGCAAAATCTGATCAGCGGTTTGTTAATAAGTTTGTGAGTAAACCGTGCAGCAAGTGTAAACGTATGCATAAAGGGGAGTGTATGATTGGACGAGAAGGTTGTTACAAATGTGGAAAGATTGGCCATATGGCTCGGGATTGCAGTGGGTCAAGGTCTTGCTACCAGTGTGGATCCCTTGATCATATCAGGACTGATTGTCCACAATTGAAAAAGGGAACGATCGGAGGGTACGTAAATAAAGGAGGTGAAAAAAAGGTAGAGCCAGCTCGGGCGAGGGCCAGAGTTTTTAATATGACGGCAGAAGAAGCGGCAGAGATACCGGATGTGGTAACATGTACTTTCTCTATAGATTCGATTTTTGCTAAAGTGTTGTTTGATTCAGGCGCAAACCGTTCGTTTGTGTCCCCAAATTTCGTGCATAAATTGCATGTGAAACCCAAGAATCTTAGGCATGGGTTTGAGGTAGAAGTGGTCGATGATAGTCGAGTCTTAGTGGGGGAAGTATATGATGGGTGTAGTATTGTCATCGATGGGCAATCATTTCCACTTCGACTGTACCCGATGGGTATGGGAGAATTTGATGTCATTGTGGGAATGGACTGGTTGGCGTCTAATGATGCTCATATTGTATGCAATAAGAAATTAATTTGTATAGCGCAACCGGGTAAAGAAGAGATAGTAGTGTTTGGGGATCGGAGAGATAGAAAGTCGTGCTTGATCTCAATGATTAAAGCTAAGCAGTGTCTAGTAAAAGGGTGTGTGGGGTTCTTAGCTTATGTAATAGATGCTAAGAAGGAGAAGAAGGGATTAGAGTCAGTCCCAGTGGTAAGTGAATATCCAGATCGGCAAGTGGAATTTCGTATTGATCTAGTACCCGGAGCGACACCGATCGCAAGAGCACCTTATAAACTGGCCCCGACAGAAATGAAGGAGATGATGACTCAACTGCAGGAGCTACTCGACAAGGGGTTTATTCATCCTAGTACTTCACCATGGGGAGCACCTGTGTTGTTTGTTAAGAAGAAAGACGGGTCTATGCGAATGTGCATAGACTATCGGGAGCTCAACAAAGTAACTGTCAAGAATAAGTATCTGCTTCCCAGAATTGACGATCTTTTTGATCAACTTCAAGGAGCGAGCTACTTCTCGAAAATAGATCTACGATCTGGGTATCATCAGTTGAAGATGAGGGAGAAGGATGTATCTAAGACTGCTTTTCGTACGAGGTACGAACACTATGAATTTTTAGTTATGCCCTTTGGACTAACCAATGCGTCGGCAGCTTTCATGGACCTGATGAATAGAGTGTGTAGTCCGTTATTAGACAAGTGTGTCATAGTCTTTATAGATGATATACTGATCTATTCACGGTCCAAAGAAGATCATGGAACTCATTTACGAGCAATATTAGAATTGCTTAAGCGCGAGAAATTATACGCCAAGTTCTCAAAATGTGAATTTTGGCTGAAAGAAGTTTAGTTTCTAGGTCACGTGGTATCGAAAGATGGGATTAAGGTTGACCCGGCTAAGATTGAGGCTATTAGAGGGTGGGAAGCGCCGAAAACACCATCGTTTCCAATTTCTTGGAAGAAGTTATAAAGTACCAAGAAGAAGCGGCGTTAGAGGAAAACTAGAAGAGTGAGAGAATAGTTGGAATTGTTAATTCGTTAGTCGTAGACAATCGTGGAGTGAAGTGCTTCAATAAGAGAGTGTGGATTCCAAAAGCAGAAGAATTGCGGAAGAAAGTATTGGAAGAAACGCATAAGTCACGTTACTCAGTACATCCGGGAATCAACACGATGTATCGAGATATGAAGCAAAGCTATTGGTGGTCGGGTTTAAAAAAAGATATTGCTCACTTCGTCGAGCGATGTCTGACATGTTTGAAAGTTAAAGCAGAGCATCAGAGACCTTACGGGGAGCTTCAATCGTTAGAAATTCCAGTCTGGAAGTGGGACGAAATTACGATGGATCTTGTTACCGGGTTACCGCGATCACTTAAGGGGCACGATGCCATTTGGGTGATAGTGGATCGACTCACAAAGTCGACCCACTTCCTACCGATCAAGGAGATGTACCCACTAGAGAAATTGGCTCGATTGTACATAGACGAGATAATAACCAGACATGGAGTACCGTCTTTAATTGTGTCATACAGGGATGCTCGTTTTTCGTCAGCTTTTTGGAGAAGTCTACAAAGGGAGTTAGGCTCGCAACTCAAGTTGAGTACAACCTATCACCCACAAACTGATGGTCAGAGTGAGAGAACCATCCAGACGTTAGAAGACATGCTTCGAGCATGTGTCATTGACTTCAAGGGTTCATGGGAAATTCATTTGTCGTTGATTGAATTTTCTTACAACAATAGTTACCATGCTAGCATCCGAGCGGCCCCATGTAAATATCTGGGTATGAAAAATTTTAATAATTTTGAGAGTTGGGTGAAAAGTTAAGCGAGACCCAAAGTTCAAGGGGGTTAAATGTAACTTGGGTTATATATATAGTTTATAACCCTTAGGATATTTATTTTATTCTCAAAACCTAAGATTTCTGGAGCGACTGAAGGAGAGCGAGAACAGGGAGAAGAAGAGCTAGGTTTCAAAGGAACGATCGTTGTTTTTGAAATAAAGGTATGATTCTAGTATAAAACTTCCTTCTAAGTGTTGTAGTCGGTTTAATCTCGTTGTTAAGGTTTTAAACCTCGTCTTTTATAGTACTGGGTTCGATCGAAGTTTATGAAATCGCTCTGGTGATATGTTTGAATATTGACCGGTGTGGAACCGGTGACCGGTGTCGACCGGTGTGGGGAACCGGTGTCGACCGGTGTGTAGATCCCAGTACAGTGCAATCACAAGTAATATGAACAATGATGAACAGATTATAGGCCACAGCAACTAGTCATATGATTGATATAACTTCAAAGGGTTAAGGTTTACAGAGAAAATTTCTGATAAGGTTATGTAAACCTAACAACTAGAAAACTGAATAATGAATCTCTAACCCTACAAATAAAAAGGAAACAACTTTAAATACGTAGGCTCGCAGGCCTAAAGGGCTTATGGGCTTTAAGGCCCAACAAGCTTACAACTTTAATAACTTGACATAATCTACCCTGAACTTCTATTTAACTAACAAAGTAGCCCTAACAATCTCCCCCTTTAAATAGAAGTTGATAGTCACGCCAGTTAGGAACAAAAATTTTCCGGAAACCAAAGCTGATCTCGAAATATCTGATTTGCGTTCTATACTCCAGTCGTTCTTCAATAACTTTCAGTGCTTTAAGAACAAGTGCTTTGTATGAAAAATCCAGTAACTGAACTCCTTTTTCATCTTGACTCGGCGCACGCTTCAACTTGTCTTTCAAAAACATCAACGTACCATCACAAAATCTGGCAATCTGATCAAAACGGATAAAGCGTAGAACACCGTTGTTGTTCACATATGACATACCAAACTCTGGAAACTTTATAACTGTGAATGCAGGTACATTTAGAGCATCAGACGGAACACTCAGATCAGGCTTGAACAGATTAATCTTCGGTTGATCACTTTCTAACCCAATCTGAAAATCTTCCACCGAAGCAAGTTTCATTGCGCACTTCATGTATCTTTTCACCGTTTCTAGTGCATCAATGACTTCTCCGGGTCTGACGGTTCTGGTCTTTAAGTCACGTAATATGTACAGCAGATCTTGTGGCTCCAGACATGGAAAATCAGCATCAGAAAAGCAGTATTGTTGACCATCTTCTCTTGTAACCATAAAGTCCGTATACTTAACCTTCATGAAGTAGGCAGGTATAATCTTATCAACTGATACAATCCTGAGCTTTGTCTTGGAGTACTTGTGCTGGAACTTTCTGTACACGAACACAAGTTCACGCTGTTTTTCTTTATTTTTCACTGACTGTAGACCATGGATAACGACTTCATCATACTTTCTGATCCAGTGGGCAAAGATCTTTTTCTGACTTTCTTCGAGGAAAGGAACTTTGATTCGGACTCTTTCCCACTTGGATGGACGAACTGGAGTAGTACTAACTGGTTCTCTAACTGGTGAAGCTGGAGGAGATCTCTCGGGAAAAACTGTAGAAGAAAAATCAGGGTGATTAACTGGATAGGTCAATAAAGGAATCACGGCAGAAGACTGATCATCTGGATGTAGTATTTCATCAATTTCTTCTTGCATAACCACCAGAGCTCTTTCAGTATTGGCACATTCTTCTGTCGTGTCCGTCACTTCATACGGATCTAGTATTATTGCCCAATCTTCAGGAACTATCGGACAACCATCTTCAAATTCCTCAGGCTTTTCAACCGTCGGATAATCGTATAGTATCAAGTCTGTCACCGGTTCCCGTTCCTGTTCCTGTCTTTGTCCCTCTGTTCTTGTACCCGAACCCGTACCCTGTTCAACCTGTTCTGACTCCACTACATGTGTCTCCGGCTCAGATAGACGTTGGCGCTTCTCCCCCTCATGGTGATCAGGATCATCCTGATCATCATGTCGGCGCTTGAGCCGTTCTGCCTGGCTACGGCAGGTATCCTCCACTGCTGAAAGGCGTTCAGTCAAAACAGCTACGGTTTGCTGAAGTGACTGAAGCATAGCTTGCTGGATCTGGAAGGCTTCGGTAGAGACATTAGGCTGGGGTGTAGGTGGAGTAGGTGTGGATGCTTGAGAACGAAGTAGAGATAGCAAATCGGCATCTTGGGTGGGTTCGGTTTGAGATTGGGCTATAAGTTTGGCGAGAAGGATAGATTTGAGGTCAGGTATGGAAAGATCCGTGGCTGATAGAGAAGGTGGAATAGGTGAGGTCTCCGGCTCAGTCGCAGGACCTTTGCCTTTGATCATGCGTTTGATGTTGTCCATCTCCTCCCTCATCATAGATTGGACAGCCTTTAGGGCGCCGTCCATGTATTCCCTTGAGATAAACTCAGGTGGGGTAACTCCGGGGTCACTTAGACTTCCCGTTGTAGCTACGACTGTTGAAGTCGAGCCGCCTATGTTCACGGTTGGCGTGATGATAGCCGTGGTAGGACTTCCACCCAATCCTTGTAACCTACCCGAAGGTGGGTTTACTATGGATGTTCCGGCCGGGCCACTTAGGCTACCGGCGATAGCCGAAAAAGGAATCTGTGTCCTAGGAATGGCATGAATCACAAATGGCTCTAGACTCCGTGCATGCAATGAAGGCGAGAACGGGGGCATCTGTTCTCTTGTTTCAATATCGGCACCCTCCAAGTGAGAGGCCGATAGCGTATGTGCTAAATCCCCGTGAGTTTGTAAAACCACCATCTGTTGAGAGATGGTGGAGTGGCTTGGTGGGGTGTCCAAATGCGCCGCTAGGTCCACGGCGGCTTCTTCAATACCCTGTCCCAACACATGAGACTGGGTAGCAGATGTGGCTACCTGGCTAGACGTGGCTAGGGGGGATACAACCGAAGATGGTTGTCCCGTCACTCGTGTACTCTCTGAATGCAGTTTACTCCGCCTTTCCCTCACACAACTCACTTCTTGATGTTCAACTAATACTCCCTCCGCTCTCCTTATCGCTCCAGATGAGGGCTGATTATCGTCACCATCGGAGTCAGAAGACTCTTCATTTGATGTCGATGCTGCGGTTTGGGATTCGTCTGAGTCGGAAAAGGTTGTTGTTTCTTCAGTAGCAGCGACAGAGGAGGACTGAACTTGAATGGCTTCAGAATCTGTTGCCTCTTCTGTCATTGGATTCTCTGTTGGTGGCGGTGACGGTGGTTGACTTGAAGAACTAGGGTGGCTCGTTCCAACGGCACTGCCCACGCCAGATCCCCTCACAATAATAGCTCTCGACACACCCTGTCCAGAAGCCCCAGCTGTCCGGACGCTCCTGCCTCTCGTTTGTGGACGCGGACCCTCACTTCGCTCAGGTCTTGCTCCCTGGGCGGGTCCTGCCGGTCCTGGCCGGACCATAGGAGCTGGAATGTTGTGTGTGTGCCTATAAGCTATCACACTCAGTGCCGTGGGACGAGCATGGTCTAGTACCCCGACTGGGATTTGTCGGGCGACAACACCTTCCGGATCAGCACGGGAAGGAATCTTGCGCGTTGGATGTTGTGGACACGTCGGGTGGGTAGAGCGGCGTTGTATCTCGGGATAAAGGTTCATGTAGTTCCGGATAACGATCTGTAGGAACCGCATGAATGGAATGAAGTTTGATCGGCGAGATGCAGTAGAAGGAACTCTCTGAATGAGTTCAAACCAGAGAAAATCGGTAAAGTCCACGTGGCGATTGAAAGCCACCGCGTGAAAGATGCGAAGAATCGGGGCGCTCGTCTGATCAATGCCCTTCGTTATAGACGAAAGGCACCGATTGATGTATGTGAACGACGTATACCATATTGTTGATAGATGTTTGCGGTTGAAGGTTGATGGAATGCGAAGTTCTGCGCCGTAACCCAAAGAGAGAAGATCAGTGCACAGTGTAGCATCAGTGACCATGGGGTCAAAGGTTTCGCGGCCTGCTACGGATCCGGCGGTCGGTAACCGAAGAAATTGACGGAAGAGATCACATGTGAGAAGCACTGGAGTGTGATCTATCCGTCCTTCAAGATGAAATCCGCCATCGGCCTCTAACGCATGGAGAGAATGCCAGAACTGCTGTAAGTATAGAATTGGTACGGTTGCAGTTTCCGTTAGAGCATAGGCGAGTGGATGGCCCCTGAGTATCTCGATGATAACCTGATGTTGAATAGCAGGTTGGGTTACATAGAGATGGTAGTTGTTGGCTGTAAGAGGAAGGAACTGATCCTCGGGAATCAGTTCCGCATCTGCGATTGGGTCAATCGCTGGTGGCTGGTTTTGTGCCATTGTACCTGTGAAGAATTAACAGATTAGTACGCAGGTTTGGAAAAAGATAATAGCCGTTGGAGTTATTCAGTCATGATTTAGATCACACCGGATAGTAACTCCAAACATTGGAAGAGCAAACCTTACTCGTGAATTAGGGTCAGTCACCAAGGCGCATAGACTTGCACCAGCACATATAACCAATAAAAATTTCCTCGTAAACAACATATTAAAAAAATAACTATAAGCACCAAAAAAAATGGTTCCACCGGATAAGATTCAACCGGGGTTTTTCTAAGACCGGATACAAGCATGATCGGACAATGCATTCGACCGGAGGTTACTAAGACCGGATACAAGCATGATCGGACAATGCATTCGACCGGAGGTTACTAAGACCGGATAAGTGGTCGACCGGATGAGGTCTTCGACCGGAGGGCACCTAAGACCGGGGGTGCATTCGACCGGAGGTGACCTTAGACCGGAGGAACCATTTGACCGGGGGTGATTTCGACAGGGGCGAAACCTAGATCGGAGTAAAACCCCCGGAGAGTCGAATCGTCAACGACGCAGACTTATAGTCGTCGATTAAACACCGAAAAAAACTCGATCGATATTAAATGTAAACCCCGCAAAATCGATTAAACCAACCTTGTCGATCGAATATGAAGAGAAACGAGTGTTCGGTCGAGTGATAGTTCGATCGATTTAGAGTCCGATCGAATGAACTTCGGGCGAGAGAGAGAAGAAGACTAAGAGAGAAAGGATCGATCGAATGAGGACGACAACCGTTCGACCGGGGTTTATAAACCCTCGAAGGTGGTATGGGCTTGGGCCGAGTCTGGGCTTGGGCCAGGGGGGGCCGGGTATGCTATGGGCCGAAACAACCAAACAAACAAACCAAAACACAAAACAAAATCAAAGAAACAAACCTTAAAAAATCTTTTTGGAGTTTTCGGAGATATATAAAACTACTTAGAAAAAATTTAAGGGGGAAAAAACTTAAATAAAAAGACACGAGACCTAGCTCCCCCTCGAATGATTACCATGAGGAGGTCCAAACACAGAACCCTCTTACCTGCTCCCCCTCTAATAGAGGACCCGTGAGACTTACCAACCAACTGACGCTAGTGGTCCTCCTGAACACATTACCGGGTTGTGGATCCACCACCCAAACCACCTTGCACTTTTCAGCGAACAGGAGATAAACTGCACACATAATCACAGAAACAGACATACGAACACAAAAGAAGCGGGAAAACACGAAATCTACTTTGTTGATACATAAGTTCGTAACGGACACAAAGCTGAACGAGTAAAATGCAATACCCAAGGAGTGTGGATAATAGCAACCAGAGACAAGGCACTGGTGCATTTGTCACAGTCATTCGTTATTGAATGAAACTCGTAGAGAGCTGCGAGCGGATCAAACTTTCAGATTTAGCATACCTAGCTTGGACACAAGGTAATTAAATTGTTTTTCGTCCAAGGCTTTGGTAAATAGGTCTGCTAACTGATGCTCTGAATTAACAAAATAGAGTTCGATAGTACCTTTTTCCACGTGATCTTTTATAAAGTGATAGCGCACATCAATTTGCTTCGTCTTCATGTGCTGGACGGGATTGCTTGATATGGCTATAGCGCTCTTCGAGTCACAGTAGATGGGAATCCTGGAATAATTAAATCCATAATCTTTGAGCTGGGTTCGCATCCAGATGACTTGCGAGCAGCAACTGGCGGCTGCTACATACTCCGCCTCGGCTGTGGAGGTGGACACGCAGTTTTGCTTCTTGGAAGCCCAGCTGACAAGACGATCGCCCAAGAACTGAACATGACCCGACGTGCTCTTCCGGTCCAGCATGTTTCCAGCGTGGTCAGCGTCCGAGTAGGCTGTCAATTCAAAACCTGTCTCTTTTGGATACCACAAACCAAGATCAGCAGTACCTTTTAAATATCGAAAAATTCGCTTAACCGCAGCTAAGTGAGACTCTTTAGGTTTCGACTGAAATCTTGCACACAAGAATGTCGAAAACATAATGTCAGGCCGACTAGCCGTCAAGTACATCAGAGAGCCAATCATACCTCTATAAATAGTAGCATTCACATCCTTACCGTCAGGATCGGAGTGAAGCTTTAGAGTAGTGGACATGGGGGTTTTCATAGATGCAGATTGTTCCATCTGGTATTTCCGAAGAATATCCGAGATGTACTTAGATTGATTAATGAAAATTCCTGTTTGTAATTATTTTACTTGGAGACCCAGGAAAAAGTTCATTTGCCCCATCATGCTCATTTGAAAATGTTTACTCATTAAGGCAGAAAAGTTCTGATAATACTTGGGGTTCGTGGAGCCAAAGATTATATCATCAACATAAATTTGTACAAGAATGATTCTTCTCTCTTTTAATAAATATGGTAGTATCAATTTTACCTTTAGAGAAGCCAGACTTGACTAAGAAGGATGAGAGTGCATCATACCAGGCTCGTGGCGCTTGCTTAAGACCGTAGAGGGCCTTGTCAAGAAAGTAGACGTAATGCGGATTTTCAGTACTCACGAAGCCTTCGGGTTGCGAGACATAAACTTCCTCCTTGAGCACGCCATTGAGGAACGCGGATTTCACGTCCATTTGAAAGACGATGAAATTCTTGTGAGCGGCGTAGGCGAGGAACATGCGGATCGCTTCAATGCGGGCCACCGGTGCAAACGTCTCATCGTAATCAATTCCTTCTTGCTGGCGATATCCTTTAGCCACTAGACGCGCCTTGTTCCGAACAATGATGTCGTTTTCGTCCTTCTTGTTCTTAAAAATCCATTTAGTCCCGATCACCGTCTTGTTCTTAGGACGGGGAACTAGGCGCCATACTTTGAGGGTCTCAAACTGGTTGAGTTCCTCCTGCATAGCAATTACCCAGTCCGGATCAGTCAGTGCGTCAGAGACAGTGGAAGGTTCGATACGGCTGAGGAACGAGGAAAATAAGCAGTCATTGGCGGTGGTGGATCGAGTTTGAACTGGTGTGGAGGGATCACCAATGATCTGATGAAGAGGATGTGCTCGAGTCCATTTGGTAGTGTGTGGATGTGGTTGATATGTCTGATGGGAGGTATCGAAATCCACATGACCACCTGGGGGTAAATCCTGAACTGCCTCGAGGGATGATGGCTTGTGAGGTGTAAGCTTCGTAGTGGGAGTCGAACTAGGAGTAGAGGACGACTCAGCTGGAGATGAAACTATGGAATTTTCCGGGATTGCCGGAGAGGAAGCTTCGAGAGCACCTTCGACAGAAATCGGTGCAGGAAGTTGAACGGAAACATGAGTTGGTTCAGTAGCACCGTCATCAAGAGCTTGAGCAAGAGGGTGTCTATCACTTGAGCTCGGGGAAGCTTGATCATTGGCAGTAGAGGATGGAGCACCAGGCGAGGATGGACCACCGGAGTCGGTAGGGCCCGTGACTTGTGTCACTTCTGGTGCTTGAGCAGTATTCCTGTCACATGACGTAGTATTAGACTTAACATTAAATAAGTCAGTATAAAATAATTCAAACAGTAAATCCAAATCAGAAAGATGTGCTCTTGACGCATGATGTGGATCCACTGGAGATTGTGTAGCCTCCGTACGGAATTGTCCGGAAGCTAACACACCAGTAAGCGTGGGTTCTGAATTGAGATGTTCAGAAACCATGTCAGGGGCCTCGTCAAAAGTCACATTTACGCTCTCAACGACGGTCTTCGTCCTTTTGTTGTAGACACGGTAGGCTTTTGCTTGTTGAGAGTAGCCGATAAACACTCCTTCATCCGCTTTGGGACTGAATTTGCCAAGATCATCCTTATCATTTAAGACAAAGCAGGTGCATCCGAAAGCATGAAAGTAGTTGATGTTCGGGATACGCTTATTGACGATCTCGTACGGAGTCTTGTTGAACCGCTTGTTGATGATAGACCGATTTTGAGTATAGCAAGCGGTAGCAACTGCTTCTGCCCAAAGAAATAGAGGTAGCTTGGAATGAGATAACATCGTACGTGCTGCTTCAACTAGAGTTCTGTTTCGACGCTCTACCACCCCATTCTGCTGAGGAGTACGAGCGGCGGAAAAAGTATGCGAGATACCCACTGAAGTGAGATAACCGGTGAGTATTTGATTCTTGAACTCAGTGCCGTTGTCCGTCCTGATGGTCTGAACTACTTGGTTGAGACTGACTTGGATGCTCTTCAGAAGAGAGATTATCAACTCGGGAGTTTCGTCATTTGAACGGAGAAATCGGACCCAAGTGTAACGAGAGAAATCATCAACCATCACCAGGGCATACTTCTTGTGATTTATGCTTTGAACGCGCATCGGTCCACATAAGTCCATGTGGATTAGCTCAAGGGACCGAGAAGTACTCGGAACGGCTTTCGGCTTGTGAGACGCCTTTTTCATCTTGCCCTTTTCGCAGGCAGCGCACAGATGATCTTTTGCAAACTTGAGGTCAGGCATACCTTTGACATGTCCACCCAGCACCAACTTGTTGATATTCTTGAAGTTCAAGTGCGAGAGACGACGGTGCCATAGCCAACTTTGTTCAGCAGATGCTTTGGACAACAAACAGACTTCCTTGTCAGGTTTCAAAGATGAGAGGTCGATCGTATAGAGGTTGGTGCGTCGCGTTCCAGCAAGTATTTCTTTACCATCCTCAGTGCGAACGCTACACCGTTTAGCCTTGAAAGTAACCTCGAGATTCTTGTCGCAGAATTGACCGATACTGAAGAGATTGTGACTGAGACCTTCGACATAGGAGACTTTCTTGATCGTGATGTTATCTTTGACAATATCGCCGTAACCCCTGATGGGAGAGGAGTGATCATTCCCGAATCGTACATTCCCACAGAACCTCTCGGTGAAGTTTGTGAGTAACTCCCTTCTTCCGGTCATGTGTTTGGAGCAGCCTGAATCTAGATACCACACATGACCGTCCTGCAAAACAGGTTATTTCTTTTTAGGTACCCATTCGTAAATGGGTCCTTTGGGGTTAGATTTAACACCCGACTTAGAGACCCGTTTAGAGTTGGGTCTTTGTCTTTCACGGGAAACATCACAATGAGAATGATTATGAGCAATATGATATGAGCCAAACCAATCAGATGCATAACGACTATCAACAAAATCATTTGATCCACAATAAGAACAACATAGACAATCATGAGACAGTTGAAGTAATTGCGGAATTGAAGAAACTTTTAAAGGAAGAGTTCCATTACATTCAACTAGAGGTTTAGAAATAAAGACATCATGATTGTTATTGTTCTTTCTAGACTTTAAGACAGGATCAACTAATTCTGATGTTGCCGAGCTCTCTTTTGACTTCTTAGCTACCCAAGCATATTTCACTTCTTCCCGCCGACCATACGTATCTGAAATGCCGTTAAACCCATAGTCAGTGGATTTGAAAATTGACGATTGAGACCTTTGAGAGCGACCGGTCTTTTTCTTCTTCTGTGAACGACTTTTAGATTTAGACTTGGAAGATTTTGAAGAATTGTCCACAGAAGGTTTTTGCGGGGCATATGTAGAACATTCACCCTTATAAAATTTAACCGGAGGCTCACTTGACTCATTTAAAAAATCAACATGGCTAGGTAGAGAAGGATTAAAGTCAAATTGGCTCAAATTGCTATCTAAGCACACCTCATAATTCAAGAAAGCAGAAAACTCTAGTTCCTCATCGGAAAGGACCTTATCACATGAGGACTTCAGAACAGTGGAAGAGTTTGTTGAGAGCAGATCATATGCGGAAGCATTTTTACAATCAGAACACTGATCTGATTCAAGACTTTGAGGCTCTTTTCCTTTAGTTGGTGAAGAGTCACCCATAAAAGCTTTGCAGGACGATGTGTCAGAAGAAGGATAAGAGTTTTCAGACAGATGAGATATCTCACTTTGGAGAATGGAAGGCTGAGCATGAGGATCAGCCTTGTGAAGTTGCACTTTCAGATGATCTGCTGCCATAGTAGCCAGTTGTGAGTGCAACTTCTTTATTTCTGTCTGGAAATATTCTTTTTCCTCATCCGGCATGGTCTCCTTTTTGTTGGAACTGAGATACTCAATTTGAGATAAAAGACCTTGTTTTTCCTTTTGAAAATTTTCCCGTTCTAGTGCATACGATTCTTCTAGCTGAACAAGTTTCTTTTCTAAAATTAGAGTTGGAACATAAACTTTGGGAGCTAGAGGTTCCTCCTCAGTTTTAACGGTTTTAGTATCTAGTTCAGCTTGAGAGTAGCTATGAAAGTAATCGGATGACAGGAAACGGGGTTTGTCGGTATTATAAGTCGCATTTAAAGAATCATAAACAAAAGGAACTATCCTTTTACAAAAAACAGAGTTTTCTCTTCTCAACTTATCTTCCAATTCTTCCTCCTCAGTGGGTGTGGTCTATCGTATCTTATATTCTGGAAAGATTTTGTCTAATCCAAAAAATTCAGAAGCATATAAGGTAGGAACTTTGGATAAAGCCTTGTTTAAATAATTAGGGTTATCGTACCCGATACCCGCATTTCCGTACTTTGGTTCTTTTGGTGCGATTAGCTTTAGCGTTTCCAAATTTATAAAGTTTCTTTTCAAGCTCTTCTAACTGATTAGATAACCTAATGTTATCATTTTTGTAAGCCACGTTTTGATTTATCAAATCAATTTTCTCGGTCTCAGACGTACGAAGCTTATTGGTCAGGTCATCTACTTTGGTCATTAGGTTTTGTGACTCTATTGAACAACTCGCATTCTCTTCTCTTAAATTAGAAATCGTGCACATGTAGCTAGAAATTTCTAAGCTTTGTTTTTCCATAAAGTCAGACTGCTTAGTGACACGGTTTTCCAGAGATGAGAGAAGTTGTTCTTTTTCTTTTAAAAGTAGCTTGTAAGAGTCAAGTTTGTTCAATGAGAGTTGCATCTGATCAAGTAAAGCTTCATGGAAAGGGGCACATACCTGACAGGGAGCATTATGATCTTCTTCATCAGAATCGGATGGTGATGAATGGTTGCCCATGAAACACAAATGAGCTTCAGCATCCTCAGGTTCTTCATCCGACACTTGTAACCAGTAATCGTCTTCAGCCATTAGAGCTTTACCGGCTTCCTTTTCTTTGGCAAGAAGCAGCTTGGCTCGGTAGTAGTCGGCGTTGTGCACAATTGGCTTGCGACAATCTTTGGCGAAATGACCTAACCGACCACAGTTGTAACATTTGATCGGTTCGTCTTTCGGATTTTCTTCATTTCTCCTGTCAGGTTTCTTACCAGCTTCAAAACGACTATTACCTTCAGACTTTTCTCGATGATCACGTCGAGTAGAGATTCTTTGCTTGTTAGAAGTCTTGTTAAAAAACCTCCTCTTTTGAAATGCTTGAGTGAGAAAAACCATTGCTTCTTTCATCTTGGAAAGTTCTGGATCCGATTCGCTATCGGGATCTTCAGGTTCAGAATCACTCAGCACGGGCTCTTTCCAGATGATCGGCTGACGGACTTGCCTCTTCTCTCAGATACGAGTGCTATTTGATCAATTGCTGGCTTTTCTTCTGCTTTCCCAATAAGTTCCATCACTTCTTCTTCATCTTGAAGCAGCATTTCATAAAGTTCATGAAGATACAGCTTCTCCAAGGTCTCAGTGTGACGTATATGGGAGACGAACGGTTTCCACTCAGGCTGTAAGTTGTTCATAAACTTTATGTTGTTTTCCGTGTTCGTCTTTGTGATCTTATTTTTCTGAATATCATTCAGAAGCATATTAAACCTTTCGTAGGTTTCCGTCAGCGTTTCACCCTTTCGTGCTTTAAACCCATCATATCTGGTGATACAGTTTGTCACCTTTAGCTGGTTATTGATGTGGCTTCCCATCATCATCTTCTCTATTTGGTCCCACATCTTTTTCGATGAGTCCTTGAAACTATCTATACAAGCATAGATGTCATTCGGTAGACTTTGAAGAAGGTACGATTTTGCCAGCTTTTCTGCCTCGTACATATCCTTTTCTTCCTTAGTAAAATCACCAACAGATTTCCGAATCTGACGCTCTGGCCTTCCTTCAGCTGGGTTTCCCGGTACCACTTTCATTGGCCAATCTTGTGGACCCTCAGTCAGGCATTTGTATATATCTTCATAGTTAGATTTTGCTTCTATGAAGTTCATAAATCGGTCATGCCACTGAGGATACTCTCCCCGAAAGAGCACCGGGGGCTTTTGGTCAGAACCGATGGCTAGAGCATCCCTTGAGTTCATCTTTACTTCTTAACTTAAGAGCACTGTAATGATCGTTAGGCAAGCAGAATGATCCAAATACAATAAAATAGAAAAAACACAGAAAACACTTGGTCTAATCAGAAAATCAGGTCAAACAATATCCGGTCGAAGGTATGCCCGGAGGAAGCAGGTATCCGGTCGAAGGACACGTCCGGGGATACACTTATCCGGTCGAATGATACGACCGGGGACACACGTATCCGGTCGAAGGACACGACCGGAGGAACTATAATTCGGTCGAAGGGACAAGACCGGAGCACTCCTATTCGGTCGAAGGAACAAGACCGGAGAAACTCTATTCGGTCGAAGGAGTTTGACCGGAGCACAAGTGTCCGGTCGAAGGAGGAAGTCCTATTCGGTCGAAAGGACAAGACCGGAGCACAGGTGTCCGGTCGAGAACTCAGGTCGAAAGACAATTAAATGCGATAACCACAATTAACAGATAAGATCGATTAACCCTACAAGACCGAAGAACACGAAGACTCGACCGAAGAACCCGATGAATTTCTGGGATTCGACCGAAACCAAACCCAGAAACTTGGATCCTTCGATCGAATGAAACCCAGATAAACAACCAACAAAAACGACCGGATGCGATAGATAACACAAAGACCTCACAAAGACCGATGTTTTGCAAAAAATTTATTAATCCAGATTCGATCGATAGCAGAGAGAAACAAAAAAAAAAAATTCCCGAAAAAAAAATTTCGATCGAAGCACAGACACAAAAAAAAACTTAACTTTGCAGAAATCGATAGATCAGATAAACACAGAATGAAAACACTAACAATCAATTAAAGCAAATATAGCAATTATCACAAGTAATTGATTTTAGGGTTTCAGTCAAACCTTTTTACTGGATCAAACCTTTTTGCCTATCTGCTCTGATACCAATTGTAGATCCCAGTACAGTGCAATCACAAGTAATATGAACAATGATGAACAGATTATAGGCCACAACAACTAGTCATATGATTGATATAACTTCAAAGGGTTAAGGTTTACAGAGAAAATTTCTGATAAGGTTATGTAAACCTAACAACTAGAAAACTGAATAATGAATCTCTAACCCTACAAATAAAAAGGAAACAACTTTAAATACGTAGGCTCGCAGGCCTAAAGGGCTTATGGGCTTTAAGGCCCAACAAGCTTACAACTTTAATAACTTGACATAATCTACCCTGAACTTCTATTTAACTAACAAAGTAGCCCTAACACGGTGTGGGGTGACCGGTGTGTCGACCGGACCAATGCCGACCGGGGTGTGTCGCCCGGGGCGGTTTCGACCGGGGTGTACAGTGTGTTGTGTTTTATATTTTAGTCAGTGAGAGAGTGGGTTATCTGTGTTTTGGCTTACCGATTCATCGGTGTTATCGTAGGTAGTGAATCGTTAGAAATCAGGCTTTAAGCAAGAAGGATCTGAGGTGAGTTTTTCAAACTAAATCTGTTATGATTTTGAAAGTTGATTTAATCATGTTGGCATGTTCATGCTATGTTTATATAAACTTGTTTTATATAATGTTGTTAATTAGATGTATGCATACATTTGATTCAGAAGTTTGACCTAAGTCAGGAAGTGTGACCCGCCTGCTCGTACCGGGGAGTGTGGCTCGTTTATGCCATTGGGGTGTGTCCCCAAAAATAAGGCAGTACGAGACAGACATACCGTCTCTGACGGCAGTGTTGGTCAGTAGAGTGAGTTACGTTCGCGAGGCGTAAGGCTTTGTTTAAATGTTTTAAATAATATTTGAACTATTACAGTAGCACTTGGAGGGGACTCACTAGACCATTGGTCTAACCCTCGCTCTTTCAAAACTATAATCCTGTTTTAGGTTATCGCAAAATAGCAGGTGTAGATAAGGATAAGGAGAAGATGTGAGCTATTTCCAGGAGCTATAAGACTCCTTGTAGTAGTTTATTTTTTGACTCAGTTGTGTAATAGGTTGTAGTTGAAAACCTTATTCTTTTGAATTGTAGGCTTGGGGCCATTTTTGGACGGGAAATGTTATTTTGATGTATTTAAAAATGTATGGGTTATTACACATGGTTCATATAGTTATCTAGGAATAACATTCAATAGTGAGTGATCGTTCATCCTTGTTCATAATATATGAACAACTAGACATGAACATAATTAATATAGTTATCTAGAAAAAGGTTGTGAATTTCCTTAAATGTCTCTATCATTAATTATTAGAAGGCTCATAAATTATAATTAATGTTGATTTGTTTTTAATCTCAGGCCTTCTTTTCAATATCAATGGATAAGATTTGAGTTCACAAAGTTAGTACAAAATATAAAGTTAACAAATGAACTCAACCATAAATAGAACAACATCTAATTAAGAAAACAGTCGAATACATATAACAAATAAATAAAAATGGCTACCAATAAAAAGTAACTTACAAATAACCATATATTAGACATTTTAAATTTACAAGATTTCATAACCTTTGAGGAGTGGCCAACATGACTTTGACTGAATACCCAATCATATCATTTTAAAAGAAAAGTTTATTTGATACTCATAGTTTATTTAGAGTATTTATAGTGGTAGAACCTTAAAAAAAAACCTCATTTGATATTTTTTCTACAACTTTATTGCTACATTAACAAAGTAATTTTTTTTAATAAAACTCTATAATAAAGGTTCTTACAAAACCTCACTTTCTATTTTTATTTTATAGATTATTATATAATATATATTATAAAATTATTAAAATATAATTTATTAGCTTTTACTTTTCTTTATTAATTTTAATTTGTTAATATCAAGGACATGGGTTAAAAATTGGAGATTGAGCAGTATTTAGAAAAAATAGAGAATATTGTTGAATATAGGAAAATTTTGGAAAACTCGTTGATTTTAAAAAATGTCGGAGACATGGAGAATTTGGGTGCATTTGAGAGCCTTCTTAATTTTCAATATTTTTTTTCCATTTTTTTCTTTGAAGGAGAATTACTCTTATGAGGAATGAATCATATGTTGTCCTCTATATATATATAGAAAAATTGATATGTTTTTAAAGAAATATAAAAGATACTTTATAATTATTAATTTATGGTTTATAAATTAACTTTAATTTATATATAAAAAAGTATTTGAAAGATAATTTAAACATAATAATATAACGATATACTTAAAATTTAAACTTATTAAAACATAATACATAAACTTGTATAAAAGTTTACAAGAAACGAAAAAATAAAATAAATAAATATATCGTATAATAATTAATTTATACCTTTTTTATCAATTTTAACTTATATGTTTTATAGATTTATCAAAACAAAATAAACGGTTAAGAAACAATAAAAAGTGAATATAGATAAAGACCTGGAATCTTGTTTAAAACTTGAGTTTTTATTAGAATCTGTGATTAGACAAGAACTTTTGTTCTATGGTGAAAGTTCTTATAAAAAACCCTAATAAGAATCTCGACAAAAACCTCAAATGTGAATACTCTTATGAGTTTTAAGTTTCAAAAATATTAATAATTTTCATAATTATTTTAAATTAATTCATAATTGTATAGATTAATTATTGTTTTGAGTTTTGAGACATTACATCATCCCATCACAAATTGACATACATTATTTCACAAATTTCTTTTGTACAAGATAGATTTTGTTAAACGTTTTAAAATATTTTTAATTAGTTTTGTGTTAATAACAAATAAACTTGTTGCCATCTTGCCATTGGTTGCTTTCTCTTTCACTTTTTAGAGTTCCAATTTAAGGACTATTGATGTTTCATCATTCTTTCATTAAAGATACTAAATATGTAATCATTTCTTAATTACTTTTAATCAAATTTATATACATTTTTTAACAAAAAAAATCACCAAATTAACCAAATTTACTGAAAATAATTCACCAAATAGTTGTTTCTTGAGTGAATTGCAAATTTGGTCCCTGTGGTTTGTTGTTTTTCTCACATTTGGTCCCTACAAAATTTTTATTGCAAGAAAATCCCTGTGGTATGCAAAAATGCTCGGATTTGGTCCCTGAGACTAACGCCTGTTACTTCAGGTCTGTTAAATGCCATCACATGCATAGCACATGAGGGTATTGTGGTCATTTTACTATTGAATTTAATTTTCTATTAAAAAGACAATTTAATCTAAGAAATAACAAATCACAGGGACCAAAATGCAATTTATTCACCCATTCTCATAAGTTCTCGGTGACACAAACCCACCCTCCCCTTTCGTTCCCGGAAACGAACTCTGGCGACTCACTAACTCCAGCCGCTCGCCTCCATTCATCACCGTTTTAAACCTTCATTCTTAGCCACCTCCATTATCCTCCGATCTGAACCTAGATCTGTTACAAAATGGGCGACAATGATTGATATAGAGGGTGGATAGATGGAGATGGGTTACAACCATAAAAGGCCTTTTGCCTTGCAGATCTGAAATCGAACGACAATATAAGCTTAGAGGTGTCTCCAGGGACAAGGGTTAGGGTTTAGTTTTGTTCGATCAGTGAAAACAATGAGACTGTGGTTGTGACGATTATATTATTTGAGCCAATCGAGCGGCGAACGTCCGCCGTATCTTGGCTGGGCAACCCTGCTACGGGAGGCTATGATGAGAAATTGATTGGAATGAATTTCGATCATCTTGTCAGACATTGCAAACCGAGAAGGGGTTGCAGCCATGGCGGTGGCGTATCTGAGCTCCTCTGATTGATTAAACACATTTGAACCTTACACTTATTTTCCTCAAATTCATCTTGCTTATTATTTTTTATTGATTAATTTATGTATATATGGTTAACTGGAATCTCCAGTTAGTTCCAGGTAGAGATCCTTGGAGTTACAGAGATCAACCACAAGGACAAAGTACACCAAAGAAGGTGGAGAACATTGGAGATCAAACCATAGGGAATAGTGGCGATGGCGGTCTCACCAGTGGTAGAGAGAGAAAGGGGGTGGTCCCTGGTAGAAAGTGAGAGAGAGGGTGGCCGGTGGTAGAGAGGGGTCAGCCGGTGGTAAAGAGAGATAGGGTGGTCGACGGTAGAGAGAGAGAGAGAGGGTGGCGGTGGTAGAGAGAGGGCGGTCGGTGGTTAAGAATGGGGAAGGAGGTCTCTTAGGGTTAAAGAAATATATGGTAAAAAAGACCATTATACCCTCACGTGCAAGGCACATGGGGGTATTTAACGGTTGTAAATTAACGGTTGTAGGGACCAAATGTGAGAAAAACAACAAACCACAAGGACCAAATTTGCAATTCACTCTTGTTTCTTTAAACATTATTACGAAATAGCCAGTAACTATAAAACATAGATCGTCTTTGCAACTTTATGTAAAACATGGTCCAAAAAGCCAATCTTCTGCTTTTCAGACTGAAAATATCTGAAAAGGTAAATCATAAATTTGCCAAGTCAATTTGCAGATTTACTGTCTGTTTTGTGATAATTTGTAAAAAGCCCCCGACTATTTGGTGAATTTTGAACCAAATAATGACTCGTCTGATGATTATTGTCAGTGTTTTTTTATAAATAATTATGGTATTCAAGTATTCTTACAAAATCAGTTTATGGGGTTCATGCAAAATTGCTTTCTTTATATGAATAAGATTAATTTTAGATCACTAACATAGCATCTAAAGTATTAATGATTATGAGATTTCAACCCATCTAATTTAATATCTAATATTAAATACAAAATCTTAAAGATCAAATTTACTTTGAATTATTACAAATATTAGAAAAGAAATCCATAACAAACTACGTTATAAACATAATCATCGTTTTTAGAACCATAAATCAAAAAAACAAAATCCGACTTTGTCTTGATTCACAATTTCTTCCCTCAAATTTAGCATTTTTAATTTATTTTCAAGTATATAATTTGATCATGTTTTTTCATTTATTAATTAAATATACATTAAATGAATTTTATTATTTATTTACTCAAAATGGTCCCTTTGGTGATATGCAAATCTTAGATTACCCTCACCACATACAACAAGGGGACCAAAATGCTTTTATTATCATACAATATTTTCAACCATAAAAATAAAATAAATTATAAAAAACATATTTATAATAGTTATTTGTTCATTGATTGCTTTTCTACAGGATTTACAGATATTTTAAATCATTTTGATAAAAAAAAAAATATTACGTATCATTTTCGATGAACAATAAATTTCAAATATTCTAATTATCAATTATTTGATTGTATATATTGTTTCTTTTAAACAATTTTTTCATTTAAAAAAAATACACATCATTCATCGTAACTAAAGCATTAAAAATCAGTATTATTAGAAAAAAAATTGGGTTTTAAAAACTTTATACATCTAAATTTTCAACTTTACAGTAACCTTGTATTTCAGTTGTTGAGACCAATCATGCATTCTATTATTTTTCCTTATCTTTACTATGTTATAAAACACCATTTTCATCTATTATAATTCAAGTTTACAATTTATTAAATTTTCACATTAAACTCCATAAAACTAACTGATAAATACGTTCAACTACAAGATAAACATCGAGCCATACTGATACAATTAAGCATTCCATAAATTTCGCATTTTTTTCATTAATAAAGAACTATATTAATTTCCCATTTTCGTTTACAATAAAATTATCACATATCACATCATTATACAGTGGTAGACATGTAGTCATAAAAATCACTTTAAATAGACAAAATATGATGGCTAATACATCGATGTCAACTGATAAAATAAATCTTATGTACGTCCAACGAATGATTCTAACAAATTCTTTTTAACTATCTTACGCAAAATACAACACATTATTCGATATCTTTTAAAACAACAAAACTTTAAATAGTTGCAAATGTAATAATAAAATATTGCTAGAAAAAAAAAACACCAAAATTGAAAATTATTTTATTAAATTGGTACAAAATCATCAAGTTGGTGCAATAAATGAGTGAGTCCAAAAAATTAATACAAGAGAACAAAACTAGTGATTTGATACCATATTGGCTTTTTGGTCATTTTCATGAGTCATATCCAAATAATGTGTATGAATAGTATTTTAATGTTTGAAAATAAATAGTTTAAACTCTTGAAAATTATTATTGTTTAAGATTATAATTTTTTTTTATCAAATATTTTGTTTATCATAAAACATTGGTAGTACTATTTTACATAGTAACGGGCCGTTTACAAAATGTTTACCGGGTAAGCGCTTACCAATATCATTTACCTTGTTGATTGAACATTACGAGGAACAAGAAGCTTACCCGGCAAGAGACAAAGGAAGGACCGAGAGTCTTACCCAGTAAGTGTGGAAATAACTCTTAACCGGTAAGCGCAATGCTTACAAACAATCCATTTTCATGGCCAATGATGTTACACGATAAAGTAAATGAATGTGTATTGAACAATAATGATTAAACATATTAAGTTCATATAAAACCATAAACAGATTAATCCATACATCTCTAATCTAAAATTCTAATATCATATGCAAAAAAAAAACCCGTTAAATTGGATTTTGTAACACCCTAAAATTTAGAGAAGTAAAAATTCGAAAATTTTACAATATGACGGCTATAAATTGAAAAACCTGGGTATATAAAACATGTTATAAACAATCTCAAAGTATCATCCCGAGAAAACGGGGAAATAAAATCATGACCTTTACAATTGATCAAATGAAGAATATACTTAACAACCTAATAATCTAACTTAAATAAGAAAGATTAGTATCGGGTGTTGCTATTCTTCCAAAAGTGTAACCGCTATCAAAACACCGGTCTATACATCTCCTAAAAAGACCGCTCTTGACCCCAAGGTCATCCACTCAATCCCGACGAATCCCACCGGGAACCTGACCTGTTATACATGTCATTTTAAAAAAAAGTGTTAGGCTAAAGCCTAGTGAGATCAAACATCTGCAGTTGAAATAATCAGACGTAAGAGTAAGTAAAGAAATCCCTTTGTGACAATGATAATAATAATAATGTTTTTGAATGTAGCAAGTACCTCTTGGGTTAACGGAGGAGAACCGCTTACTAACACAAATGACGAAACACGAAAGTAAGCCATTTGATAAGTCAGTAAAACCAATACACAATTAAAGTACACGCAAGGGATGTCAGGCTCAATGGCTTTAAACTTACACTCACGGAAACTCAAGTTCAACCCCGAAGGGTCCTTACGTCGAGATCCCCATCCAATATCGTAATACTTGAGCACGTAGGACTTACAACCCAATCTGATGCCAAAACATGCCTCGACGTGGGAAACTAATCGTCCCAACGCCGGGACAATAATATAACAAATTACGGGGTCATGACTCCCAAATGCAACAATTAAGCCACATAATGCTCATAAGGCCCAACGAGTATTTCAACAATTGATAATATGCATAAATGACGTGAGAGGTGATTTCCACCAAAACAATTTCCATTGTTTATCAAAAGATCACTAGTCAAAATATAAATGACCCTTTTTATGTCTCAAATCCCAAAACATGTTGTAGATCAATGTGCAAACTTATCAACAATTAACCACAAGTTCAAAGTACACAAAATCCATAAATTTTACATTGTAGATACCATCCATTTAAATGTATTTTCCAAGTGTAAGTAAGCTAAATAGAATCATTATTGAGGTTCACAATTCTCCATTTCCCAACATTATCATAAACCCTAAAATCTCCAAAATTAGGTTTAGTATAAAGTTCCATAAATCATATATATACAAGGAGATGTTTAGGTATTCAAAATCCACATTTGACATGTATAAAGTTTTGTAAAGAGTGTATGAACTCACCTTAGTAGTTTTCCCAAAAGAAAACTAAACCCTAGAAATGGAGAAGATGAAGACTTGAGCCTAGTTAACTTAAACACTTCCACTCCAACTTCACAATACCTAGATTAGATCCATAAATGCTCAAAGATAGAGGTAGATGGAAGCATTAATGATGGAGGGAGACTAGGAGGTTGCACTTACCCAATCTCAGGAGGAAAATCGCCTTAGCACACCACCAAAACAGATAAAATGACTAAAAATCGCGACTTCCTCTATTTATACCCCAGACACCCGACCGCGATAGTGACACGGCGAGAGTGACATTTGTCACTCTCGCGGGCATAGTCGCACGAAGAATCCCCACCCGCGGTACAAACGGGGCGATAGTGCCCGCGATTGTGACCAGGGCACTCTCGCCTGGCACAATCGCGTGAACTATACCGAGAGTTCGTGTCCCCCGGCGATTGTGCCTTCGCGATTGTGACACCCTGTCACTCTCGCGGGCACTGTCGCGAGAACCACTATTTTTCCAAAAATGATGCATTTCAATCCACGATGCTTAAAACAATAAAACACAATATTTAACTACTAAATCTCAAGACACCGAAAGTTCCAAAATGAGAAGAATGCTACAGGGATTCCAGAATTCGGGGTGTTACAGATTAGATTGGATGTATCTTATAAAAAAATTATCCTTTCATGTAATTTTTATCATTTTTTTTGTCATAGGAATTGAATTCAAAATTTTCCTCGCCTACAACTTGTGGTAAATGAATTTCCGGTTTAAGTGAAAAATTAAAATCATTACTAAGAAATCTTAAATTATATATAAAAGAAGTAAAAACAAAAATACCCATTCATGCCTTACTACGCCTTGAGTATAGCTCGTCGTAACGCGTCATAAATTGGGTGTTTCAGGATATAAAGTTTTATCCGCGTTTTCATAAATTGGGAGTTCGATTTCTATTCATGTTTTGAGTGAGTTTTGGGTTTTATCACTTCATCAAAGTATGTTTTGCATTGGGGGGTCCATTTATAAATCATGCGTATTATTGGAAATGGGTTGTTTTCATATTTGAAGAAATTGTTTCGAAAGATTACGTTTTAAGTTGCATTCTTTCCTTTTTGCGATATATTTATTAATGATGAACTCTTGAACTTACTAGGCGTTAGCCTAACATTTTTATTTGTCGGCATGTGCATCAGGTCTCGGTTGGGGAATAGTTCTAGTGACACTATGAAGAGAAGAGTGTTATTGTGTGCTCGAGAAGTGTATAGCTTGGTGAAGTCTTCAACATTTTTATGGGATTAGCAACTTTGTAACACCTTGAATTTTCAACTATTAATACCCATCTTAAGTTTTCTAAACTTTCTTTAAATTGAATCATATTCGTTTATGATTACTGTGGTTTGTATATCTCGCGAGAATTCCTTTCGGGTGTGAAAAACATCATTTTTCAGTGTTCGGAGGGTCTGGGCGACAGTGCCCGGCGACCTTGCCATGGGCATTGTCGCCATGGTCACAATCGCCGTAAGGAAGAGGTTCGCGGTACACTTTGGGTGACAGTGCCCGACGAGAGTGCTAGGGTCACTGTCGCGAGGCACATTTGCGGGGTTGGTACCGTAACCCAACTCGAGCGGGCGACTATGCCAAGGACATAGTCGCGGTCACTATCGCCGACGGGCCATGCTCGTTTTTAAACCCCTTTTTGACCTCATTCTCATTTACTACTTCACCTAACTTTCTTCAAAACTCTCTCTACCTCTTTCTTCATTGAAGATCCGGGTTTAGGGTTTCCAAGGAGACATTTAATCTCATTTATTTCATATCTTAGTGTCATCAATCAAGCTTGGGAGCTAGGATCATCATCTCACAATCTACACCTTCATCTTTAAGTTGTTCATTTCTAGGGTTTTGATCTAAAACCTACATTGTGAGTACATTCTTCATTTCTAAAACTTTATACATATCAAAATGATGATATTAAACTTATAATCATCTCCTTGTTTATCTACTCTCATTTTAAATGATTTTTGACGTAACTTACTATTTTGGAGATTTTTAAGGTTTTAATACTTTTCAAATATGATAAAGGGCTTCTATATTTGAGTTATAAAATGTTGTTGGTTATCATTTTTGGAACTCATGTTAGTTATTTTCATAATTCTCTATGTGGTGCGTTTTACTTGGAAAATATGAGTATTTTGGAATATGAGGTATGTGGTCCTTTAATGGTGCTAAAAATGATGTTCTTACATTTATGTGAAATTAGTTTGGCACAAATGAAATTGTGACAAGCCTTAGACTATACTAGTGGATCAATAGGTATTGAGTCGACTTAATTTTGGGTTATTTATCCCCTTTGTAGCTAGTTGAGACATTAGGTCATCGGAGGCAACTTGGTACGGTTATGTGGGACCGGTTACTAGCCATAGACCGTAAATGTAATCCTAGTGAATGGGTATGACTTGGATCCTCGGGTGCCCTCCCCCACATCTGAGTACGAATCGGCGTTGTTCGTGGCCATGATTTCAAGTATTAAGCTCACAACTCGGAGAGTGACTTGCTTTTGTGTTCCGCCACGACCCATGGAAATAGGGTCTCCCCCATCATCATAAGATGTATTATTGGACCAAAAGGTCACTATGTGGTTGTTAATTCACTTGCAAACTCAACTCTATGGAAATGATTTATTATCCTTGCAAACTAAAATTTATTTCCCCGTTCATTTTATAAACTGTATGTTCTAACTAGGCTTTAAACCTAACATTTTTTCTCAAATGATGTGTATAACAGGTTCCCTTAGCGGTAGGTTACCGAAGGTTTGAGTGACGAGCGTGGGCTTTTGAGGCATTTTTGAGATGAATAGATATTTGGAGTCTTGGCGTTTAAACGATTTCTTTATTTTGAGAATTTGGGTTGACAACCAATGTAATCTAGATATAATTTGTTTAGATTAGTTTGTTGTTGATTTTCATTATCTTTCACAAGTTTTGTAAACGTTTTATACATTTACCCATTTGGGTGATTTACTCCAAATACAAACGTCATATTGCCGAATTTTCAAAATTTTAAATTACTCTAAATTTTAGGGTGTTACAAACTTGTATTTGGGTTAAGTAACACCCGACCTTATTTAGTCTTGTATAAGACTTGGATTATTATTGGTTGAGGTTAAATCTAGAATCCCATCAGAGGTATTTCGAGTATTGAATTGTAAAAAGAGAATTTACCCTTTATTCGATGTATTTATTGAAAATTTTAATTAGTTGTTTTTTCCAAATTTGAGGGTGTTACAATCTACTGGGGGGGGGGCATGGGGATCTACTGGGAGCCCCGATTGCGGATATCACGGTGATGTGATGGGAGACTATGAACACTGTGCAAATACCCAAATATGGTGTTGATTTGTTAAATTGGTGGTTGATGGGCCTTTATGGCAGTTTGCATGTTTTGTTGTGAAATATTGAACTGTTTTCAAGAGAGAATTCACTAGACCTCATGGTCTAACCCTCACTTTTAAAAAATAAAACCATTTTCAGGTAAGAGAGTAGTTGGAGTTTCTTCTAAAGGGAAGGAGAAGGCTTGAAGTGATCGAGACGATGACCATTGAGATTGCTTCCCTTAATTCCTTTTGTTTAGTCTAGATATGTCAGTTGTAGACGTGTGTACCCGCTGCTATACTTATGGGAATTTTGATATGTTTTGTTTTGAGATGTTGGGACCTCATTGGCTTTATTATATGAATGATGCGTTTACGGTTTTGGGTCGTCACACAAGCCATGCCTCAGAGTCTTGCCACGAGCTTTAACGTCTAACATTTTTCTTAGAACCTTCATTAAAATATGATAGAGGGTTATCAAATATCTTGTTTTGATTATCAATCAAATAGTTACAATTGATCCACCTTTCTTAATTATCCGTCAGAAAGTTATTAAAATTTCATTTGTTTTATTATGATTTGAATATATATTATTTTAAATTATTTTGATAAAACTTGATAAATGTTAAAATTAGACAATTATTCTTTAGATTGTATTTATGCTATTTATACATATATTCATATAAATGATGTTAATTTTTTTTTCCTAGCATGCATTTTAAACATTCAATAATCAAATATTTTCAATAAAATTATATGCTAAATTAAACACTATTTATATAAAATAAATTATTGATGAAAAATATATGTCTTCGGCAAACTACTAAGGGGGTGTTTGGGATTGCTTATTTAAAATAGCTTATGCTTATTTTGAAAAGTGTTTATCAACTTATGCGGTGTTAAACCGAAGTTTTTAAAAAAGTGTTTGGATTAGTTTATTGTGGTACCAAAACGTAATAAGCTAATAAGTTGTTATTCAAAGATGTTTGGGATTTCTTATACATATAAAATAACCCAAAAAGTCATAAACACTTTTCAAATAGAGCGAATTGTGGATTTGGTCCCTGTGGTTTTGTGATTTCTTTGACCATGATCCTCATTCTATGTTTATTGTGGATATGGTCCCTGTGGTATGCAATATATTGTGGCTATGGTCCCTAAACACTAACATCATTAACTTTGAAGGGTTAAAGGTATCATGTGTCTTGCACACTATGGGTATAATAGTCATTTTATTTTTTACTTTCAATTTATTCTATACACATTTAAAACAAACAATACTAAATTGTGGATTTGGTCCCTATGCATCATTCATCATCTTTAAAGTTTAAAACACATTTATCATCTCTCTTAATTTTTTTTTCATCCAATCTTTATTGTCAAAGTACAAAAAAAACTAATTTGTTAAAGTGCAAAAAAAATTACTTGCATTTAAAAATAACAATTGTTTGAACCCAACACTACATCCTAAAAAAGACAACCTATCAAAATAACAATTGTTTGAAACTAATATTACATCCCCAAAAAGACAACCCATCAAATATATATTAAATGTATATATAATTTACTTAATATAAATATGTTAATTTTAAAACAAATTATTAATGTTAAAATGCTAATTTTGGTATAAATAAATTTTGATAGGCGATTTAACGGCCGGTTGGAGATGCTCTTATGACACTATTGTCTTCCCTTCAACCTCCTATGTCATAATATATTTGTGTTTACAGATGTCAACTGACATGCATATAAGCCTTTTCCCACATCATGGTTTCCAAATGGTCTATGCATTTTATGAAAATGATTAATGTACTTCCTACTCAAGTCACTTAGATGTCGTCAAGAAAATAAACAAAACCGTTGCCAACAATTACTACATAAATGTTGATATAAACAATTGTCATTTTGATGGGTTGTCTTTTGGGGGATGTAATATTGGTTTCAAACAATTGTTATTTTGATAGGTTGTCTTTTTTAGGATGTAGTGTTGAATTCAAACAATTGTTATTTTTAAAGGCAAGTAATTTTTTTTTTTGCACTTTAACAAGTTAGTTTTTCTTGTACTTTGACAATGAAAATTGGATAAAAAAATTAAGAAAGATGATAAATGTGTTTTAAAGATGATGAGTGATGCATAGGGACCAAATTCACAATTTAGTATTGTTTGTTTTAAAGGTGTATAAAATAAATTGAAAGGGAAAAAGTAAAATGACTATTATACCCATAGTGTGCAAGGCACATGATGCTTTTAACTATTTAAAGTTAATGATGTTAGTGTTTAGGGACCCTAGCCACAATATATTGCATACCACAGGGACCATATCCACAATAAATATAGAATGAGAACCATGGTCAAAAAAATCATAAAACCATAGGGACCAAATCCACAATTCACTCTTTCAAATAAGTTGATAAGTTAAAACCAAATGACTTATCAAAAACAACTTTTCAGCGGTTTGACACCGATATAAGCTCTTTTCATTTTTCTCCATCCAAACACTTAAAAGTGTTTATCTCCGATATCAAATCAAAATAAGTTAAAAACCACCTCAAATAAGCAATCCCAAACACCCCTTAATATAAGTAAAAGATTGCATGGTAGTTGAGATTCTCATCTATTTATAGATGAATAATAAATTTTGAATTAAATAATACTGTCCATAAAATGGAAAGTATAAATTAATTGATTAGGCTACCGAATACTTATTTTTAAATAAATAATTAATGCCACATAAAAAATATTAATTATATTGGTTAAATTATTTATTACTTACTAGAAGTGTACTCGCGCAATGCAGCTAGATACATCACGATTTTAATGTTTCATTTTATTTTCTGTTTTTTGTCGATTTACATTACGATTTTAGATGGTTGTGAGAGAGAGATAATGATTTTTTTTATATAAATTTGTTTAATTTAGACTTAATAATATAATGTAATTTATTTTGGTTTAATAATATAATTTTTTTTTATAAAATATTCTGTAAGATTTTTTAATTATATTTTAGATTTTTTATATCTAAAATATGCTGAGAGTTATTTTAGAGGTGTTAAAGTGGGAAATGATTTTAGGGGAGTTAAAATTGTTAGAAGTAATGATTGAAAATTAATGAATAACATTAAATGTAATACATACAGCTTTTATGGCTGTTTTTTAAGTAATTAACATTAAATAGCGGTACATTAAACTTTAAGACTTGTTTTTAAGAGTTTTTTTATGTCATCTTTATAATATAGTATAGATAACATTTTTAAAATCGTTTGATAATTAAATTGGTTACCATCTACTAGTACCCACTCACAACCATATATATATACACCTTACAAGTAATATTTATAAATTTTAATATTGTAACAAAAAGGGGTAGGTTTGAGGTTGTACCAAAACATTATTATAGGTTCTATTTATGTTGTTTAGACTGTTAAATATAAAAATATACAAAAAAAGAAGAAAAGAATATCTAATTATGTAAAGGGTGTCAATTATATAAAACTCGGTTGAAATTGTCTACAATGACTAAAATACCCTTAAATTATATTTGTTTGGTGGTCAAAAAATGTGAAGTTTTAGTGGTAAATTGTAACATCTTAAGTTCACCGTACAAGACACTGTCCGTTTTGTCCAAGCCGGGATTCACGGTTTTAAAACGCATCTGATAGAGTATGTATATGGTCCCTTATAAGACAAATTTGTTCCCCTCCCCAACTGATTTGATACCATTTGCAGCATCCCAGTCGAACCATACCATACCAGATATTGTTCGTGTTGTCCACACATGGACTCACAGTTTTAAAACCGCGTCTGATAAAAGAGATATTTAGTTCCTTTTAAGACAACATTTGTTCCCCTTCCCAACCGATGTGGGATCTTACATAAATACATTAAACTTTAAATAAAAGATAGAAAATAGGGTCACGGGGTCGCTGGCGGGATGATATAGGGGGGAGTGTAGCATGAAAGGGAGGGGAGGGGAGGGGAGGGGGCCAACGATGGCGTAGGTAAACTTTTTCAATATAGGTCAATGATGTACGAGGTAGTATTGTACAACCTCGTAATTAAGTTTGTAAGTCTAAAAAAAAGGAACAAATAAACTTTCAATTGGTTTTTTTTAAATTTAAAATAGATTTGAAAGGCATAAGGGTTATTTCACCATTGTTTGATTTCATTTTGGCCAAATTTGGTGTATACGATAATGATTGCATATTGATAACATACATACATATATAAATACATACACTTATTGTTATCATTTATGTCAACATAGGCCCATGTAGATCAAGTATATACTTCTTATGTCAAACACAAATCCAAGCACACCCTTGTTAACTCACATAGAACTACATAAAACCCTCTAACAGTTTTTTTTTGGGAAGGGTGTCCTAGGCTATGCCTAGACTAATACCTTGACAAATTATGACTGTAAGACATCAACCCTGATAAACCTCAGTGGCCACAATTGTTATGTACGTCTGGATTCGAACCCTGAGCAGATGGGATATTCCACCACATCCCCCATGGCCTTAACCAGTACGCCACAACCCTTGTGGTTAAAAACCCTATAAAAGTTAGAATCGGGTATTTTAAATATACTAACAAACGAAACAAATATATAATTGACCATGACTTGTCTACGTTAGACATGTTCGATGATCCCGATAAACTCCTAGGCCCAAGCTATATTGGGCTCAAGTTGTGGCTAGAATAGTAAAATGATTAACTTAACTCAGCTACACTTGCAATAACCCGTACTTCAGACTTCAAAACGAGCTGCATACAATAGTTAATGTGAAGAGGTAGCGAAATTCACAACTTGATCTTAATTTCTATTATTGTGCACGCTGGGGGGGGGGGGGGGGTTGGATATTGTTTAGCTTATGGTTCTATAGTAAAATTGAGAACAACTCTAGTATCTATAAAAGTTGAAAGGGAGACAACCGTACAATGCCAATCTCTCCTTAGTATTCGTCACTACTTGTATAGACGGTCCAAAGGCTTCAGGGTTCGTTTTTTAATTTATTTATACTTATCTGTATTAAGATGACTTAATATGAAAAATAGATATATGATAACTTATCCAACTCAATCATTTACAACAATTGCTTGTTACTTAAACAAAAGACATTATTTAGATTGAACAAATAATGGAATACACCATTAAAATCACTACTTGGTCTCTTTTGAGGCCTAGTGTCTTAGAGAGGTAAGTCCAACCTAAAGTCTAATTTGGGTTCTTTTGGATTTGGGCCCAAATTTATTAAAAGCCTCTTACACAAAATTTTTAAATAAAATGTCTTAAAAATGAATTCTTTTAATAAAATGAATTTTTTTAAATTAAAAATAATGAATTAAAATTGGTAGTATTAGATAACAAGGAACAAATATGAAAATTGAACTTCTAAATTGTGAAAAAATAAAGACAATTATGATATTTTGAGTTGTACGAGCTCTCAGATCGAGTTTCAAGCTCAAACATGTATCAAAAAGACTTATTATGAAATCTAAACCCAGTTTAGCTCAAAACGTAAGTACAAACCATCCGGGATTGAACATTTTCATATGTGAAATCATATATCAATTTCTTACAAACCATCAGTAATCGAACATTTGTGTTTTTGCAATCAATTATTAGTTGGACTGAAAATAATATGATTTGATCAATCAAGGTTCAATCTCCAAACATGAAAAAAGTCAAAACAATCAAAGTATAAACATTCAGTAGGCCAGGTCAAATAGTCAACCCAATGACCACCGGAATCAAACGAGTTTTCAAGATTTGAAATCTCCGTCAACAAAATCAGCCAACATTTCTCATCTAGTCACGAATCCAAAGCCGATATCAGTTTATAACCATACAGTAAAAACCACAAATTACCCTGAACTTCAATTTTCCGAATTCAGATAAAAAAACCACAAGGACCTAAAAGTAATTTTGATATATTTGTGTCATAAGAGAGTAACAAATCAAAAAACCACTGGTCCTGCACTGCAAATCAATTTGTCTCTATGCAACTATTGCTTCCAAAATTTGCTGTCATATCCTTTTGTTTTCTACTTGCACCATTTGCCCCCACAACTTACAAATAATTGCACCTCTCAGTTTTACAGGACATATCATCCCTACCACCACCAATAATTGTAACCCTGTTTTATTTTTATTTATTTTATTAAATATTTTTCATTCAAACGGATAGAAAAATAACGGTTTCTATGATAGTTTTTCTACTCGTACTGGTTATGAGAATGTAAGGTTGTATGATTGTGAAGATCAGAACACCAGCAGACTGGAAAAACGAGTTTGTTCAAGGAAAAATATTTTGTTTAGATGAATTTCTTATACGAAATATATGGTTTTAAAAGATATGTGCGAAGCTGAAATTCGAGTTATTATTTCAAGAATGACAAAAAGACGATGCTATTGAAAATGAGCTGACCAAGAGAATATGAGTTGAATATTGCATACATAAAAAATTCAATAATTGTGACATCACGACACTGCTTCGTGCAATCTTGACTCTTGAAGATGCCATTTCTTACATTATTTTGTCTATAAATAAATTCGTTGAATTCTAAAAACCCTCTTTGTATTGAGTCATACCAAGAGCCAATCATTTAGGCTTAGATACTGAAATGTGTTTAATATAGAAACTCAAATAGATTTGATTTTTCAGTAGACCAATTAAATATATAAACAAATTTCTAAATTAACTATATAAAATACATAAAGGAAACTCTGAATATAGGCCTAGATCGTTTGTACATATAGACTTTGTGGGTGCTACACCAATAATGATTTGAAGTCAAAATCCAGCCTTCTTACTAGCCTCAAAGTGTCTATAACAAATGTGTATATATATATATACATATATATATATATATGTATATGTATATATATGTATGTAGGTCCTTTACACACACAAATATGTGTATATATATATATATGATGCAATTTTAGAACATAAAAAATACGTATATATATATATATATATTTGTATCTATTACGAGTCGAGTGATATATCCCATATGTAATGTTTGTGTTGAATTGTAAATTATTAATTTTACTTTTGGCGCCAATATGGAAAATGAGTCGATGATTCATGGACACAAATAACGAACAGTTGAATTAAATGCTCAAAAAATGTTTGTATGTTGTACCCACGAATCTACTAACTGAACCCGTGGGTGTACTCGTTGTCAGGTGTAATTAAAGACCATGATATATATCATGTCATGATCTATGTAAGATTTCAACCTCACAATTTTTACACTTATCCAATTATCGTTTCAAATTGTACACAATAATTTTCTGAACCGTCTTTAAATGAATACAATATATGTTTTGTTAATCTTTCAGTAGTCCCTTTAAACCTTATGTAAAATACTAATACTATATGAAAAAAAAAGATCATTTCATGATATGCACATTATATGTTTTCCATTAAGGCAAAATGTTTCAGTATATAACGAAGTTTGCATTATCTGATATTTAGTGTAAGAATGGTTTTCCTCAATTAATGTAACAAACGTTCAATTTTTACTATTTTCTACCCGTTTTACCCCCAAAACAAGTTTTAGCCCTTGTGGCATTACTTGATTTTGATTTAATATTGTTTCTAGTAATCAATATTTACAATATAACTTGACATCCATGTCATCAGTAGTTACAAGATCGATCGGTTACATATTAAATTGGAATGAAATATATGGAATCGAACATTTGTTACACTAATTGAGAAAAATAATACATTGTTACTAAATAGAAACTAAGATAAAGTTTATTGTATTTTGACGCATTCTGACTTTTCCATGACTGATTTGTGCATCACCTACTTACCCATTTTTCATGAAAGTTTAATTCAACTAAATGACAATTTCTTGTAATGTAAATATACATATAAAAAAATCATTAATGGCAGCTGACACTGAGGGTGTGCAAAATTGGAATGGTTCGAAACCCGAACTTAAACCGAAAATAAGGTGTTTGTACAATGCCCGATGTTGGGAACTGAAGAATTGCACAAGTACAACACAAGTAAAGTTAATGCTGCTAGAAGAAAACAGTTACTACTTCTAGTTAGTACTTCTGTGGTTAATGCTGCTAGTTGAAGATTAATGCTGCTCAACAAGTTTAGTACTGTTAGTTCAAAGTTAGTACTGCTTGAAGAGATTAATACTGTTGAGCATGGTTAGTGCTGCTAGAGTTAATACTGATCAGAGTATTAATGCTGCTAAAGAATAATGCTGCTTATGTGATAAAGAATTCGCATGGAAGGATGACAGCTGGATGGACTGAAGATATTCATGGAAGTTGAAGATAAAGATGGAAGTTTATATTGAAGATCTTTTTATGTTTAGTAATTATCTTTTATTCTTCAATATATGTATAGATTTGTTTAGAATAGTAAAGTAACTTTGGTGATTATTAATTATTCTAAGTTTTTGTTTTAGAGAGTATCAACCTCAAGGCATAGTTCCTAATTCTAGAGAAGTAGAATTCGTCTTGAAAGAGCTTGTTCTTCAAGATTGAGGTTGTGTGTGTAATCTTGTAACTTCAACCATTCAATACAAGTTTACAAGTTGTTCATCAGATTTACTGTTTGTTTACTGTTTCATTAAATATCAAAGTGTTATTCCGCAAACTTATTTGATATTGTTTCTGAGTATTTATAATTCTTGTTGAGTATTCGATCCTGACACCCGAGTGCCGCGAAATCAGAAAATCCGAAATCCGGCTTTTGAGGGGATATGTGGGTTATGGTTGGGTTTGATTTTTGGTCACCCGGCCCGTCCTAAAACCCAATGTACACACACACACACACACATATATATATATATAATATTTAAATATATTTATTTATCAAAAATTCTAAATCCTAGTTGATCGGCTATACCATTTTCTAATTCATAAACATACTATTGATTTCATCAATTCTCTCAATCGATTGAATATATATATATATATATATATATATATATATATATATATATTATAACTTATTGAATGAAAAATGATATAAATATATGATTGTATTAAAATTTTGTTAGAAAATCCATTTAACATTGAATTTTGTTTTAAAAAATAACAAAAAGAGAATGGGGGCCTCTTGAAAATGAGAGAAGATGGCATTTTGCACCTAAGGCATGGCCCTATTTGATCTTTTCCAGCAACACATGATCACAACCTTCATTTGGACTTACACACAAACCCTAAATTTTATGCCACTTACTATTTTGGTTTATAATTTTATTGTTATTTAAAACATTTTATTTATATTCAAATAACTTTATAAAAGTATATTTGTGTTTTGATTAAAGCAATTTTTATCAGAACAGAGGTGGATAAAATTGGATCTAGAATGATGAATTAAATCGGGACCGGATCAGAGTAAAGGATTGAGGTGGGCATAACTTTATACTTGACTTCTTTTGTAATGTTTTTTTTGGTTTGCATGTATGTTGCGTTCAAAGTTATAAACAAACCGTTTATTTTTCAAATTTGAAAAGACAATGTTTTAAGTTTAACATACATTTCGAACTAAACAAACCCAAATGCAAATTTCAGTTTACAATTTGTTTTGGGAAGGAACTGATTCTAAACCATTTGAAACCCATATTGATCTGGTTTGCATCGGTTTACTTTTCTGTTTCTTTTTAATTTTTTTGTTTCAACTCATTCTGTTTTCAACCTGATTCACATCCTCACACATGACATACCATATAAGTCAGTTTTATGGCGTGCTTAAACTTGGAACACTTAAGTTGTAATAGTAATTAACAAAGAATATGGTTATCAGTTTCGTACCACACATCATCGTACACAAGACCTTGCAACAAACCGAACTACATATATCCACCAATGGTAGAACTAGGCCCTCAAATCAGTCAAGTCGAGCTTCAGCTTGCCACAACTAATTAACCTTGAACTTGATTCAATATATATATATACATATATATATGGGCAAATTCAAACGAGAAGCTAGACATTTTGCGAGAAGGCGAGAAGTGTTTAATCATATATGATATACAAGTTTAATCATGTATGATTAAACACATGTTATATTGGCAATACATAGACATTTAATCATATATGATTAAGCACACCCACAGGCCGTGTAATCATATATGATAATATACTTCTCACCTTCTCGCAAAAATGTTTAACTTCTCGCATGATCCTTCCCCTCTCTCTCTTTCTCTCTCTCTCTATCTATCTATATCGCTCGACAATTATTCTTGATGTATAGTTAGGAAAAAAAATCAAACTTTATTCGAGAGAATATCATACGTAAAAAAATAGTTCTCTCATTAAAAACATCTTATACTATTAAATACACTTGTGCGTGCAAAAGGATAGATATACTGTTATAATTCTCTCAGTATAAATAAGATCAAGATCTGATCATTTTATAACAAGTTGGGGAGACATATATTTGTTGTCATTGTCCATGAAATATACGTGACTTAACGTTATTTTCGTATAAAAATACGAAAAGCAAATCCTACAATATATTTGTGTATCTACGACTAAGAATAATATTATGTCTACATCCATGTCTTTGTCTACGACGTGGAGGGAGTGATTCCTAGGTATCATACGTAGCCATCTTCTTTATCGTAAGTTTTTTACTTTTTATTACATATTTATTTCCATTTTTTAAATTTATAAAATTAATTAATTTTTATTAGTTAAAAAAAATTAATTAATTTTCAAGACGTAATTAACCAATTTGGTAAAAATTGGAATCCTTAATAAAATGTAAGGTTGCAATTTCAAACCTCTCTCTCTCTCTCTCTCTCTCTCTCTCTCTCTCTCTCTCTCTCTCTCTCTCTCTCTCTCTCTCTCTCTCTCTCTCTCCATAGAGCTAGGTTCAAGAAAAATAGAAAAACATCTTAATAATCATTCATCTATACGGTAAATACATATACATACAAGTAATTTGTCTGTTATGCACATGTTCATAATATGCACATGTAAGAAACCAGGAAAATCTTTCATTTTGTATACCCAAGTGTATATATACCGTGCACATGAATGGTTATTAGGGTGTTTCTCAGTTTTTCATTCTTCGGGTTTCCTCTTAACCTTACACACACATACTCTCTCTCTCTCTCTCCCCCCATATATATACATATATTTCGTGAGTTATGTCGATCTTTTATATATAGGGCATCACCCCAACTTGTATATACAAATGTACCGATAGGTTCAAACACTACAAAAAACATACTTTTATTTACGGATTTTCGACGGACACTTAAACCAAAAATTAGAATTGACAGAGAGGATTATCGTCAAAAGAAAACTCCTCGCTAATGTAATACCCGGTTTTTCGTAAGCAAGTTTCCGTCCTCCGTTGGTAATCTCTCCGTTTTCCGCCTACATTTTTGGGTGGAAAATGTTGTGCTTTCGAACCTTAAGTCGACCCATGCGAGAATCTCGAGTTTTGACCTTTTTTTGACTTCGGTACGAGTGGCGCGATTGTGACTCTTAATAATGACATGTGTCACTATCGTGTGGCACAATCGTCGGGGGTGTACCACCCGCGGTACAATCTCTGCGATAGTGCCCTTGCGATAGTGACAATGTCACTATCGCGTGGCAAGGTCGCCCGCGACCCCTGGCCTCCTAAATGTCCAAATTTCTACCCATTTCCCTCATTTTCATTTTCTAATACCTTCCATTTTCTCTCCCAAACCTCAAAGTCGAACCCTAACCCATTTTGAGGGTTTTCCCCCCTTGAACCACATGAATCTTCATCATCTAGCTAGTGGGATCTTGAACCACAAAACCTCCATCTTCACCTTCCTCATCAAGTTCAACGTGTGGGAGCTCGGGTTGAAGAGTTGGAATGGGTGTCCTCGGAAAGTCTCATCATCTAAAATGGTAAGCTTCCTTGATTTAATGTTATAAATGCTCCATTGATGGTTTTTTAGTGTTTGATTTCTCAAATCTCGGATTTGATGGTTTTGGGGAAACTAGGGTTTTGATCTAGTTGGGGATTTCAGTAAATAATGTTTGGGGAATGTTTCTAAACGGTTTGGTATGTATGGATCTAGGTTTTGGAAGTCATCGGCTTAAGGATTCAAGTGACCTTCAAAAGAGCTCGTTGGGTGAAATCTAGATTTAGCCTAAATCTAGCGAGGTGAGTTCAAGTTGATTTGTGAAAACGGTGTACATGCCAAAATGTTTATTTTAAAGTGTTTTTGTGTTTTACATGAAATTGTTAACTGCTGATAAGTTTTGTGTATTTTGAAGTAAAAATATATTTTACTTGGTAGTTATCAAAGTGTGAGTATTTTGATAAGTTTTCATAGTTGATAAACTTGAGTTGTTTCAATCTCATAAAATGCCCATATTTGGGATTTGGATATCTTGAGAGGTATTAGCATGATTTATGCATTTTTGGTGATTTTGTACGAATAAAGTTCATTTTATGATTTATGCATCTTTGGTGATTTTCGTGCAAATGAAGTATATTTCACGTTATATGCGCTTTGGGGTGTATTTGCATTCATGAATCTTTTGGAAACTCTTTGGTCCCAATACATGTTGAGTTTTGGGTAAATCACATCTTTGAGGTATGTGTCTGCATAAACGTCGTTTAAAGACATCTCATTATTTGGGGGACCGTTATTTGGTGGTCAAATGGATTATGGGCATTTTAGCTCGGCGTTGACGTAAAAGAGTACTGAGGACATTTGTTCGGTTTTAATAGCTCGATTTAGAGTCCAAATTGTGATTTACGTCTTAATGCATTTATTGTACATTATTGATAATTACAGGCTCGAGTGCTTTAGTCATTCATGAGTATCCATGTAATCTTAGACTGTGTTGTAATGGATCCATAGGCACATGAGTCAGTCCTATTTGATGGTCAATTGGGTGGTACGGGGTTGGACTCTGGGACTCATGTTTTATGACCAAAACTTGACAAGTAGGCACTAGAAGGATGTAGTCTTGGGCGCCACTGTGTGGGTGTGTGTCTAGACCTCCGTCGTCGGGGAATTTCCTCAGTTGTAGTCCCCGGGTGTGTCGGGCCTTTCGGGTGTCCTTTTTGGCATCAAGGTACCTCGTCTCTTTGGGTGAAACTTGTCAAGGATTCGTAGGGACACTTGGGCTTCCATGTCGTTAGGTGTCATGCGATGAACGTTGTAGGAGTGGCATACTTTGTGTTATTCCGCTCTCAACGGATACGGGTATCCCCCGTTGTCGGCCACTGTATTTTGGATATCTAATTGTCCACGCTTTAATATTTGGATTTCTTTCCATTTCATGGTCGTGTGAGTATTAAGTTTCAGTTCCATGTTTTAATGGCGTATCATATTTATATGGACTGTTTTCCGTTATTTAAGGGTCGAGTATTTTGTCCCACCCGTGTTTTGGGTGATTTGGGATATGAAGTATTATTTACATTTTCACAAATTTGAGCATCTAACTATGACCCCGTTTTGGGTGAGTAACGGGTTGCATCGTTTTATAAGAAATGTGTGTTTGGGAGCATTGTCTTTAAAAGTGCATATTATGGGAAAATGTGTCGTTTCCATTTTGATGTATAATATTTCGAGGGATCTTGCTTTAAACTGAATTCCTTTCTTTTAAAGATATATTCATTCATGATAAAACTCTTGAGCTCACTAGGCGTTAAGCCTAACCTTTTTATTTGTCAGCATGTGCATCAGGTTCCTTTCGGGGGTTCGGTTCTAGCAGTGCTTTGAAGAGTTGAGCCTTAGCCTTACAAGAGTGAGTAGTCGGTGAAGTCTTCCGCAGGTTGGAGTTAGTAATTATTATTGGGTTTAGTAACACCCGTCCTTTTCATAGATGGTATGTATATGATGAATGTGTGTATTGAGGTTAATTCTCAAATTGTGCCTGTAGTCAAAGTAATTATTGATGTATTTAGAAATTTTTTAATAAGTTGCTATCTTCAGATTTTAGGGCGTTACAAGTTGGTATCATAGCTTAAGTTTGAGAGAATTAGGTATAGATTTTTGGATGCCTAGACTCAAACTAGCGTTCTTATAAGTGATTGTAAGTGAAGTTGCATATTAGGTACCTTAAGATAAGATATTTTGAGGTTAAGCAAGTCGCTAGAAACGGGAAACTTGCTGAGAGTCACAAGGATGATCATGTTCGGTACATTCATAATGGCACCTGGCCAGTGTTATGGTGAACCTACATGCTACATGTGTATACTTGAACTACCTTGGTATGATGACCGTTGGGGTAGTGAGAAAGTTTCTAAGCGAATAAGCTAAGGGAGGATTGATGTTTATAGCAATGTCACTGTAACAACCCAACTCTCAAGACAAGAGACGTAACCATCTTTAATAAATAAATAAAGCCAATTGGCACAATACAACACCCAAAATCCGGGGTTTGCGTAAAGACAACCTAGTACACAACTGAGAATACACTGACAATAATCTACCATGGAGGTCCTCTAAATCAGCTCCAGCTCGCATCTTCTCTTAAAACTTAACCACTCCTTCTACCGCCACTCTTTACCTGAAAAAGGGTTTTAGATTTGAAAAGAACGAGGGTTAGACCGAAAGGTCTAGTGAGTCCCCTCTTGCAATAACTTTTAATTCAACAAAAACATTCAATAATTCAACATTAAAAATAAACCATTTTCAGCTTTCAGAGAACTCTTAACTTTCAGTGAAACTTCTCCGCTCACACTACCGCCACCCTAAGGTGACAGCGTATCTGTGACTCATACTGCCTTTGTTGGGACACACCCCCAACGGTATAAACGGAACACACCCCCCGGTATGAGCACAGACGGGCCACACACCCTGACTTTGAGCCTTCTCACTTAGGACCATGTATGCATACATTCCCACTTGAACAAAAATAATGAAAAAAATCATCTTTAGCATTTAAATAATTCTCGCAAGTAAGTACTAAAGCAACATCATATCAAAGCTTGCATACAATTTTCATAATACTCTTGCCATCATATAAAATCAAAGTTTAAAATGAAACTTTCACATGCTTTGGTTAGCAGAAGAATTTAGTTCAGAAAACTCACCTGACGTCCTTAGCTCGAAACTTGCGGTTACTTCTATAATTCGGTCCGAAACCTATAAAGGAAACATTGACCGGTAAACACCCAATTCCATCTATTTTATAATAAGGTTGACTCTAGCTCTTAATCTTAACGGTTTTCCTAATTTTAAGAGAAACCCCGATTCACAAAAATCCACTCCTTGAATTAAATTGGAAATGGGCCGATTTTCTAACCAAACTAAAACCCAATAATCCTACTTAAATAATCAAAAGAATCCTAAATATGAAAATAATATGAATGGCCTACCAAACTAAGCCCAAACTCCACCCAAACTAAATATTCCAACGTAATGGGCTTCGGCCCACTGAGCAACAAAACGAGGACCGGGGCCTGCAAGGTCGCCCGATGTTAATCTTGACCGGAGTCCCTTCAACACTGTCGACCGGTGCCATGCGGCCAACCGGTGTGCACCGGTGTGAAGAGTGTTCTATAAACTCATCTTTTTTGAGAATAGTGTTCTATAAACTCATCTTTTTATAGCATACTTGTGTTTATAGGACGTTTTTGTTAGTAATTTCCACTATATGTATTTTAGTAATACATATAAAATTACAACGAATGTAAGAACTAAATACAATCAACGAATGATTAGTAAAATTCGAATACAAGGAAATCGACTAAAGATAAATGTTACGAGTAAACCGAATATGAAATCAGACAATGTTGAGGCTCGTGGGTGACACGATTCCCTTAAACAGATTTGCCGTATGTTCCCAGGGTACAACAGCCAAAGCAGTTGTACTGCCGGAGATGACCACTTGCCTGAAAATTCCCGGAGAGAAAACGTATGCAGAATAGATTTCAGAGAATATGTATCGTTCGGTATTCGGTGTGTTTTTGGAATGAATCTGGACTCTCCTTTTTATACTCGAAATTGAAACCGAAGATTTAATATGAAATTAATCAGTCATTAACAGAATTATTTGACCATTAACTTACGGCGCGGGTAAGCCCGCGTAGAGCACTGTTTTGTCCACACTCCAGTGCATGTCGCGAGTTGCCACGTGGTTTAACCCGCGGCATAACTCGCCCAATGCACTGGATCAAAACAAAATTTTCGCAAACACTAAGTTGCGCGAGCACAAGATTTCGGAGTTGCATTTGTGTCCGCAGGTCGCTCCCACGCACAAGTTCGTCGATTTTAGTCTACGAAAGTCTCAATCGGCACCCCCCCTGCACGCGGGTAGGTGATGGAGTAAAACCAAACAAAGAGCTTGAAAGCTCCTCCCACATTCATGGTTATCAACCATAAAATGTTTACTACTCCTTCCAATGTGGGACACATTCCCACACCACTTGACTTTTGCCAATTTCATCCCAAACACTCAACTTTGAGCATCGATATCTCATTCACACATATTCCGTTTTGGACACATAATATATCGATTTGAAGCTCTCATATAGGAGAACACAAACCCACGAAGAGTTAGATATATACTATACATATACATGTATTTAATTGTGTCCAAAGTTAGTAAAAAACCCATATTTTTACTAAAATTTTCCAACAATCCCCCACATGAATGGAGATCGATCTTTGCATACGAAAACTTCCTTACACAATTTCAATGGTCGAATCCTTCATAGGATAGGTAGGTGTTACCCTTTGAACCTTCCCTTGTGAAACACACTTTGTCTCCTAGCTGTCAATAGACTCGATGTCCTTGAACTGAACTGCCATTTATGTAGACGACAATACATTTCACACAGAACTCTTCCTAACAATGGCATATCCTCATAGTCGTGTCCGTTATGGTCATGAACACTAGCCTGGTTCAGTGAGAGCTGTTAGGAATTGCGCCCCCACAATTCCCTTCGAAACGACCCCACTTCTCTCTCACATAGGTGATTTTCCAATCATCATTAAAAGCCTTACGCTTAACCTCACTGTCACTAATTTTCAGAAATGGACTAGGAAGTGTATTAACTCCCCCACAGTGACCTCCCTTATTCATACAACTAGGTTGTCCTTTTGAACCCAGATCTTGGGATCTCCAGTCTTCTGGGTAAGGTTTCCTTTGCATGAATTATTCATTCAACGACTTTAGTCCCATTCCTCTCGACGACTTATACGTCAAATCTCTACTTAGGCCTTTCGTAAACGGATCCGCAATGTTATCCTTTGACTTCACATAGTCAATTGTGATAACTCCAGTAGAGAGTAATTGTCGAATCATATTATGTACGTCTAATATGTCTAGATTTCCCATTATACATTGTACTTTGAGCTCTACCAATTGTCGATTGGCTATCACAATGTATGCATATGGCCGTTACCAGCTTAGGCCATTTGGGAATATCTTCCATTAACTAACGTAGCCATTCTGCCTCTTTACAACATTTATCCAAGACAATAAATTCAGATTCCATCGTGGATCTGGCTATAACAGTTTATGTAACACCCGTGATTTTCGGTAAGTAAATGTCAACCGGACATTTTTGTGACTTGTAAACGGTGGGGTTTCATTGGGAAATGTATTGTTTAAAGTCCCTTGGAGTTTCGGGAGTGTTGGCAGTGAAAAGGTCGGGTTTCGAGGCTCCGGAAAGGTCCCGCGACAATGCCCGGCGACTATGACACTTGTCATAGTCGCACTGTCACGGTCGCAGAGGATGTACCGCGGCCTGGGGGCACCTGGCGACATTGCCCTGGGCAATGTCACAGGGCAATGTCGCATGGTCAATGTCGCACACGGTGATCAGGGTGCTGTTAAGTGCGGATTTTCAGCCTCTCTCTCTCATTCCAACTTCCCCCATTTCACCCTTTTCTCTCTAGAAACCGAACCCAAACCCTAAAATTGGTTTTATACCCTCAAGTCACCAAATCCATGATATTCCAAGTGTTTCCTCACCACCCAACAAAGATTGGAAGCTATGGTCAAGAACCTCCACCTTCATCTTCCCCAAAGTTCGTGTTTGGGAGTTTGGGTTGAAGAATTGTTATGGGTGTCCTCGGAAGGTCTCATCGTCTCTAAGTGGTAAGCTTTCTTGATTTTAAAGGTTGAAATACTCCATTGTTGATCTCTTAGTGTTTGGTATACCAAATCTCGGATTTGGTGGTTTTGGAGAAATTAGGGTTTTGGATATTGTTTGGGATTTTGATTTATAATGTTTGGAGAATGTTCCTTATGGTTGATTATGGGTATTTATGGGTTGAAATGTTCGGATCTAGGTTTTGGAATATTTCGGTTTGAGGATTCAAATGGCCGTCAAAAGAGCTCGTTGGGTAAAATCTAGATTTAGCCTAAATCTAGCAAGGTGAGTTCAAGATGATTTATGAAAACGGTGTACATACCAAAATGTCCATTTTTAAAGTGTTTGTGTTTTACATCAAATTGTTAACTGCTGATAAGTTTTGGGTATTTGTTTATAATTACCTTTATAAACTCAGGAAACATGCATCTTTGTGATTTTGGGTGTATTGACAAATAAAGCATATTGATATGTTTCTTTGACGTATTTTATATAAATGGAGTCCATTTGATGTGAATATCATTTGCATGATTTTTCACGTACGATTACTTGGAAAATACGCATAACGGTGTCACGAGGTATTTTGGGAAATAAGGATAAAGAGTCTATTTGGGAAAATGGTTTGCCTCAAACGATGTTGAGTTTGTGTTACTTACGTTTTTGAGTCGTCGTGTCTTCGTTAGTCGGTTAATCGTGTCTTTTAAAGTTTACAAAGGCGTTAGTTGGAGATTTACGTAAAGTGTTGAGTCTTTGGCTTGGTTTTGACTAAATGAGTCGTGTGGACACTTGTCCGGATTTATAATCGTCGTGGGTTTTAAGTATGATGACGATTAATTCGTGTCATTTGGTGAATTACATGTTTTGGGTGCGTGGGTCATTCAATTGGAGTCATGTAATGTTGGACAGCGTTGTTATGGATCCATAGGCACGTCAGTCTGGTCGGTATGGTCGATTGGGTATCGCGGGAGTGGCCTTCAGTACCCATGTTTTATGGCCGGAACTTTACAAGTGATCGCTAGGAGGAGTTGAGTCTGGTAGCGCTACAGGCAAAGTAGGCGCTAGGACCTCCGCCACTTGAAGTATTGCCCGAGAGGTAGTCTTTAAGTGTGTCGGGCCTTTAGGGTGGAGTCCTTCGGGATGTTCATCAAGCGTCAACTTGACTTGGGGTGGAGCTTGTAAAGAAGTCGTAGGGACACCTGGTTGTGATGTCGTGAGATGTCATGCGATTAACGTTGTATGGGTGGTATAATTTTGTGTTCCTTCCACTCTCAACGGATACGGGTATCCCCCGTTGTCGACTTGTTGTATTTTGGATATTTAATTGTCCATGTTTTGATAATTGGATTTCATTTTATTTTATGGTCGTGTGAGTATTGATTCGAGTTTCAGGTTTTCAATGACGTTGTAACACCCGTAAATTCCTGTCTGTGAAAGCCAACCCTTTGAGAAATTCTTGTTTCTTATCGTAGAATTTCATCCCCTATATCTTACCTATTTAAGCCTTATCGCATCATGAGTGGTCTGTGCGGAAAATGGGAAGAAACGAGCCTCGGTACACTCTGGGCGATAGTGCCCTGGCGATAGTGCCCTGGGCACAATCGCCAGTGGGGGTGTGCCCGCGGTACGTTTTGGGCGATAGTGCCCTGGCACAATCGCCGGGCACAATCGCGGTCGGCCCCAGGGTCTTTTAAGAGTCGCGATTCTCAACCATTTCCCTCACTCTCACTTCTATCTTCTTCCCTTTTCTCTCCCAAACACCAAAACCGAACCCTAACCTATTTTGGGGCTTTTTTCCTCCTCAAACCACATGTTTCTTCACCATCTAACTAGTTGGAACCTTGAACCACAAAACCTCCATCTTCATCTTCCTCGTCAAGTGCAACGGTCGGGAGCTCGGGTTGAAGTGTCGGATTGGGTGTTCTCGGAAGCCTCTTTGCCTTCAAGGGTAAGTTTGCTTGTAATAAGGTTATAAATGCTCCATTGGTGGTTTCTTAACGTTCGATATCTCCAATCTTGGATTTGATGGTTTTAGAGAAATTAGGGTTTTGATCTTGTTTGGGATCTTGGTATTTTATGATTGGAGAATGTTTCCTTGTGGTTGGTTATGGTTACTTATGGTTATTGATGGTTGAAATTTATGGATCTAGGTTTTGGAGATTTTGGCTTGAGGATTCAAGTTTCGTCAAGGAAGCTCAAAGTGGGGTAAAATCTAGATTTAGTCTAAATCTAGCAAGGCGAGTTCAAGTTGATTTGTGAAAACGTTGTACATGCCAAAATATTTATTTTAAAGCATCTATGTGTTTTACATGAAATTATCAACTGTTGAGTTGTTTGGTAACTTTGATTATTCGAAGTGTTTAGCTTATTAAACCTTGTAAAACACCACATTTGGGATTTTGGGATATTTTGATAAATGTGTCACAAAGGAATGTGACTTGGTGAATTATTGCATAAATAGGTATTTGGTCAAAAAAATGCACTTTTAAGTGTTTGTCGGGTTTTATGCATCATTCATGAAATGAGATACTTTGAAAAGTACGAAGGTGTGAGTCCTTTTGTTTTGGGTCGATCCCGGCCTTGGGAACGCTTTAGAAAATGATAACCCTTTTTCGGTTTTGGGCCGAAGGCCAAATGTGACTTGAGAAACAAAGTTTTGGGAAAGATGTATTTTGGTTTATGTAACCACTTTGGCTCTCGTATTTTAGCCGAACGTACATTATGCCTTTTGGGGCTTGGTTTGCACTCAAATGAGTCTTTGGAACATTTGTTCAGTTTTGGTAGCCTGTTAAGGAGCCTTGTCGTATGGTGTACCTAGTTGCATCTCATTTGTGAGTTACGTGTATTGGATGCGTTAGTTCATCCGTTGAAGTCATGTAACGTGTTAGGTTGTAATGCAATGGATCCATAGGCATAGAGGTTGGTTTTTATCGTGTAAATGGGATAAGATTCCTGTGTTTTAATCTGGAAATAGGCGTTGATGATACGATGTAAGTCCTACATAATCAAGTGTGTCAAGGATGGAGAGATCCCAAGGTAAAGATCTGGATAGGATTGAACTTGGTGATTCTTTGGAACTAAAGACTTGGATAGAGTTGATGTTCAAATGACTAAAGACCCGGAGAGGGTTGATGTCTATTATGACTAAAGACCCAGAGAGGGTTGATGTCTATTATGACTAAAGACCCAGAGAGGGTTGATGTCTACCGTGACTAAAGACCTGGATAGGGTTGATGTCTACCGTGACTAAAGACCTAGATAGGGTTGATGTCAATGGTTGTTTATTCTTGAAAATACACTTTTAACATACATTTGTGGCTTAACTTTGTGTACCCGCCACATTCAATGGAATCGGGTCTTCCCCGTCACCGAAAGGTGTTGTTTTGGGTACTGAGTCTGGTGTCCATGTTTTCGGTGACATATTGCATATGAGATTTATTAACCATGACTTATGGGTTAAGTGTTATGCCCCACCCGTGCTTTGGGTGTTTTGGGATGCGAAGTGTTATTTACGGTATCACGATTGGGAATCGATTTATATTCACGTTTTGAGTGAGTTTTGGGATCACATCGTTTTATAAAGAATGGTTGTTTTGGAACATTGTCTTTAATGGTGTAAACTGTGGAAAACGAGTCGTCTCTATTTCTGAAGTAAATTAGTTGAAAGATCTTGATTTGAACTGATTTCCTTTCTTTTAAAAATATATCTATTCATGTTAAAACTCTTGAACTCACTAAGCGTTAGCCTAACCTTTAATCTGTCGGCATGTGCATCAGGTTTCAGTTGGGGTTGGTCCTAGTGGTGCTATGAAGAGATGAGCACTAGCTTGTGTGAGAGTGAGTAGCTTGGAGAAGTCTTCCGCAGTTTGGAGATAGCGACACTTATTGGGTTTTAGTAACACCTGTCCTTATTATAGACTGTAGGTACAGAATGAATGTATGTATGGAGGTTAAATCTTAAATTGTGGTTATAGATGAATCATTTATTGATGTATTTAGAAAAATTTTAATTAGTTGCTATTTCCAGAATTCGGGGTGTTACAGACGTACCCTATCCTTATGAATTGTCTTCCTTTATTTAAGGGTCGAACTATGATCCCGTTTGGGGGAGTTATGTGTTGTATTGCTTTTACAAAGAATGTGTATTTGGGAGTATTGTATTTAAAGGTGCATATTTTGGAGAAATGTATCGTGGTCATTTTAAAGTAAGCCATTTCGAAAGATCTCGATTTGAACTGCATTCCTTTCTTTTAAAGATATTTTCATTCATGTGAAAACTCTTGAGCTCACTAGGCGTTAAGCCTAACCTTTTTATTTGTCGGCATGTGCATCAGGTCCCAGTTTGGAGTTAGTGGCGATGCATGTGTTTTAAGTCTTCCGCAGGATTGAAGATAACAATCGTTATTGGGTTTAGTGACACCCGTCCTCATCATAGATTGCTGTATAGACAGTTGTGTGTATTGAGGTTAATTCCTAATTGTAATTGGAGACGAGTTGTTTATTGATGTATTTAGAAAATTTTAAATAAGTTGTTATTTTCTGATTTGAGGGTGTTACAGTTTACTTGAACGATTTCCAAGATATGGCCGCACGTCCAAGTGTAAACACATATCCACTTGTTGATCTGGAATCCTTTATATCAGATATCCAATTTGCATCACTGTATCCTTCGATTACCATTGGATATTTTCCATAATGCAGTCCATATTCACGTGTGTATCTTAAATATCTTAATAATCTAGTAATACTCTTCCAGTGTTCTAAACTGGGATTACTAGTATACCTACTTAGCCTGCTCACCGCATATGCTAAGTCAGGTCTAGTACAACTCATAAGATACATCAAACTGCCAATTATTCTTGAGTATTCCACTTGTGCAACACCTTCCCCTCTATTCTTAGATAGATGTTGACTAGTGTCAATTGGAGTTCTAGCTATACTAGTATCTCCTTCATTAAATTTCTCAAGAATCTTGTCCACGTAGTGTGTTTGATTTAACACCAAACCACTTTGGGTTCTTGTGATCTTGACCCCAAGAATCACATCCGCTAAACCCAAATCTTTCATGTCAAACTTAGATTTCAACATATCCTTCGTGGATCTTATCATTTTGTCATCACTACCGATGATAAGCATATCATCAACATATAAACACAATATGACATATCCATGAGTGGTGTCTTTCATATAAACACACTTATCACACTCATTTATCTTAAAACCGCTTTCTAACATGGCTTGATCAAACTTTTGATGCCATTGTTTTGGAGCTTGCTTTAGGCCATACAAGGATTTAATAAGTTTACAAACCTTGTTCTCTTGTCCCGGGGCAACGAATCCCTCAGGCTGCTCCATATAGATTTCTTCTTCTAAATCTCTATTTAGAAAAGCAGTTTTCACATCCATTTGGTGAATTTGCAGATTTCTAATAGTTGCAATGGATAACACCAATCTAATGGATGTTATTCTTGTCACTGATGAATAAGTATCAAAATAATCGAGACCTTCCTTTTGTCTATATCCTTTGATCACTAATCTCGCCTTGTATTTGTCAATACTGCCATCAACTTTCATCTTTCTTTTAAAGATCCAACGGTAACCTAGTGGCTTACTACCCGGAGGTAGATCCATTAGTTCCCATGTATGGTTTTGTAAGATAGATTCTATCTCACTCTTGATGGATTCTTTCCATTGAGGTCCTTCCGAAGACATAACTGCCTCACGATAAGTTTTGGGTTCACTTTCCACCACGTAGGTGAGAAAATCAGGACCAAACGATTTTTCAACCCGAACCTGTTTACTTCTTCTAGGTTTCACTTCTTCTTCCTCAGATAGAACTTGTTCATCCTCTTGAACAATTTCTTTATCCTTAGAAGATGAAGTTTGATCTTCCTTGTTCAAACAAGGAAATACGTCTTCAAAGAATGAAGCATTTCTTGACTCCATAATTGTATTCTTGTGTATCTCGGGATTTTTAGATTCATACACAAGAAACCGATAAGCACTACTATTTTGTGCATATCCAATGAATACACAATCCATTGTTTTAGGTGCATATTCTTTTTCCACAAAATCGAAATAAACTCGATTTTAGTAATCTTTTTCCACAAATCGAAAACAAGCTCGATTTGGATTCTATTTCCACAAAATCGATTTATATTCTATTTCCACATAATCGATATAAAATCGATTTAGAATCTTTCTACACAAAAATCGAAACAAGCTCGATTTTACAAACTGTTTACAAACAATAATTACTTAAATCGACAAATATGATTTAAAATATGTTTACACAAAACATAAAATAAATAAATCGAACCAGAGTTGATAGAAATTCTTTTCCACTTAAAACGAATTAAATCGAAACAACTCGATTATCTATTTGTTTATACAAGTATATCTTTATACCCTTAAATCGAGACAAAGCTCTATTCGTATCAAATTGAAATAAATTTGATATAAAATATGTTTACACAAAACAGACAACCAATTGAATCGAGTTAAACTCGATTCGAATCTCGTGTACAGTTAGTACCACGAAAACAATCTGTTTACACAAAACAGAATACGAAACCACAGTTTCTATCTGTTTACACAAAACAGAAAACGAATTGTATCGAGACACACTCGATTGAAATCTGTTTAAGATTGTTAGTAATTTCCACTATATGTATTTTAGTAATACATATAAAATTACAACGAATGTAAGAACTAAATACAATCAACGAATGATTAGTAAAATTCGAATACAAGGAAATCGACTAAAGATAAATGTTACGAGTAAACCGAATATGAAATCAGACAATGTTGAGGCTCGTGGGTGACACAATTCCCTTAAACAGATTTGCCGTATGTTCCCAGGGTACAACAGCCAAAGCAGTTGTACTGCCGGAGATGACCACTTGCCTGAAAATTCCCGGAGAGAAAACGTATGCAGAAGAGATTTCAGAGAATATGTATCGTTCGGTATTCAGTGTGGTTTTGGAATGAATCTGGACTCTCCTTTTTATACTCGAAATTGAAACCGAAGATTTAATATGAAATTAATCAGTCATTAACATAATTATTTGACCATTAACTTACGGCGCGGGTAAGCCCGCGTAGAGCACTGTTTTTGCAACTCGCGACATGCATTGGATCAAAACAAAAATTTCGCAAAAACCAAGTTGCGCGGGCACAAGATTTCGGAGTTGCATTCGTGTCCACACAGGTCGCGCCCACGCACAAGTTCGCCGATTTTAGTCTACAAAAGTCTCAATCGACACCCCCCTGTGCGCGGGTAGGTGATGGAGTAAAACCAAACAAAGAGCTTGTAAGCTCCTCCCACATTCATGGTTATAAACCATAAAATGTTTACTACTCCTTCCAATGTGGGACACATTCCCACACCACTTGACTTTTGCCAATTTCATCCCAAACACTCAACTTTGAGCATCGATATCTCATTCACACATATTCCGTTTTGGACACATAATATATCGATTTGAAGCTCTCATATAGGAGAACACAAACCCACAAAGAGTTAGATATATACTATACATATACATGTATTTAATTGTGTCCAAAGTTAGTAAAAACCTCATATTTTTACTAAAATTTTCCAACAGTTTTTTCAAATAGTGTTGCATAAAATAGCGAATATGACATTTTATTTTAAAAACATCAAGACTTGTTGAGACACTAAAAAGCGTTTTATAAACATATTGTAACATTTTTAAATATGACCCTTTTTCGTTTGATCCTATAAAGTATTATATTATGACGTTTAAACTTTTTAAACGTCCTATAAACCTAATGTTGTTGTAGTGTCGGTAATCCGTAGGTAATTATATGTAATACTGCGACAAACTATTTTTTAATTTATTTTTGTAATTTGTAGATGATATAGATAATTTACCGATATTGATAGTCTTTTTGAAAAGAAAAGAAAAAAGTAAATATTATATTGACGGATAATGTATATGTATGTATAGTGTATTTCGTCATATTGGATTATATGTATAGACTATATATTCAATTCATACACAACCATACATACATATATACATGCATACATACATACACATGCCCTATATGTACATACATAATAGCTAGCTATACATAAATACATAATAACGAACTATTAATGATACATATATACTTATATACACATACATGTATATAAATAGACATGGATCACTACTACAAAATAGGGTATACTTTTACCAGGATACATACATCCATATACATATACATATGTTATGTATGTATGTGTTTGTAAAATAATTCATCTTTGAGTTTTTCTATAACATCCATCAATAGTTTATAACATTTCTAATTGATTTCCGAAATATTAATTGAAAATTTTAGTCAACAAATTAAATCCTTGTTGTACATTTCCCTTTTTCTCGTATCCTTGTAAATCCATTGTCAATAACTCGAGGATATGATGAACCCTGCATTGGTGCATTACACGTAGAAATCGACTTGGGAGACTTCAAAAACACTAGGTACATGAGGGTACGCATATAAGCACGTTACACGTACTTAAGTTCACGAGAAAACTTACTTATAACAGTGTAACTGAGTACATGCATGATCAGAAAAAAAAATTGTAAACACAGGGTTAAAACTGTAACTTTTTCAATCAACATTTATTCTAGACATAAGGTAAATTTTGTATTCATATTTCACATTGTTTTATTCATCACACAAATATCAAGTACTATTCATTTATCACTTATTTCAAACACGTATTATTATCAAGAAAGATCAGTTAATAAAAATATAGTGAGGTTTAGGGAAAACCCCTCAAAAAATGAAAAAACTGAGGAACACCTTAATAACCGTTCATTTGTATAGTATGTACATGTGTATACAAGTAATTGAATATGTTTCCTGATTTTATGCACGTGTACATACTGGAAAAATTACTTATATGCACATGTACATATCGTACAAATGAATAATTATTAGGGTGTTAATCAGTTTTTCATTTTTTACGGTTAGAGAGAGAGAGAGAGAGATCAAATATATACATATATTAATTCAAACTATTATAAGAAAAAGAAAGGTGAAAGTGGTCCTTAAAACACATAGACAAAAGAAAACAAACACATTACCTTATCATCTTCACTTGTATCCTTTGCCTCTATATCACCCATCATCCTTCCATGCATTCAACTATTGTACCGTACAAACCATTTCAAGATTAGGGTTGTTGAATGAATTTGTATGAAAGTAACTTTATGTCGATCCGGAAAGAACAACTAAAAGTTTACTGTTTTCTGATAGGCTTGTTACTCAAAACTATCAATATATAGTTGTCGTTATGCAGTTAAAAATAATATTACGTTAGCAAAGTCGAGATTTTTCAGATGGAATATGACAAGATCAATATATATAATATGATTCGTATCAACTATCAAGGTAGAATACCAAAATAAATTAATTTGAATTTTAAGTGTAATTGTAAAATAAATAAAAATAAATTGTTTGATGAAATAAATTATTTACATGAATTGTTTTTAAAATAAGCATGTATAATATCTAATTTTCATTTCTTTGTAGAAACAATATATATATATATATACACACGTATGTATATCTATGTGTGTGTAAACATTAAATTTACACTGATATTTATGCTCTTACCTCAAAATATCTAAAACTCTTTAAATATATTTCTTGTCTAAAATTGATTTTAACCTTAATTGGTGACATTTTTTAATATTTTTTTAAGTTATGATTTTCTTAAATGAAAATCAGATTAAGGATAGTGTTTAGGGGCTATTATATATTTTTGAAAGATCAAATTTAGAATTTCTTATAAATTTAAGGCATAAGTTAAAACTTGATCATGTTAATATATTAATAATTTATGAATAAAAAATATAAATTAATTATTTGACTTTACTGAAATTTAGGTTTTATAACCAACAAAATACAATATTTATTCGAATCTTTTGTTTATGTTTATGTTTTTGTTTTTGAGACAAAAAAATGTTATGATTTTGCTATAAACAATTAAAAATTACAATATTGATCTATATACTAATAATTAGATCCAAACTTGTGACTCTATGTTTTCATTTAATATTTTCTTTTAACAAATTAATCACTTGATTTTTGAAATTTAAAAAATAAAATGGAAAGGTGAGGTAATATAGAAAAACACAAAAAAAGTAGGAAAATGTCCTTAGCTTGTCACCAAAAACTCATGAAATGGTGGATCATGGGAATTGAAAGTCTATCACAATGATACATATATGTGTGGCTCCAACTTTATCTTGTCAAATATATCATGTTCTTTCATCATTTTTTCAACTGGCAACATTTGTAGATAGGGTTTGTCAATATATATATTAGGGTTGTGTGGCTTCTTTTTTGCCTTTAAACTTCTTCATTGGTTGATATGTAACACAAACAAAACACACAGCTAAAACACACACACATACACGTAGATATACATATATATAATTATATATATGTATATTCATGTTTCTTCAACTCATATGTGAATGTCCTATATACCATTTGCTTGCTTGCTAGCTAGCTAGGCACTCTTTCATTAAAGTGGGGTTTAGTTGACACTTGGTGTGTTCTTTTTTGTGTGTGTGTGTGTTTTGATCGATATAGATGACTCCGCTTTACTTAAATTCGTCATCGAATGATCAGTATAATGAACACCAATTCTTGAGTCCTACTGATCACCACAATGGACACCAATTTCTGAGCCCTAATTCTCAAACTTCATCTTCTTCGAATTCTCTCACTTGCCATCTCTTCTTCAACCCTACTATCATCAATGATCAAGATGGGGGTTTTCATAGCGAACCTCAACCATCACAACATGAGGTAAATCAAAATGGGGTTTATATTTCTTGAATTAATAAGGGGTTTTCTTGGAATTTTATGCAATTCCCAAATCAAGAATCTTTAAAATTCAGAGTTTCTTGATCACTTCTTTCTTGAATTAAAGACGGGTTTATTGGTTTTTTTGTGCAATTTTCGATTAAGCAATGTTCTTTTTAGTTTAAGGTTAATTGATCACTTCTTTCTTGATTCTATGTAGAGCGATAACTTCGGATCACAGGCATACGATGATCATTTTGTAGAGAATCAAGATGAGAGAAGCAAGAAAAATGGCAATGGGCTAAAATTTTCTTTATGGAAGAGGGAAACTAATTATGATATGAATGATGAAAATCAAGTGAAGTGGATGTCTTCCAAGATGAGAGTAATGCTTAAGATGAAGAAATCGGATCCAAAGAAGCTAAACACTTTACGATCAACTGATGCTACTGAAATGAAGCTTGAAGATCATCATGATGATAAAGCACCAACATCATCTCCATTGGAAGAAACTGCCAACTCAAACTCAATCAATAGCACTTCTTCAAACAACAATACCCCAATTAGGGTTTGCTCTGATTGCAACACCACCAAGACTCCTCTTTGGAGAAGTGGACCTCAAGGTCCTAAGGTATATATATAACCAAGTTCTTACAAATTAAGCCAAGGAGTCTTGATGCACCAAACTAAGTTGCTAAACGCCAAGGGGGAAATGAGTGCAATGAAGCCATGATTTGTCATCTTTTTCTATTTTTTTTAAATTTGTACCCTAAATCTTCATGATCTTTCTTGTAGTCGCTCTGCAATGCATGCGGAATCCGACAAAGGAAAGCAAGGAAGGCAATGGCAGCGGCGGCAGCAGCAGCAGAAACCAACAAAAACATTTTCATCAATGATAAACCAACATCATTGAAAGCTACAAAGGTTCTTCATAAAGATCACAAGAAACCAAACAATGGGCATGTTAAGAAAAGACACTACTCCAAGCAAATAAACATGACGACTCCTTCATCGCCATCTTCATCTTCTCCGACAAGAAAGAACTGTGTCGAGGAGTTCTTAGTAAGCTTAAGCAAAAACTTGGCATTTCATCGTGTGTTTCCACAAGATGAGAAGGAAGCTGCAATCCTATTAATGGCACTCTCTTGTGGCTATGCTCATCATGAATAGCCTAATCGATCGATCTCTTCTTCTTCTTCTTCTTCTTTTTCCTAATAATCGATAGTATTTTAATTTTCAGTTTCTTTGATTTCATACAATGTTTTTGCGAGTGAGCTATAGCTATTCAGAATTGTAATATTTTTTCCCCTCATTTATCTCTAAGATAGGGTTTTAGAGCATAATTGTGTGATAAGGACTTTGAGAGATTTAGTAAAATTAGAATAATAAATTAATTAGTATGTGTAAACTATATGTTTTGTAAGATATGATAATAATAATAATAAGATTATTAATGGAGCAAGTTATTTCTTTATTTTATTAACTATGTAATAATTACATTCCTCTCATTAGTTGAATTTTGTTATTTTTCTTCATAAAATCTTGGAAATTAAACAAGAAAGAGTTAAGCTTTTTGCTAAATAATTATTGGTAATTTATTAAATATTTTTAAAGATGAGATTCAAACTTACAATCTTAAATTATTCTGAAGAAATATCAACTATTAATTAATCAAATCCATATAATCGTTTATATTCATTTACAATGGCAAGAACCAACTTAATTATGTTCATTAAAAAAAAAAAAAACTTTATTTTTGGCTTAAAGAACCAAATTAAATCATCGATATGATAATTTTCTTGAGGTAGATTTTAAAGACTTTTAATTAATAAACTCACACATGTATCAAAACTTCTCCGATATGAATCAATCATTTATTGTGGATAATTAACGTTTAGCATAGTGAATAATATGAATTGTGAACGAGAATAAAATGGTTATCACAATAAAACCCTCATTGCATATGTGACACGTCGCATGCTACATAGAATATGCATGTCAATTAATAAGTAATATCATCCGTAATTATACATATATATAGAGAGAGAGATCTAGAGAGTCAGGTTCAAACGAGAACGGTACCTATTTAAAAGAACACGAGAACGACAAATCACTTATGATTTTGTATGTGATTTGTCGTTCTCGTGTTCTTTTAAATAGGTACCGTTCTCGTTTGATCCTCCCTCTATATATATATATATATATAGGGACAGGTTCAAACGAGAAGCTAAACATTTTGCGAGAAGGCGAGAAGTGTTTAATCATATATGATACACAATCTTAATCATATATGATTAAACACATGTTATATTGGTAATACATAGACGTTTAATCATATATAATTAAACACACCTACAGACCATGTAATCATATATGATATCACACTTCTTGCATTCTCGCAAAATATTTAACTTCTCGCATGATTCTTCCTCTCTCTCTCTCTCTCTCTCTCTATATATATATATATATATTGTGCTTATCAATCAAAAAGATTATTTAGACATTTTATTAAATTAAATTTATTAAATTAAATTGTTAAATTGTATTTGTTTTATATATATATATATATGTTCAAACGAGAACACTACCTATTTAAAAGAACACGAGAACTAACAAAATCATTAGTGATTTTACATTAATACACGAAAAAATGACTTTGGCCGCGGCTTCAGGTTTACGTGGTTTTTTTGCATGTTAATTAAATAGTTCTCGTGTTCTTTTAATTAAATAGTTATTGTTCTCGTTTGATCCTCAATAAAAAGAGAGCAACAATGATAGTTTTTGTGTACTTGGTTTTCTTGCTGAGAAACTGCATGCAATGGTTGCTGGCATCCAAAAAGTCATTGGGTGCTTCCATCTCCATGTGGAAGAGGGTCTGAAAATGGTTCACAAGAGGCCATGCACTAATGCACAAAAAATTCATCACCTTTAATTCATATATTATATATATATATATATATATATATGTATGTATTTATTTATATAGAGAGAAAAAAATCGAATAAAAACCATATTGAAATTCGTAGAAACCAGTACTACTTAACTAGCAGCTTACAATGAAATGTGTAAACAGAAAATACAGAAGAAAAGGAAATTAAACCCTAAATATTGCTAAAAATAAACATAAATTAAGACCTATTCTGTAGCAAAGATTAAGAGCATCTTCAACAACAACTTTTCTATAATTTATCTAAAATAGAAAAACAAAAGTTAAAATCTCTAAAATAAATTACATTCATCTCCAACAGGTTTTCTATTTTAGAGATTTTAACACAAGTTATATTAATATAATATTTCTCTAATTTATCTTTCCAATACATTTTAAAGAAAAATTTTAATATAAAATGATAAAAGTTCAATCTCATTGGTGGAATTGAATAAAATAATCATTTCTTTCATGCTATCAAGTTTTAGAGAATTCTTTAAACTTGGAAAATTTTCAAGTTTTCTCTATTATAGAGAACAAGATAGCAAAGTTGTTGGAGAAGTATAGAGAACAAAAACCTAGTTTTTTTATTTTAGCAAAGTTGTTGGAGATGCTCTAAGGGATTGTTTGGTTGGTTTTTATTAAGTCTTGTATGGATACAGTTGTCTATGTGAATTAATATGTTTGTATAGATGAGAAAGTATTTGTTTGGGAGGGTTTTCTTATAAATGGAATTATAAGCGTGTTTGAGAGGCAAGTTTGGAATTTTTTTGAATTTTTGCATAAAACTCTTCCCTTAAAGCTTACTGAGTAAGCCATTTTTAATATCATTAAGTCACTACTAACCAATTATGCATAGTTGAACGAATAAGTTGTGTGTCTTGTTAAGCTCATTAAGCTGCTAACATACATGACCTAATTCTTTTCGGACCACTACAACCATATTCTACCAAATTCTTCCCTTAAAATTGAAAACTTTTCTCTCATGAAAGAGATCGTCGCCATGAAGTGGTAGATCTTGACATTGATACCATGTGAGAATATATGGAACTCATTAAAAACTAAAAGAACCCTTTAGGAGAGAAGGGAGGTTTCACCATATATAAAAGAAAAATAGTCAAATTCTAATCGATGTGAAACTCTAAGACAAATATCTCAAAGCTCTTTTAGGAGCATATGCTCAACTCTTGGTTTTTCATTGAAATGAGATATCTAATTCCTTGTAGAGAGTGTGATCAACTTCTTGACAAGATTGCAGTTCCATATTTTAAATCTTTCGAGCACCTTGTTAACATACTTCTTCTGACATAGGTGGATTTCGTTCTAGCTTTGATAGATGTACTTCTACACCCAAAAGAAGCTCATCGTGCCAATATAAGTCATCTCAAATGCCTCATTGATAGTTTGAACTCATTACGCAACACATGACATCACTTCCAACATAAATTAAATCATCAACGTATAGACTTACCATGATAAATTTTTCTTAAACGTCCCTTTTGAAGAATAAGGCATGATTATATTTTCTTTTCTCAAAGCCTACTGAAATAACCTCTGATCCTAATAAACCATGCTCAATGAGCCTTTCCTTTAATATGTATAGAGCTTTGTTAAGTCAATAAACTTTCTTTTCTCGTCTATACACTAGGTATCACAATATATATCACAATGTATATACAGTGGGTATGTGTATCTTAGGGTATCACAACGTATATATAATGGGTATCAATGGTCCTAATTAATGTATCACATTGGAATGTTTACTCCAGAGGAGAGAGGAGAGAAAAAAAAAGAGAAAAGATGAAATTTCTAAAATACCTAAAATACCCTTTATTGAAATTTTAAATCAAAATTATTAATTTTCTAATTTATACTTTCATTTGTAATTGAGATTAAATCTTACGGTTATCGCAAATTACTGAGTTCTTCCTTAAATGGCTCCATAAAATCTATACATATAATAAATAAGTAACTGGAGTGCCACGTGTCGTCTTCTGGTGAGACGACTTCAGTATTTTCCCGCCTAAACATGTATCTAGACGCATAGCACATCCACATTCATTCCTCCTTAAATCTTTCCTTAATTCAATTTAACATGTATCTGGACGCATAGCACACTCACATTCACTCCTCCTTAAATCTTTCCTTAATTCAATTTTTTTAATTATACGTTACATTTACTACTCTTATAATTAGATATGTAGTTACTTTTAATCTCTTACTTTTTTATTTTTCATTTTAGACTCTTATCATATAAACATAAATAATGTATATGAACTAAAATGCATTAAAAAACATTTCTATTTTGTACAAATTATATCATTGTAATTGTTTCATCAATACCTTTGAAATGAGCTCAATATTGAATATTTTTTTATTTAATTATATTATTAAATATCATAAATATATACGAATTAATGTGTCGTGATTAGTATGAGATTTGATACAAAAAAAACAACTGTGAAGGGAAAAAAGCTTGGACAAGTAGTATCGTACTTTCGATGATTATTCATATCTGTAAGATAAGTTTTCTTACATGATTTAATTTTTTTAAATTACCCCGTATAATACACGGCTTCGAAGCTAGTATATAAATATACAATTAACAAACGAATTTTCTGAGTATTTAATTGAAAAATATCAATCCCACATTTCATGGTGAACTCAAGTATGGGCTTATAGTTTCATTAGGCCCATCTAAAATTGGGCCTTTAGGCCCATCTATACATCTTATAGGGCCCTAAGAAGTTTTACTCCCAGCCCACGAGAGATAGAAACGTAAGAGAGTGATCGTCGTCGTCGTTGTTGACAAAGAAACAGTCGCCGAGATTTCCATGGATAGATCGCCGACGCCGCCACCACCACCGCCGCCGCCGCCACAACCACCGAAGGAATCTCTTGCTCGAGGTTATAAATTCGTGTGGCGAATTCTTCTCATTTCTAACCTTGCTCTCGGAGGTCTGTTTATCCATCTTTCACTCCTTTTATCTTTTGACGCACTCACAGCTCGTTTCGGAATGCTTAGGGGGTGTTTGGGATTGCTTATTTGATGGGTTTTTTAACTTATTGCGATTTGGCACCGGAGATAAGCCCTTTTAAGTGTTTGGATGGAAAGAAAAGAAAAGAGCTTATAGCGGTGCCAAACCGCTGAAAAGCCATTTTTGATAAGTCATTTTGTTAAAACTTATCAACTTATTTCAAAAGTGTTTATGACTTTTTTTGTTCTTTTATATGTATAAGCAATCCCAAACACCTTTAAATAACAACTTATTAGCTTATTACGTTTTGGTACCACAATAAGCTAATTCAAACACTTTTTAGAAAACTCCGGTTTGACACCACATAAGTTGATAAGCACTTTTCAAAATAAGCATAAGTTGTTTTAAATAAGCAATCCCAAACACCCCCTTAAGCGTGCGTGTATACAAATTGTTATGAACTTATGATGCTCGATTACGTTGATTTCATGAATAGGTTTAGGTAGGATGACATTTCAAGTTGATCATAGGGATTAGTGATGGAAATAAGTAAAGTTAGGGTTTAGGTTTTTGTGCACTTATTGTTTAAGTTTGTATGTGATTGATTTGTATACGTCGAGTAATAATGATGGAGAACAACGATCGATGCCTTTGTTCTGTTTGTTAAGATGTCTGAGAAGAAAATTAAGAAATCGAAACTTGAGCATCACTTCCTCTACCCCTAGGAGTAGTGATTGATTGAACATGTTTGCTTTAATTTGAAAATAGTTTTGCAATATTAACAGTTAACATGATTCAACTTTGTCAATTTTGTTAGATCCTGTGTTATAACTAGTGGTCACAATATAGCAACAGATTCGACAATGATTTCTTATCATGTCCATAGTATTTTCTAGCTTTTGTGTATATAGAACACATATGTTTAAATGTTGCTTTAACTCAACTTGAATATCATCCTTTTTAAGAACTGAAATCCCTAGTTTATGGGTTGTTTTTGCAATCATGGGCTCATGGCAATGGTTTTATTTTATGGATGTTGTTCTCATTAAAAACCCAGGCATATAGTTATAGAATAAACAGAATGGATCATGTTCTTACTTTGAGAGCTGCATGTCAACTCCCGGTAAGCGTTTCAACGGCCAGGCTAGCACCAAACACCGTGGGTTCGTTTCTAAAGGAGCCCTTAGCCCGATCATCCAGTCTGTCCTATGAATCCTATCCTTGCAGGTTCGAAATCCCATTTGTTCGCTTTTAATCCTAGGATCGGATACTATTCTTTAGATCTTTGTCCTTTTCCTTTGATGGTTGGCTTTTCATCCTTATGTTATATATACCCACTGTTCTAAAAAACTCGCCGCATAGCCGCTATGGCACCAAGGCTTGTGTCTCAAACCACGTTAAACCCGTCGCATGCCATGGCCTAATGCACAATTTTTTGTAATGCAATATTTGATTTTTCTTTACGTTTTTAATGTCTTATTTGCAAGTTTTTTAATATATATCATGATTTAACTTGCTTATTACTATTGACTCATTGAGTAAGACTACAAAACATATGTTTTTATATATAATATTATATATGAATTAGAAAAATGACGCCATAAGTTACGCCTTGAAAACGTCATGGCGAAGCCAGGGCTCCTAAGACTTGAGACTTGGCCTCGCCACCACGCCACATCTCACGCCATTTAGAACCTTGTATATACCTAGTAAGGGGTTGTTTGGTTGGTTTTTAATCCTAGAATTTTTCCATCTCATGTAACATAATTAAGGGTAGAATTGCAAAGTAGACACTTACTTTTGAAAGTGGATACTTATTTTATGAGAAACAAAAATTGAAATATGGACACTTATTCCGAAATTACCCCAACAATGTACATTTGTATTAATCTGTAGATGATAGAAAGTTACTGGTTTTTTTTAAGTGATCCCACATATTGCAATTTCCATATACCATTTGAAGCTTCCAAAACATAACTCTAACCTAATTTTACTAACTAATTAACATTGGTTTATTTGTTATTTTGCAGCATACATATTTACCAGGCCAAGAAAGAAAGAAGCAGTGAAAAAAGATAAGAAACCTACTGTAATTCAGTCTGCTCCTGAGATAAAAATCAACCCTGATTCTGAAGGAGTTGTCACTACCCCTGCCTATGAGCCTGAGAATAGACCAAACCCTATTCCTGAAAACCAATGGTCTAAACCATTCAAATGGTAGCAAGTAGTTATAACAGATGACAATAGCCAAAACTCTAGCCTTAGTCCTCTTTGTTTCTAGCCTCAATCTTCTTTCTTTTTTCAAATTGTTTAGTCTTTAGCAAGATTTCTTTTTCGCCCACCTTCCGCAAGCCATGGTTTCACGAAAACAATTGCGCTACTCTATATGGAGTAGATGAGATATCGGCGTACATCCCATCCACATACTGGTTTGATTTTTCTTTGGTTTGGTATCACAAAATCTTCAGTCTTGGTGGGTTTTCCCCCACTTACAAACTTTTATGGTCTTGCTGGTCTCAAGTTCATCATTTTTGAATTCCTGACCTTTATTAAAACTCTTCGATCTCAGGTTCTGCAGGGAAACATTCGCTCTACTTCTTATGGCAGAGAGAACAGGTCTGTGTACATCCCAACTCCTTAGACCTCACATCTGGATGAGATATATTGAGCTTTTTTGGTTTAATTTTATTTAAATTTTACCCCATTTACAAGAAGATCATGAAGGATGAATTGTTTCGACTATTGCACCTTGAAGGGTTTAATGTAGTCATCGGTTATTGTGGAAATCTTTAATCTTTAGGTTACATCCCAACTATTGTATTTGTATCTCTAATGGTGCTAATGCTTGAAGGGTATTTGATTCTTGTTGAGGGACAAAGAGATGAGAGTGTGATTGTTGGTTTACATTTTGGTGAAAATCAATAGTTTTGCTTCATGTTTCATTATTTATACAGTTTGATTCCTTATTCTATTGTTCTATATAATTTTCTGTTTTCATGGATTAGATTCTACCTACAACTTTTGAAATCCCTAACCCGGGACTGGGGACCAATTTGGACATTCTCATACCGACGCTTTGAGGACTTGATTGGTTAAGACCGTTGATCATACATGGGCAAATTGGTTAACCGGTTGGTTCTCGAATTGGTTCCATTCCCAGCCTCCAGTAGCCTGAACATAATGGTTAGGACCGTTGATTCATACATGAGCAAATTAACCAGTCCCCTTCGTATCCTCCGGTATCCTGAACCGGTCACTACGTAACTGTGACTGGTACAAACTGGTCTTTAGGAGAAAAAGCAAGAACCGATCAATCTAGGTGTGTTTGGTACGTGAGACGTGATAGGATTGGAGAAAGGTTTGATGTCTCAACTCCTATGTTTGGTGCGACATCAAGACAAGGGCAAAGCAGGCACAAATTGAACTTTTTTGTCCCTCCAAAATAGGTGGAACAAAAATTAAGGAGATAAAAGTGGTAAATTGTCAAACTATCTATGTTAAATTACAACCCTTGAACGTTTTCACCTGTCTACCGCAATCTCGTTTGTCCAGTCTTGTCTCATTCTATCCAGTTTGTGTACCAAATACACATTATATAGCAACGGTCCCCCTAATACTCTAACGGGTCCCCTTAACCAATCGGCCCTAAAAATGGTGTAACTGGTCGGGCCGGCTGATACTAGCCGGTCCAACCTTAACTAAGGTTGTGCAAAACCTGATACAAACCGGAAAAAAAACCGAAAACCTGCCCCGAAAAACCCCGACCCATGTTATCCGATTTCACCCGACCCCCGAAAACCGAGTACCCGATTGCCTTGGAAGGGTCGGTTAGGGTATTGAAAATCCTTCCCGAACCCGTCCGAAATCCGACAATAATATATATATATATATATATATATATATATATATATATATATTCCTTATTTTCTTCTAAACTGGAGACTGCGTGGACGTGGTAAATAACCGGGCCTTTTTGCCCATCTCTACTAATATGGTTATGGATCATTAGACATCAAACGGACCTCCTCAAAAGATAATTTTAATGTGGCCAATTTCCCTTCCCCATTCGTTTCCCTAACGTTCGTCTCTCTAGACATTGATAAATTAGGACTACCTTGTTAGATCAAAAAGATCAGGTACGCCCATGATAGATTATGGATACATTTTTTTTAGTTAACCGTAGGTGCCCGGGCCGACTTGCTTGCACCTCAAGTAATTCCAGGGACCCTGGAGAAAAGCCAGAAAAATCTCCGATGACCTTGTAAGATTCGAACCGGTGACCTCTGAGGAGAATCCCTAAAGGCACAAGCCTCATTGCCAGCTGATTATAACACATTTACCAGTTTGTTATCGAGAAATTTGTTCAAAAATATTGATTTTAAAGATTTATAATTTTAAGTTACAATAAAAACCTCGAATAGTTATCCGATTCTTGAATATTTTCTTTGTATTCGAATAAAATCAACTCTCCGTAGAAGATGGAGAATACACCCATACAAGTTATGGAAGTTCATCAATGGCAGCAATTTCATCACATCCCATACTAACAACGCAGCCACCGGCGGCATCCGCTTGCCGCCATCCGGCATTTCTGAGGCCACGTGTTGTTTAGATTCCAATCATATATCAAGTCGATAGCTCCACGCTACGAATTGATTGGCTTGCCGCTTAGTTTGGGGAAAGGGTCCTGTTTGCTTAGAACTGCCACTTTGCTCTTGTGAGCAAAGTACCCTTTCACCAAATTCTTGTATATCAAAATCGACATTATACATTCAACCTGTGGAAAAAAGGGTTGTGTCAAAATTCTGCAAAAAGGGTATGACGTCACCCTCTGGAGCGCCCTCACTACCATTTTCGCGGCCATCGTGTGTCCCATAGGTAGGTGGGTTGGAATCAAACCTAGACCTGTCACTCAGGGGTTGTTTGTTTTTAAAAAAAATCTCGGCTCTTAAGTCTGAATCGTTGAGACCTTTTTACACATCACCTCTTATTAATTATAACTAAATTAAGACTTCAGACTTTAGACCTCTTAAAAAACAAACGGCACCTCATTCTGCAAGGATGTACACCTCCCTACCCACTAGACGGGGACACAATTGTCAATTGACACTTGGTTCATTCTCACTGTCTAGAATTTCCTGATTTGCGTGTCCTCGGGGCAGTTAGTTGAGTGGTGTCTAGAGTCGAACCCCAGAATTCCCACTCATTCTGGAAGGATGTCCACCTCCTTACCCACTAGGCTAAAGCCACGGGGGCAGGGTTGTCAAAGTTGAGACTTTGTTCGTTATCATTATCTAGAATTTCATATTTTGTTTGTCCCTACGGACGCCCACCTCCCTACCCACCACTAGGCTAAAGTCGTGGGCACAGGGTGGTCAAAGTTGACGTATGAATATAAGATTCATTCTCACTATCTAGAATTTCCTGCTTTGTGGTCCTAGAGACAGGTGGGTGGTGTCTGGAGTCGAACCACATACTCCCCACTCATATGCAACGATTCCCACCTCCCTACCCACTACGCTAAAACCTGCGGGGACAAGGATGTCAATTCTCACTGTGTAGAATTTCTCATTTTCTTCGTTCACGAGTGTGTGGATAGAGGTAAGGTATGTGTACATCCCCCCAGGGGGGAAAAAACCCCACCTACGGGTTGGATTTATTAGGCTTCTTTGGTTTGGTTTATATGTTTGTGGGACCCGTTTAGAACTTGAGATGGGACCGCTAAAGAAATGAAAACAGTATAAACAAAAAAGAAGAAGAAAAAACCTTACCTCATCCAAATCCATCTCCATCTCAAGCCATTTTAATGCTTTAACAATCACTTCTAACTTGATCTGGTGCGCCTTACTTGGGTCCTTCTGCTTTTGGATGATATAGCTGCCACAACAGCACAGAGTAAGACAAACATCAATTTATCCCACAGAGTTCATCCTTTCGAATAATATCTTTCCAGACTTTCAGTATTAAAAGCTTACATTTTCTTTACCAATCGTTGGTACACCTGAAGCTCTAGCTTCTCGAGGACAAGATAGACACCCGATCTCAAGAATCTGAATGAAACATATTTAGCTTTCCGAAGAGAGAATTGGCTACACCTATAACAAGATAAAGACATACCGGTCTTCATGCTCCTCAAGCGCATATCGAAGAAGTCTGAGATCACCTCTCTTCATAGCTAGTACGATGTCATTATACTGTAACACCACCAAAAAGTTAACATAGTACAAGTATATATCGCTCAAAAAGTAGGGTCTGGGAAGGGTAGGATGTATGCAGACTTTTCCTCGACCCCAAGGGATAAAGAGGTTGTTTCTGTGAAAACCCTGACTTGCGAATGAACGAAAACAAGACCCACAATCACATGTTCATTTCATGGGTGATGAGTCCCATCCTCGTGGCTGTAAGAGCATCTCCAACATATTCTTTATAATTTCTCAAGCAAAAGTTGAAATCTCCGAAAAAATTACATTCATCTCCAACAATTTCTCCCTTTTGGAGATTTCAACATAAATTATATTATTAATGTATTAAATAGATTTAATATCCCAATAAACTTTAGATGAAATGATAATACATTCAACTTCATCGGTGGAGTATGGAACAATTAAAAAAAATTCTCTCTCTTCAACATTTAATTGTGAATAATTTTACAAATTTGGAGATTTTTATCCTCTCCTACTTTCTCTGATTTGGATAAAGTTTTGGAGAGTCTGTTGGAGTGAAAAAAAAAAAAGGTTAAAAACTCCAAAATCTTCATTCTCCAAAAATCTATTGGAGATGCTCTAAAGGACCGACATTTACATTCTCTGATATTAGAACAAACCAAGTGAAATGGTGTAAAGGATTATGAGAATACCTCAATCAGATTATACTTCTCCAGGAGTGATCTTTTAGGCAAGATCCCTATTGAAAGCTTCACAGGTACTAGATATTTCAAGATCATCCTGTTTCAGCGAAGTCAGGGGAGCATGAAGAACAAAAAATCGTCGTGGACCATATCGTAACGTGCAAACTTAAGTCAATTGAAAAGGAATTTTGCAATGACAGTCCACTTCCGTTCACAGTGAGGCCCTATCTCTGTATCATTAGTTAGTTACTCGCCTTCAGTTGAAGGATAAACGGGGAAATGTATGTGAAATTTCTATTGTTTGTAACTTTGTTTTCAAAACTAAATCACTTATTTAAAATTGGAAACAAAAACCTTGCTCATCAGCACCCGCCTTAATTATTAATGTTTATTTTTATCTTTTAACTGATCTGGGTTTTAATCTACTCATATTCATCAACATCTTGATTCAATTTGATCTTTCTGGTTCTTTGTTTTGATTTGGAGACAAATCTTTTTGCCATGGCTTTGATCCGTCGTCTGGGTTCACAGAGGCTGTTCGCCTCTCTCGTCCACTCGTCCCTCCACCACATTTACACTCCACCCAACTACAGAACTGGGTTAAAGATGAACCCAGATCCAGGTTGAAGATGATGAAATATTGAAACAAAGATTAAGTTAAAATCTGGATTGTAGTCAAGTCTGGGTTTATTCTTTGATTTATTCTTCAAGGGCAGGGTTGAAAAGCTTTCTTCTTCGATGGTCTTGACGGGGATGAAGTTAAAGATATTGGATTTTTCGTTTTTAATTTAATAAAATTTCAGGTTTTAAAGAAAAAAAAAATGAAGTAGGATATTCCTAATTTTGCCCTTCGACTAATGGAGGTTAAATAACATTGACAGCCAACAATGCAAAAAAGATGTCAACCAATCAAAGTTCCACAATTTGACCAAAATAGCTCATTCTTGTAAACTGCAATGTTTCTCTTCTGGCATTTTTGCAAGAATGACAGTTTGCAATGAGAAGCCAAGTACAAGGCTCATACAATTGCAACAGTTAAATGCATAGACAAATGCAATTCAACATCAAGTCAAAAGTTATTTTAAAGCATTTATATCCGATTTATGTATCCCAAAACTTTCCATATGTGAGTTACAGGTTATGCAAAAAGAATATTTTGATTAAAAACCATCCATATGCAGTTGAATGTAATTTTTACAAATAACTAGTCAGTGAACTAGTATATTTCAAAGAACAGAGTAAAGAAGTTGCAGCCAAGTAGAGATGCAAGAGGCATACTCATACAAGAAGCAGTGAGGAAACAAGTAAAGATAAATGCAGGGAACTAAATACATCATTATAGGGCAAATACTTATTGCTGCCTTGCATATCAACTACCGCAAAAACTTCTATTAGAAGCATGAGACATCAATAAGAACATGTAGCAAGATGTAAAACCTACCTTATGTTTGCTTCACTTTGTGGGTCGCAATGTGTTAAGGCATACGACAATTTATGATCAGCCTGCAGAATATAGAAGACAAATCTGTTAAGATGGAGCAGCCAACTAGGAAGCTCGCAAGCGCAATCTACCAAATGCTCAAAAGTTCATATAAAGCACGAATATTAGATACATATAGAAAGCAATCAAATGAAATAGAAAATAATAATTGCTTACGGACTTCCATGGTATCTTATAGTTAGAGTCCTAGTTTAGTAAGCATGACAATATTCCAGGCTACTTATACTCGAATCAATTTGTAATCATGATATTCAACTGAAATTTTTGGCAGCAACCAAGAAGGATATCTAGTAGTTGAGACAAAAAATGAAGAACTGGTTACTAAAAATCTATCCCATGTTAGTTGGGCAATGCGAAAAATTATCTTGCAAAATAAGCCAGCTCATGTATTCAAGAAAACATTACAATTAAGCACAAGCATACCAATTTCAACAAGATTACCAACTTGAGAGTACTTACAAGTTGGGCTAAGTAACATACATAATGGCGACCAGTGAATTAACTTACAGCTGAAAAGTTTTCGTTCAGCACTTCCAAGCGACCAGTATAGTACATGTATGTTACCTGTAATGAATATATGTTTAAATAGTCAATTCTGGTTCTAGACTAGTTTCACCACGATAAAACATCTCAAGTATGTTGAATATGTGATTTGTTACCTTATCCCTAACAGGAAATTCCTCAAAATCAAATATTCGTGCAGTTTCAATGCTTCTTATCACACTTCGGCAAAGATGAACAGTGCCCAGCTGCAAAATTAAGTGACGACTTTTCATTTAGGTCACTTTTCCCTACCTAATGCCAAGTGCCAACAACCTTTCTTACCATGAGCTAAATGGTATGGCTGTCTTAAGAAAGATTAGGTAGTTCTTTGATTTATCATTCTTTTGCTGATCAAAAAGGATAAAGAAGAAAACAGCTTTTTATGCAAAAGAAAAGATGAAGCAAAAACATACCAATCTCTTCCTATGTTAATTGCAACAACAGCCTTTATGTATACCCTTTTGGTGATTACTTGTTGTGTTGTCAACATTTTTAGGAAAAATTGAATCTCGGATGAGCATCATTAAGACAGACCAAGAAGCTCCTAACCTTGTGTATAAAAAGGCATCATTGCAACTACATGAGATGCAGAAATTTAATTTTTGGTCTATCCTTTGGTATTATCCCATAACCAGTACAAACTAAAGTAGAAATCCAAAAGATATATTGACAAGAGAAAGGTGAATTTGCAGAAGTGAGAATGATGGATTATGGGGAGAAAAGGATGGAAATGAGAAGTGTCACCTTGAAATAAACTTTGAACAACTGGCAAGTGACGTATAGCGCCCCAACACGTTTTGGTCCTTTTCCCTACAGTGTATAGACAACATTCAAGCACTTCACTATAGAAAGCATGAAACATGCTTATAACCACAAAGTGTTGTGGCCTTGTGGGTTAATAACTATATGCAAAGTAATGGAAGTGGCTAGTGCAAGACTCGGACTCCAGGGAGATCTTTCATGTGATGAGTGGACAATATGATGCAGAGTAATGAAGTGAAAGAAACACATACAGCAAGAACTCCAAACACTTTCATGAGGAATGACCCAGCTGCCTTTAGTTTCTCAGGAGTTTTTCCATTTGAAGCCAACTCTCTGTCAGCCTGTATACATGATAACACACATTCAGAATTTTCCAAACTGCAACAGAATCACAATAACAAATAACTGCACAGATGAGGCTGAAAGGTCGCTTTTTCATGTTTTTAGAAAAGCTACCACCTAGGAATAATATATAGAAAATCGTTCTTTCTTTCTTCTATGATACTACCAGCTCAGCTTCCATTTTTGCCCTAGCCCAATTAATTTGGGATAACAGGCTTCTTGTTGTCTCTCATTTCCATTTTTGTTCACTTTCCGGAATTAAGAGTAACATGATAACATCAGTTCCTTACCCTCTCAGCAAGAACCCTAATTTCATATACAACTACATACAATGCTTCTAATGCCCATGCTGACTCCCAGTTCCGGAATTCCTGAATGAAAGCACTGAATAATTTCCCATATTAGCACACGATCACTACGATAGAAGTTACAGAACAAAAGCAAACAAATAAGAGTTCAAATTAGGCACGAAAAGTACTTTGCTGATTTCTCAAATGCCTGGTACGATTCAGCCAAACGCCCGACCCTGTAACTCTGCATAGCCCGAAACAAAGGAGCTACTATTTCCGCATACTGAGAATACTTATCGGCTTGCCTAATCAATCTGTTAGCATCCTGCATGCATAAACATTTAGCAACAATATTCTTTATCAACACACTTGTGACAAAAAGGATAAAAGCTGCAAGATACAAGTTTTTCCTCACACATAAACACACTCAAATACACAAGGCTAGATGATATCTAAATTACAGCACATGTTTTGGAAAACATATATAGTGCCACTTTGACTTTTGTGCTGAAACTAATAGCTCTCGCCTCTCTGCTGAGTAACTGATACCGAATTATTTGGATTTAAAAGCTATAACAGTTACTCTAAACATATTTTAGATCTTACTTTTTCCTTACTCAGCAAATCCATAAGAGAAGGCTAGGGAAGAGGTTCAATTATAATTCAATGACCACTGGGCCGTAGATTTTGAAGTGCACGTAAGATCCAGTTCGGAAGTCCATTCCAATTACCAAGGCTAGAACTCTCAAGTTCAGTGATTGGCTTTTGGAATTATCTTACTTAGTTTTTCTTTGCAAACCAACAATCATTGTTCGTGAAAATGACAAAAAAACAAAAACCAGTATAGTTAGCATGAATGAATAGCTTTCGTGGTAGCATAAATGCAAAATGTTTCCATTTTTTGTACACAATTGGTCGTTCTCGCAAGTGCAGTGTCTCAATTGTTTCTTACAATACTTCCAAGGTCAATCACGCCTTTCGAATTTGAACTATAGGCGGTTTCCAAAACTACAATTCCATGGATTTGGAATTTGACTACTGTAAATTCACAAATAGTACATTCAAAACACATCACCATACCTGAAAATACATGAGTAAACGATACACAAATTCCGATGAACACTCAAAATCTGTAAAACAATCACCAGAATATATATAATTAACCGATACCTGGAAGAGATTAAGAGCATCCGCGAGTGCGAGAAAAGAAGACGATTCAGACGATAAAGACAGAAGGTGTTTGAGAGAAGTGCCGTCTTGATACGCAACGACATCGGCGAATCGATTCAAATACTCGGTTATCCTTCTGTGTGCTTCTCCCATGCTCATGTAGGACGCCATTGCTAACGATTCTCCACCACGAAGCTTCCGATCTCCTTGAATTCAAACTTCAATTAGGGTTTATAAACGAATTGTAACAATTGCTTTGAATTTGGCAACGAACTCTTTGTTTATGAACATCAAGCCATGATGGTTTTATGAGGGTTTCAGTGGGGGAAGGTGTGACCAATGGGGGTGATGAATATTTTAGAGTAAACTACATTTTTGGTCCTTGTGGTTTGTTGGAAGTTGCTAATGTAGTCCATGTGGTTTATTTGTTACATTAACAGTCCCTGTAGTTTGCATTTTTCTTACGAATTTGATCACTCGCCTAACTTGACGTTAGAGTGAACGATGAACCATGCCAAACAATACAGTGAATTACAAATCGAGAATGTTGAATGGGAAAAGTTTATGTTTGTTGATTGTTTGTGTTGTTAAATTATTTAACTAAGGAACTAGGATTCATCTATGGCAATTAGAAAATCCATATAATATTTTGAGTGAATTGTGGATTTGGTACTTGTGGTTTTGTGATTTCTTTGATCATGGTTCTCATTCTATGTTTATTGTGGATATGGTCTCTGTGGTATGCAATATATTGTGACTAGGGTCCCTAAACACTAACATCATTAACTTTGAAGGGTTAAAGGCATCATGTGTCTTGCACACTATGGGTATAATAGTCATTTTATTTTTCACTTTCAATTTATTCTATACACATTTAAAACAAACAATACTAAATTGTGGATTTGGTCCCTATGCATCATTCATCATCTTTAAAATACATTTATCATCTTTCTTAAAAAAAAATTCATCCAATCTTCATTGTCAAAGTACAAGAAAAACTAATTTGTTAAAGTGCAAAAAAAGTTACTTGCATTTAAAAATAACAATTGTTTGAACTCAACACTACATCCTAAAAAAGACAACATATCAAAATAACAATTGTTTGAAACCAATATTACATCCCCAGAAGGACAACCCATCAAAATGACAATTGTTTTATATCAACATTTATGTGGTAGTTGTTGGCAACGGTTTTATTTATTTTCTTGATGACATCTAAGTGACTTGAGTATGAAGTACATTAATTATTCTCATAAAATAAATAGACCATTTGGAAATGTGATCCCCAACAAGTTTCAAGTGACTTGGTGTGTAATTTAAGTATGACTATTTAGAGCATCTCAAACCACAACACCAAATTTGGTGGGTACATCAACACAAAAAAAAAAACTAACTCCAATCACACTCTAAAAAAATCAAATGTATATTAAATGTATATATAATTTACTTAATATAAATGTATATATAATTTACTTAATATAAATATGTTAATTTTAAAACAAATTATTAATGTTAAAATGGTAATTTTGGTATAAATAAATTTTGATAGGCGATTTAACGGCCGATTGGAGATGCTCTTATGACACTATTGTTTTCCTTTCAACCTTCTATGTCATAATATATTTGTGTTTACAGATGTTAACCGATATGCATATAAGCCTTTTCCCACATCATGGTTTCCAAATGGTCTATGCATTTTATGAAAATGATTAATGTACTTCCTACTCAAGTCACTTACATGTCGTCAAACAAATAAACAAAACCGTTGCCAACAATTACTACATAAATGTTGATATAAACAATTGTCATTTTGATGTGTTGTCTTTTTGGGGATTAATATTGGTTCCAAACAATTGTTATTTTGATAGGTTGTCTTTTTTAGAATGTAGTGCTGGGTTCAAACAATTGTTATTTTTAAATGCAAGTAATTTTTTTTTTTTTTGCACTTTAATAAGTTAGTTTTTCTTGTACTTTGACAATGAAGATTGGATAAAAAAAAAATTAAGAGAGATGATAAATGTGTTTTAAATATGATGAGTGATGCATACGGACCAAATCCATAATTTAGTATTGTTTGTTTTAAAGGTGGATAAAATAAATTGAAAGGGAAAAGTAAAATGACTATTATACACATAGTGTGCAAGGCACATGATGCCTTTAACCCTTTAAAATTAATGATGTTAGTGTTTAGGGACCCTAGCCACAATATATTTCATACCACAGGGACTATATCCACAATAAACATAGAATGAGAACCATGGTCAAAGAAATCATAAAACCACAGGGACCAAATCCACAATTCACTCTAATATTTTTGAGAAAAGTGAAATAAATCCCAGATATAATCATATTTCCTTTCAGATACACTTAGGTGGCATTTGGTTTACTGGAATCTGATTATGTTGACCAAATGTCATTCATACATTTGGTACATTCTTTGAGTTTTAGTACGAAATTCCAATTCTCTGTTTCATACTATCTTTAACAAAAGAATGTTATTCCTGTTACATTTACCTTAATCATGTTCATTTCACCGCAATGGTCTTCACTACCACTTGGGGTGGAGGGGTTAAACGGAGAAAATGGTGAAGGAATGGGGGGAGGGTTAACTGATGGGAGATTCATTTGGGGGTTAAGTGTGTATGAATAGGGGTGCTCAAATTTCCGACCAATCCGGCCACCCCAACCCGAAAAAACATGAAAAAAACTCAAACTGAGGTAACCCGATACATAATCGATACAAATTTTGTCCAAACCGCATTTATTGGGTTGAAACGGGTTGGGCCTAAAGTAACCCGACCAACCCGACCAAAACTTGTACGTTTTTTTATTTATTTATGATTTTAGACTTTTAGCGGCTCTTCTTTCTATCAAATCTCAAGTCTTTCTATCTTAATCGTAGTTTGGATATGTCTACGAGACCACGCCGATTAAAATCGTATAAATCTAACCTTAAAGTCTTCAAAAATCTTCAACATCGATAAAATCTAGAGGCAAGAGATGCTCTTCTTTTACTCTTCTCTTCACTTATTAGCTTTATTTTTATATTTCCATTTTGATTTTAGTTTTTTTAAACGAAATCACTTAATTAGATTATAAAATGGTGACTAACCCGACCAACCCAACCCGCACGATTTGGGTTGGGTTGGGTTACACTTTTGATTGGGTTGGGCTGGGTTGGGAATTTTCAAACCGCAAACATTGGGTTGGGTTGTTCAAGTGCCTTCAACTCGGCCAACTCAACCCGTGAGCACCCCTATGTATGAATATATGACATGTTCATTTTAAGAAATTAAGAAAATGGAAAAAAGACTTAAATGTCCTTCATTCGACGACAACTTTTTGACAAAGTTATGACAAAGGACCAAGCTCGTAAACAATTGCAAATCATATGAACCACCAATATAATAAATGAAACACATGAACAAAAATGTATGTTACTTTAAGAAATAGTATACATAATTCAACAAACTGTATACTACAATTTGATAAAAATACAAATTAAAATGGTACCACAAAATTTATAAACAGTCTAGTTTTATATCTTTTACTGTCATTTGATGAACAGTTCTTGTAACACCCCGATTTTTGAAAATGTATCATTTAAAGTTAATACAGAAACCGATATATTGAGGGAAAAAAATAAGATTTATGATTTTGGACTTGAATCTTATATTTTATAGTCTTGATGGATAAATGATTCAATTACGAGTCCAACGGTTCCTTCCGGTGCGAAATCTGAGCTAAAACGAAGAAGTTATGGCCAAAACAGCGTTCGGTACCCTCTTGGCTATTGTGACAGCGATTGTGACAATGTCACTATAGCCGTCACAATAGCCAGATCTGGCGATTGTGCCAGCGATTATGCCACTGGCACAATAGCCTGGCACTATAGCCTATTGGTACCAGAGTGTTAAAAGTTGCGATTTTCAGCCCCTTATCCCATTTTCTCACTTCCACTCTTTTCCCTTTCTCTCCCAAACCGATTCCTATCATATTGGTTCGAACCTCAACCATTTCCATGGCCATTTACTTTGATCTTGAAGCATTCCATCATCATCTAAGGTCTTGGAAGTCTAGGATTCAAGGAGCTACCATCTTATCATCTCCATTGTTGTCTTCTTCAAGAAAATCCTAGGGTTTTGAGTTTTATCAAAACCCACCAATGTGAGTTCATCCCTTCTTCTTTCTAACACTTTAATCAAGTTGTAAATGCTTCATTCATAGTTTCCAAGTACTCTATTTCTTAAGTTTTTGGTTGTATGATTTTGGAGAAATTAGGGTTTTGATCTCGTTTGGGGATTTGATATAAATTGTTGGGGAATGATTCTACGTGTTTGGTTATGTTATTTATGGTTGAATATGTATGGATTTAGGTTTTTTGGAAGTTTTGACTTGAGAATCCAAGTGTTCTTCAAAAGAGCTCTAGTTGGTGGAAAAAACTAGATTTAGCCTAAATCTAGCAAGATGAGTTCAAGTTGATTTGTGAAAATGGTGTACATGCCAAAATGTTTATTTAAAAATGTTTGTGTTTTACCGCAAATTGTTAACTGCTGATAAATTTTAGTTATTTTGAAATGTTTAGTTTTATAAGCATGTTGAGACACCCATTTTGGGATCTTTGGGTATTTTGGTAAATAAATCATGTTGAAATGCTTATTTGATGATTTTACATATATAATTGGAGTTCAATTGGCGTAAGTGTCATTTTGTGTATTTGATTTTATAAACCCTTTCAGAAAGTGCATATTATTGTGTTATGAGTCATTTTGAAAACATAAGGGTATGAGTTCATTTGGGAAAATGGTTTGTCTCAACCAACGATGAAATTTTATTTATTTATACTTTTGGTCGTGTTTGCGTATTAGATGGTCAAACGGGTTCCAATAATTATATCGGTTTTTATTTGGGGATTTACGTAAAATGTTGGGCCTTTGGCTTGGTTTTGACTAAATGGGTCGTGTGGACATTTGTCCGGATTTATAACCGTTGTGGGTTTTGAGTATGATGACGATCGTTTATGTCATTGGTGAATTACATATTTTGGGTGTTTTGGTCATTCTTTTGGAGTCATGTAATGATAGATAGTGTCGTAATGGATCCATAGGCACGTAAGTCTGTCGGTTATGTAAGGCCTGAGGTTTTGGGTTACTTTTAGTGACCGCTCGGGTTTGCTAGGGAGTAGGAATATGTGGTTTGAGCCGCAGAGTTGGAACTCGTCTAGATTGGATTAGGCACCCGGTTGCTCGTAAGACCGCGGGGCGGAACTCGACGGAGTATGGCAAGGGGTAGCAACAGGTTCGAGGATTGTGATGTCTGTTATGGCATGGGAACTAGAACCGGGGCACGTTGGTGAAATCCAATAACATCGCGGGTGGCCTCATTCACGTGTTCTCGCCACCCAAGATGAAAACGTTTAGATGACATACAAGGAAGTCGCGTGAATGGCCTACTTGCGTGTTACTCTATTCTCAGTGTATACGGTTCTCTTCATCGTTGATTCGTGGTATTTATATGGTAATGTCATATTTTACCAAATTGGGTTTTTATATGGTCGACAATAAATGATGGCTTTAATATTGGGTTTCCCCCACGTATATTAAGGCTTGAATGGAATGCGTCATTCATACGTTTTCAGTATTTGGTTTCCTTTCATTTTATGGTTGCGTGAGTTTTGGGTTAAATATAAGTTTACGAAAGACGTTTTATATTGGAATCTTTCTGTAAAACATCTTGGTTTGGTTAGCGATCAACGTGGTGTCTCTTTCGTCTAAAATACATGTTTATCGGTAAATGAGTTGTTTCATAAGCAAAGCATATCATTTTGAAAGATTATGACTTTAATTGCATTCTTACATTTTAAACGATTTATTTATATATGTTGAAAACTCTTGAACTCACTAGGCATTAAGCCTAACCTTTTTATTTGTCGGCATGTGCATCAGGATTCCAGTTGGGGGTTGGGTTCTAGCAATGCTATGAAGATGGAGAGTCTTAGCTAGACGCAAAAGTAAGTAATTGGTGAAGTCTTCCGCAAGTTGGAGATAACGATTGTTATTGGGTATTAGTAGCACCCGTCCTTTTTAGTCTGTATGTATACATTGTGTACGTGTATTGAGGTTGAATCTAAATTGTGGTTGTAGATGATCCAGTTATTGATGTATTTAGAAAATTTTAATTAAGTTGCTATTTCCAGAATTTAGGGTGTTACAAGTTGGTATCAGAGCTTAAGTTTGAGAGATTTAGGTATTGATTTTTGGATGCCTAAACTCAAACTAGCGTTCTTTTAGGTGATTGAAAATGAAATTTGCACATTAGGTACCCTAAGATAAGATATTTTGAGGATTGATCGAGTCTCTAGAAACGGGAAACTTGTCGAGGGTCGCAAGGATGATTATGTATTGTACGTTCATAATGACACCTGGCCAGTGTTATGGTGAACCTACATGCTACATATGTATGCTTGAACTACCTTGGTATGATGACCGTTGGGGTAGTGAGAAAGTTTCTAAGCGAGAGATCTAAGGAAGGGTTGATGTTTATAGCAATGTCACGTTGAAGTGATAGTTAAGTGTGGTGAATGCATTAAGTTGATCATCTTGAGTCAGAATTATTGGTTGGATTAGAACTATAAGTTCGTTAGACCAATTTTATTTCGGGGAGAAATTGTAAGTTAACCAAATTAATGGGTTCGTGACTCTAAGATGTTTGATGCATCCGGATGACAATAGTGTGTCAGGAAAATGGAGGAGTGTAGTCCTAAAATGTGGAGTGCCGACCAAATTCATGCACTAAATTTATTTCTAAATAAGTTTGTATAAATTGTTTCTCATGTTTTCAAAGTATGAAGGGAGTTATGTTACGAAGTCTTGGTAAAACATTTATTTTAAACCGTGAGCTCAAACATGCATGAGTGTTGCACGTAGTTGCAAATATTTTATTGAAAATCTCTTTATCCTGTTCCGTGTCTAACGCTATTTTTCGGATATTATAATATCCGTATCTTAATGTTATTTGAGTTATTGGGCAAGTAATTGTGTGATTTTTGACCTTGACATTAGATCTATTCCGCGTATGTTAAGGTTTTAAAGGAAGAGTTGTCCCATGTTCTGGAGTCGGTATTTTCTGTAGAATTATAGTCTGTTTGAGTCGTGTTCAATTTTATGAAGTATAGTTTTGCAACGTTTTGGGCGTGTGAATGTACGTTGCGTTGCGTGGGTTTCAATTTTATTGTGTGTAAATTTACGAACTTTTTGGGCGGTGTGTCTCATGAAAGTTTTGTTGAAAATGATCACTTTATCTTACGTTGCGATTTATAATTTGACATTTTGGATTTATTGACGTATTACGTTTTATTATTATGTGGGGTAATTTTGACACTGTTTGATTTTAGTGTTAATGAGTTTTATGAAAATTCAGTTTGATTTATGGTGTCTTATCTTATGACATTTTGTGTCGCGTAAATGAATTTTGGGAACATGTATATATGCATTTTGGTATGCGTTAATTGATGTCATCCCATATGATATTTGGAGAAGTTTCATTATCATGCGTTTTGTTTTCGGGTTTTATACAAGTGTTAATCATTGTACATTATTCGTATTTGGTTTAAATTACACCGTTGGTTGAGTAAACATATAAGGGAATTATGTCATCTCAGTTATTGATTTTACTGTTAGGAGTTTTCCGCAATGCATAAAATGAATTTCCGGTTTGCATGTCGATGTAGTTACCGCTTCGAGCAAGTACGTTTTATCTGTGCAGCCCAAAAAAAAATCGAACTCGATTTAAAATTTTATTTACGTTCATTTTTGTTGCTAAATTTGGGGAAATAAACAGACGTATATGGGCCTTGTTGAGAATTTTATCTTTCAACGTTTTGTGTTTTAAAGTAAAAGTTTTAAAGTTGAAAGGGTGAAATTCCTCTTTTAGGAATGGTACAAACTTTTATTTCACATGTATAGTGCGGAAAGTTGTTTTTTATATGCATAAGTATAAATTGATGCATACTAGGACCATGGTAGTCCGTTTGAAAATTTTGTTGCGCATCTTTTGTTACTATTTTATTAACGCGAGTATTTATCAAACAAGTTCTGAAAGAGTTTTATGTACGTGACATCGATGACCATTTTGCACGCCTACCAAGTATGCGGTAGTAGATTTTACGCGTATAATCAATTATTGCAAGAATTTTCATTTGAGAAGTTTATAAAATTTCAAATTGGCATACTAGTTGAAAAACCTTGAACTCATTAGGGCTATAGATTTAAAACCCTTACTGTGAAAGGAGTTGTTATAATGGACTAGAGAAGTCATTGAGATTTGGGGCGTCGGATGATCCGACTTGTGGCCAGCTTTGAATGTTGGGTTTCAGTTCTGGATCTGTGCACGTATGGATAATTGAGGTATTAGATTTATATGTTACCCCTATATATAAGCGACAATATTTCCTTTCGGTAAATCTGTGAGTTGAGTCTTGTGCGATTGCTTGAGTGCGGTTTGTTTTGAATTGATGGGTTGATGTTGACAGCATGTTATGTGTTGGTGGTGTACTACCTTTATGGATATTTGGGAATATTGAAGACATTTTGGCTTGTTCGCAAAGAGGCACGTTCAGAGTTCTGATTTCCATACTAGGTGTCAACTTTAAACCTTTGAGGGTCGACTTAGTGCAGGCCGATTTGCCATTTTGAGATCAGTAATCCTTGGAATGTTGGATGTATCCCCGTTGGATTACAAGAAATGTTAGCTTCTCGGTAATGGAACTTAAAGGAAGTTAGATATTGGTAATTAAGTGTGGGACTGTACGATTTTTCCTTGTTGTGGTAATTTTGGGACTGATTTGGGCTGATGGTGAAATTTGGATTACAAATTCAGAATCGGGTTGAGCTGGAATGATCTAATCAGTGGGAAGTTGAAGTCACAAACTATCCTTGAGGTAGTGCGTGTCACCCAAGGTTGGGAGACAACCGCAGTCTCATGGTTAAAAACTACGTTAGTAAGATAACTATTCATTCGGATATAAGTGTGATGTGCCCAAGGGGACATTTATCGTGAGAACCGACATAAGGTTATGGTGGTAGTTCTAGCAAGTGGAGTAGATACAACCTATTATGCGGTAAACGTTTCATGGTAATCTAGATTTCGAGGACGAAATCTCTTTTAAGGTTGGGAGGATTGTAACACCCCGATTTTTGAAAATGTATCATTTAAAGTTAATACAGAAACCGATATATTGAGGGAAAAAAATAAGATTTATGATTTTGGACTTGAATCTTAGATTTTATAGTTTTGATGGATAAATGATTCAATTACGAGTCCAACGGTTCCTTCCGGTGCGAAATCGGAGCTAAAACGAAGAAGTTATGGCCAAAACAGCGTTCGGTACCCTCTTGGCTATTGTGACAGCGATTGTGACAATGTCACTATAGCCGTCACAATAGCCAGAGCTGGCGATTGTGCCAGCGATTGTGCCACTGGCACAATAGCCTGACACTATAGCGTACTGGTACCAGAGTGTTAAAAGTTGCGATTTTCAGCCCCTTATCCCATTTTCTCACTTCCACTCTTTTCCCTTTCTCTCCCAAACCGATTCCTATCATATTGGTTCGAACCTCAACCATTTCCATGGCCATTTACTTTGATCTTGAAGCATTCCATCATCATCTAAGGTCTTGGAAGTCTAGGATTCAAGGAGCTACCATCTTATCATCTCCATTGTTGTCTTCTTCAAGAAAATCCTAGGGTTTTGAGTTTTATCAAAACCCACCAATGTGAGTTCATCCCTTCTTCTTTCTAACACTTTAATCAAGTTGTAAATGCTTCATTCATAGTTTCCATGTACTCTATTTCTTAAGTTTTTGGTTGGATGATTTTGGAGAAATTAGGGTTTTGATCTCGTTTGGGGATTTGATATAAATTGTTGGGGAATGATTCTACGTGTTTGGTTATGTTATTTATGGTTGAATATGTATGGATTTAGGTTTTTTGGAAGTTTTGACTTGAGAATCCAAGTGTTCTTCAAAAGAGCTATAGTTGGTGGAAAAAACTAGATTTAACCTAAATCTAGCAAGGTGAGTTCAAGTTGATTTGTGAAAACGGTGTACATGCCAAAATGTTTATTTAAAAATGTTTGTGTTTTACAGCAAATTGTTAACTGCTGATAAATTTTAATTATTTTGAAATGTTTAGTTTTATAAGCATGTTGAGACACCCATTTTGGGATCTTTGGGTATTTTGGTAAATAAATCATGTTGAAATGCTTATTTGATGATTTTACATATATAATTGGAGTTCAATTGGCGTAAGTGTCATTTTGTGTATTTGATTTTATAAACCCTTTCAGAAAGTGCATATTATTGTGTTATGAGCCATTTTGAAAACATAAGGGTATGAGTTCATTTGGGAAAATGGTTTGTCTCAACCAACGATGAAATTTTATTTATTTATACTTTTGGTCGTGTTTGCGTATTAGATGGTCAAACGGGTTCCAATAATTATATCGGTTTTTATTTGGGGATTTACGTAAAGTGTTGGGCCTTTGGCTTGGTTTTGACTAAATGGGTCGTGTGGACATTTGTCCGGATTTATAACCGTTGTGGGTTTTGAGTATGATGACGATCGTTTATGTCATTAGTGAATTACATATTTTGGGTGTTTTGGTCATTCTTTTGGAGTCATGTAATGATAGATAGTGTCGTAATGGATCCATAGGCACGTAAGTCTGTCGGTTATGTAAGGCCTGAGGTTTTGGGTTACTTTTAGTGACCGCTCGGGTTTGCTAGGGAGTAGGAATATGTGGTTTGAGCCGCAGAGTTGGAACTCGTCTAGATTGGATTAGGCACCCGGTTGCTCGTAAGACCGCGGGGCGGAACTCGACGGAGTATGGCAAGGGGCAGCAACAGGTTCGAGGATTGTGATGTCTGTTATGGCATGGGAACTAGAACCGGGGCACGTTGGTGAAATCCAATAACATCGCGGGTGACCCCATTCACGTGTTCTCGCCACCCAAGATGGAAACGTTTAGATGACATACAAGGAAGTCGCGTGAACGGCCTACTTGCGTGTTACTCTATTCTCAGTGTATACGGTTCTCTTCATCGTTGATTCGTGGTATTTATATGGTAATGTCATATTTTACCAAATTGGGTTTTTATATGGTCGACAATAAATGATGGCTTTAATATTGGGTTTCCCCCACGTATATTAAGGCTTGAATGGAATGCGTCATTCCTACGTTTTCAGTATTTTGTTTCCTTTCATTTTATGGTTGCGTGAGTTTTGGGTTAAATATAAGTTTACGAAAGACGTTTTATATTGGAATCTTTCTGTAAAACATCTTGGTTTGGTTAGCGATCAACGTGGTGTCTCTTTCGTCTAAAATACATGTTTATTGGTAAATGAGTTGTTTCATAAGCAAAGCATATCATTTTGAAAGATTATGACTTTAATTGCATTCTTACATTTTAAACGATTTATTTATATATGTTGAAAACTCTTGAACTCACTAGGCATTAAGCCTAACCTTTTTATTTGTCGGCATGTGCATCAGGATTCCAGTTGGGGGTTGGGTTCTAGCAATGCTATGAAGATGGAGAGTCTTAGCTAGACGCAAAAGTAAGTAATTGGTGAAGTCTTCCGCAAGTTGGAGATAACGATTGTTATTGGGTATTAGTAGCACCCGTCCTTTTTAGTCTGTATGTATACATTGTGTACGTGTATTGAGGTTGAATCTAAATTGTGGTTGTAGATGATCCAGTTATTGATGTATTTAGAAAATTTTAATTAAGTTGCTATTTCCAGAATTTAGGGTGTTACAGTTCTTGTGTTTATAAGAGCATCTCAAACCGATTCTCTAAAATGAAAAAAAAAATGAAGATTTTGGACATTTTTTTGTTCCAATAGATTCTCCAAAATGGAGAAAGTAATAGAAAGAATGTAAATTCTCCAAATTTGGAGAATTTTCAAAAAATGATTACAATAAGTGATAAATGTTTTTTAATAAATTCCAAACAATAGGAAAATTTATAATTAATTTTTTAGAGAGGGAAATAATATTTTATTGAATAAATAAAATATTTTAACAATATAATCAATGTTGTAATCTCTAAAACGAAATATCCGTTTGAATTAAATGTAAATTTTTAGAGAGTTTGGAGTTTCTTTTTTCATTTTGAATAAATTTTAGAGAATTTGTTGGATATACTCCAACTAAAGGAAAGATTATATGAGAAGTTAATCAATTTGTGAGAGACAATATATGATTACACTTCTTTTGGTATGTTTATCCATATATGATTAAGGGGTTGTTTGTTTTTTTTAAAAAAACCTCTAAATGACTTTTAAGTCTGAATCGTTCAAACATTTTTACACACCACCTCTTATTAATCATAACTAAAATAAGATTTCAGACTTTAGACCTCTTATAAAACAAACGACACCTAAGTGTCTACGTGTTGTCAAAGCAACACGTGTTTAATATGATTAAGCATGTGTATTTTATATATAATTATATATGATATTGAATTTTTTTGTTTTTTTTCGTAAATTGACTATCTTCTCGTTTGAACCTGACCTAGTGTAACTGAATATTTATATACACTCAACGATACAAAGTAATGTACAAATCTACAAGTATGTATGAACCTAACCTAGGGTCTGTTCGTTAGCAGCTTAATGAGTTTAATGAGGCTCATAACTTATTCAATCAGTTATGTATAACTGTTTAGTAGTGATTTAATAGTATAGAAAGTGACTTATTTAGTAAGCTTATAGGGGGGAACTTTATGCAGAAAACCAAGTTTTTTACAAACACGTTCCTCTAAATAAAATAAAAACATGTTTCTTTCATCTATAAAAATACCCTCCCAAATAAAAACAATCTCAATATATAGAGACATGTTAATCTACACAAACAACTTTATCCATACAAGTCCTAATGAAAAACCAAATATAAACTCAATGATACAAAAGTAATGTACAAATCTACAAATACCTTTCTTGGTTATGCTTCTTTTCAAAGATTCCCCTTCTCACTCCATCTTCTTCAACTTCAACCCATCTCATCCACAATCCATCAATCACAACCCACATACCAAACTCCCCCAATTTCACAACTTTATCAAGATTTCTTCCAATTTCATCAACAAACAAACACAACCCACATCATAAAACCCCTCAAATCCCAAAACCCTTTCAAGATTTCACCCAAATTGTTCTTTCAAATCCCAAAAACCCATTCAAGATTTCACCCAAATTCTTCTTCTTTCTCAAAAAAATCCCAACTTTAATGGGTTTAGATCCCTTCAAACCCTCGCCGGCGATCATCCCCGACGAAACCCCACCCAATCAATCCACTAAACTCCTCCCTTCCACCACCACCGCCGGAACCACCGTAACAAAACCCTCCGCCACCACCGTCCTCATCTCCTCCCTCCTCCTCACCACCTTCATCGCCATCTCATCCGCCTTCGCCTTCGCCTTCCTCTTCTTCTCCTCCGCCGTCAACCACCCCCACCCCGCGACCACCACCACCACCGCGATCCAAATCGCACGGCCACTCGCGAAACTCACTCACCCAGTCGTGATCCTAATCTCCTCAGATGGGTTCCGATTCGGGTACCAATTCAAAACCCCAACACCAAACATTCACCGATTGATCAACAACGGAACCGAAGCCGTCACCGGTTTGACCCCCGTTTTTCCGACGTTGACTTTCCCAAATCACTACTCGATCGCCACGGGATTATACCCATCATCACACGGGATCATAAACAACAAATTCACAAACCCAATTACAAACAAAACTTTCACAATGAGTAGCCACGAACCCGAATGGTGGTTAGGCGAACCCATTTGGGAAACCGTCGCGAACCACGGACTCAAACCGGCCACATATTTCTGGCCTGGGTCCGAGGTTCAAAAGGGTTCGTGGGTTTGCCCGGAAAACTATTGTGCACATTACAACGAATCGGTCCCGTTCGAGGACCGAGTCGATACGGTGTTGAATTACTTCGATTTACCGATCGACGAGATCCCGGTTTTCATGACGTTATATTTCGAAGATCCGGATCATCAGGGCCATATGGTTGGCCCTGATGATCCGCTAATCACGGAATCCGTGAAAAACATTGACGGGTTGATTGGAAGATTGATTAACGGTTTGGAAAATCGATCGGTTTTCGAAGATGTTACGATAATTATGGTGGGTGATCATGGGATGGTTGGTACATGTGATCAAAAATTGATCTTTTTAGATGATTTAGCTTCTTGGATCGAGATTCCGGAAGAATGGGTGCAATCGGTTAGTCCGGTTCTTTCGATCCGTCCGCCGTCGGACCGATCGGTTTCCGATATCGTGGCGAAGATGAACGAGGGTTTGAGGTCGGGGAAAGTCAAGAACGGTGATAAATTGAGAGTTTATCGTAAAGAAGATCTTCCCGAGAGATTGCATTATTCGGGGAGCGAGAGGATCCCTCCGATCATTGGGTTGGTCGAAGAAGGGTTTAAGATCGAGATGAAGGATTCGGGGAAGGCAGAATGTGGGGGAGCACACGGGTACGATAACGCGTTTTTCTCGATGAGGACGATATTTATCGGGCATGGTCCTCAATTTGCTAGGGGTAGAAAGGTACCAACTTTTGAGAATGTTGAAATATATAACTTGATTACATCAATTATTGGCATAAATGGAGCTTCCAACAATGGTTCATCATCATTTGCAAAAACTATGCTTTTGCCTCATTATCATCATTGATTGCATTTTTTTCATGTTGAAATGTATGGATTCTTGATCCAAATAATGGATTTGTGTTTGATGTAGGAATTGGACTATATATGTAAGTTTTTTGAGTATTTGAATCTTTATTCACATCTATTCATTAGATATGGGACACATAATTTATATAAAGAGTTGTATCATATCATTTTGTTGTTTGTAGTTTATGGTGTATGGTAGTTAGCATTTGAGAGTTGTGAATCACATACATGTGGAAGAGATCTTCATGATGATCAATTATTTAATTAATGCACATGTGATTAATGGGTAGATGCCACCTTTTGGAAGTTTATTTTGTAAACGGGTGTCACGATCATCATGGGGAGGTAAATCATTGCGAATGATCGATTGACCACCATTTTCCTGTTGACGCAACATGCGGGGGTCATGCACACGTAATTAGCTCGTGAAAATTTGGAAAAAGGGCCGAAGTGTATAAGGGTATGTTTGAAGCTCCTCATAGTGTAGTTCAGACAGTTGGTTCCAAGATGGTATATATGTACGAACAAATGATGGTTTGAGACGTGCAAGTGTAGTGTGGGTGTTATAATTTCTATGGGGATTTGGCAGGTCCGTTCCTGACATTTTATAGGCCCTAAGCGAGATGTAGAAAAAGGGCCCTCGATAATTATGAAAAAGAAAATATTAGATATATTGTTTTTATCGTAAGAAATAAAATTCAATTCAAGAAATATTAATAATTCATATAAAATCATTTTTTCGAGTATGCTTAGGCGCAAAATCAATCAATAATTACTTATGAATTAACATTTTCTGCCATATCAAATTTACATAGCATCGTTAATTTGTTTCACCGTCAAAAACATCCTTATGATGTACATTTAATATATAAAATGACATAATTTTGGGTCAAAATCGTTACTATTCGGAGTAATAATTTATGTAAATCAATATCAATAAGTTGAGTTTTCATCTCATCTTAGGTTATATGTTGTTCATCACTGTTTTATAGTTAAAAACGTCCAACTTTGTTCCTAGATCTAAATCGGGGCAGGTTTTAAGCTGTGATTCTTGGTATAGTAATCCGAGAGATGTGTGGGTGTGTATCTTGTAATTTTTGTTTCTCCTGGTGTCCTAGTCCCTTGCTAGGCCCATTCTTTGTTTAATAATGTGATCATTTTCTCGTTGTTAAAAAAAATTAAGTTAAAACCGTCTCATATCTCAAATGGTTGGTAATTTATTTCAAAAGGTAGGGTCGTGCTATCTTGGTTAATAACAAAAATCTGTTATATTCTAATACAAATATAAAATTCATGCGGATGAGATACTTAAAAGAGTCAGTAGGAGATGAATGATGGTCGATGGATAACATATCAAAATATTTTATAGTTAAGTAGTTTTAGACTTTGATACTAGATAGAAAAAAAGCTTAGAGAAACAATAGGCAATATTATAAAATGTAACAACCAATTAACTTTTTACATATTTTTGTTTTCAATGTAATTAATTAATATATGTTTGGGCCCTTAATATAATACAAATTCTTTGGATTTCATTAGACTTTGGATTTTTAATACAACAAGTGGGAGATGAATGATGGAGAATATATTAAATATTTTAGGCAAATATTTTTAGACGGTGGTATCAAATAAAAGACTTAAATAAATAATAAAAAATACTATAAATTGTGAAACCAATTCACTTTTAAAATATTTTCTTTTCCAATGTAATTAATTAATATATGTTTGGACCATAATATAAGAAGAAATTTTTTGGGTCCTATTAGATGCTAAAAGAACTTTCTCTTTTATTTACTATTTTTTACTACTATTATATAATATATACTAAAAAATTGGGTCCCTATTTCTCATGGGCCCTGGGCGTATGCCCGGCCCGCCCTCCCCCAGGCACGGCCCTGGGATTTGGCTCCTCGTGAGTATAGGTGCTTAAGGTCCGGCCTCTTTTGGGCTCGAGTATGGAGATGGAGATGCTCTTACATAATAGCATAGACAGACCTATAATTTTTTTTTAGTGTTGGCATTATTTGATTATAAAATATGAAACTATAGATATTTTTTACAAAATCATAAATGATCAGTTGATTAATTTATTGTTTTATGAGTTTGAGGTTTGTGTTCAAGTATTTTATCACATGTTTTTTTAAGAAACATAATAAACTTGGAATTAAAAGTTAAAAAACTTTAAAAAAATGATAGAAATGGGATTCAAACTCGCACTTGAAAGACTAGAAGAGACCGTACAAACCAACTCTCCCAACCAAGAGAAAATTTGTGTTATCATTGTATTTCAAGTAATAAATGAATGCACCCAACACAATAATATGGTGACACCTTTTATGACTCAAAAAATCTTTACACTACGACGAGGGAACAAATATAACATCCTTAGACAACCGTACCAAATATTGGTTCGGATCCCGCTCTAATACCATTTTTTTTAACGGCAAGTTAACGCACACACACGTTCCAGCGATATCGGGCCTCCATTACGGGCAATCCCACTAATCCGCTGCGACCTGGCCCAGCCTTTGGCTGAACCCGACCGGCAGAGTAGAGGGTCCCATAGACTGGACCCACCCTAACCGGTCCCGGACCCGACCCCGAAGAACCAGACCCAGAGTCTGGATATCTCAGGAAAGTGTCGCTCGTGGGAATCGAACCCGGGTAGTGTGGCTTTCACCCCCCCCCCCCCCCCCCCCGGGATGTTACATATCCAACTGAGTTAACCCCCTTTGATCCGCTCTAATACCATTTGTTGTCTTATAATCATAATTTGCCAAGAAATTAGTATAGACATAGCCTACGATATCCTTCTACACAAAGAAAAAGATAATAGAACTAGCAAGTGTTTATTACGACCCTTAAATTTGGAGTTTTCTTTTGTTTTTTCAATTTTAAAGAACAATATAATTATATAAAGAGTTTTTTGGAACAAAATAAAAAATAAAATTTATATTTTTACTCTATTGTAAAAAATGTTCAGAAAAAATGCACATAAACAAAAGTGGACCATGGTGAGGTCAAATGACGCCACTTCAGTTTTATATTCACTTCAATAATGTCACAAAAACAATAGTTAAACATTTCAATCACAATCTTTTACACCAAAAATAAGTAATGATCCACGAATTCGATCAATTTAAAATCTTAGAAATTCACTTGTTCAAAAAAAATTTGTTTCTTTTAAATTCTTGTCACGTAAAGTAAACAGGACATGAGACACAACTGCAGGATTCCTTCCCTTAGCGGATAATGGGGCTAAGATGGGGGTTGATTTCTATACATGAAGTGGGTATGATATAAGGTCATAAATGATGCAACCCAACCCCGATTTATACATATATGTATATGCTTATACACACACACACATATATATATATATAAATGAAAACTATGAGAACAAATATATGAAGTTCAAACGAGAATATCATCATCTTACAAAAAAGCAAAAACACTCTTATCACATATGATATTACATGTGAATAGACCTGGTGTTGTGCAAACGACTTGGTATGAAATCTAGGTCGCCAACATCTTTGATATAGACTCTAATAAAAGAGTATTCTCATGTTTTGGTAAAATGAAGATGTTCTCATTTGAACACTTCCCTATGCGCACGCACACACATATGTTTGTGTGTGTATATATATATATATAGGTATGCATTGAAATGATATGCACTATCAAAATGTGTCCGTCAATTAGTATATTCATCGATGTATATATACAATATAGCAACAATGCATATACTAACTAAAATTCATATACATGTACATGTACATATATATATAGAGAGAGGGAGAGAGAAAGAGAGAGGTGAATTCATACGAGAACAATATATATTTAAGAAAACACGAGAACAACCGAGTACATACAAAATCATATATGATTCACGTACAAAATCATATATGATTCACAAGACTTTGCACGCGACTTTAGGTCACACCCAAAGTCGCCCACATCCGGGTTTTTTTTTCAAGGATAATGTAAAATCATGTATGATTTTGTACATGATTTGTTGTTTAGTTAGCATTCTCGTTTAAACCTTCCTTTCTCTCTCTCTCTCTATATATATATATATGTGTGTGTGTGTGTGTCCGCACACGTGCCCGCATGATGTATTAATATATATATATATATATATATATATATATATATATATATATATACGGGTTCTCATGATTCTCATAATATTTGTAGTTCTCATTTGGACCTTCTCTTCGAACCACGACCAATCAAAACAAATATGCTAAATAATCAAAACAAATAGGTCATTATAGTCAAGAATATACCAATAGATCAAGACAACAAACCAAAAAATTTTCTAATAAGTAATTTATATTATATATATATATATATATACATCCAAGTTAGATTTGAACAAAAACACTATGAATGAAAAGTGATACCTTGAATATATGACCTCACATCTGAAACAGCCCATTGGAAACCTCTATCCAACATGTGGTTTTAAAATGTAATAAAAGTAGATCATAAAATCAAAACCGCACCCAGTTTCTTGCAAAACTGATGAATTGGAATTCAAGAAAACAATCATTTATGAGTACAAGTTCAATTTCCCACAGAAATTAAAGCATAGTTGATATACAAATTATACTATTTTAGGAAAAGAAAATTCAACTGATCACATGCAAGGAATATAGTCCACAATTTTAAGTATTAAATTACAATAGATAATAACTACTCCATCCATAATTAGAGTCAACTGGGAACATCTTTTAAATCTGGAATTCAAATGCTTTGAATTTTATCTTGAAATGTAATCTTGCTTATGTATCTTAACATATACCCTCATCTTTTTTTAAAGTATATAATAATTATATAAAGCAAATGAACTTGCACACCTTCGGTGAATTAACTAAGGTATTCGAACGATTTATTAGAGCAAGTTTCAATCACTTGGACAAACTCCAGCAACAGTACTCACATTTTCTTCTAATTTAAACAAGTTTATATCATTTAGTGATACAAATTGAAAAGTCAAAATGTTCCGTAATCGGAATGGCAGAGAAGATGAACCGAATACGCATTAATGACATTACATCCTTATATTCAGGCCATGGTACATCTGCAACTACCTTTCCTTACAGATTTAACTTCTACCCAATTAAATATTAGTTAAAACAACTTTTTTGTCCTGTGGGTGCCTATATATACCTCACAAAGTTAAACATATGTTCATCAACAAGAAAGCAGAAAACTTGTAAAGAAATAAGAAAGAAAACGTCAATTCCTATGATAGATTTTAGCAAGTTAGATGGAGAGGAGAGAAGCAAAACAATGGCACTTCTCCACCATGCTTGTGAGAAATGGGGCTTCTTTCAGGTAATAATATATGATCATAACTCCCAAATATCATCATCTAACACATGATTTTGATTTTTTTTTTATAAGTTATAATCCTTGAATATTTTAACAACCCAAGAACCACCTACTTTGTGAGTACTCATATTCGTAATGAAGTACGCATTCATCATGAATATTTTATCATATAGTTGTTATTCATCATGAATATTTTATCACACGTTATTCATCATGAATACTCATAAAAAGGATGGTTCATGGGTTCCTAAAATATTTAAGATTCCTAAATGAACCTCCCTCTACCTGCCTATATTTATATGTTATTATTTACATATAACTAGTTTTTCAAACTGTATCTTATATGCATTTCTCTTTCGCACACTTTGCACAAACCAAGGGTCTTTACAGATCCAGTTGCTCTACTCTCTCCCTCCCCCCCCCCCCCCCCCCAAAAAAAAAAAACAAGACCCATCACCAGGTGGGATATTGTGCTCATTTGGTTTGGTTTTTGCTTTAGTTATGATATAAACTAGTTGGAGTTTATGATATGCAGATTGAAAATCATGGAGTTGATAAGCAGCTAATGGACAAGGTTAAGCAACTAGTGAATCAGCATTACGAAGAAAACATGGAGAAGAATTTCTATAACTCCGAGATAGCCAAAAAGTTTGAAGATAAAAGCAATACCACTGATATCGATTGGGAAAGCACGTTCTTCATTTGGCATCGTCCAGAAAATAAGATCAACGGGTACACCAATCTTTCTGATGAACTCCGGTAAGTCAAAAATCACCATCTTCCATAATTTGATATGTAGATACAACGCTTTCAACCTGCAAAACTAGATTAAAATTAGGCCGTGTTTGGCAACCATAAGCTAGTTTATTTTTTGAGTTTATTGAGAGAAAAAAAAACGTTTTGATTATAAGCTAGGTGATAAGTGGGCCCTTTTTAAACCCTACTTCAAATAGTGTTTCAATACGCTTCAAGGGCCTTTTTTCCACTTTTTCCCAATTTTGTCCCTTTATATTTTTCCAATTAAATTTTTAAACATGTCCTTTTAAAGTCATTTTACATCCATAACTAGCTTTTAAAACATGACTAGTTTATCAGCGTATTAGCCAACAACCAATTTAGTGGCCAACAGCTAGTTTATCGGCTAGTTTGCCAAACATAATCTTACTACATATATATATATATATATATGGAAGAGAGAGCCAATTTTAACAGGAATTATATGTGAATAACAAATAAATGCAGAAAAGCAATGGATGAGTACATTGATCAACTGATAAAGGTGGCCGAGAAGCTCTCTGAACTCATGTGTGAAAATCTTGGTCTGAATAAAGAATGCATCAAGAAGGCTTTCTCAGGAGACAAAGGTCCTTCCGTAGGGACAAAAGTTGCCAAATACCCAAAATGCCCTCGGCCAGAACTCGTTAGAGGTCTTCGTGAGCACACAGATGCAGGTGGCATTATTCTTTTGCTCCAAGATGATCAAGTCCCAGGTCTTGAATTCTTCAAAGATGGCGAATGGGTGAATATCCCGCCTTCAAAAAACAATACCATCTTCGTTAACACAGGTGATCAGGTGGAAGTATTGAGTAACGGAAATTATAAGAGTACCGTTCACAGAGTCATGACGGATAAAGATGGAAGCAGACTGTCGATTGCCACTTTCTATAATCCTGCTGGAGAAGCCGTCATTTCTCCAGCACGAGAATTGTTATACCCCAATCGCTATACGTTTCAAGATTACTTGAAACTTTATTCCTCGACCAAGTTTGCAGACAAAGGCCCTCGATTTGAATCTATGAAGAAGATGGTCAACGGTCGCTGAAATCTTCTTCCTGCATAAGAATCGATACTGAAATTTTCCTGCATAAGAGCCATGATCTCAACGAGTGTGTGTTAACTACTTGCTGCAACTTCTGCTCATATTAGTCCTGATTTGTGACTTTGTTTCAATAGAGATTATAACATGTTTCCTTTACTTGTGTGCTGTTCAAGAAGCAAATATATAGAAAGTTGTCAACTTATTCCAGTGTGCATTTCAAGTCCATTGTAAATCGACTCCCTTTGTGTGTGTCGTAGTGTAATCTCAAAAAAAAAAAAAAAAAACAAGCCCACTATATCCCACCCGAAGGTGTGGATGTTTTTGACCTAATTTCACCCAAAAGAGTAAAGTGGATGAACCCGTAAAGACCTCCGGCTTGTGCATAGTGCGGGATAAAATAATGAAAAAGAACAAAAAAGAACATGCGGAAAAGAAGAATTTGAAAACAAGAAAGGCAGCTTCAGCAAATTTAAATATGAGTAAAGGGTAAGCAACCAAACATCTAATAGACAAGCAAAGAAAACAAACGGAAACTGTGTCATAGTCCAATCTCTTTATCATAAAACATGTCGCTCGGTTTTGTAAACAAAGAATTAAACTTCAGGCATTTCCAAGACTTCCCAAAGCAGATGAGCCAATAGAACATAAAATCATTTGTGTCAGCACACACAGGAATTGACATATGTCTATTGCCCACTAATAGAAATATATTACCTTAGAAATCACGAACATTGTATGTGAGCTAAACAACAATGTACCAACGTTATATTGCAGAACCTCGTGGGGGTTCATAGACAACTCCTTTGTCAAGATGCTGCATTTTCCTTTCTTTTATCTTTTTTTGGTAAGCGTGGGTGTTCAGGCCAGCTTGCACGCACCTCGACTAATCCCATTGGACCCTGAAGATAACAATAAAAAAAAATCTCTGGTGGCCCTGAAAAGACTCGAACTGGCTAGCCTTTATTTGCCTGTTGAGTTGTTTCAGTTCAACATGTTTTCACCTCAATAAGTTTCACCAAACATTGCAAGAACTTCCGGAACTTAGTTTTTGCCCTCAGCATTTCAAAAATGTAATTCAATAAGCATCAAATACTAGCCAGTTTTGATAATTTCGATTTCGTCAAGAAACTGCTCGTGTTACCAACAGCTTCAGATAGTGCCAGCTTATGAACCTTTAACAAAGGACCACATTTACTGACAAAACAGAGCAAGAAGTTTGCAAACTTCAAAGACTTCGAGAACCTTCTAGCAGATTCCAGAGTGTGGGAAACAAGTCGATCAACTGAATCTTGAGTCAAATGAACATTGTGATTGAAGATATTCTGGAACAGGTTAAACAATGGTTCAGTCCATACAAGTTCTCTAGAAACGAGATACTGATGGCAAGGAAGGCATATATATTTGTTTTCATCTTCTTCTTCACATAGTAGTTTTTGACAGAAGGCGGAAACCTGAGCCGGGTACAAGCATTCTTTAATGATTCTTGTGATCACGTCACAAATGGGGTTATTGATGCCTTCTTTTCGAAGGATCAATGGAAATAAAAGTGCATAAACAGCAGCCTTGTGATGCACCTTGCAGTACTCTATAGTTGCAGTTACTAGCACACGAGGAGCTGGTTTTTCAAGTATTAAGAATTTCGGAAGCACAACTGAGCATAGGATATTACTTGTCCATCCAAAGTCTTCTTCGTTTCCATCTAATAAACGGGATAACAGGATTGGAACAACTTCTTCATCATCTGCATTCCACGGTTCAATCAAACCCAAAACCGTTAAAGAGTCTCCTTTTCTTTTAACACAGAGTTCTCGAATATCATCCACCAATTCTACCGCTTTTAGACTAGATTCCAAGTTCTTTATTCTCATTTGCAAACAAGAAAGCCGATTCTTCTGTTTCATGGTCTATGGAACCAATTTCATGATTAACCAATTCGCGTTGGGTGCCAGCACCCTCACAATTTCCATCTTCGCTCTCTTCAACTTCCACCATCATATCTTCGTCATTTTCACATGGGGTATGTGGCGTTCTCGTATTCAATTCATCGACTGAAATAGGAAGCCAGGGAAGAATGGAATCATTGGCACTAGCAACATCTTTAAGCCACCTAGGAGCCTCTCCAAAGTTGCCCTCAAACTTTTCTTCTTCAGAATCCAAATTTAAACAAGAAACCCATTTATAATTTGAGTCAGCCACAACATCAAGCAGCTGGTGTGCAGCTCTCCTGGCCCAAAAATTGACCTCCGTGGCCTCAAACAACATATCCCGTGCAAGTTTAGACAAGTCTTGCTTATTAAACTTTGCATGCTCGTAAATAAGGAATGACAAAATTCGAGCCTGAACTACATCGGGTAATGTCTGCAGCCACATAAACCTGATAATTGGAAAAACACTAAGCGAAGAAAAGAACCATTCAAAGTTATATAACATTCGCATAAATAAACACACAAACAAACAAAATACCAATCAACTTATTTGATCAAATGGGCATTTTCTTCAGGTTGATTCCTCAATAAACTCATTTACATAACCTAACAGCATCTCCAACAAATGCTCTATACTTTTTTTTTCTAAAATGGAGTACCAAAACTCAAAATCTTAACAAAAAGAAAAATACATTGAACTTCCGGTAACTAGTCTATTTTAGAGATTCCAACATTAATTACAAATATTATTTCTCTTTCCTAAACATATAATTTTAATATTTCCTATCGGTGAAAAAGAATTAAATATTGTTTCTCTCTAAACATAGAGTTTTAGATTTTCCAAATTTATAGATTTCCACCATCATTTGCAGCAAAAACATGTTTTAAATCTCCAAAATCTCTATTTAGCATAGTTGTTGAAGATGCTAATATCATATGAATAAACAGCTGGATAAATAAAATATACTAAATTTACTTATAGACTACATATTCTACTTTCTACAAACCAATCAGTGTAAGGAATCAGCATATAATCGAATAACAAAACTGAATCACTTCATGGGAATTTCCATCACAATTCACCAACTAGGTGTTTCATTCGGTGATAAATTACTCATGATCATACACGGTGAAACCTGCAAATCAAACGGAGTTTCTTACCTTTGTTTACTATGAATTGAAGATGCGGATGAAGAAGATGATGAATCGATGACGACGGCTTCTGTGGGTTGCATGAGGAGAGAAAGGAAAGATGCGGTGGAAGTGGAAACGGAAATGGAGGGATTGGATGAAGAATTGAAGGAAGATTGAAGCCATAGCGATGCTTCTGTTACAGGAGAAACGGAGTTCATGAAGATATCCAACAATGGCAGCCATGAATCCATGGACATCAATGTCTAATGGATTCAAGGGTTTTGACTTGTGGCTTTTTTGGGGGTTGGCGGGAGGTTCATTTTGGTGCGTTTGACAAGAATGATAGATTACTACATTTACCAGAACGGTTAAACGACGAATTTCCTCATGATAAAAAATTACATCACATAATACAGAGTGTAATGGATTATTAAAAACATAAAACTAATTTATTATGATTAGATTTTGGATATGAAAATCAAGACCTAAATTTTAGGTTTCGGATTTTAGGTTGTTACGGATTCGGGTTGGTGGTCGGGATTCGGATTGATGTCGGTCGGGTTTGGATATATATAATGCAAAAATTATAGATAAATTCAATCGTTTTTTAGGATGAATACAATCGATTGGAAGATTGATGGAATCGATAGCAAATTTAAAATTTATAAAATATTTCAACAGACTATAATTTACGATTTTTAAAAGATAATTATATATATATATATATGGGAGCGATCAAATGAAAACCACTTTAATTTTGAAAACCGTGAAAACCCTCGATTTCATTGGTTAAGTTAATGAAATTGTTTCATAAAATTGTTTAATTTGATGAAATTGTTTCATATAATTCTTTTATTGATGAAATCGTTGCATATATTTGTGTTTTTTATGTAAAAATGAAAAAGTTTCATCCGACTATGAAAATACATGAAACAATTTATCAGAATGAGAAAAATAGATGAAACTACATAAAAAACACAAATATATGAAACAATTTCATTAACAAAAGAATTACATGAAACAACTTGATCATATTAAACAACTTTATGAACCAATTTCATTAATTTAACCAATGAAATTGACGGTTTCCAAAGTTTCCAATATAATATGGTTTCCAATTGAAACCACCTCTATATATATAATATTTAAAATATAGATGTATGTTATTTCGGATTTTCGAACGGATCGGGTCAAACCCAATCCGAACCCAAATACCCCCAAATGTGTAAGGGTCGGTGGCAGTTACAATATCGTATTTCAAGTGATTTATGGTCCCAAACGTGATAACAATAAATCACGTGCAACTGACCCGTTACAACAAATGCGGAATAACGAGATCTAAATATTGTATATTTTGGTCTATTGATTCATACCGATCCACAAACGTAAATATAGCAATTATCAAATATACGATTAAATTTAACGAAACAACAAATAAATCGAGACAGCAGGATTTAACATGGTTCCACTATCAGTATGATAGTGTACATCCACAGGGAGAGAGAGATCTTTATATTACCAATCGGGAGAAATTACAACGTGTTTACGAGATCCTTGAATCAACAAATCAGCTACCTAAATCCTTCTCACTAATATATATATATATATATATATATATAATTCTAGGCAAGAGAAGAATATAAGACAAATGAAAGTCTTCTTCAAAAGGTGGTGTTTTTTAGATGATTATTTACTGATGAATACATGCATATTTATATGCATGTGAAACAAATAAAGACAAAATGGGGTTAGGGGTTGACTTCTCAAAATAAATTAGGAGCTTAGGTTGAAAAAGAAAAGAAGCAATGTGTAGTCCATATTTCCCATGCAACTTCCCTTTTCCAATGCAAACAAGTCTCCTTTCAAGTCTTCCAAAATGTGTGGTTCATATTAATCCACATATTTATGCTTTAAACACTTGTACATTGTGCTTGGTGAGTTGCACAACACCAATAAAACTTATATGATTTAAGTTTTTCAACAAAATGTCGGGTTTCGGATTATCATATTTCGGGGTATTTCGGTTTTGCAAAAACACATTGTTTTCGTTTCAGGTTCGGATTTCGCACTATTCAGGTTTTTCACACCCCTAGTTTGGAGGCGTGGGTGATGAAAAGACATGTTTTAGGTTTTGGTTTTTAACAAATAGTATATTAGTCAAAATATTGTTGTTCTACTTAGTTCCAGGGGGTTGGAGTGGGATAAGTGTGTCTCATGCTTATTCCACTTAGTTATAGCGTGTCCCACATATGGTCACGCCAAACATGAGACAAATATGTTATGTTCTGTCTTGTTTCATCATGTTCTGCGTACCAAATACACCGTTTAGGTTTTAGAGTGAGTTAAATTTTAAAAACTTTAAAAGAGTCGGTATATTTCAATTTTGGTCCTTGTGGTTTCTTGTTTGTCTTGGATCGGGTCTCTACAAAGTTTTTATTGTATTAAAACCCCTGTGATTTTATTGCAATTTTGGTCCCTATGGTTTATTTAATTTGACATTATATTTATATGTTTTTCCATCCGTATTATATAAAGGGGTTTCTTGAATCCAACTAGGTATATATACATACATATAGATACTTGGGTTTCGTCGTTTCGGTAAGAAGTTGAGTTAACAGCGAGAAATGTGAGAAAAAGTTATTAACCGTTGGATGAGAAAATGAACGTACATTAGGATGAGATGCACCGAGATGCACCAGATCAATTCCCTTCTAAGCCGCAAATTCATGGAGGGCTTGAGATTAAAAGAGATCAACGATTCAGATCCACTTCTCACGCTTCTCACCGTTAACTAAATTTCTCACACGATTATTCGCCTACATACACATACCATTTATATTTATACATATATTGATATATATATATATATATATATATATATATATACTTACTATTTTATACGATTATCGTTTTAACATATAAATATATACGAGAAATCTGGTTGGGATAAACCTTTGTTCTAACGGGGGTTTGGTATACCAGTCAGTGGTGGATGCAGACATTTAAAGGCAAGCTTTAATTAAGTTTATAGATTAAAAAATACTTAACTTTAGATTTTATCTATCAACTTACATTTTCAAAAATTGAAATTAAATTCAAACGTATAGTTATCGGTTTATTATTTTTTATGAAGACTACTATCATAATCAAATTGATGACCGTCACATTACAAATGTGATTAGGGGTGAGCAAAGGCGGGTACCCGCCTAAAATTCTCGGAACCGGAACCGGAACCGCCGGTTCCGGTACCGGGTACCCACCGTCTATTTTTATTTTTTTTTGTCATTCATATTATGAAAAGGTAAATATTAATTATATTAGAAAGTCCAAACGTAAAAAAAATAAGTACCACAAACGTGAAAACTAATAAGATAAAAACTAAAAACTAATAAATACTACAAACGATGTTTACAAAACAAATAAATATTGCAAACGGTGCTTATAAAACACATAAGTACTACAAACAAACGGTGCTTCCGAAACACTTCACGTCATTAAAATTAGTTGACGTTGATAAATACTACAAACGATGTTTCACTAAAAGATAGTTTATTATATTTTTATAAATAAACAAAATATATTTTATTAAAAAATAGCGGGTACCCGCTGGTTCCGATTATGGGTACCCAGCAGGACCGGGTACCCGGTCCCGGCGGGTACCCAGCGGGTAACGGTTCCAAAAAAATGAGAACCAGAACCGGAACCGGAACCGGTCCCGATCGGTTCCATATTTTAGGAACCGAAACCAGAACCAATCACATCGGTTCCAGTTCCGGAACTGGCAGTTACGAAGCGGTTCCGGTTCCAAATGTGGGTATCCGCTTCCGATGCTCACCCTTATGTGATGCGTTAACCTCTGAGCTATAGCACAATTTAGCTGGATTTTGATGTACAATGCTAACTAAAATTTGAATACTTCCCATTATAATTATTGTATTTAATTTGTTAGGCAAAAGGTCCCCTCTCCAAGTCACGTAAACAGATTCCAAGCAACGTTCACATTAAAAATACCCAAATCAACTTTTGTTGTGAATTATATCAATCAACGAAAATTACACACATATGTCTTTTCAGAAACTTGATAAATTTCATATTATATGTGAACCAAACTGTCCCTATTCAACTCGAGACACAACAAAACGTGAAGAAATTTGAGTCCTTGGGTCCGTCTTTGATAAGAAAGTAAAACATCAAACAATTGAGATACGTATGTGTTTTAGAAATCTCTACTATATATTATACTATACTATATATATTGATCATATTTTTAAATATTTTAAAATTCAAGTTTACAACATATTACGGTATGTGTGTTACATACGTTTCTTAAAATCTTTACGTAAACTCTATAAAATTAGTTGATAAACACGTTCGATTATCGAATAAACGCAGATCCCTAATAAATACTCAATAAAAGTTAGCTTTTTTAACAAGTAATTAGATCAAATTTTCATTTTTGATATATCATAAAATTTTACATCCAGTTACATCGTACAAATACACATCTAACAAATAAAAATATACTGGTTGTTAAATAAATTCAAATCTTTATCTAAAATATAAAATAATTAATTAACAAAAAGATTATTATAATCGAGTATAAATCTAAATTATTTATCAAATTTCCGAATAATGTTAGGTGAGATTAATGGGTAAAATATATTTTAAAAAATAATAAAAGCATCCAATAATGGGTGTTTGCACCCCACGTGACTTGAAATGACGTATAAAATAATAGTTTCAAATGATTATAATGCTTTTTATTCTACCTTATCTCAAATTTTCATAATATAAGTTGGGGATTGTTATTTGTACCAAAATTATGTCAAAATCAGGTCAATTCATGCGTTGAGAATGTAATTAATGCATTGGGAATGTAAAAAGCAAATGTTGATGTTGATGTTAATGTGTGTAAGGAGAAAATTAATTATGATGGTGCACTTAGCAAAGTCGTGGGTGCAATTAGCCTCCCCCTATAAGTTTTTAATATGGTTATAAACAACTCATTATGATATAGTTTTGACGTATTATGGTATTAAGGTTTTGGTTTCATTGTCACGTTAATCCATGTAGTTCCACTATAAAGGTTGACTTGCATTGTAACACATTATGGCATGTTACGATGTGCTATTTTTTAAGGTGTGAGTTTTTTTAATATTTAATTTGAAGGATAAACGATAATTATGTACGTCACATAAAACTTAAATGAACAAAAAAGATAATTAAAAACTAACCTTAAATAAATAAACATTTACTCCATTTCTTTATACGAAGAGTCGAACACATATTCTTTAAAATTTTAGATAGAGGATTCAAGAGATTTAATCCCGATTTTATACTTTTGATATCATTTTTTATAAGCTGTATATATATATTTGAGATCAATGTTTTTATTTATTTATTTAGTTTTATCACTTTATATAAATTTAATTTGTTTTATAATATAATTTTAAAACCCTAACAACACAAATGTATGTATGTGTATATAACATATACCTTTTTATAGAATCGGGTTCAAACGAAAATGATACCTATTTAAAAAATTAAGAGAATAATTTTGGGCTAATCATTTCATTAAATAAATTTTTCTTAAAAATCCTCCAAAATGGCATGTGTCATTTATTGTATACATATTATATATGGAAACTTATTTATTTGTATATAGATTATGTAATAAATTTAATTAAGAAATTTATTCATGATTTTATTATATAATTTTGGTGATTTAATTAGCATTATTAATTTTTTTTATATTTACTTATTATTTTTACAACATTAAAATAAGTGTGATTTAGTTTTTCATTTTAAATATTTATTTGTATTAAATTGGTTTATTTAAGAATTTTTTACAATTTCTTCAAAAATCACATGTGATATCTACAAGTAATCGACATTTTTTTCTAAAATTGACTCGCTAATTTTCGTCAATGTATCGTATGTGATATTGATCCTAGTAAAAAGAAATGTAAGTTATTTACAACATTACAAGTGATATGTGTAAATTATGAATTTCGTTTTGAATTACACGTGATCTTACATTTTAAATGTGTTTTGTTACATATCACATGTGATTATATTTATATTATTCTTATTTTTGAATGTTTAATTTGAACCATTGTTTTTCAAATTTTAAATCACATATCTATATCTATACTATATATTAAAATTCTATTACAGTTATTGAAAAAGGTAGTTTTTGAAAAAAACGGTTTTTGGAAAAATATTACATTTACCACCCTTATAATTAATTATTTAATTTACTTTATATCCCTTATTTTTTCATTTTTTATTTTACACCCTTATCATATTAACACACATAATTGTATATGAACAAAAATACAATGAAAAAATACGTTTCTTTTTTTACAAATTATACCATTATAATCGTCTCGTCAATACCTTCAAAACGAGTCCAATATTGAATATTTTTTAATTTAACCGTACTATTAAATATCGTGAATATCTACGAATTAAATTGTTTTATATCCATACATTTTATTTTTTTTCAGCGTTATCACATTAAAAATACATAATCGTAAAATATATTAAAAATACGTTTCATTCTTATTATAAATAAATCACGGTAATCTCTACTATATTATAAAAATTATAATACAGTTTTTTACAAACCTTTGAAAGCCAAAAAAAATTTCCCAATGTTTCACTTCCTAATTCAATTAAATGTTACGTTTATCACCCTTACAAGTAGTTATTTAATTTATTTTATATCTCTTGTTTTCTTATTTTCTATTTTACATACCTATCATGTTAACATAAATAATCATATACGAACAAGAATGGAATAAACAATACGTTTCTTCTTTTTACAAAATATATCATTATAATCGTCTCATCAATATCTTTAAAACGAGCACAATATTAAATATTTTTTTAATTTAACCTTACTATTAAATATCATGAATATCTACGAACTAATTTGTTTTCTATCCATACGTTTTACTTTTTTCCACCGTTAGCACATTAAAATTACATAATCGTAAAATACGTTTCATTCTTATTATAAAATATATTATTATAATTTTTTTCGTCAATAATTGTAATATAAATTAATTATTGAATATTTCTATGGGTTTATGATTTCATAAGTTGTGATTCTTAGGTCATGGTTGATTGTTGATGACATGTCTATAAGGAAATAAAATTAATTGTTCGTTCTTTACTTACATTCCGATTCATCGCGCGGGTATGTGCCTAGTTATTAATAAAACATTTTGAAAAACAATTAATTCATTGTGAATCACATGTGATTTTGATGAAAAACTATGAATTACGTTTTAAAGTACATATCATCTTATACATTTTTAATGTGTTTTGGTACACATCACATATGATTTTGTTTTCATTATTTTTTCTTTTTTAATGTTTAATTTTTTAAATTTTAAATCACATATAATTAGAAAATATTTTGAAAAAAAAATAATTTATTTTGAAACACGTGTGATTTTGAAGAATTTTTTTTAAATATTGCTTTAAAATAAAAAATAAATTATTTAAATGAAAAATAAATACGCTTGTATTAAATGAATTAAAAATAAAAATTAAATAAAAATATTAAATCATATTAAATTCACATATATATGGTAAAAGTAAAATTTAATAAATACGAAAATAACTTTTATGTAACAAAATATTTTTATACCCTTATTTATTTATTTTTTGAACTAATCATTTAAGGTATTATTTAATTAAATAATTGGCCTACAATTATATCTTTCTCGTATAATTCTCCCTCAATTTTTATAATGTATCTCATTTATTTTATTAATAACTAAAAAAAGAAGTATATTACACTTATTAAATTAAGAAAGTATATATTAAGTTATAATTATTGATATAGAAGAGAGTAAACTTCAATTTTGGTCATTAAGGTTTAGTGAAAAGTCTAAAAGTAAGACTTGAATTTTGATAAGTTTGTAAATCATCCTTGAGGTTTTCATCTTGCTTTAAAAGTGGTCCCTGGTTATTAACTCGTTTATTTTTATCCGTTAGAGTAAATGGCATTTCAGTATTTTCATCAAGATATTTAATTTCATTTTCAAAAAAAATAGCATAAAATTTATTTTTTTAATTACTAATAAAATAAATGAAGATATAAAGGTAAGTATTAAAAATAATTAATACCTATTTATGATATTTAATAATATGATTAAATAAAAAAAATACTTCATTGATGGATGAGTTCGAGGTCACCATGGGCTTGAGGACATACATGTAGACATTTTTAATATTTATAATCGTCCAACTTGTAGTTTTGTGTTACAAGAATCTAGTGTTGATTTTGTAAACGTAAGGCTAGGAATCCGCTTTTTATATACTATCAACATTAATGTTTTTTTTTCCGAATAAAGTTTCTTTGAACATATGTTTGGTTTAGGGTTTTCTGTTAGTGAAAGCCAAAAGCTAATCATACGATGATTGTAATTTTGAGTTTTGTTTAATGAAATTAATAACAAATAAACGGCATTGCCCATTTTATTATGTCTATATTTTATTATGTGTTTTAATTATTCATAATAAATAACCTTACAATAATGTATTATAAATATCCCTAGTTAAATATTATTTTAGGATTTAAGATTAAGATTTATGATAATAACTAGCATATGCAAGGATTCATATAGAGATATCAAATCTACATATGGGTATAAAATGAATATTTTGTGTATCGGACGTGACCCGTTATGAGAATACTGCATTGGAAGTCATGTGAGTGTCATAAGTGTTTCTTATGTGGTCAATGTACATGTAATTCTTTGACTTGAGAAATTTGGAGTTTGTTATGTGTGAGTAATATATTTTGACATTTGTTCTAATCATTTCGTAACTGAGAGACAAAATTATTGTAGTGTATGTTATAAATCACATGGTAAAATGAGCATGTATCGAGATATGATTTGTCCCCCCTTTATGACGTGAGTGATGTCTCTAAGCCCCTTGATAATTATATACTAAGGAAATGCATGCATGCTCAGATAAATGATATGAGACATCATTTTATGTTTTTATTTGTATATTAGGGAATCAATAAACTAGAGATTGTACATGACGAGAATGACACGTTTAATGTCTCGTGTTCAATCTAAACATCAAAGACAAAAGAATTAAATGCGTAAACTAAAATTGACTACAAACCGATAATTTGATGTATCACAAATTCTCGTCATCTGAGTGACAGTGATGTATTGCTAGATACCGCTCATCGTTTATAATTATAAATACGAGATTTATATTCGAATAAGGAGTTTCAATAATTATAACGTTTAATTATTACATATGATTTGTATTAATTTAATCTGATTAAATAAAATCAAATATTATTTATGTTGGATATAAATAAAGTTGACTAGGGATTACCTTTGTAAGGGAGTAATGGTGTATGGAAAGTCTTACATTCAAGTATGGTGTAGGGATGGTGGTGGTTATGTTATACCTCTCATACTCATATATAATGTATGACATTGTATGCAAGTTTTTGTGTCTTGCAATTCTCTCTCAAAAAACACCTACAACTTCCATGCTCCCTTTTTTTTCTAAGTTTTGAAACCGTGACCAGCATAACGAGAAGACATATGATTCAGGTTGTTCATGTGGATACCATGGAAGCATCAAGCTTTGTTTGTTGTTGTGATTAAGAGTTTCGTTAACTGTGAGGTATAATTTCGAAAACACCCGATTTATTCGGGTTCGTATGGGTCATTGGAGGGTTACGGTTTTATTTTCCCTTGTGCATGAGATCCCGTAACCCAACATTTTCTACAATTATGTTATTGTGGACAGTGTGCAAAGGTGAAACTGTTAACAATATGCACACTTATGCACAGTGTGCCGAAGTGTAACTATGCACAAGTACAATCTATGTTATTGAAAATGTGCACAAGTTAAACTTTCACAATCCGTTCGCTTATGCACAATGTGTATAACTGAAAATGTGCACAAGTGAAACTCGTTGTTACCCAGAAAAATGATTTAATGTATGTTTTTGAATTTGTTCATGTATGCACAAGTTCAAGAATTCCACCATGCAGTGTTTCTATATTTTTCTCTTTTTTAAATTTGTTATTTATTCTATTTGAATTTGTTCATGCATGTACAAATTAATTGTCTTGGGAACTAGTTATTGTGGATAGCACTTGTCATGTTTATAATTATTGTGTTTTGATAAAATTACCCCTATGCGTTTATGCACAAGGTGCAAAGCGCGTGTGGCTTACCAAAATTACCTTATTAATTATAGTCATTGATCTGATGCATCTAAAGATTGTGGTTGGTTAACACAGTTAATACCAACGGATGTAATTAAGGCTATAACGTGTAATTAAATAAGAAATAATAAACCATATGTTTCTTTTTTTTTCCTTTTAATTTAAAAAATATGGTTTAAATACATAATAGTTTATATAAAATTTAGATATAGTTTAGAATTTTACTTCAAATTGTAACTACAAAATAAACTGAGTTGGTTAAATTGACTATTTTAGTCAATATATGAAATAAACTGAGTTGGTTTTGTTTATCTATATTTTATTTAATATTTCCTTTGATTATATTATACTTAGAGTAAACTCTAATTTTGGTCCTTGAGGTTTAGTGAAATATTTGAAAGTGGGACCTGAACTATGATATGTCTAAAAACCGTCCTTATGGTTTTCATTTTGCTCTGAAAGTGGTCCCTAATCACTAACTATGTTAACAATCTCCATTAGAGGGAGGGGCGGTTTAGTCTTTTTACCTATTATCTTAAATATCTTTAAAAAAATATAAATTATAATTTATTATATTATTATATATACAACATATATATAATATATGTATAATATATATACAAAATCACTGAAGACACACACGACACCCTCAATGACCCTTCGAATTGAATGACCCTTCTTCTTCTCTCATCTCCTACACACATGAACACCATCTTCCCTTTGCGTCGCAATTAAGATTATAACAAGCACCCTCATCTACGTCGATGTGCTACATCGTCAATTCCATTGATCCGCTCTATACACCACGTCACCATCGTCAACTCTGTCTCCTCCGTCATGACCAAGACCCACCTGCAAATGGTGAATAGCCTGCCGTAAAGTCGTAAACCCACAACCATGATCGAAGCAACCATCATCGACCTACCAAGGCCTTTTATATTTCCACCGTCTGGATGAATCCTCTCCTGAAACAACCGAGCTGGTGGCAAAGGTTCAAGAGCAACAAGAATATAATTTTATTATATGTATATGTAGATGTAGTGTGTGTGTGTGTGTATATATATATATACATATGTGTAAATACACAGTTGCAGGGACAATCTCACAGGGACCTAAAATCCCCTCTCTTCATGTTCGACGGTCACCTTCTTCAGTTAACTCAAACCCACCATCACCAGTACTCCAGAAACTCCTGTTAGATCTCCACCGATACTTCCACCGCCTTGATTTCCACCATTCCTTACTAGTTAACTTTTATTACATCTTCAACGGTACCTCCAGAAACTCTCAACTTGGTACCTCCGACAATGTTTTGGATTCTAGCAACTTAAACACACACACACACACACACTTCACGATCATCATCTCCGACAGTTGCATGAGGTTTTGGTTCATTTAACACACACAACACGAACACCCACACACAACCCATACATACACACAGACTCTCCACGGTCATCATCTTGAACGCGTTTTGAAAACCTTCACTTGAACGGAAGAAGATGGAGGTCGAAGGTCCAATGATTTTGGGGGTAAGGAGTTGGTGTGATGATCGGAAGTTTGGATGACGGTCTAGTGGTTTTGTTTATATGTGTATAATGTATATATATTTTATATAATAAATTGCATCAAAATGGAACCAACTTTGCCCTGGTTTCTATTTTGGGGAACCAATTTTCAAAATTATCATTTAAGGGTCTTAAGTAAAGTATGTGTTTATTCAAGGGTCTCGTTGACCGGTTAAGTAGGTAACCGGTCACCTTAATATGACTTGGAAAATAATAAATTAAAAAAATTATTACATTAATATTTAAGATTCCACATCATCATGTAAATTACAAAAAACCCTTGACAGATGGTATCATTCCTTCTTTCTTCTTCATTGTTGCCTAACAAACCCACCACCTTCCCTTCCATTTTTTCCGGTGACTACCATCGGCCCTTCCATTTTTTCCGGTGACATGCCAAAGACCCATTATTTCTTCCTTATCAGTGAAAACCAACAACCATTGGTCCTCCAATTTTTCTCCAAATCCAAATCGTAGCTATGTTGCCTCAGTCGATGTCGATCCAAATCAGATCTATCTTTCCAACCACCCCATCAAGATCCAGTATCCCACCTCCAGGACGATATCCAACGTCCTTTGACAACAATATACCTTGAGCTACAGATCGGGAATGGGTTGTTAATTGAATCGAGAGAAAGAGAAGAGAGATGGTTAGGTGGTGGTGGAGCAATTTGGGATTGTGAGTTGTGACCATATTTATGGATAGAGGTATGGTGGATGTTAATCTGCAAAGGGGGTCTGGCCTAAGAGATACAACAATGTTTAGATAATGGTGCCGGTCAAAATCAATGCAATTTTGCAGAAGATGGATGCACATGGGGGACTTTTGTAGGAGATGGATGGAAGGTGGGGGACGCTCATTCGCCGGAGAAGAACCAGTGGCTTGAGGGTATAGTTTTTAGAATTTATTTTGTTTTTTTAAATCCCAAATACTTGTACATTTGCATAAGATATTTGTATACTCAAAATATTTTGTAACAACTTATTAATAGATGTCATCCTTTTAGATTTAAGTTTTTTTAATTTAATTATGACATGTAATCTTAGTTGGCAAAGTATTTGAGCCAAGTCATCATTAGAAGGTTAATAGGTCAACGAGACCCTTAAATAAATACGAACTTTGTTTAAGACCCTTAAATGGTAACTTTGAAAGTTGGTTCCCTAAAATAGAAATCAGACAAAAGTTAGTTCCATTTTGATGCAATTTTCCCTAATATAAACGATTTATAAATTATATTTTTTTTAAAGATATTTAAGATAATAGGTAAAAATACTAAACCGCCCCTCCCTCTAACGGAGATTGTTAACGGAGTTAATGACTAAGGACCACTTTCAGAGCAAAATGAAAACCACAAGGACGATTTTTAGACTTATCAAAGTTCAAGTCCTATTTTCAAAGATTTCACTAAACCTCAAGGACCAAAATTAGAGTTTACTCTTATACTTATAGATAAATATTACAAGTGGATAGATAAAATAAATCCTTAAATTAGGGATTAAGGATATACAATAAATATAGATGAATATTCTAGAGATATTCTATGCCTTATCACTTGTTAAGAGAATTTAAATGTTTAAGTTATAGTTTATTTAACTATATAACAAAATTTAAATGTTTTTTAAAAAATATTACAAGACAAAAAGGTTCAATTATAAATAAATTTTTTAATAAATTTATGTAAAAATAGACCGATTTGAAATATTGAGATGATAATATAATTTTAATTGTTTTCTACTAATAATATTATATGCATTACTAATTAAGAGTTGAGTTTCAGTGAGAGAAGTTGAGGTTAACGTAAGAAACGTGAAAAATGGTTATCAATTGTTGGATGGGAAATTGGATGCATATTAGGATGAAATACACCGAGATAAGATGCACAAATCAATTATCATATTAGCCACAATTCATGGGAGAACATTTGATTAAAAGTGATAAACGGTTCATAGTTGGAATGAACGTTTTTTTTAATTGGGAGAACAAGCGTGGAAAAAACTTGACATTGTGTATATAGTTCATCCGAAAGCTTACTAAATAAATCATAATCAATATCATTAAACCATCACTAAACATTCATGTATAGCTGACCGAATAAGATTTGAGTCATACTAAGCTTGTTAAACTATTAATAAACAAACTCTTAAGGATTGTTGTGTTGGTTTTTCATTAAGCCATGTATTGTCCGTATTGATAAAATTGTATATATGAATTAATCTATCTTTACATATTAGGAATATTTTTATTTGGACGAGTTTTTTCATAGATGGAAATAATACGTTTTTTAATTGAGAAGGACAAATTTAAAAAAAAAAACTTACCTTTGTACATATAGCTGGCCAGCTCCCTAAAAACTTACCGAATAAGGGGGTGTTTGGGATTGCTTATTTAAGGTGTTTTTTAGCTTATTGCGATTTGACACCGGAGATAAACACTTTTGAGTGTTTGGATGGGCAAAAATTAAAATGGCTTATAACGGTGCCAAACCGCTGAAAAACACTTTTTGATAAGTCATTTGGTTTTAACTTATCAACTTATTTGAAAAATGCTTATGACTTTTTTGGTTATTTTATATGTATAAGCAATCCCAAACACCTTTAAATAACAACTTGTTAGCTTATTACGTTTTGATATCCAAACACTTTTTTAAAAACTCCGGTTTAACACCGCATAAGTTGATAAACACTTTTTAAAATAAGCATAAGTTGTTTTAAATAAGCAATCCCAAACACCCCCTAAACCATTTTCTATATCATTATCAAATATATATAATTAATCGAAATAAATTTTAAATCTTATTAAACTTATTAAACTGATAATAAATAAATTATTATTTTATTACCAAAAAAAATAATATTTGACCGAAACAATATTGTACAGGAATCGGTATCCTAACCAATCGCGATCGTTGGGATCCAAATCAATCTTCATACGCATCATCTACTTGTACTGTACAACTTCTTAATGCACAAAAACTACATCGTTTAACCCTATTTATATCCCTTTTCTCCATCCTATCTCAACTCCCTCCCACACACTCCCAAACTACCGGAACACCGCCGTCCACCACCGTCCTCCGCCACCGGAAAAACTCAAAGATGAATCAACCACCGTCAAAATACATAATCACAGCTTCAGAAGCTGAATCAATGGCTAGATCCAAAGGTCTCACCGTTCCTCAACTCCTTCCATCTCTCGTAAAATCAGCTCAATATCTCGCTCGTCCGCCGATCTCCAAATTTCCCGTCGGTGCCGTCGGATTAGGCTCCGACGGCCGGATCTTCTTCGGCGGAAACGTCGAGTTCCCTGGCCTTCCACTCCACCACTCCATACACGCTGAACAGTTCCTCATCACGAACCTCGCCGCACACGGCGGTGGACCTAAGCTACTCAACATAGCCGTCTCCGCCGCTCCGTGCGGTCATTGCCGCCAATTCCTCCAGGAGCTCCGGCGAGTCTCCGAAACTCAGATCGTAATCACCGATCAACCTCAAGAGAATCCGGATTACAAACCTGTTTCGTCGATCTTACCAGATCCATTCGGTCCGTTCGATTTGTTAGATCAGGAAACGCCTCTAATTCTCGAGAAACACAACAATCAATTATTCTTCAAATCTAATTCATCGATCATCGAAAACGGAAACACACCGAATTTATCGAACGGCCACGGCGAATCGATTGATGAGAACGAGGAAGCGTTGAAGACGGAGGCGTTAGAGGCGGCGCGTGGATCTCACGCGCCGTACAGTGGTTGTCCGTCTGGTGTTGCGTTGATGGATTGCGAAGGGAGAGTGTACAGAGGCTCGTACATGGAGTCTGCGGCGTATAACCCTAGCATGATGCCGGTACAGGCGGCGGTGGTGGCTTATATGGTGGCCGGAGGTGGTGGATACGAGAGGATAGTGGCGGCGGTGCTGGTGGAGAAGGACGGAGCGGCGGTGAGGCAGGAGGATACGGCGAGGTTGATGTTGAAATACATCTCACCAAAATGTGATTTCAGGGTTTTTCATTGTGTTTGAAATTTGATCCAAATCAATTGGGGAAATATGTGATTCAAATTGTTCGAAGATTTTTAGATTATTGGGTTTCTAATGTTATTATTATAAATTAATATAATTTTGTCATTAAATTTTATTAATTACGGATTTGACCCTGACGTTTGTGTTTTTGTATAGGATATCGTTGTTTCCGATAACAATAGTGTTTTGTATCTGGATGTAGAGGTGACCAAAAACCGGCCCCTGACCGGGTCGGGCCCAAACGGTCCTGGGCCGTAACAGTAGCTGTCGGCAACCGGTCCCGGTTCAAGGGTTTATACGGTGGCCCGGTTAAGTATAGGTTGACTTGACTCGGCCACCGATTTCAACGACGGACACGAATGATCGGAGTGCTGCTTTAAGGTGGAATTTCCTTCTGTTGTAAGGAGAGCTCCACAATGTTTGCATTGTACATTTCTTTTCCCTTTGGTGAGGATCACCATGTTGTAATTGTTCCAAACTTCGGCATTTCGTCCATGCTCGCCAAGAACTTGGGCAGTTTGTTCGTTAGATGCGTCATGCTGTTCACCGACCATTTTGGAAGAGAAAGAGAAATAGATGAGAATTGAGACTCGAGAGATTAGAATTTGCGAGTTTGCGAGAAACGAATACGAGTCGAAAATCACAAAATATAGCGAGAATTGTTTGTGTTTTTTGCGTTTTTTGCGTTTTGTAACTTGGTGTCTTACCTCATACACCATACAACTTATTTATTGTGTTATGGGTAGGGGTGAGCAAGAAGTCCCAAATCCCGATACCGAACCGGTACCGTACCGATCCCGGACCGTCCCATGTATTTCGGTACGGTAATCGGTTCCATGTTTTTCCTATAATCGGTAATCGGTTCGGTACTGATGGGGTACGAACCGGTACCATACCGTTCTAATCGGTACGGTATTCGGTATCGAGTTTTCCACATTTTCGGTATCGAGAATTTTCGGTACGGTACCGGTTCGGTACGGTACTGGTCCCATGCTCACCCCTAGTTGGGGGGGGGGGGGTGTTAAGGAGCCAAAAAAAAGGTCAAAAAAGTCAAAAACGGTCATATGACCGTTCCCAACGGCTAGTTGTTGGAAAAATCGATTCGGGTTGGGCCGGGTCGGGTCCATAACCGGTTCCATAACCGTCCTGGTTCAGTTCGGGTCGATCCGCGGAATCCATCCAAATCTTTAACTGGTCCGGATTTTCGGGCCTTTAACCGATTACTACCGGTCCCGGTTCAGTTCGGTCACCCGCCGGTTCCGGTTCCGGTTATCCGTCGGTTACGGGCCGGGCTGGGTCGGGTCGGTTTGGCCACCTCTATCTCGATGTAAGGTTGTACTGTTGTAGTATATACACAAAGCCCAAACATTTCAAGCCTGTCTTTAATGAGCAGCAGACATGAATTAAGTCGGGCTTTTGGGTTGAAACAGGGCATGATCGGGATTTTTTAACTTTTGAGGTCTGGCTTGGATCGGGCTTCAGGGCTTGGGTCTTTTTATGCATCTCTAGTTATATTACATGTTGTTCCGAGGGTTTTCAACTTTGATGAAGGGGGATCCCAAAAAAAAGGTGTAAATTTAAGGTCGATTAAAGACTGTTTCCTTTAACCCATTATTTTATTAGTTAGATCTTTCTCATTGGTTGTTCTTATATCCCATAAAATTTGAATTCATTCATTCTCACTAAAAACTCTAGTTCTAGATGTTGGTTGTGTCGAACCTTGAAATTAAATTGAGCGAAATGGTATGACTGATCCAATTTTGAAAATTCTCGAACCGGCCAGTTTAACTAGAACTGACAGAAGGGATAACATAAAAATGCCGGAACAAATTTATAACAAATGAAGTTGGAGGGACGAAAAATGATAAACTAGCAAATGTGAGGGACAAATAATGTAATTAACTCCAAATTAAATATTAGTATCCAATAAAATAAAAAATAAAAGAAATTAAAATATGCAATTTCCATTTGTAATTTTGCTATAAAATAGATATCAAAATAACATAGAATGCTTCGCACATGTCAAATTATTCATTTATTTAAAAATTTATAATGGTTTCTCAATTTGCCTATTAATATTTTTTTTACCAGATAAAACACATAGTTGGTTTCAACAAAGTGGTGTTAGGAGCTGTTTGACAGTTGCTGAATAATTTGGTGCAGAATGATTAAGGGTCAGAATGATTAAGAGACTCTTATAATATAGTGCAATATGAAATATGGTTGTTTGGTAATTGTTCAGAATGAAATCAGGACGCTTAATGGTTAAGGAAGACCCATTATACAAAATGATTCAGAGAGTTTTGAAACCATTAAGAGGCAACATTTTTTTTCTGTCAAACAGGATTCACCTCTTAACGATTCAGATGTTGCCTCTTAATGGAACCATTAAGAGGTAAACAAACAACCCCTTATAGACTTATGGTTGTGAACAACATATTCCCTTATGTGTTGATACTTGTCAGAGGAACGACTATTTCAAGTATGTTCATCATTGTAAACGAAAGATCATCACAAAGTTGACATGCACAAACAAAAACACATGAGTATTCTTTGATCCCAATGTTGTCATTCAGAAGTTCTATAACCGAATCATGATTCCGCTAAAACATTTATATTTCAGGAATATACGTTTTTTAAAAGATAAACTCACTTGATTCCCTTCGTATCCAACGACTTCAAGTCCTCTTTGTGTGTCCCACGTCTTTAAGAAACATTTATTTCAAGGAAAAAAAGAAGAATTTATAGAAATTCAAGAAACGATGAGATTAAATGTGTTGCGTGTAAACTGATCCAAGCACCCACAATTATCATACAAAAAAATGTTTTTTTTTGGGAAATTATGACCGTAAGACATCAACAATGATTAAAGCTCAGTGGCCACAATTGTTGTGTAAGCCTGGATTCGAACCCTGGGCAGATGAGACATTTCACCACATCCACAGGGTCTTAACCAGTACGCCACAACCCTTTTGGTTAAAAAAAATAATAATAATAAAAAAAGATGGTTGTACTCAAGAGTTTTTTAAGAATTTATGCATTATACAAAACAATACTTAATGCTTCGAATGTTGTAGTTAAGAATTTTAAACCAAATGCTTTATAATTTAGTAAAGATAAAACAACAACGGGCTCTTATCAAAATCATTAAAGAATGGGTAATCTACTAATATCAATTTGGTCTTGATGTTGATTACATAACTGTATCTTTATGAACAAATAAGTACTGAAAATGGGACTTTTCGTATGAGAGTACATAATAAGCCGCCAAGTAATTTAGTGGAAATCTGATATTTCCCGAGGTTCGAATACTGACACTGCCAAAATCCTTGTAGCTATGGAGGTTCACCTGCGATGACTCTAGACCGTTCGTGGTCACCACGACATTAGTCGGTGCACGTAAGATGACTCGAAAACTCAAATTAACCCAAAAAAAGAAGTAATTTAGAGAAAGGAAATGAAAAAGAAACCGTAACCAATAAATAGAGCTAAAAATACAAAACCTCAAAGGGAGATTCAATGTTTCGGCCACAGTTGATAACACAACTTGTTGGCATAGATCGGGCTAAACTCTACAAATATTGTAGCCTACACAAGTTTCTGTTTACACAAGAAGATTAAAGAAATTGCAAAACTTTTTTTATTTCTCTGAAAGTATGGAATAGCAACAAAGTCTATTGTGGAGATTCGTGCGTATAGTGAGAAACCAGTGAGTGAAGAACTTGAATAAAATTTAAGATTGTGTGAGAGCTCAAATTCCTTTTAGACATGTTTGAGTATCATGAAATTAACTCAAATTTTTGTCCCGATTTTGGTAGAAAGCGTTAACTTTTAATCTAGAGAAGTGTAATGATCCTATACTAATGTCGGGAATAATTTCCATGATTGTTGGAAATAAGTAGTGGGAGCATACTAAACCTAATGAAAAACCCATCCGAACGCTGAAGCATCAACAACTAGCCGAATGTTGAAGCATCATCAACTAGCTAATCCTTAGTGGCAAACCATAAGCTAGCGTTCTGCTAGCTGAACCTTAGTGGCTAACCATCCGCTAGATGAACACTAGCTGAGCCTCGGTGGCACCCCTTCAACTAGCTGAACCTTGACGTCAAACCCTCAACTAGTTGAACGTTGATGTGTCCATTTACTAGTTGAACACACTAAACCACCTAAATCACCGATGTTAACAAACCTTGATGAATGACCCGTTGGCCACTAAACACCACCACCCGACACTGAAATCCTTAGTGTTTGCTCTGTTACATTTTGTTTTTGTTTCGGGGCTCTGCCCTGAGTCCCACAAGGGCGCTACCCCTTTTCACCCCGCAAGGGAGGGGGGACCCTTTCACCCCCTGCCATATGTCACCATGCAACGATCCCAGATTCTAGTTAGCTTACACGAGTGTATACTCCACACTTAGTAACACGTGTTATAGTTTAACAACAACCCCATATTCTCTTGTAAATCCAGTTACATTTATCATACCGGTGATTTTACTACAATCACCAACAAAACTCTAATAAAGTCACGAAAAAATGTCTTTCTAAAATCATATTTCTATCACCATCTCTTGAAAATCATTGCAATAGAAATCATGTGGACATATATGATGGGATAAATTCTTATTCGGTTAACGTTGACCATAAATTCAAATAAACTAAATTTAATGACAATTTTATCATTTTATTCTTATTTCTTTCTATGGTATGGAATAAGGAGATCCTCAACCACATACTCTTAACCATATAATTTCCAATTTCAGAAAGTTTATTTACAATCATGAATTACCAATTCTTGAGAGTATTTAATAACCCCAACCCTACCCTCTACCCCCCTCCCCCCAAATAACCATCATCCCCCATATTGGGTTCTCACCAAGCAGACTTTAAGGGGTTGTTTGTTTTTTTAAAAAATACCTCTTAATGGCTCTTAAGTCTGAATCGATCAGACTTTTTTACATTCAGACTGCTTGTTTTTTTTCCCAGTTTTCAAAACTTCTTTAACTCTTAAATATATCTGAAATAAGAAGCGGTGACCTAACTTCTTAAAACCTCTTATCGCCACCTCATTTCATATGCTCTCCTTTCTCTCAAGACACCTCCTGACGTTACAAAAACAAACAGTCTTATTGATTTAGATTTCAGACTTCAGCATCACCTCTTATTAATCAGAAATGAATTAAGACTTCAGACCTCTTAAAAAAAACAAATGCCACCTAACTCTCATTTCCATTTCTACCCTCTTATTCTCTACACTATATGCTAAAGAAACTTCATCCCCTACCCCGATATCGTCGCCTAAGCCGGCTGCCGCCATCCCCACCGCGAACCCTGCCACCAGACCGACACCGACGAGAGGGGTTAATTTTGTAATCAAACAACTGCAAGCAATGGGAGGACAAATCGAAGAAAATCAAGAGGCCAGTATGGACCTAATGGAAGTCCCTGATGTCAACAAATCGGACTCAGCAAAGGCCAAACTTGAAATTAGCGCTGGTTCCACAGAGGTCGACAAGTGCTACAACTGTTTTTGTTTTTGTTTTCTGGAAGGGTGTCTTAACATATGCCTAGACTAATCCCTTGGCAAATTATGACCGTAAGACATCAGCCCTGATTAAACCTCAGTGGCCACAATTGTTGTGTACACCTGAACCAACCCTGGGCAGATGGGATATTCCACCACATCCCCAAGGCCTTAACCAGTACGCCACAACCCTTGTGGTTAAGTGCTACAATTGTTTCAAGGAGATAAAAGAGCGATGATGCCGAGACCAAAAGTTTGCAAGGATGGGTTAAAGGGGTCACCGGAGATTGCGTTAAAGATCTCCAAACATAAAGCTAAATACTTTCTTTTTGTACAATTTTTCAAGTGATTACGATGCGATCATTGGATCGTATCTTTCACTGTATAATATTACTAGAAGATGGTGCAAAAACAGATGTAAGAAACAGCATTATGACATAATTTAGGGTACATTTGGGTTCTGTTTTCACTCTGTTATGTTCTTTAATTAATGGAAGAAATAGGACTTCAAAATCACATCTTGGTGCCAAAGATGAACAAGCAAACATATAATTATTTTTCTTCATATAACTGGGTATTAAATGAATTCAATGGACATAAAAAAATGTGAACCTTTTGTATTGGGTAAAAGGATTCTAATGTTGGTATTCAAAATCTTCACAAAACTCGATGGGGAATTTATACAAACAGGTGGTGGGCATGAATGACAATCAACAGAGAAACAAAAACAGATGATAACAAAATTCAATCCAACAAATTTGAGTGAAAAATGTTGATTTCAGCAAATGGGTTTCAGCAGAGAAACAAAAACATATAACAAAAAAAATTCAATCCAACAAATTTGAGTGAAAAATGTTGATTTCAGCAAATGGGTTTCAGCAGAGAAACAAAAACATACAACAAAAAAAATTCAATCCAACAAATTTGAGTGAAAATGGTTGATTTCAGCAAATGGGTTTCATTCAAGAGACACACTTATGGAATTCCCATGAAAAATTCAACAAAATTATGTTTTTTTTTGAAGGGTGTCTCAGGCTAAGCCCAGACTAACCCTGACAAATTGTGACTGCAAGAAATCAACCATGATAAATTCAGTGGCCACAACTGTTGTATACACCTGATAAACAAAATTATGTTATCCCGGTTTAGTATTATAACATGAAGATCCCATTTTCTTTCAATGTGTTGTCATGATCATATTCTCAGTTTAGCTACGTCTTTGCATCCAAAGTCTTAACGGCGGCTATGATCAAAGATAGGGTCGAGTCGAATACATCAACCGTGTATTTAATATCCTTGTACGAGGCCCTCCTTCATCCATAATTCATTCCAATCCATCACGACAACTATGGCAACCGGTACAAATTGCCCTTGCACTCATACCAGTAAGGGGTATGTCGGTCATTTTTCATTTCAGTTGGAAAATTTCTGCCAAATGGGACTCATTTATCTTCTTGATAACCGGAGAATAGATCTGGACAAAAGGTTGAAATCCGGCAACCCCAACCGGCCCACATCGGCAGCCAATTCCATTATGTGGAGGGCATACCTAACTCACTCAGTGGTTGTAGCTATGGGGGTGCCTCGGGCTCGAACCCAAGGCCATTCGCTATTTGGACAAACATGCCCCCACCCATTACCAACTGAGCTACACGCCATTGGCGATAATCGGAGAATAGATGAGAGACTAACTGGTGACGAGATGGAGACACCAACTCCAGCTCTTATCATGAAATCGCGTGGGGGGTTGCTATTCATGGGTTGGGTTCCAGGGAGAAGTTGATGTTAACGTGAGAAGCGTGAGAACTAGATGCACATTAGGATGAGATGCACCGAGATAAGATGCACCAGATCAATTCCCTTCTAAGCTACAATTCATGGATGGCATTTGATTAAAATTGATCAACGGTTCAGATCCACTTCTCACGTGAACCTCAACTTCTCACATGATCCTTCGCGTGCTATTCATACCCCTCTTCAATTACATACCACCTATTTCTTACCCCCTACCTCATTCATAGGGGTGTAAACGAGTCGAGCTTTTAAAGAGCTACTCGCATTCGAGCTCGTTTATCTCGAGCTCGAGCCTAATAAATATCGAGTTCGAGTCGATCTCGAACACAAAATAAAACTCGTATAACTTAACAAGTCGAGTTCCATAACACCAATGTTTGACTCGACTCGTTCGAAAGCTCGAATAAACTTTACGAGTCGAGTCAAGCCATTCGAGCATACACTTTTTCGAGCCCGACATATTTATACATTTACAAATTATATAATCAAAATACAAAAACATCGAGCTCAAGTAAATAAACGAGTTAATCGATCTCTAATCCGAGCTCATAAACAAGCATCGAGCTCGATCCCAAACATCGAAAAAACATTCGAGCCGAGCTCGATCCTGACTTTGGAAAAGTTAATCGAGCTGGACTCGAGCTCAACCTGATATTATTTTTTCAAACCGAGCTCGAATAACCTGTTACTTAACTCGTTTACACCCCCTACTCACTCACATACCCCCTATAGAAGGGGGTACAAATAGAACTCACCAACCATATGGACATCTATCACCGGATAAATTCATATTTAGTTAACGTTGACCATTAATTCAAACAAAACTAAATTTACGGACTAGATGAATAAGGAGATCCTCAACCTCATACTTTTAACCATAGACTTTCCATTTTTAGAAAGTTTATTTACATTCATAGATTACCAATCCTTAGTAGTATTAAATCCCCACAACTCCCAAATAACCATCCATCATCCTCAATATTTCATCCCCATTGTCTCAATTAAAATCACATATCAAGAGACAATGGCTCTCACCAAAAAGATTTTAACTCTCATTTCCATTTCTACCCTTTTATTCTCTACAATATATGCTAAAGAAAATTCATCCCCTATTTACGATAAATTGCCTTCTTTAGGGGTAAAAAAGTCCGAGGCTGCAACACCGGCCAAAGGGGAAAATTCGTAGTCAAACAACTACAAGCAATCGAAACAAAAATCCAAAGAAACCGAGTCGATGATCTTTACCTAGCTGGGGCCCCTGACGTACCGGAACCGAAACGAAAGTGTTGCATGAAATGTGGGGATATCTTTCAAAGTGCCATTGCTCACGCTAGAGAAGGGATTGCACTCGTGAACAAACCGGACTTAGAAAAGGCTAAAGTTGAAATTAGCGCTATTCCTACGGATGTCGACAAGTGCTACAGCTGTTTCAAGGAGTCAAACATCGATCACGCGGAGGATAAAAGTTTGCAAGAATGGGTTAAAGGGGTCACTGGAGATTGCCTTAAAAATCTCTAAACATAAAGATAAATACTTTTTTTTAAACGTTTTCGATTGGTTACAATGCGATCGTTCTTGATTGATTGAACGTATGTTTTACTATGCATTATGACTACAAGAAGATGCTGCAAAAAGATATCTAAGAAACAGCATTGTGATAGAATTTAGGGTACATTTGTGTTTTGTTTTCACTATGTTTATGTTCTTCAATTAATAAAAGAAATAGGACTTCAAAATCATATCTTGGTGCCAAAGATCAACAAACAAACATATGAAATTTTTTCATATAATTGGGTATTAAATGACCGCTTTAGAGCATCTCCAACAACTATGATATAATTTTTCTAAAACAGAGTATAAAATGTTAAAATCTCTAAAAAAATTACATCCAACTCCAACAGTTACTCTAATTTAGCAATTCTATCATCAATTCTATTATTAAAATATTCAATACATTATTACATTTAATAAAATATTATTTCTCTCCTAAACAAACAACTTCAATGTCTCCTATTGGTGAAGAAGAATTTAATATTATTTCTCTCTCTTAAATATGAAGTTTTAGAGATTTCTTCAAATTTGGAGATTTTTACCTTCTCTCTCTTCTTTTCTCTGTTTTAGCATACGGTATATAATTGTTGGAGCAAAAAAGTTGCTAAAGTCTCATTTTTTTTCTTTCTATTTTAGTATAGCTGTTGGAGATGCCTTTATGATATTGCAGTTGGAAATCAATTCAATGAATATAAAAATGTGACCTTTTTGTACTGGGTAAAAGGATTATAATGTTGGTATTCAAAATCTTGACAAACCTGGATGGGGAATTTATACAAACAGGTGGTGGGCATGGATGACAATCAGCAGAGAAACAAGAAAAGATAATAGCAAAAATTCAATCCAACAAATTTGAGTGAAAAATATTGATTTCAGCAAACAGGGCAGACCTAGGAATTCCTTTGAGTGGGTACAGATTTAAGGTGGATCAAAGGTCTGTAAAATCGTGGTTTGACTTGGGAGAAAATTAACCCGGTTTGACCTAGGCAAAAGTCAATTGCGTCGATTTGGGGATCAAAATACATTTTTCTAAATGGAATCGACCTTAATCCTTAAATTAAATATAGTTTCCTTGAAAATGAGATAAAAAGCGACGATTTTTAAGATGAATTGACATTGGGAAGAAAAATAAACCATGAAAAATCATAATAAAATCAAAATGGGAGAAGATTTGACAGAAACCTTTTGGGATAGTGGTAGTAGGCGAGGATCGTGTGAGAAGTTGAGTTAACGGTGAGAAGCGTGAGAAGTGGATCTGAACCGTTATCTCTTTTAATCTTAAGCCCTCCCATGAATTGCGCCTTAGAAGGGAATTGATCTGGTGCATCTCGGTGCATCTTATCCTAATATGCATCCATTTCTCATCCAATGGTCGATAACCACTTCTTCTCACCATTAACTCAACTTCTCACCGGAACCCAACCCGGTGGTAGTAATGCATATAATTGTAAATGAGGTTGTGTGTTCGATCCTTTTAACTATATTTTTGAGTTAATATTTTCAGAAATAGCATTGTTGGGACTAAGTTAACGCTCTGGGCCAGACCTAGAGCTTAAAATTACTAAATTAGAAGATAAAAAATTAAATTTTCACTTGAAATAAGATTCGAACCCGTTTACCTCTTGCATATGGAGTGAAATCCAACCATCCCACCTATCTTTAACTTCTATTATTGATTTGGTTTCAAAGTATTTAAGAGCACCCATCGAAATCAAACGGGTGCACCTTTTGGACGCCTAATTTTTTTTTTTATTTCACTTACAATTATCGAGTGACCGGATGGACAGGAGTCCGCTCAGCTCCTAATAGGTCCAACAAATGGGTTTCATTCAAAAGACACACCTTACGGAATTCCCGTGAAAAATTCAAATTACAATGAAATGATTCCCCGGTTTAGTATTATAACATGAAGATCAAAAGATAATCGAAGAAGAGACGAGAGACTAACCGACGACGAGATTGAGACACTGTCAACTCCCGCTCTTATCGTGAAATCGTGTGGACATTTGTGACAAGATAAATTCATAGCGTATTTAGTTACCGATATTTACGGATAATTTTATCTATTTATTTTTATTTCTTTTTATAGTATGGAATAAGGAGATCCTCAACCTCATACTTTTAACCATAGAATTTCCATTTTTAGAAAGTTTATTTACAATCATGAATTACCAATCCTTATGAGTATTAAATAACCCCCACCCCCACCCACCCCTCCCAAATAAACACCATCCCCATTGTCTCTATTACAATCACATATCAAGAGACAATGGCTCTTACCAAACAAACTTTAACTCTCATTTCCATTTCTGCCCTCTTATTCTCAACACTATATGCTAAAGAAAAGTCATCCCCTACCCCAAATTCTTCACCTAAAAAGGGTGCCGCCGGCCCCGCAGGCGGCAGCCCCGCCAACAGCCCGGGCGGTCTCTCTCACCTTTTTGATATATTGCCTTCGCTTGGCGTAAAGAAGGAAGCGGTTGCCAAAGGGGCTAACTTTGCAACGAAACAACTCCAAGCAATAGAACAAAAAATAGTTGCATTCAAAGCAACGATCAAAACCCGATTGGCGGACCCGAAGACAACAGGACCGGCAAAAAAGTGCCTCACGCAGTGTGATGAAAACTTTGATGATGCCGCCGATGATGCGAGAACGGGCATCGAAAGCATCAACAAGGGAGACTTAACCAAGGCCAATTTTGACATTAGCGCTGTTCAAACGGATGTCGAAACGTGCCACGACTGTTTCAGGGAGGCGAAGGCCGAGGATGCCGAGATCACAAATTTTGGTGAATGGGTTCAAGGGGTCGCGGGAGATTGCCTTAAAAGTCTTAAAACATAAAGATAAATGTTTTTTTACGCTTTCGTTTATTTATAGTTACGATCGTTCTTGATTGATCGACGCGTCTTTCAATGTACATTATGGTAATATTCTTGAAATCTAGGAAAAAAAGATTCGAATAGGTTCTTGAATACGAGTTAAAGATGCTGCGAAGACATATGTAAGAAACAATATTATGGTAGAATTTAGGGTACATTTGTGTTATATATTCACTTTGTTATGGTCTTCAATTAATGGATTCCAATTATATTTCTTATTTGTGTTTTTTTTTATATATTGGGAATGGTGTCCTAGGCTATGCCTACACTAATCCCTTGGCAAATTATGACCGTAAGACATCAGCCTGGATTAACGCCACAATTGTTGTGTATGCCTGGATTCGAACCTGGACAGATGTGATATTCCACCGCATACCTTAAGCCACAACCCTTGTGGTTACTTATTTGTGTTAAAGCAACAGGACTTCAAAATCACATCTTGGTGCCAAAAATCAAGAGATCAACAACCAAACATATGAACTCTTTTCATATAGGTGTATACAAATTATCCCTTTTCTTGAATTTATAGGTTTTTATCTTCATTTTTATGTCAAATTGAAGGGATCTCCAATCATATTTGTTCAAGAAAGGCATTAAATTAAAGCTTTATGAAATTGCAGTTGGAAGACATCAAAATTTAACCTTTTTTTTATTGGATTAATGGATTATATTGGTATTCAAACTTGAAGGATAGGCTGGCAAAACAGCCAAAACTCGATGGGGAATTTATACAAACAGGTGGTGGGCATGGAAGAGAATCAGCAGAAAAACACAACAAAACAAAATAAAAATAGCAAAATTTAATCCAATAGATTCGAGTGAAAAAAGTTGGTTTCAGCAAATGGGTTTTGTTTAGAGACAAATGGTTATGGAATTATCGTGAAAAATTCAACAGATTATTACACTCAAAGTTTATGTTTTCCGTGTTTAGCATTATAACATGAACATCAAAAGATAATCGAAGAAAAGATGAGTGACTAACCGGCGACGAGATGAAGAAACCGTCAACTCCGATTGGGTTGCGTTGCCGTTAAATTTGAATACTGAATTAAAATATAGGAGGATGAACACAAATGGGTTTATTAGGAACTCAATTCGTATTGTAATTTTTTAAAAAGTAAATCATTCTTTCGAAGAACAAAAGTTGAGATGGCCGAGTTGGTCTAAGGCGCCAGATTAAGGTTCTGGTCCGAAAGGGCGTGGGTTCAAATCCCACTCTCAACATTTATTTATTTTTTATTTTTTTCTTTTATTTTTAATAATTTTTTAAAATAATATTCTAAAATATTATTTTTAATATTTTGGAATTTTGTTTTATTATTATTGCATTTAATATTTCGGTTTAAAACTGTTTGGGCAAATCGATCTTATAAATTTGGTTTGTATATTTTAGCCACTGTTATATAGTGGCCAACTCACTATGGTGTATACGGTGGTACGACCACCGAATATGAGACATCTTGCATCGGTTGAAAAGATGAACATAGTCTACGTTATAAGTGATTGGATTCCTTATCTGTTAGACGCATTTTAAAACCGTGAGTCTGGTTATGGATAAAACGGTCAATATCTGGTGCGGTTGTATGAGAATGTTACAAATGATATTGGAGTCGGGACCCGGACCAATATTTGGTACGATTGTCTGGGGATGTTATACTTTGTTCTCTCGTCGTAGTGTAAAGATTTTTTTGAGTCATGAAAGGTGTCACCATATTATTTTGTTGGTGTATTTATTTATTACTTGAAATACAATAATAACACAAATTTCTCTTGGTTGGGAAAGTTGGTATTGATGGTCTTTTCTAGTCTCTCAAGTGTGAGTTTGAATCTCATTTGTATTATTTTATTAGTTTTTAACTTTTAATCCCAAGTTTATTACGTTTCTGAAAAAAACTTGGGATAAAATACTCGAAGACAAGACCTCAAATTCATAAAACAAGAAATTAATCAACAGATGAATGATGATTTTGTAAAAAACTATCTATAGTTTCATGTTTTATAATCAAGGCGAAGGATCGTGTGAAAAGTTGAGTTAATAGTGAGAAGCGTGAGAAGTGAATCTGAACCGTTGATCTCTTTTAGTCTCAAGCTCTCTCATGAATTGCAGCTTATAAGGAAATTGATCTGGTGCATCTCGATGCATCTCATCCTAATATGCGTCCATTTCAAACCGCTGAAATCTACAAACCACGAGAATCTAACCTGTTAAATTCACTAAAACATGGGGACGAAAAATGTAATTCACTTTGTATCGAGAATGGGTATGATGGGTTATTGATGGTTTGTATTGTGAATCGGTATTGATCGATTTATTGAAACGTATTGTGAATCGGCATGACCGATTCATGTGGTTTGTCAAAAAACAACACTTTTCGTCCATGTAGTTTTGAAATTACAAGATGGCCATCGTGCTTTGTAAAAACGTATGAATTTGGTCCCCCTATAACAACCGTTAAATGAAGGGCATTTCCGTCCTTTTATCGTTTTTTTATCTTTTACCCAATCAAAAACCACAGGGGCCTAAATCATAAAATCCAAAAATAAAATAACTGAATAGCGTTACACAAACAAAGCATGGTTTAAAATATAATGATTAAGAGAGAAATGAGGTAAAAAAATGACGCGTTCCTTGAAGATTTGTGATTTGTAACATACAACCCCGAATTAACCTACATCGTCCCGCCTCAAGAGCATAATGTGGCAAATTAGGTACAAATCCGATGTTTGACGTAAGAGCCAAGCACCTATTAGTTGAGATGTTTGGCAATAATGTGGCAAATTAGGTACACATTCGATGTTTGGCGTAAGAGCCAAGTACCTACTAGTTAAGACGCAAAAAAAGCCCGAGCCTGACCTGAAAAGGCCCGGGCCTAGTAAGCCCATCAATGTTTTAAAATCCGGGTTGACCCGGCCGGTTGAACCAAGATCCGGGGAAGATGGTGGGTTCGGGGAAGATGGTGGGTCAATTGTAACCGGGTTTATGGTAATTTATGGCCCGGAGTGAACCGGTCGGTTTTATCAAAAAACCGGTTGAACCGGTTGTTGCAAACAGGTAAAAACCCAGTTAACCCGGTAAAAAAAAGTAATACGTATTTTTTTGTGAATGTTTTTGTAGACTCAAGGTTGATAAGAGATCTTATGATCTTATTGATTACGATTGCACTGATAAGACGGACTTTTGGGTGGTCGAAGAAGAACCGGAAGGAGAACTTGATTACAATGATTTAGAAAATATGTTTGACAAGCAATAGCACAAACCGACTTCTCAAACGCAAGGTGACATTTTTGTATTTATATATATATATATATATATTAATTTGGTGTTGTAATTTTAGTTTATTATTAGCTTTTTACGTGACATTAATATTTTGTTTATTTGATATTGTAGAAAGTGACCATGTTGTTGATGACAATGAAGTTGATAGTGAACTTCAATTACTAAGCGATCGTGAGATTGATGCATTTAATACTCCAATGTCTCAAGATCCATGATTTGGTTTGATCGTTATGTTTCGTTTTGATGTATTTGGATTGATGAAAAACTTACGCTTATGTGTTTTTTTTAATATATTTGGTTGACCCGGTGGTTGAACCGGTTGAACCATAACCCGATCACCACGCTGGGTCAACTAAAAAACCGGGTTTTAAAACACTGAAGCCCATAGCCCAATTCGGGCTAGGCCTCAAAGCTTGATCAGGTCGAAAGTTTGGGGGTCTAGCCCGGCCCAAAAAAAACCTCACAGGAAAAAGAGGTTAAGCCCGAAAAGCCCAATATGAAAATGCTTGATCAGATCCTTTTTCAACCCCAAAGCCCGGGCAGGCCTAAAAGAGTCCGTACATTTTGTTTTACTCACTGAAAACGGGCTTAGAAAGCCCAAAAAAGCCCAGGCCTTGTCCATCTCTACCCACAAGGAGCCGAATCCCCATAGAAATTATAACTCCCACACTACTGTTGCAAGACTTGAACCCGCATCTGTTTGAACTATACTCCGAAGAGCTTCGAACATGCCCTTATGTACTTCAACCCATTTTCCAAATTTTCACGAGCCAATTACATGTCCATGGTCCCCGTAAGTTGCCTCAACAGTAGGATGGTGGTCAATCGACGTCCGATCTCAGATTCACAACCAGACACCACCACTCACTATTCACTTGCAATTTAGGGGTGCTTGGAATTGCTTATTTAAAGTGCTTATTGACTTTAAATAAGCAGTTTTTAGCGTTTGGATGAGGAAAAAAAATGCTTATACCGGACACCGGTGATAATGAGTTTTTGAGAAATCATTTAATTCTAATTTATTAACTTATTTGAAACAACTTGTTAGTTTTTTTGGTCATTTTACATGTATAAGCAATCCTAAACACCCCTAAAAACAACTTATTAGCTTATTACGTTTTGGTACCATTATAAGCTAATCCAAATATTTTTTATAAAACTCCGGTTTAACACCACATAAGTTGATAAAGTTTTTTACAGAAAAAAAACATAAGTTGTTTTAAATAAGCAATCCCAAACACCACGTTACCTCCCAATGATGATCGTAATTCCGGTAAGAAAAACGAACTTCAGAAGGTGGCATCTACCCATTAATCACATGTGAATTAATTAAATCATGAAGATCTCTTCCACATGTATGTGATTCACAATCCTTATGAGTATTATATAACCCCCCCTCCCAAATAAACACCATCTTCCATATTTCATCCCCATTGTCTCAATTACAATCACATATCAAGAGACAATGGCTCTTACCAAACAAACTTTAACTCTCATTTCCATTTTTGCACTCTTATTGTCAACACTATATGCTAAAGAAAATTCGATTGGCGTAAAGAAGGAAGCGGTTGCCAAAGGGGCTAACTCTGCAACGAAACAACTCCAAGAAATGGAAAAAAAAATCGTTGCGTTCAAAGCAACGATCAAAACCCGATTGGCGGACCCGAAGACAACAGGACCGACAAAAAAGTGCCTCACGCAGTGTGACAAAAACTTTGATGATGCCATCAAGGATGCAAAAAAGGGCATCGAAAGCATCAACAAAGGAGACTTAGGCAAGGCTAATTTGGACATTAGCGGTATTCAAACGGATGTCGAAACGTGCCACGACTGTTTCAGGGACGTGAATACCAAGGATGCCGAGATCACGAGTTTTGGTGAATGGGTTCAAAAGGTCGCGGGAGATTGCCTTAAAAGTCTTAAATCATAAAAGATATATGCTTTTTTTTACGCTTGCGTTTATTTATAGTTATGCTGTTACAACGGTCAAAATATGAAATCGCGGTTAGGACTGTGATTTGAATTAGTGGTTATCAGAATGGTAAATCGGTGGTATAGCGGACCAAAAATAACGGTGCATATGTTAAAAGAAATTATATATATGTATACATAACTCAACATATTTATATTTATTCAATAAAAATATATAAGAATAATGATGTCAAAGTTCAAATAAAAATAACTGAACAATGCGAATACTTTTATCTAAAACCATAGGTCAAAGTGATGATGTTCAAATCAAAAAAATAAGAATAATGAAGCCCTAATATTGTTGGACTAAAACAAAACCCAATGCCGTCACAAAATGGCCCACAAAGTTACCTTTTAAACACAAAAATGGCCTATCTACAAATAGCGGTTATGCAGCCGCTTTTTTGCGTTAAAAATGAGGTAATTTAGCGGTCAATAGCGTCGCTATTTGCGGGACCGCTATTTGACCATCGCTATTTGCGAAAACATATGTAAGAAACGGTAATATGCTAGAATTTAGGGTACATTTGTGTTATATATTCACTTTGTTATGGTCTTCAATTAATGGATTCCAATAATATTTCTTATTTGTGTTAAAGCAAATTGACTTCAAAATCATTTATTGGTGCCAAAAATCAAAGATCAACAACCAAACATATAAACCACAAGGGTTGTGGCGTAATGGTTAAGGTCGTGGAGATATGGTGGAATATCTATCTACCCAGAGTTCGAATCCAGGCGTACACAACAATTGTGGTTGTTGTGACCACTGAGGCACTGAGGTTTAATCAAGAGCAGTTATAATTTACCAAGGGATTAGTCTAGACACAGACTAGGACACCCTTAAAAAGAAACCAAACATATGAAATATTTTCATATAGGTCTATACAAATTGTCCCTTTTCTTGAATTTATAGGTCTTATCTTCATTTTTATGTCAAATAGAGGGGATCTACAATCATATTTATTCAAGAAAGGCATTAAATATTTAAATTAGAACTTTATGAAATTGCAGTTGGAAGACATTAAAATGTAACCCTTTTTTTTATTGGGTTAATGGATTATAATATTGGTATTCAAAATCTTGAAGGAGAGGCTGGCAAAAACAGCCAAAACTCAATGGGGAATTTATACAAATAGGTGGGGTGTTTGCGGTGCGGTTTGGGGTAAAACTGTAAACCACACCGCATGTACGGTATGAGCATTTTTCCAAACCGCACCGCATATACCTCAAACCGCACCGCAAAATGCGGTGTGGTGCGATGCATTTTATGCAGTTTGTCCCTATCGCACTTTATGCGTACAATCCAAAAAATTATAAGTTTAAAATACATTAGAAAATTAATGATTTAGTGACCGTAGTCCAAAAAAAATAAAGAGTTTGAATACATCCAACTCAAAAATGCATAATTAAAATAGTCAAAGAAATAGTCTAAAAAAATAAATTGTTTCAATACGATAAACGGATAAAGTAACGTCTCTAACTTTTTCTTTCGTCTTCATCTTGACTCTCAATTGTCAATACCTAATTTTTTTCATTTGTTGGGCCTTAAACTTTTAAGAAGACTTATAAATACTTAAAATCTATAATTAAAATTTAAAAACACAAGCCCAATTATATAAATATTAAATTAAATTATTATTATATATATATATATGTTTAAAATTAAAAATTTAAAAGTAATATAAAATGTGCGGTACGGTGTGGTTTGAACCGCGGTTTGAAAACTCAAAACCGCAAACCGCACCGCATAGTGTAGTTTGGTAAAAATGCAAACTGCAAACCGCACCACGAAAGTCCTAAACCGCGTTTTACGGTGCGATGCATTGCGGTATGGGCAGTTTGTGCGGTTTGACGGTTTGGATGAACACCCCTACAAACAAACAGGTGGTGTGCATGGAAGAGAATCAAGAGAAAAACACAACAAAACAAAATAAAAATAGCAAAATTTAATCCAATAAATTGGAGTGAAAAAAGTTGATTTCAGCAAATGCGTTTTATTTAGATACATGCTTATGGAATTATCGTGAAAATTTCAACAGATTATTACACTCAAACTTTATGTTTTCACTGTAGGAGTATTATAACATGAACATCAAAATATAATTGAAGAAAATACGAGAGGCTTTAGGGGTTGTTTGTTTTAAAAAAAAAAACCTCTTAATGGCTGTTAAGTCTGAATCCTTCAGACATTTTTACACACCACCTCTTATTAATCATAACTAAAATAAGACTTTAGACCTCTTAAAAAACAAACGACACCTAACTGGCGGCGAGATGAAGAGACTGTCAACTCCGATTGGGTCGCCTTGCGTTAAATTTGAATACTGAATTAAAATAGGAGGATGAAAACAATGGGTTTATTAGGAACTCAATTCGTGTGCAAAATTTTAAAAATAAATTATTCTTGTAAAGAAAAAAAGTTGAGATGTCGGAGTTGGTCTAAGGCACCAGATTAAGGTTTTGGTCCCAAAGGGCGTGGGTTCAAATCCCTCTCTCAACATTTTGATTTTTTTCCTTTAACTTTCTTTTAATATTTTGATTTTTTTTTCCCATTATGATGTATATGGTGGTATGGATCACCGTTTCTGTGAGATCCTACATCAGTTTGTTGTGGTTTGTATTGTGAATTGGTATTGATAGGTTTACTGAAACATATTGTGAATCAACATGATCGGTTTATGATTTTTAAAATGAAACAATTTCATTTGATTAATATCAAAGGGGGTTAGTTCAGTTGGATAGGTAACATCCTGGGGGGGGGGGGGGTGTAGGGTGAAAGCCACACTACCCGGGTTCGATTCCCACGAGCGACACTTTCCTGAGATATCCACACTTTCCTGAGATATCCAAACTCTGGGTCTGGTCCTTCGGGGCCGGGGCCGGGGCCGGGACCGGTTCGGGTGGGTCCAGTCTATGGGACCCTCTAACCTGTCAGTCGAGTTCAGCCAAAGACTGGGTCGGGTCGCAGCGGATTAGTGGGATTGCCCGTAATGAAGGTCCGATACCGCTGGAAGGTGTGTGTGCGTTAACTTGCCGTTCAAAAAAAAAACCGATCAAGGCTAGGCCTCAAAGCCCATAGCCCAATCCAGGCTAAGGGGCTGTTTGGCAGTTGTTGAATGGTTTGGTGCAGAATGATTAAGTGGTCAGAATGATTAAGAGACTCTTATGATATAGTGTCAAATGAAATATGGTTGTTTGCTAATTGTTCAGAATGAAATCAGGACTCTTAATGGTTAAGGCAAGGTCAAGATACAAAATCATTCAGAGGGTTTTGGAACCATTAAGAGGCAAAACTTTTTTTTGCCAAACAGGATTTATCTCTTAACGATTCAGATGTTGCCTCTTAATGGAACCATTAAGAGTTAACTCAAAGCCCAATCAAGCAGAAATTTTGGGGGTCTAGCCCGACCCAATAAAACCTGACATGAAAAGTGCTTAAGCTTAAAAAGCCCGATCAAAAAACGCTTGATAAGACACTTTTTCAACCTCAAAGTCAAGCCCGACCTATAAAATTTATCCAGACAGACAAATTTATCCAAACAAACAAACTTATCCATACAGGACTTAATGGGAAATTTGGTAAACTGTCGCTTATTCCGGTGTAGTACCGGTAATAAGCAGTTTTTAGTGTTTGGATGAGCAAAAAAAATGCTTACACCTGTTTGACACCGGTGGTGATAAAGGAGCTTTTAAGAAATCATTTCATTCTAACTTATTAACTTATTTGAAACAACTTGTTAGTTTTTTGGTCATTTTACATGTAAAAGCAATCCAAACACCCCTAAAAACAACTAATTAGCTTACTACGTTTTGGTACCACTATAAGTTAATCCAAACACTTTTTATAAAACTCCAATACCACATAAGTTGATAAACATTTTTACATATAAAAAAAAAACAGAAGTTGTTTAAAATAAACAATCCCAAACACCACATTACCTCCCATGATAATCCTGAGACCGGTAAAAAAAATAAGTTTCAGAAAAAAGTGGCATCTACCTAGTAATCACATGTGCATTAATTAAATCATTGATCATGCATGAAGATCTCTTCCACATGTATGTGATTCACAATCCTTATGAGTATTATATAAACCCCCCCTCCCAAATAAACATCATCTCCCATATTTCATCTTCATTGTCTCAATTACAATCACATATCAAGAGACAATGGCTCTTACCAAACAAACTTTAATTCTCATTTCCATTTCTGCCCTCTTATTCTCAACACTATATGCTAAAGAAAATTCAACCCCTACCCCAAATTCTTCACCGAAAAAGTTTTCCGATATATTGCCTTCTCTTGGCCTAAAGAAGGAAGCCGTTGCAAAAGGGGCTAACGTTGCAACGAAACAACTCCAAGCAATGGAACAAAAAATCGTTGATTTCAAAGCAACGCTCAAAACCCGATTGGCGGACCCCAAGATAGCACCACCGACAAAAAAGTGCCTCACGCAGTGTGACAAAAACTTTGATGATGCCATCAAGGATGGAAAAAAGGGCATCGAAAGCATCAACAAAGGAGACTTGGGCAAGGCTAATATGGACATTAGCGGTATTCAAACGGATGTCGAAACGTGCCACGACTGTTTCAAGGATGCGAATACCCAGGATGCTGAGATCACGAGTTTTGGTGAATGGGTTCAAAAGGTCGCGGGAGATTGCCTTAAAAGTCTTAAATCATAAATATAAATGCTTTCTTTTACGCTTTCGTTTATTTATAGTTACAATAATTGTTGATTGATCGACGCATCATTCAACGTACATTATGGTAATATTCTTGAAATCTAGAAAAAAGATTTGGATAGGTTCTTGAATACGAATAAAAGATGCTGCGAAAACATATGCAAGAAACAATAATATGCTAGAATTTAGGGTACATTTGTGTTATATATTCACTTTGTTATGATCTTCAATTAATGAATTCCAATTTATACTTCTCATTTGTGTTAAATCAACAGGACTTCAAAATCACATCTTGGTGCCAAAAATCACAAGTTTTTTTTTTTTTGGAAGGGTGTCTTAGCCTATGCCTAGACTAATCCTCTGACAAGTTATGACTGTAATACATCAGCCCTGATTAAACCACAGTGGCCACAATTGTCGTGTTAGCCTGAATTCGAACCCCGGATAGATGGAATATTCCACCACATCCCTAAGGGCATTAACGAGTACGCCACAACACTTGTGGTTAAAAATCAAGAGATCAACAACCAAACATATGAACTCTTTTCATATAGGTGTATACAAATTATCCCTTTTCTTGAATTTATAGGTTTTTATCTTCATTTTTATGTCAATTTGAGGGGGATCTACAATCATATTTGTTCAAGAAAGGCATTAAATATTTAAATTAAAACTTTGTGAAATTGCAGTTGGAAGACATTAAAATGTAACCTTTTTTTATTGGGTTTAATGGATTATATAATCTTGGTATTCAAATTCTTGAAGGAGAGGCTGGTAAAACAGCCAAAACTCGATGGGGAATTTATACAAACAGGTGGTGGGCATGGATGAGAATCAGCAGAAAAATACAACAAAACAAAATAAAAATAGCAAAATTTAATCCAATAAATTCGAGTGAAAAAAGTTGGTTTCAGCAAATGGGTTTTATTTAGAGACAAATGCCTATGGAATTATCGTGAAAAATTCAACAGATTATTACACTCAAAGTTTATGTTTTCCGTGTTTAGCATTATAACATGAACATCAAAAGATAATCGAAGAAAAGATGAGTGACTAACCGGCGACGAGATGAAGAAACCGTCAACTCCGATTGGGTTGCGTTGCCGTTAAATTTGAATACTGAATTAAAATATAGGAGGATGAACACAAATGGGTTTATTAGGAACTCAATTCGTATTGTAATTTTTTAAAAAGTAAATCATTCTTTTGAAGAACAAAAGTTGAGATGGCCGAGTTGGTCTAAGGCGCCAGATTAAGGTTCTGGTCCGAAAGGGCGTGGGTTCAAATCCCACTCTTAACAATTTGTTTTTTTAATTTTTTTTCTTTTAAAATATTCTGAAATTTTGTTTTTAATATTTTATAATTTTGTTTTATTATTTTTGTATTTAATATTTCGGTTTAAAACGGATCGCACAAGTTGGTTTTTATAAATTGGTTTGTATTTTTCAGCAGCCGTTATAGTGTATACGGGTGGCACGACCACCGAATATGTGAGATCACCATCGGTTGAAAAGATTAACAAAGGTTACCTTATAAGGGATTTGATAAATTCTTTATTAGATGTGTTTAAAAACCGTGAATTCGGTTGTGGATAAAGCAACCAATATCTGTATCTGAGGATGTTACAAATGGGTATTAGAGCGGGACCCGAACCAATATTTGGTACGGTTGTCTAAGGATGTTATATATGTTCCCTCGTCGTAGTGTAACGATTTTTTGAGTCATAAAAGGTGTCACCATATTAATGTGTTGGATGCATTCATTTATTACTTAAAATACGATGATAACACAAATTTTCTCTTGGTTGGGAGAGTTGGTTTGTATGGTCTCTTCTAGTCTTTCAAGTGCGAGTTTGAATCCCATTTCTATCATTTTTTTAAGTTTTTTAACCTTTATTTCCAAGTTTATTATGTTTCTTAAAAAACATGTGATAAAAATACTCGAACACACACCTCAAACTCATAAAACAATAAATTAATCAACTGATCATTTATGATTTTGTAAAAAATATCTATAGTTTCATGTTTTATAATCAAATAGTGCCAACACTAAATAAACTATAGGTCTGCCTATGCTGTTATGTAAGAGCATCTCCATCTCCAGACTCAGGCCCAAAAGAGCCTGGACCTTAAGCACCTATACTCACGAGGAGCCAAATCCCCATAGAAATTATTACACCCACACTACACTTGCACGTCTTAAACCATCATTTGTTCGTACATATATACCATCTTGGAACCATCTGTCTGAACTACACTATGAGGAGCTTCAAACATACCCTTATACACTTCGGCCCTTTTTCCAAATTTTCACGAGCTAATTACGTGACCCCCGCATGTTGCCTTAACAGGAAAATGGTGATCAATCGATCATTCGCTATGATTTACCTCCCAATGATGATCGTGACACCCGTACACAAAATAAACTTCCAAAAGGTGGCATCTACCCATTAATCACATGTGAATTAATTACATAAAGATCTCTTCGTGATTCACAACTCTCAAATACTAACTACCATACACCATAAACAACAAACAACAAACATACAACTCTTTATATAAAGAGTAAACTACAATTTTGGTCCCTGAGGTTTACCAAAAAATATGAAAGTGGTCCCTGAACTTCAATAAGTGCAGATTTCATCCCTGAGGTTTCGATTTTGCTATGAAAGTAGTCCCTCGTGGCCTTAGCTCCGTTAAAGTGTCCGTTGAGTTAGGGGTAATTTTGTCCTTTTACACGCTTCTTGAATCTTCATCTTCAACCTCATGAACACAAAGAACACGATGAATGTTCATCTTCTACCTTAAGAACACCAACAATTTAAAACCCAAATCAAACTCAAAAACCAAAAACTTAAATCAAACCCATGTCTAAAAACCAAATCTTAAATCAAACCCAAATTTTAGAAACCTAAATCACACCTACATTTAAAAATCAACAACCTAAATTAAACCCATATTCAATACCCAAAATTAATGTTCATCTTCTAAAAAAAAGAAAAGAGAAAGAGAAGAGAGAGAGAGAGAGAGAGAGATACATATCTGAGATGGGTATGGAACTTTGAGATCTCTGTATCTCGATCTCAGATTTATGTATCTCGATAGATCGATTTGAGATGTTTAAATTATACAGATCTGAGATAGATCGATTTGAGATAGATCTGAGATCTCTGTATCCCTTATGTGCCAAACAATCAATCACTGAGCTAACGCCAGTTCGGAGAGAGAGAGATTATCTTTGAAGAGATAGATCTGAGAACAGATTTGAGATAAGAGAGAGAGAGAGAGAGAGATAAAGAGATCGAGAGATCGAGATACAGAGATAGAGAAGAGAAGAGAAGAGAGAGAAGACGCAGACCGCTCGTCGGAGAAGACGACCTCACCAGAGAAGACGACCTCACCGGATAAGAAAACCACGCCGGAGAGGGGTTTAATAGTTTTCAAACCTGTATGTCGATTTCTCTCTCTCTCTCTCTCTCTCTCTCTCTATCTCTATCTCGATCTCAAATCTATATCTCAAGTCTCTCTCTCGATCTCTCATATCTGTATCTCTCTCTTTCTCTCTCTCTCTCTCTCATATCTGTATCTCTCTCTATTCTCTCACTCTTTCCTTTTGATTTTTGATTTAGGTTTCTAAACTTTGGGTTTGATTAAAAATTTTGGTTTTTGAATTTGATTTGGGTTTTAAATTGTTGGTGTTCTTGAGGTAGAAGATGAACATTCATCGTGTTCTTCGTGTTCATGAGGTTGAAGATGAAGATTCAAGAAGCGTATAAAAGGACGAAATTACCCCTGACTTAACGGACACTTTAACGGAGCTAACGCCACGAGGGACTACTTTCATAGCAAAATCGAAACCTCAGGAATGAAATCTGCACTTATTGAAGTTCAGGGACCACTTTCGTATTTTTTGGTAAATCTCAGGGACCAAAATTGTAGTTTACTCTTATATAAATTATATGTGTCCCATATCTAATGAATAGACGTGAATAAAGATTCAAATACTCAAAGAACTTACATATATAGTCCAATTCCTACATCAAACACAAATCCATTATTTGGATCAAGAATCCATACATTTCAACATGAAAAAAATGCAATCAATGATGATAATGAGGCAAAAGCATAGTTTTTGCAAATGATGATGAACCATTGTTGGAAGCTCCATTTATGCCAAGAATTGATGTAATCAAGTTATATATTTCAACATTCTCAAAAGTTGGTACCTTTCTACCCCTAGCAAATTGAGGACCATGCCCGATAAATATCGTCCTCATCGAGAAAAACGCGTTATCGTACCCGTGTGCTCCCCCACATTTTGCCTTCCCCGAATCCTTCATCTCGATCTTAAACCCTTCTTCGACCAACCCAATGATCGGAGGGATCCTCTCGCTCCCCGAATAATGCAATCTCTCGGGAAGATCTTCTTTACGATAAACTCTCAATTTATCACCGTTCTTGACTTTCCCCGACCTCAAACCCTCGTTCATCTTCTCCACGATATCGGAAACCGATCGGTCCGACGGCGGACGGATCGAAAGAACCGGACTAACCGATTGCACCCATTCTTCCGGAATCTCGATCCAAGAAGCTAAATCATCTAAAAAGATCAATTTTTGATCACATGTACCAACCATCCCATGATCACCCACCATAATTATCGTAACATCTTCGAAAACCGATCGATTTTCCAAACCGTTAATCAATCTTCCAATCAACCCGTCAATGTTTTTCACGGATTCCGTGATTAGCGGATCATCAGGGCCAACCATATGGCCCTGATGATCCGGGTCTTCGAAATATAACGTCATGAAAACCGGGATCTCGTCGATCGGTAAATCGAAGTAATTCAACACCGTATCGACTCGGTCCTCGAACGGGACCGATTCGTTGTAATGTGCACAATAGTTTTCCGGGCAAACCCACGAACCCTTTTGAACCTCGGACCCAGGCCAGAAATATGTGGCCGGTTTGAGTCCGTGGTTCGCGACGGTTTCCCAAATGGGTTCGCCTAACCACCATTCGGGTTCGTGGCTACTCATTGTGAAAGTTTTGTTTGTAATTGGGTTTGTGAATTTGTTGTTTATGATCCCGTGTGATGATGGGTATAATCCCGTGGCGATCGAGTAGTGATTTGGGAAAGTCAACGTCGGAAAAACGGGGGTCAAACCGGTGACGGCTTCGGTTCCGTTGTTGATCAATCGGTGAATGTTTGGTGTTGGGGTTTTGAATTGGTACCCGAATCGGAACCCATCTGAGGAGATTAGGATCACGACTGGATGAGTGAGTTTCGTGAGCGGCCGTGCGATTTGGAGGGCGGTCGTGGTGGTGGTCACGTGGTGGTGGTGGTGGTTGACGGCGGCGGAGGAGAAGAAGAGGAATGCGAAGGCGGCGGTGGATGAGATGGCGATGAAGGTGGTGAGGAGGAGGGAGGAGATGAGGACGGTGGTGGTGGGAGGGAGGAGTTTAGTTGGTGGGGTTTCGTCGGGGATGATCTCCATTAAAGTTGTTTTCACTAATATTTTATTTAATTGGGTAGAAGTTAAATCTGTAAGGAAAGGTAGTTGCAGATGTACCATGGCTGAATATAAGGATGTAATGTCATTAATGCTGAACATTTTGAGTACTATTCAATTTGTATCATTAAATGATATAAACTTGTTTAAATTAGAGGAAAAAATAGTTTGTCCAAGTGATTGAAACTTAATAATATAATTTTTTTATATAAAAAAAATTAAGTATTTTGTTAGAATTCAATGATTATCTTACATATTGTAATGACATCTAGAAAAAATAACTAATTACATATTTAATAATATAATTAAAACAAAATTATAGTAATATAATATATTAATTAATAGTGATACATGAAAATGTCTACATAAAAGGAATGTCCTACACATACCAAATTGGTGGATGTTAGAAATCTGCAGTAGTAATATGTATCTTGTGTTTTGATACTTGTAAATTAAGGTATTTTTAAAATCTTGCATAAAATGATGGTACCTTGTGACTAATAATTTGTATTTAAGAGTTTTTTATCCCTACTTTATAATATAGTATAGATTAATAGTGATACATGGAAATGTCTGCATAAAAGGAAGACTCTGCACATACCAAATTGGTGGGTGTTAGAAGTCTGCAGTAGTAATATGTATCTTGTGCTTTGATACTTGTAAATTAAGAGATTTTTAAAATCTTGCATAAAATGATGGTACCTTATGCCTAATAATTTGTATTTAAGAGTTTTTTTATCCGTGCTTTATACTATAGTATAGATAGTATAGATATAACTTTCCTATCAAATTTTTGTAATTTCTTTAAATATATATTCTTATTATATTTGATTTCTTTACCAAATTTTGTTCGTATCTTATAAAACTTATTTTCAGGAACTTTATTTTAAGAAAATGTATAACACCTTTAATTAACTAGAAGCGTACTCGCACAATGTTGTGAGATACATCACGATTTTAATGTTTCATTTTATTTTTTTGTCGATTTACAGTACGATTTTGGATGGTTTTGAGAAAGTGATAATGTTTTTTTTTATAAATTTGTTTAATTTAGGCTTAATAATATAATGTTTTTATTTAAAAAAAATAAATATTTTGTTAGAATTCAATGATTATCTTATATATTTTAATGACATATAGAAAAAATAACCAATTACATATTTAATAATATAATTAAAACAAAATTATAGTAATATAATATATTAATTAATAGTGATACATGGAAATATCTGCATAAAAGGAAGACCCTGACATACCAAATTGGTGGGTGTTAGAAGCTTGCAGTAGTAATATGTATCTTGTGCTTTGATACTTGTAAATTAAGATATTTTTAAAATCTTGCATAAAATGATGATACATTGTGCCTAATAATTTGTATTTAAAAGTTTGTATCCGTGCTTTATAATATAGTATAAGGCTATGTTTGGCAAAAAAAGTTAGCTTATAAGCTAGTTTTTTTTCCTGGTACGTGTTTGGATGACCATAAGCTAGCTTATTGAAACGCTACTCAAAGTAGCGTTTTGAAAAGCTAGCTTATAAGCTAGTTTGCCAAACAAAGCCTAAATATATAAAAATGTACAATTATAATATGTCGGGTTTAAATGAGAAGGTTGTTAAATTATGAAAAGATGGCATGTCGGGTTTAAATGAGAAGGTCGTTAAATTATGAAAATACGAGAAGATGAAAAGTTTTAATATCATGTATGATTATATTACACGTCCAATATGCATGTTTAGTGATACGATTAAACACATAGATGCTTAGTTATATATGATTAAATATTACCTAAAGGAGTGTAATCATACATGATATTGAAACATCTTGTTTTTTTTTTTGTATGGCAACTTGGGCTATGTCCACACACACACGCACCCGCGGTATCCGGGCATAGCCAACAAATTATTTAAATTTCTTCAAAAAGAAAAAAAAACTTCAAAATCTCTAAAAAAATTGCATTCAATTATAACATATTATTTATTTTAGAGATTACAATATTGATTATATTGTTAACATATTCTATTCACCAAATGAAATATCATTTCTTTCTCTAAAAATTTAATTCTAAAGTTTTCTATTGTTGGGAATTTATTAAAAAATATTTTTGTCTCATTGTAATCATTTTTAGGGAATTTTTCAAATTTGGAGAATTTGAATTCTTTATCCTACATTTTCCATTTTAGAGAATCTGTTGGAGCAAAAAACATGCCCAACATATCTATTTTTTCATTTTAGATAATCTGTTGGAGATCCTCTTATAATTACAAGAAGTGTTCATAAAATGCAAATAAAGGTATAAAACTGGATTGTTTATAAATTTTGCAATACGGTTTTAATTTGTATTTTCTGTCAAATTGTACTATAGAGTTTGATCGGATTACGGTATCTGTTATTTAAACCATAACACATACCATTTTTAGAGTAAATTACATTTTCGTTCCTGTGGTTCGTTTGTTATATCTATGGTTTGTAAGATTTGCATTTACTTACGAATTTGGTCCTTCGCCATAACTTTGCCAAAAAGTTGTCATCAATGAAGGACATTTTAATCCTTTTTAATTTATTTAATGTATTAAAAAACATATTATATATATTCATACACACACAATCCCCAAATGAATATCTCCTTCACCATCTTCCCTGTTTAACAAACACCCCCCCTCCCTTCCCTTCTCTAAGCCCTAAGTTGTAGTGACAATCATCATGGTGAGATGAACTGGATTAGACCAAGCGGTAGTGACGACCATCGTGGTGAGATAAATGGGATTGGAGTAAATATAAAGGTAGACTATTCTTTTCTAAAAGATAGAATGAAAAAGAAAATTGGAATTTCGTACTAAAACTTAAAGAAAGGGGTACAATTTGGGTGAAATCTTGAAAAAGGTTTTTGAGGGGTTTTACGATGTGGGTTTGTGTTGTTTGTTGATGAAATTGGATGGAATATTGATGAAGTTGGGGAATCTTTAAAAAGAAGCATAACCAAGAAAGAAAGATATGTGTAAATTTGTACATTACTTTTTGTATCATTTACTATATAAAAATGTGCAATTATAATATGTCGGGTTTAAATGAGAGGGTTGTTAAATTATGAAAAGATGGATGTCGGGTTTAAATGAGAAGGTTGTTAAATTATGAAAAAGATGGGATGTCGGGTTTAAATGAGAAGGTTGTTAAATTATGAAAATACGAGAAGATAAAAAGTTTTAATATCATGTATGAAAATACTAGATTCTTCATTTATTTTATTAGTAATTAAAAAAATAAAATTTTATGCTATTTTTTTGAAAATGAAATTAAATATATCTTGATGAAAATACTGAAATGCCATTTGCTCTAACGGATAAAAATAAACGGAGTTAATAACTAGGGACCACTTTTAAAGCAAGACGAAAACCTCAAGGATGATTTACACACTTATCAAAATTCAGGTCTTACTTTTAGACTTTTCACTAAACCTTATGAAACAACCCAACCATAAGCAACTGGATAGCAACTTAAACCTCAATAATAAAAATAAAAAATTCATGTCAACGCGACCCTAAGCTAATACAAGTTCTCAAAGTCGACCTACACAACTGAGATAATAAGAAAGAATATCTAAGATGACAGTCTTCTAACTTTTCCCGCAACATCATCCCTTTGCCCTTATCCGATTTCTTTAATACACGCTTGCCTGAAAAGATTTTTAGTTTTGAAATAGCGAGGGTTAGACCGAAGGTCTAGTGAGTCCCCTCAAACAATTAAGCAACAAAATAGCTTTCCAGAATTAAATTCAACATTTAATAAATCCACGAGAATAAACACGCTACTGACCACACGACCGTCAAAGATGATGTGTCTAACTCGCGCTGTCTTAATGTTGGAACACGCCCCCAACGGCATAAACGGGTCACACTCCCCGGCACAAGTAGGCGGGCCACACTCCCCGACTTAGGTCAAAATCACCACATAGAATGTATGCATACATTTAAAGAATTCAACAACTTGAAACACACTTGAACAATTCATAAATCATGCCATCATAAATAAATCACAGTTTAAAAATTAAACTTTACATGCTTTCGTTACCAAAAGAATTAGTTCAGAAAAACTCACCTGACGTCCTTTGCTTTAGGCTTTACATCTACTTTAAAATCCGAACTGACCTATAAAACAAGGTATCACCCGTGAATTTCCGCTACTTTCTATTTTACGAAAATTGACCTTAACACCCTCATCCCATCGTCATCTATACTTTGACCGAACTTAACCCGCTAAATCTTATTTGACACGATAAATTGAGTCATTGGCATAAAATAATATGAAATGGGCCACTCTATCAAATCATAACCAACAAAAGATCAAAGTCTCAAAAGAATTTGGCTTAACTCCTAATCATTACAGGCCCATAACTAACTTAAATAAAACAAATGGCAGTTGGGCTTCGGCCCAAGAGAAGAAGTCGGGGACCGGACCCTAAGTGGTCGCCCGCTGCTGAGAAATGACCCGGATCCTCCCCCCCTTAACACCGATCGGGGTCTCCCCCCCTTAACACCGACCGGGCCTCCCCCTTGGTCTTGCGACCGGGGTCTCCCCCTTTTACACCGACCGGGGCCTCCCCCTTGGTCTTGCGACCGGGGTCTCCCCCTTTTACACCGACCGGGGTCTTGGTACCCATCTCAATCGACCGAAGTGAAAGATCGACCGGAATAACCCCATTGACTGGTGCCCTTACTCAAAGACCGATGTCAAACTTTGACCGATGCCAAGCGATCCGGTTACCGGACTATCGAACGAAAAACCTCTGAGACTCAGATAATTAACACAGATCGCAGAATAAACCCATAAATCAAGAAGAAAACTAACCAATAACCCATAAACAGATGCATAAACTCTATTTCTTTGAACATTCCATTAACCACATTAATTTCTATACAGATTCCCAATTATCTCAACCCAGAACTTCCAACTTTCAGGAAACTGACATAAGATACCAAAATCCCACTAAAACCTTTGGAAATAAATGCTAAGCTCTTACAACTAGACAGAGAAGGATTAAAATTACCTTGATAAATTGCAGAACACCCAAACCTCAGCTTCTTGAGCCCTCGCTGATCGAATCGCCTTCAGCTTCCTCTCCCTAACCCAAAACTTGCCAGCCGCCAACAAACCCAAATTCTAATACCTCTAGGGTTAAAACCCTTTTTACAACTTTCCACTTTAGACCCCTCCTTTATGGTCTTTTTATTTCTTTACCCTAAACTTTTATAACACTTGCTTTAAGCCCGATTATTACACCTTAAGGACCAAAATTGAAGTTTACTCTCTTCTATATCAATAATTATAACTTAATATAATATATATTTTCTTAATTTAATAGGTGTAATATACTTCTTTTTTTAGTTATTAACTAGAAGCGTACGTACTCGCGCAATGCAGCGAGATACATCATGATTTTAATGTTTTATTTTATTTTTTGTTTTTTTGTCGATTTACAGTACGATTTTGGATGATTTTGAGAAAGTGATAATGTTTTTTTTTTATAAATTTTTTAATTTAGGCTTATAATATAATGTTTTTTATATAAAAAAAATTAAGTATTTTGTTAGAATTCAATGATTATCTTATATATTTTAATGACATCTAGAAAAATAACCAATTATATATTTAATAATATAATTAAAACAAATTTATAGTAATATAATATATTAATTAATAATGATACATGGAAAGGTCTGCATAAAAGAAATGCCTGTACATACCAAATTGGTGGGTGTTAGAAGTCTGCAGTAGTAATATGTATCTTGTGCTTTGGTATTTGTAAATTAAGAGATTTTTAAAATCTTGCATAAAATGATGGTACCTTGTGCCTAATAATTTGTATTTAAGAGTTTTTTATCCGTGCTTTATAATACAGTATAGATAAAATAAATGAGATACATTATAAAAATGGAGGGAGAATTATACGAAAATGATATCTATTTAAAGGAATAAAAGAATAATTGTAGGTCAATCATTTCATTAAATAATACATTAAATGATTAGTTCAAAAAATAAATAAATAAGGGTATAAAAATATTTTGTTATATAAAAGTTATTTTCGTATTTATTAAATTTTACTTTTACCATATTTGTGAATTTAATTTGATTTAATATTTTTATTTAATTTTTATTTTTAATTCATTTAATACAAGCGTATTTATTTTTCATTTAAATAATTTATTTTTTATTTTAAAGCAATATTTTTAAAAAAATAAATTTTCTTCAAAATCACACGTGATTCAAAATAAATTAATTTTTTTTCAAAATGTTTTCCTAATTATATGTGATTTAAAATTAAAAAAATTAAACATTGAAAAAGAAAAAATAATGAAAACAGAATCATATGTGATGTGTAGCAAAACACATTTAAAATGTATAAGATCATATGTATTTTAAAACGTAATTCATAATTTTTCATCAAAATCACATGTGATTCACAATGAATTAACTGTTTTTCAAAATGTTTTCCTAATAATATGTGATTTAAAATTTGAAAAACAACGATTCAAATTAACATTCAAAAAGAAAAATAATGTAAATATAATCATATTTGATGTGTGGCAAAACACATTTAAAATGTAAGATCATATGTAATTCAAAACGAAATTCATAATTTACACATATCACTTGTAATGTTGTAAATAACTTACATTTCTTTTTACTAGGATCAATATCACATACGATAAATTGACGAAAATTAGCGAGACAATTTTAGGAAAAAATGACGATTAATTGTAGATATCACATGTGATTTTTGAAGAAATTGTAAAAAAAATTCTTAAATAAACTAATTCAATAAAAATAAATATTTAAAATGAAAAACTAAATCACACTTATTTTAATGTTGTAAAAGTAATAAGTAAATATATAAAAAAATTAATCATGCTAATTAAATCACCAAAATTATAAAAAAAAACATGAATAAATTTCTTAATTAAATTTATTACATAATCTATATAGAAATAAATAAGTTTTCGTATATAATATGTATACAATAAATGATCACATATGCCTTTTTGGAGGATTTTTAAGAAAAATTTATTTAAGGTATTATTAATTAATGAAATGATTAGCCCAAAATTATTCTCTTAATCTTTTAGATAGGTATCATTTTCGTTTGAACTCGATTCTATAAAAAAATATATGTTATATACACACATACATACAATTGTGTTGTTAGGGTTTAAAAATTATTCATTTGCTAACCACGATATTGGTGTTAACTATGCTAACCAATCTCAATCGTAGATTGATGAGATCAATGATCCATAATTAATTGATTTTTAATTAAATTAAAATATTCAAAACGGTTGTAAAAAATACATTGCCGTATGCACAGGGGTACTTTGGTAAAAATACAATACCTTTAATTTGGAAAACATGCACCTACTAAATAAAAAACCCAAATAATTAGGGATTTGATCCCCCAAAATTGCTTTATCCAACAAAATACACACGAACACCCTTTGTTGAAATCGACCCCAACAATCCTCTCTATCACGACGAATCAGGAGGAATCCGAGGAAAATCCTTTCGATATTCACGAATATCGTCAAACTCGGGATCAAGAAATCGATTTGTAGAAAACGATCTGAAGAATCGATCAAGAAAATGATTTTGGAGAAAACTGTAACACCTCGAATTTTCGTTATGTAAATTATAGCGCTAAGACTTCTAGCCTTGTATATCGTTAAATCTTGGTGTCCTTGTGTTTAACATTTGTCGTTAGCACCGCGTTTTGTATCTGGTTTGAGTATTTGGGTTTTGGTGGAAATGGTAAATCACAGGGACTTACGTGAGTTACACCGCGACTTGCAAGCCACGACACAAACCGCGTAACCCACTGTCTGGGCTCCCTCTCAGAGGCACGAGCGACTTATTCCGCGACTTGAGGCCGCGACATAACCCGCGGGACTCCCCTTGACACCCAAATACGGGTTTCTTCGCCATTTCACCTCATTTACTTATCATCTACCCTCATTACTCTCTCTCTCAACCATCATAACTCCTTCATCCGATTTTAGGGTTTTACCAACCTAAATCTATCTCATTTATTGTTAGAGTTGGGTATTTCAATCAAGGTTTCAAGTTTGGGCATTAAGTTATCACCTCCATTGTCATCTTCCCCAAAGGATTGAATCTAGGGTTTGGGTTTCTCCAAAAACCCACTTTGTGAGTTCATACTTCTCTTTTATTAAACTTTATACACATCAAAATGCATCTTCTAAACTTATAAACATCTCCTTGTTTAACATTTTCATTGTTGATGAGATTTGACCTAACTTGGTATTTTGGGAGATTTTTAGGGTTTTCTTACCATTTTGTGAAATAAAGATATAATCCATGACTTGGAACTACATATATGAATGTTATCTCATTTTGTTGATTATGTGTTAAATATATGGTATTTCAACCAAGTTTATGTTTTATGCATATTATGGGTATTTTTGGTGGAAAGGGTTATTTGGTGGAATTGAGTCAAATGGTTTAAAACATGAAGAAATCCATGTTTCAATAAAATGGTTTCTACTATGGAAAGGTTTACTTGGTAAAGGAACATTTTGGGAAATGGGATGATAGCCTTATGTTCTATATATGGGCTTGGTATTTCTTATCAGCAGTTAACCATCAAAATGTGATTTGGGAACTAAATGGCAAAATGAACTATATGTTTGATTATAGTTGGTCACAAGTGTATTGTGACGAGTCTAGACTATTACTATAGGATCCATAGGTATTGAGTTGACTTATTATTTGGGGGTAACTCCCGTATGTAGCTAGTTGAGACATTGGACCCTAAAGGGCAACTTGGTACGTTATGTGGGACCGATTACTAGCCGTGGATTGTAAATGTAAATCCTAGTGAATGAGCATGACTAGGGATCATTGGGTGCCCTCCCCCACATCTTAGTACGAGCCGGCGTGTTCGTGGCCTTGATCCTAGTATGGCGAGCTTAAAACTTGGAAAGTGGCTTACTTTGTGTTTCGCCACAATCCTTGGAATTCGGGTTCTTCCTGTCATCGCAAGATAAAGTCTGGGCCGGAAGGTCACTATGTGCTTATCAAACCATTTACGAAAACAGTTTATTTATGTTGCAATGAATTCTTCTTACTATCTTTCATATAAACTGTATGTTCTCACTAGGATTTAAGCCTAACACTTTTTCTCAAATGATGTGTATAACAGGTTCCCTTAGCGGCGGGTCGTCAAGGGGTTGAGAGAAGAGCGTGGTATCTTGAGGGCATTTTTGGATGATAGTTATTTCTGGAAGCTTTAGCATTTAAAACAATTATTCCATTTTGGTATTGGGTTGACAACCTATGTAATCTAGCTAGTTGTGGTTTAGATTAGTTTGTTGTCGTTTCCCCATACTTCCTTACAGGTTTTTGTAAATGCTTACGCTTTTCCCCTTTATGGGTGGTTTGCCCTATTTATAAACGTTGTATTGTCGAATTTAAAATTTTGAAAATTACCCAATTGTTAGGGTGTTACAAGTTGGTATCAGAGCTCTAGTTTAAGTGAACTAGGCATGAATGTAAGATGTCTAGACTTAGACTGAGTATGTTAGGCAATGATTTGTGAGTTGGGTAGAACTTCTAAGATGGGTTAGTCTTAGATTCGATGGAAGTTATGTTCATCAAGCGTTGTGATGATGGTAACAAGACCCTTATGTGTTATATGTTCATAATCTCACTTAGCTAATGTTATTATGAGGATATTTTACGTGAGTGTGCTTGGTCTGCTAATGTTATGACAATTGGTAAACGTAGTGGTACGTTTCCTTTGTTCTAGTATGGTGAACACTCGCAGTCGACCGTTAGCCGATGGGAATGTACGTGAAGATAGCTCGCCCGAGCGGAATCCAGTAGTTAGGGCAGCGACCGTCGTTCCTCCAGGTATGTCGCTTATATTCACGGGAGAGGTGGAGTAAGTGCCGAGAGTAGAGTTGGCATCCACAAACTCGGTTGTTCAGGAGGCAAACCCTCAAGCCATTATGATGGCCAACATTATGCAGATGGTGTCATCGGCGATGGAGAAGCAGCAGGAAACATTTCTGAAGCTGTTAGAAGACCGCGATGCCAGCCTCAAGAGAAATGAGGCGGTTGCAGAGAACGTCGTGGTGGGTTCTGGTGGCACCGGTCAGGGTGTTAGAACAGAAGAGCACAGGATCGTGGGTGCTCATAAGAGTGGAAGGAGCTGCTCATATAAAACCTTTCTGGGATGCGGGCCGCCGGAATTCTCCGGTTCTGACGACCCGATCGTGTATGTGAAGTGGATTCAAGCTGTCGAGTAGGCTTTTGGCTCATCTGAGTGTGGGGACGACCAAAGAGTGAGGTTTGGTACCCAACTGCTTAGAGATGCGACACTCACATGGTGGAACGTCACCCAGTCCACACTCTCTCTTACCGTTCTGGCTCAGCTGTCTTGGGCCGAGTTTAAGAAGAAGATCTTAGAAGAGTTCTGCAGCGAAAGATCTATAGACCGTATCGAAGCGGAGTTTCGGTCTCTAGTGAAAGGTAACTTGACGGTGTGGGAATACACCCGTCAATTTATGGAGAAGCTAGGGTTGGTGGGGCACATGGCCCCAACGGAGAAAGAGAAGATAAAGGCTTATCTCAATGGCCTACCGGCAGACATGATGTCAATGGTCCGCAACTCTAAAGCTTTTAATCTTCGAGAGACAATTGAGGAAGCTCAATTCATGGAGGAAGTCTATGCGAGAGGCAAGCCAGAGAAGGTGGCGGTGGTGGTAGAGAAGAGGAAGTGGGAAGGCAATTCCGGACCTCCTAGGAGAAATCGGCCTTTCGTTGGGAACCGAAATTTCAACAACCGTCAAGAGGCACGGTGGTGCCATAGGTGCCGAAGTAAGCACCACAACAACTGTATTCCTGCTTTCACCGCTTGTGTCAAGTGCGGTAAGACCGATCATCTTACCAAGGATTGTCCGATCAAGGGAATCATCTATTTTGAGTGCAAAATGTCGGGCCATTTTCGAAAAGATTGCCCGAAGTGAAAGACGGGGAGTGTCCCAGAGAAGAAATAAAACCCTCCCAGAGTTCCTAGCCGAGCTTTCCAGATGACGGCCGATGAGGCCAATGCATCCGCTGACGTGGTATCGGGTATGTTTCTTCTAAACTCTGTACCTGCTCGTGTGCTGTTTGATTCGGGTGCCAGCTTCTCTTTCATATTTGATTCGTTTCGTGAAAAACTTGCCATGCCCACTAATAGTCTAGAGAAAGCTTTAGTGGTAGAGATAGCTAATGGTAGTCAAGTGTTAATCCGTGAAGTCTTGAAGGATTGTACCCTTGGTATTGAAGGAAAGAAGTTCTTGATCAATTTGATGCCAATGGTCATTGGTGGATTCGACATAGTGGTCGGCATGGATTGGTTGGCGGACAATCATGCCGAAATCCTATGCTCCAAGAAGCTAATCCGACTCCCTACATCGGATGGTGACATGGTGGTAGTTTATGGTGAAAGATGGAAAGGCGATGTGGCGGTTATCACCATGGCTAAAGCGCGAAAGTGTTTGGTGAAAGGATGTTTATCCTTTCTAGCTTATGTGATAGACGCGAAACTCGAAAAAAAGAAGATCGAGTACGTGACGGTGGTGCGCGAATTCCCCGATGTCTTTCCGGATGATTTGCCCGGTTTGCCACCCGATCGTCAAGTGGAGTTCCGGATCGATCTTATGCCGGGGGCGGTTCCAATTGCGCGAGCTCCTTACCGGTTGGCGCCATCGGAGATGCAAAAAATGATGGCTCAACTCCAAGAACTCTTAGAGAAGGGATTTATAAGACCGAGCTCGTCGCCTTGGGGAGCTCTGGTCTTATTTGTCAAGAAGAAGGATGGCACAATGAGAATGTGCATCGATTACCGTGAACTGAATAAGGCCACGGTGATGAATAAGTATCCACTGCCGAGAATCGATGACTTATTCGATCAGCTTCAAGGAGCGGGTTGTTTCTCGAAGATCGATTTGCACTCGGGATATCACCAAGTGAAGGTGAGAGAGGAAGACGTTCCGAAGACGGCTTTTAGAACGCGTTACGGTCATTACGAATTCCTTGTGATGTCGTTTGGTCTAACTAACGCATCAGCGGTGTTTATGGATTTGATGAATAGAGTGTGTCGACCATTCCTCGACAAGTCGGTCATTGTATTTATTAATGACATACTCGTGTATTCCAAGAGCGAGTCAGAACATGAGCAACACCTATGCGAAGTTCTAGAAGTGTTGAGAAAGGAGAGGTTGTATGCCAAACTTTCTAAGTGCGACTTTTGGCTTGAAGAGGTTCAATTCTTGGGTCACGTTGTCACTCGAGACGGAATGAAAGTAGACCCCTCCAAGATTGAAGCAATGATGAACTGGGAACCTCCAAAGAGTCCGTCCGAAATCTGAAGTTTCTTGGGTTTGGCAGGCTACTATCGTAGATTCATTCAAGACTTCTCCAATATCGCTTCTTCCTTGACGACTTTGACTAGGAAGAATGTGAAGTTTGTTTGGACCGAAACGCAAGAGAAGGTGTTCCGGATTTTGCAAAAGAAGTTGTGTGAAGCTCCAATCTTGTCGCTACCCGAAGGGTCGGAAGACTTCGTGGTTTATAGCGACGCTTCGAAGATGGGTTTGGGTTGTGTGTTGATGCAAAGAGGCAAAGTAATCGCTTACGCATCGAGATAACTCAAGATTCACGAAAAGAATTACCCTACCCATGATCTGTTGTTGGCGGTGGTGGTGTTCGCTTTAAAGCTTTGGAGACACTACCTCTATGGCACAAAGTGTACTCTATACACAGATCATAAGAGTTTGAAGTACGTCTTTGATCAAAAAGAGTTGAATATGAGGCAAAGGCGGTGGCTCGAGTTACTCAAGGACTATGATTGTGAGTTGCTTTACCATCCCGGTAAGGCAAATGTGGTGGCCGATGCTTTGAGTCAGAAGGACTATAGCGGGAGCATTCGGGCCACCCTCTCAAGAATAGAATTGGTGTTGAGTCTCATTGAGAAGATCAAGACATCTCAAGGGGAAGCATTGTTGGAAGAGAATCTCAAGGATGAAGTCATGACAAAACAACGTTTGCTCTTAACGGAATATAGCCGTGGGGTGAAGTTGTTCAATGGCCGTGTGTGGGTGCCCAAGGTTGGGGGCAATCGAGAACTTCTCCTTGAGGATGCGCACAAGTCCAAATATTCCATTCATCCGGGAAGTACAAAGATGTACCGGGATTTGAAGCTACATTATTGGTGGCCGGTTATGAAGCTTGACGTGTCACGTTACGTAGAGCGTTGTGTGACATGTTTTCAAGTGAAGGCCGAGCATCAACGACCATACGGGAGTCTCCAATCCTTGGAGATCCCCGAGTGGAAATGGGAACACATTACTATGGACTTCATGACGAAGTTGCCCAAGACTCTTCGAGGTCACGATACCATATGGGTGATAGTTGACCGGTTGACCCAGAGCCCTCATTTCTTGGCCATGCGTGAGACACTACCGATGGACAAGTTAGCGAAGCTTTACATCGACGAGGTGGTCTCGAGGCATGGAGTGCCCTTGTCTATTGTTTCGGATCGTGACAGTCGGTTTACTTCAAACTTTTGGGATGACCTACAGAAAGAGCTTGGTACGCGCGTGAAGTTGAGTACGACCTACCATCCTCAAACCGACGGTCAAAGCGAGAGAACAATCCAAATGCTAGAAGACATGCTAAGGTCTTACGTTATTGACTTCGGGGGTAGTTGGGATTCTCACCTACCTTTGGTGGAATTTGCCTACAATAATAGCTACCACTCGAGTATTGGAATGGCTCTGTTCGAGGCCTTATACGGTCAGAAGTGTAGAACTCCCGTATGTTGGCTTGAAGCGGGAGAGAAGCAATTCTCCGGACCTGAAATCGTGCAAGAGACGGCCGATAAGGTCAAAGGCATCCAGGAAATACTGAAAGCGGCCCAAGATCGGCAAAAGAGCTATGCCGATAAGAAGAGACGACCGATGGAATTCCAAGTAGGCGACCGTGTGATGCTAAAGGTGTCACCGTGGAAAGGCATTATCCGGTTCGGGAAACATGGAAAGTTGAGTCCTCGTTTCCTCGGACCGTTCAAAGTGCTCAAGCGTGTGGGCTTGCAGGCCTACCAGCTGGAACTCCCACCAGAAATGAACGGGATCCACAACACGTTCCACGTCTGTTATCTCCGAAAGTGTTTGGCGGAAGAGGAAAGCATTATCCCTCTTTCCGAGATTAGAGTAGACGAGGGTAAACGTTGTGTGGAAGAACCCGAAGCTATTTTGGAGAAAAAGTCAAAGAAACTTCGCCACAAGGAAGTCACTATGGTCAAAGTGCAATGGAAGCATCATCGCGATGCCAATGTGACGTGGGAAGCCGAGGAGGATATGAAGCGAAGATATCCTCACTTGTTCGAGTAGTTGGGATTTCAGGGACGAAATCATTCCTAAGTTGGGGAGGATTTTAACACCCCGAATTTTCGTTATGTAAATTCTAGCGCTAAGAGTTCTAGCCTTGTATATCGTTAAATCTTGGTGTTCTTGTGTTTAACATTTGTCGTTAGCACCACGTTTTGTATCTGGTTTGAGTATTTGGGTTTTGGTGGAAATGGTAAATCACAGGGACTTACGTGAGTTACACCGCGGCTTGCAAGCCACGGCACAAACCGCGTAACCCACTGTCTGGGCTCCCTCTCAGAGGCACGGGCGACTTATTCCGCGACTTGAGGCCGCGGCATAACCCGCAGGACTCCCCTTGACACCCAAATACGGGTTTCTTCGCCATTTCACCTCATTTACTTATCATCTACCCTCATTACTCTCTCTCTCAACCATCATAACTCCTTCATCCGATTTTAGGGTTTCACCAACCTAAATCTATCTCATTTATTGTTAGAGTTGGGTATTTCAATCAAGGTTACAAGTTTGGGCATTAAGTTATCACCTCCATTGTCATCTTCCCCAAAGGATTGAATCTAGGGTTTGGGTTTCTCCAAAAACCCACTTTGTGAGTTCATACTTCTCTTTTATTAAACTTTATACACATCAAAATGCATCTTCTAAACTTCTAAACATCTCCTTGTTTAACATTTTCATTGTTGATGAGATTTGACCTAACATGGTATTTTGGGAGATTTTTAGGGTTTTCTTACCATTTTGTGAAATAAAGATATAATCCATGACTTGGAACTACATATATGAATGTTATCTCATTTTGTTGAGTATGTGTTAAATATATGGTATTTCAACCAAGTTTATGTTTTATGCATATTATGGGTATTTTTGGTGGAAAGGGTTATTTGGTGGAATTGAGTCAAATGGTTTAAAACATGAAGAAATCCATGTTTCAATAAAATGGTTTCTACTATGGAAAGATTTACTTGGTAAAGGAACATTTTGGGAAATGGGATGATAGCCTTATGTTCTATATATGGGCTTGGTATTTCTTATCAGCAGTTAACCATCAAAATGTGATTTGGGAACTAAATGGCAAAAATGAACTATATGTTTGATTATAGTTGGTCACAAGTGTATTGTGACGAGTCTAGACTATTACTATTGGATCAATAGGTATTGAGTTGACTTATTATTTGGGGGTAACTCCCGTATGTAGCTAGTTGAGACATTCGACCCTAGAGGGCAACTTGGTACGGTTATGTGGGACCGGTTACAATCCGTGGATTGTAAATGTGAATCCTAGTGAATGAGCATGACTAGGGATCATTGGGTGCCCTCCCCCACATCTTAGTACGAGTCGGCGTGTTCGTGGCCTTGATCCTATTATGGCGAGCTTAAAACTTGGAAAATGGCTTACTTTGTGTTTCGCCATAATCCTTGGAATTCGGGTTCTTCCCGTCATCGCAAGATGAAGTCTGGGCCGGAAGGTCACTATGTGCTTATCAAACCATTTACGAAAACAGTTTATTTATGTTGCAATGAATTCTTCTTACTATCTTTCATATAAACTGTATGTTCTGTTAAGTCTATTTTGAATAGTAATCAATGTATTTATTATTAGTGGTCTTAACTGTGTTTAGCTTGCTTTTCTGTATAAGTTTAGGCCCTAGGTATTTAAGTCCCGTAGGTGCCTTTGTTTTGTAACTTTTGGAACTCATTTGAATACATCGTTTACTTTTGGCGCACTCTCTCTACTTTCTCTCTCTAAGATTTGGTAGATCTTGGACTTTCAATTGGTATCAGAGCAATTCTGAATCTGAGAGGATTGAGAGAATCTTGTTTTTGATTCTGAATTTGTGTTTAAATCAGAAAATTTGATTGATTTTCTTGATTTTTTCAAGAAAATCTCGTTTTTTGATTTTTTTCATCAAATTCGGACTGATTTCTAATCGATTTTTGTTGTAAATTGGTTTGTTGAATTCGGTTTTGATAGTAAAACACTTTTGATTCACATCTTTTTGCAAGAAAATCAGTTTTTGATCTTTAATTTTGTAAATTTTCAAGTTTCTGGAAAACTCGTTTTTCGTACTGTTCATTTTTCGAAATCACGATTTTATGGTTTTTGATCGATCTTATTGGTTGAAAGTTGTTATAAAACTGTTTTCGATCACTTCTGGTTGAGAAAGTTTTATCAATTTCGTATTTGTAAATCAAAATTTGGAAGTTTTTATTGTTTTTCAGAGTTTCCGCCAGATCTGAACTTTGCGTCAGTTCATATCAGGTTTGCGCCAGTTCATCAGGCTTCATCTGGAACTTTGCGCCAGTTCATAGAGCTTTGCGCCAGTTCATCCTCTGTTTTGCGTCTGTTTCTTCAGGAAAGCAAGTTTACGATTAGTACAAGTTCTCGTCACCTTCATATCACGCAAAGTAAAGTTTGCGTCATCCTCAGTTCACGAAAAGTTCAGTTCAGTGTGCAAAGTTACATTTGCGTTATCTTTACCTCGCCTAACTTTTAGTTTGCGCCATATACCTCTAGCGCGAAGTTACATTTGCGCCCCAGCATTTCACGCAAAGTTTGATTTGCGCCATCAACAGCTCACGCAAATCTCGTTTGCGTCATCCACAGCTCACACAAATCTCATTTGCGCTACATACTGCTCACGCAAACCTTTAGTTTGCGCCAGTTTACTAGATTTCAGACTTAGAACTTTCTGACTTTGTGATTCTGTCAAGATGTCTCTACAAGCTCAGTTTTACAAGAACGACATAATGATGTCTTTGGGATTAGACACTCGCCCTCCAGTTCTGATAAATGAAAACGAATTTCAGCAGTGGCAAGACAGATTCATCAATTTCATAGAGCGACAACCAAATGGGACAATATGATGAAGTCTCTAACTGAAGGTCCTATGGAAAGGCTTATGAAAGAAATACCAGCTACTGAAATCTTGATGACTGATGAGAACATGGTAATGGAAAAGAAAGCAAAGATTGATAAGAAAAACAAGCCGAAGTCAGTGGATCCGATTGCTCTCCTAGCTAGTCAGTTAGCCGAACAAGCATTATCTGAGAATGCTTATGATGGGTCAACTGATGACGATGGTGAGGCTTTGGAAAAGGATATGATCCTCCTCTCTCAACATTATCAGAAAAAGTTCCAACACAGATCAGGATCAAACAACCTCCGCTTCACTTTCGGTTCAAAGAAAGTGGAACCCGGTGCTCCCTCAAAGCCATTTATTCCAAAGTATGAGCCTGTTAAAGTGGCAGGACCGAAAAAGGAAGATAAGAAGGTTATGAACTGCTTCAATTGTGGGAAACCCGGACACATAGAAAAAGAGTGTCGAGTGAAGGTTGTCAAGGATTCTGCTTTCTACAGGAAAAAGTTGGAACTCGCAGAAAAGAGAGAAAATGGAACAATTCTGCTTGCTGAAGAGGAATATTGGCTTGACCACTCAGATAATGAAGCTGAGAATGAGGAAACAACTGCCATGTGTTTCATTGGGGATGACAAGAGTGATGATGAAGATGAGGACACTTCCACTGATGAATCTGAGGTACCTACTGAGTTTGATTACAACTTTATTTCTTCTCAAATGAACGTCATAATAACTGCTTTACATGAATTACGTTCGAAGTTCTTATCTGAAAAGCACATAAATCAAGAAAAATCTGTCATGATTGAAAAATTGCAAATTTCATTGAAAGATGAAAAATTTATTTTGACAGATACAAAAGAAAAGTTTCAAAAGAAATTGGATGAATTAGAAAATTTGAACAAGACTAATCTTGAATCTTTGACAGAAATGACCAATTTGAATAAAATTTTTTCTGATAAAATAATTGTTTTAGAAGGAAAATTATATAAGAGAGAACAAACTGAGCAAACCATATATATGAATAAACCAAGGAGTGATGAGGCAATAAAAGAAAGATGGGGACTTGGTTTTGAAAATCCACATTGTCTAAACAATGTTATAAGAATAACCCCTACTTTATATAATTTTGATTATTTAAGTCTTGCAAAATATGCTCCTCAATTTAAAATTGAGTGGATGAATGAGAAGCAAGAATTAGAAATCGAAAATCAGAAAAGAATGAACAACAAGAAAATGGAAATGCCATTTGTTTATACTAGTGAAAATGCCAAGTATTTTCCTGAACAATCAAAGAAATCCAGAAAATCTCAAAATGTTTTAAATGTCAATTCTTCCATTAAATCTTCAGTATCAAATGATTATTTTGATATATATGCTAATAATACTAATAAGGAAAATATATCTCCGGTTTCATATGATTCTAAGAGATATATTCCCCCATTAGTATTAGAAAGTAAAATCATTTATCTTGAAGATAAAATGGAAGAACAAAATCTTCAAACTGATTTTGAAAACAGTTTATTTCTTTTTATCATGAAATCAAGATTTGAAGATAAAATAAATTCTGGATTTTCTATCGATTCTAAGGAAAATACTCAAAAAGTACAAACAAGTGAAAGTTTGCGCCAACCACAGGTAGAGCAAACTGAAGATTTCTGCCAGAGGTTGGTAGCGCAAAACTCAGTATGCCCCACCGGTGGGTCGCACAAAACTCTTCCTGACTTGTGTGTTTCTGAAATTCATGACTCCGAGGCTGGTTCTTCAATGTTAAATGCTCAGTTTGATTTCTTAGATAAAATTTCTTCTTCCAATTCAATTGTTGATGATTCTTTTATGCTAAATGATCAGTATTATAAACCAAAGCGTAAAAGAAGAAGGTCAAAGAAGTCCAAGAAACAAGATAATGTCATGTCTGAAAATTCTAATTCTTCTAATTCTACTGTTTCAGATCGGACTTTGAAGAAGTTATCAAGGCAGATATGGAGGATCAAACAGAAGTCAAATGAATCTGCAGCTTTAGAGGATAAATGTGTAGATCGTCTTTGTAAAACGGATACATTTGCATTTTGTAATAAAAACACAAAATATTCAATAAAGCAAATGATTCAAATTGCAAAGAATGTCTCATATTTTTCTTCTACTTCTGATTCAGATGATGATGATTCTTCCTCCATGAATGATTGTGTTCATATTTTTTCTAAAAAGAGAGTTTTGAAAAATAAGAGGCAAAGGACTAACAAGAAGGGACCCATAAGCATATGGGTACCTAAATCTGTGTAATTTTTGTATGTGCAGCTTAGTCAATTATGGTATCTGGATTCGGGGTGTTCCAAACACATGACGGGCAACAAATCACTGCTTTCAAATTTTAAAGAAAAATGTTGCGGTCGTGTTAAGTTTGGAAACTGTGAGACAACTCCCATTCTAGGTTATGGTGATCTTGTACAAGGCAATATTACCGTCAAACGAGTTTGCTATGTTGAAGGTCTAAGCCACAATTTATTCAGCATTGGGCAATTTTGCGACAAAGATCTTGAAGTTAGCTTCAAATCCAAAAGAGTTGTTGTAAAGAATGACAGTGGCAGGGATTTACTAGTTGGAAAGAGAAGATCCAATTTATATACTATTGATCTTTCCAAGGTTAAAATTCCATCAGATATATGTTTGCTTTCTAAAGCCTCTGTTCATGAAAGCTGGATATGGCACCGACGACTAGCTCATCTCAACTTTAAATACATGGATCGCCTTGTCAAGAATGATTCAGTTCGAGGTCTCCCAGTACTCCGATTTCAGAAAGACCACCTCTGTCAAGATTGTGAGAAAGGAAATATGAAGAAATCTTCGCACAAGCCAAAGCCTGAAGCCTGCTCTTCGGATATTCTTGATTTGTTACATGTTGATTTATGCGGACCGATGAAGACAAAGAGTATCGGAAAGAAAAGATATGTTTTGGTGGTTGTTGACGATTATTCACGCTATACATGGGTTAAGTTTCTCAAGTCTTAAGATGAAACTCCTGACATTCTCATCAACCTCATCAAAACAATTCAGACCAACAAGCAAAAAGCATTCAAAGTTGTCAGATCCGACAATGGTACAGAATTTAAGAACAACACTCTTCAAGCATTCTACGAGGATCAAGGCATTCAACAACAGTTTTCTGTTTCTCGAACACCGCAACAGAATGGGGTTGTTGAACGACGAAATAGAACGCTTGTTGAGGCTGCCAGATCGATGCTTGCATATTCTGGTCTTCCTTTGTCTCATTAGGCTGAAGCTGTCTCAACTGCATGTCATACTCAGAACAGATCAATTCTACATCGCCGATTCAACAAAACACCATATGAGCTTATGAACTGTATCAAACCGAATGTCAAATATTTTAAGTCATTTGGGTGTAAGTGTTATGTTCTGAATGACCGAGACAATCTGAACAAGTTTAGTCTAAAGGCAGACGACGGTATATTTCTGGGTTATTATTCTACTTCAGCGGCTTATAGAGTCTTTCTTATCTCAGCCAGAAAGGTGATAGAGAGTGTAAATGTCAAATTTGACGAAGCTGCCGATTTGGTTTCTGGCCAAACAGGTTCAGAACCCGCACTTACAAGGAATTTAGCTTCTGGACAAGCCAGTTCAGAACTTGCACTACAACATACAAATCAGGATCCATCTTCTTCCTTGCTTAATCTTACTGGTCTTGATTTTTTATTTGAGCATTTTTATGATGATGTGCCTAAATCTAATACTGAAAATGCTTTAAATGTTTTGAATCAGGAAACTGTGAGCGCATCTACTTCCAATTCCGCTGCATCTATCTCTGACAATGATGTTGTTCCAGTACCTCCTGTCACTCAAAACAGTATTTCTGAATCTAATCCAGAGCAATCAGAATCTGAACAAGTGAACACAAATTTAGTTCAAGAAGAAATTATTCAAGAACAACCTGTTCAAGAAGAATCAGTTCAAGAAGAAGAACAAACTGCTGCAATTCAACCAACAATTCCAGAATCTGATTAAGAAGTTGTTGAAATACCTCCTCCTCTAGTTGAAACTGTTGATGTCTCTTCATCTGACATAGACATAACTGAAGCTCTCTCTCAACAACTAGAAGTTGTTCAAGAAGTTATAGATCCTCTCCCTCACACCACCAAATGGACAAGATCTCATCCTATTCATCAGATTATTGGTGGTCCTCAAGCAAGTGTATCTACACGTTCCAAGACGGCAACTCCCAATGAATGTCTATTCACTTTCTTTATAAGCAAGATTGAACCAACCAAAGTTTCTGAAACATTGGAGGATCCGGATTGGATAATAGTGATGCAAGAGGAGCTCAATCAATTTAATGCATTAAAAGTTTGGAGACTTGTACCACGGCCAAAAGGAAAGAGCATAATTGGCACAAAGTGGATATTCAAGAACAAGAAAGACAAAGATGGTATTGTTGTTCGTAACAAAGCTAGACTGGTTGCCAAGGGTTATCGACAAGAAGATGGAATCGACTACGATAAAACTTTCACGCCGGTTGCAAGATTAGAAGCTATTCGAATGTTTCTCGCTTTTGCTGCTTATCGCAATTTTACTGTGTATCAGATGGATGTAAAAACAACCTTTCTCAACGGGAAACTGAAAGAAGAAGTTTATGTTTCTCAACCAAAGGGGTTTGTTGACAAAGAACATCCTGATCACGTCTACTTTCTTGATAAAGCACTGTATGGCTTGAAACAAGCACCGAGGGCGTGGTATGATCAGTTGTCGGCCTTTCTGATCAAATCCGGGTTTACCAAAGGATCCATAGATACCACTCTTTTCATTTATCGTTCTAACTTGGATATCTGCTTAGTTAAAATATACGTAGATGATATTATATTTGGTGCGACTAATAAATCTTTATGTACTTGGTTTTCTGATCTTATGACCTCCAGGTTTCAAATGAGCATGATGGGAGAAATTAATTTCTTCCTCGACTTACAAGTGAAACAGCTTCCAGATGGAATCTTTATTAACCAGTCGAAGTACGTTTTTGACATCCTGAAGAAATTCAAGATGGACAAATCTTCTTCAATTGGCACGCCTATGGCTCATGGTGCTAAAATTGGACTCGATCCAGATGGAAAAGCTGTGGACGTCAAGACTTATCGAGGAATGATCGGATCACTAATGTACCTAACTGCAAGTCGGCCGGATATCATGTTCTCTACCTGCTTATGTGCCAGATTTCAAGCAAAGCCAAAGGAATCGCATCTCTTAGCAGTCAAGAGAATCTTTCGATACATCAAAGGAACTCCGTACTTAGGTTTGTGGTATCCTAAGAGTTCTGATTATAAATTGATTGTTTACTCTGATGCAGATTTTGATGGAAATCAATTGGACCGGAAAAGTACTTCAGGTCATCTTCAATTTATTGGTGATAGACTGATAATCTGGGCGTCGAAAAAGCAGAATTGTGTTTCTATCTCAACTGTAGAGGCAGAATATGTCGCCGCAGCTAGTTGTTGCGCTCAAGTACTATGGATGAAGACACAACTTCGTGACTACGGGATGCTGTACAAAACTGTTCCAATTTATTGTGACAGCAAATCCGCGATCGCGATATCAGTCAATCCGGTCCAGCACACAAAGACCAAACACATCGATATGAGGTACCATTTCATAAATCATCATGTGGAAGAAGGTACTATTGAATTATATTTTATACCAACTGAATATCAACTTGTTGATATTTTTACAAAATCTTTAGATGAAAAACGTTTTAATTTTCTGCTTTCAAAACTCGGCATGTTGAATTTAAAAGTTTAAATCTTTACAAATTTTATTCTATAAAGTAAAAGCTTTACAGGTTCTCTTTCTTTTGAATAAAATGTGTGTCTAGGATAAATTTTCAAGTTGCTTTGTTTATATTGAAGTTTTATATGTTCAACTTTCAAGTCTTACTAAAATCGAAAGGTCAGCAACATGTTTGTAACTTTTGCATTCTGCTTTAAAGTTATGTGATTTGGAATATTTATAGTTTACAATGCTTAGAAAACCTAAACAGTCAGAATTATGGATCGTAATGAAAATATGGGCTAAACACTTAGATGTAAAACTGAGTGATTGAGATGAAAATTATATTTCTAAAATACAGAAATCTCTAAGTTTAAAAGTTTGTACCTGTGACCTTTCTGGTTTGGGAAAGTAAGTTTCGTGGGATGCTTATCATCTGGTCCCCTAAGGTCAATTGGTCTGGGAGTGATCGAACCCAAATCCTTCTATAGAACCAGATCGAAAGTCATGTTCTACTGGTATGAATGGGTTTAGGATGTGTCGATGTAGCCTTTCTGATCTGGGAGAGTAGAAAGTGGTCTGGGAGCGGCTGACCCAAATCCTGCAATAGGGTCAGATAGAAAGTTATGTTTACGGCATGTTTTTTACTTACCAAAATTTTTGATTAAAAAGATGCCAATGTGCACAAGCTTAAAAGATGCCAAAGCGCACACTCATGTGAAGATGCCAATGTGCACAATGCTAAAAGTTGCCAATGTGCACACATCTCATGATACTTGGTAATATGTTTGAGTTGTGATAAACCTGTAAATTTGTGAAAGTCTTAATTTTTGATGGCTTAGTGTGAGTACATGCAAAGTTCTCTATTATATTTTTAGAATTGCATTTTCTTGAAGCTAATCGAAGTTCACATGCGAGCACACTGAATAGATTGCTGGAAGTTTTTGAAACTGAACATGTCTAAACTTGATATGCAATGAAACTTGTCTTTGTATCCAACAATACATACTTGATTTCAACTGATTGATAAGTCTGTGATATTTTACTGAGTAGAATTTAATTTGTTTAGTGTTTAAAATTTTATATGTTCAGTTGTTACAAAATTTATATTCAGTATGATTTTTCTTTTTACACTATTGTCTCTATGTTTGTGTATCCATATTTTTGTAAATTGGTTTGTGCATATTTCGAGAGGGAGAGACTATCTGAATGAAAATTTAATATATTCTGATTTTGAGGGGGAGTAAATAAAGTGGTCAGGTACATAGCTGCTAAAGTACTTCTCGTGCTGATCAGAAGTTCATCAGGTAAGTTTTCTGATTTTTCTATACAAATGTTAATCTGATTTGTTATATCTTATGCATTTGTGTAGGGGGAGTAAAAGAGATTGGGTACGTAAAATTTCAATTTTATGTGTTATTAAGTGTATTTTTTTAGAAGTTTTATTTTTTTTTAAAGTGTTATTTTTTTTGTGGTATAAATAGTGTTTGTCCTATTCACTTTCTCTTTTCTTGCTCCATTTCTCTTTTCGAACTTAGTCTTGGTTTTCCCTCTCTCTGTGCGATTTTTGATTTGATTTCAGCTTTGTTCTTCGATTCAGGTTTGTTCCTATTTCTTTTCTTTGTTGATTTGTGGTTATTTTTCCTATTGCATTGTTCTAATTTGATTTCGATTTCATGTGCGATTTCTTCATTTGCACTGTTCATCTTCATCTTCATTTAGATAGATCTTCTTTGATCAAATTGGGTGTTGGGTTTGTATTAGTTACTGTTTTCGACCATCAGGTATGCAATTTCTACTCTTTTTGTCATATTTTGTTTCGTTTTTGTGTTTTTGGTGTTGATTGCGACTGTTCATTTTTTTGGGGTTTCAAATTTTCAAAATTTTGAGTTCAATACTGATTTTAATCAGTATTAACTTGGTCGAAATATTCTTATAATCATTCTTTTATGTTTTTCGACCACTAATTTTGGTTTAACTTTGATCGATTTGATTTTTGAATCTCAAACAGATGAACTCGTGTGTTTTAAGTGTTCTAGGGTTTTTTGCGTATCCCGTTGGTCACACAAAGTTATCTTTGCATTACCCGTTGGTCACGCAAGTTAACTTTGTGCTACCCATTGGTCACGCAAAGTTACCTTTGCGCTACCTGTTGGTCACGCAAAGTTACCTTTGCGTTACCTTCGAGTCACGCAAACCTTTGTGTTTTTCTTTGTTCATGAAATTTTTTCTAAGGCATGTTTACTTCACAAGTGCATTACGCGAACCTTGTTTTGCGCCATGTACTCGATACGCAAACTTTGTTTTGCGTCATTCATTTGTCACGTAAACCTTTCTTTGCGTCACTAGTTCATAGCGCAAACCTTAGTATGCGTCTCTCACTTGTCGCGCAAACAGGCAAACATGACTTACATTTTTGTGTTTTTTCAATTTTATTTTCCTTGTCTAATTTTTCTTCTTTTCTGTTTCTCAGGTATTTTTATGGCTTCTCAGAACATTACTGATCCAATGATACAAGACGAGAATGTCCTCCACGATGATCCATCTGATCGTGCATCGCGCGAAACGCCCATGCCGTATGTACCTTCCACGGGTGCAAATCTTTCAGTTCAGCGGAGAACACCGAATGATGTGTTTCCGACTATGATGTATATGTTGCCTTACAAGGCTAACAATTACTTCGTGGATTTTGACAAGATAAAGATTCATCCTGTGATTCGAGCAATTCTCAGTGGACATCCGCTTGCTCCAACTCTCACTTCTTGTGCCGATGTTCCTGAGGTTTATCTTCAACAGGCCTGGTATTCAATCTCAAAGAATGAGCTCGTTCGTCCTCATCGATTCGACTTACATATCGACCAGTTTGATTCTTTTCTATCATACAAATGTCTTCGGCTGATTTTAGAACTTCCTGAACCTAATTCACGACCGGGCCGCACTTTCTATGACAACTATCCTTCTGAATTGGATGTATTAGAGGGTATTCGTAATTTGGGCTATATTGGTGATTTGGATCGAGTGAGTCAGTTTGATAAATCCAACCTGCCTCCGGTTTGGTATGCTTTATTCTCTGTCCTCAACAGGTGCCTCACGTCGAAACATTCCGGCACGGATAATGCTAGTCTTCACTATCTCAGACTTTTCCATGCAGTTGTCTATGACCTGCATGTCGACTTCACGTACATCTTCTGGACCGAACTTTCCGAGAGAGTGCAAGACAAATTGACTCATAAGAAGCGAAAGTTTATTCCCTTTGCTCGGTTCATGAAGCTAATCGTTCGAAGTATGCTACGAAGTAACCCTGCTATTCCTCGTCGTCTGTCTTGGCCTCAAGTTCCGGATACTGAGATGACATACATTCAGAAACAGAAGCGGAATTTTGACTATTCAATGCCGATTCCTCATGAGCTTATTGTGAATTATGTTGATCCATATGATGACAGTATAATTCAATACTGTCTGGAGCATGATTTTTCTTTGGCAGCTGACCAAGCTGAACCTTCTCGTGATGAACAAGTTAAATCTTTTCATGTTGAACAAGCAGTTCAAGCAGATGTTGCTGATCAACAAATAGGTGATGTTCTTGCTGCCATTGACACTGAACCTGCTAATATTGTCCATGATGATGATGATGCTACTGCTGATGATGTTAATGATGGAGATGGAGATGGAGATGGAGATAGAGATGCTGATGTTGGTACTGATGGTGATGATGGTGATGATGCAGATGATGATCAACCAGCTATTCGTGTCTTACAGAGGGAGATAAGAGCACCAGACTTGAATGAACCAGTGGTTGTGATGTCTGATGAAGAATAAGTACCTATCAATACAGCAATTGCTAACATTCAGGTTGACGAATTAGATTTAGCTTTTGCTAATGCCTCAGCTCAGATACAGAGTCAAGGTCCAACCACTTCTCTCTCTGATATTCCTTCTTCAGCTACACCTACTTCAGTTGTTGAGCCTTCTTCCGTTCAAGCTCGAGATCCAACAGAAAAGTTTATGACTTTGAATGAAGTCATCAGACAAATGAGCGAACGGTTTGAAGAACAAAAGAATGAAGAAATTTAGAAGATGCGGGCTCTTTTCAAAGGAAAGATGATTGAAATTGATCACTCTGCGATCCCTCAAGTATTGCCGTTCAGACGCCCATCTGCTTCTGCACCTGACAGGGTTTCTGTGTTGTATGATGAATTCACTTCTTTTAGATCTGAAGCTCGAACAAATTTTCCAGATATCAAGGAAGGTCTATCTCTCATGACTCAAGCCTTAACTGATTTATCTAACAGGTTTGATCTTCATGAACAGAGTTGCAAAAATGAAGCAGGCCAGTCTCATAAAAGGAGACATGACCAAGATGATCCCGATCATCAAGGTTTTGAGGGGGAGATGATGAAGAGACAAAGGGTAGAGGGTTATTCAGTTATAGAAGATCAATCTCAAGATGAGGCGGCTGTCATAGAAAAGAATACTGATAATGTTCAAGACTGTTGTGTTGAAGATCTTGTGAACAAAATGATAGAAAGTGTTGATTTATCTGCTATGTCTAATGTGTTGAGCATTTCTGAACAGAATATAGAGAATAACATGCAGATAGTCGTTTATGTTGATCCAGACACTGCAACAAGGTCAATTGACTTGGATGATTCTGAAGCAGCAAGCGACATGAGATCTTTCTTCGCAAACTTCATAGAGATCAATTCAGATGATGATGATGACATCAGATATGAGAAGCTTTGCAAAGTTAAAGAAGAGGATTGCGATGATATAATCATCATTTCTGATACTGAAGATAATACTTTCTATCTTGATGCAAAGGATGAAGAGGTAGCTGATACTTTGTACGAAGACCTTCCTTCACAAGATGAGATTCCTGAAGCTACTCTTGATACTTCTAGTCCTGTTGTTGATCAAGCTCCGACTACCACTGCTCCTTATAGTACATTTGAAGTTGGTCAGTCGTCAAGAGCTCAAGCGGATATTCCTCCTTCTGATCCTGTGATTCCACCGACTATTTTAGAAGAAGGTCCAACATTGACTAGGCAGCAGAGACAAAGAAGTTTACAACAACGGCATATGGCTTCAAGTCTAAGATATGCTTTTCTAGAAGACTCTCAAAGTAATATTTTTGTTTCTAGGAGAAGACATATCAACATTCATGCAATTCTTGGGGTTGAAAAGGAGTCTGCTGATTATCAGTATGAATACTTGATGTTCATCAAATGTCAGCGTCGTGGAAAGATACTGGTTTCTTCTCCTCATATGATTGTTAGGATTATCAGTGTTTCAATAAAGAAGTTTGTACATATCTGGTATCCAGTGTTTAAAGTGGAAAGAAGAGACTGCAACTTGTATACTTTCTCGGAGGCTGATTTTAATGATCTATCCATTGATGACGTTGAGTTTCTGTATGATCATTTCAGGAATCTTTATCATAGAACTGAAGATATCTCTCAAGCATTGTTTGTGATTAAAAGATTCATTCGACGCCAAATCAGATTCTACAGAGTTTTTGACTTTCAAATGGCTGTTGAAAGCTTTCAGCCTGTGGTAAATCTTCAAAGACCCGACCGTAGCTTGCCGAACATCGACTCATATTATTTATTCACTATTCTTCAGAATCCATATGGAGTTGTTTACAGGAAAGCTTCTAGTCAGAAATGCTTCCTAAGATTTGAAGAGATTAATCATTACTCTGATGGAACGTTGAAGGTGATCAAGCTACAGTTGGGGAATCGTTTAAAAGACGATGTAAGAAGCCTTTTGGAATCAAGAAGTGAACTGTATCAAATCGAGAATGAAGAGATTCAACTTCTCAAGAGAGTATTGACTACCATTGATGAGAGGTTGATCTTCAGTTCAACTCTAAGACGCTTAGAAGTTTTGCTTGGGCTAAATCGACTTCGTCAAAGAGAAGAGCGCCATTGATTACTAAGGGGGAGATTGTTAAGTCTATTTTGAATAGTAATCAATGTATTTATTATCAGTGGTCTTAACTGTGTTTAGCTTGCTTATCTGTATAGGTTTAGGCCCTGGGTATTTAAGTCCCGTAGGTGCCTTTGTTTTGTAACTTTTGGAACTCATTTGAATACATCGTTTACTTTTGGCGCACACTCTCTCTCTACTTTCTCTCTCTAAGATTTGGTAGATCTTGGACTTTCATGTTCTCACTAGGATTTAAGCCTAACACTTTTTCTCAAATGATGTGTATAACGGTTCCCTTAGCGGCGGGTCGTCAAGGGGTTGAGAGAAGAGCGTGGTCTCTTGAGGGCATTTTTGGATGATAGTTATTTTTGGAAGCTTTAGCATTTGAAACAATTATTCCATTTTGGTATTGGGTTGACAACCTATGTAATCTAGCTAGTTGTGGTTTAGATTAGTTTGTTGTCGTTTCCCCATACTTTCTTACAGGTTTTTGTAATTGCTTACGCTTTTCCCCTTTATGGGTGGTTTGCCCTATTTATAAACGTTGTATTGCCGAATTTAAAATTTTGAAAATTACCCAATTGTTAGGGTGTTACAAAAAACGGTCTGAAGAATCGATCAAGAAATTGATTTTGGTGAAAACGGTCTGAAGAATCGATCAAAATTGATTTTCAGGATTTCATGAAAACGATTTTCACGATTTGAATAAATCGATTTTCAGGATTTCGTTGGAGAAAACGATTTCAAGAAATCTGTTGTTTTCGATCTGAAGAAATCAATTTCAAGAAATTGTTCTACTCGCGTAATTATCTCTTTGATAGTGCATATGTGCACACTTGCATACAGTGCATATATACATATGTTTGCTGAAATATTATATGTATATGTGCACACTGGTATCTAATATACATATGTGCATATTGAGTATATGCATATGTGTACATTGAGCATATGCATATCTGCACACTAGTATCCAATATGCATATGTGCACATTGAGTATTGTGAATATGTACATGTTGTATATGTGCATATGTGAATATCAGCCGATATATTCTGCATTGGTTGAGATACACACTAACATCTAGACATGCATATGCACACTCGAAATATGTAAATACATTAAATATTAAATATCTATACTATATTATAAAAACGACATAAAAAACTCTTAATTACAACATTTTAAGCACAAGGTACAACTAATTAAAGCCAATTACTTAATTTACAATTTCTTAATGCTTTGGTACAACCTTTCCAAGCACAATATCTCACATAATCATCTATTTGTGGAATGAATACTCATTTATTAATATAAATATTGGTTTTTTTGGTGGAGGATTTTATAAAATAGATTTTATATTAGCATAATCTATTTTAAATGTAGATTTTACATTTAAATCTATATTAATGAGATGTAATATAAAATCTTTTTTCTTCCGTATTTTTTTATATTACATCTCATAATGATTTTTCCATATTTTATTTTATAAAATCTTTTTCCATATTTTATTTTATAAAATCTTTTTACATAATGAGATGTAATATAAACTCTTTTTTCTTCCGTATTTTTTTTGCTAATATAAAATCTATTTTATTTTATAAAATCTACACGTATTTTTTTTCACGAGCATTAAAAGAAGAAAAAAGAAGGTTGATATAAATAAAAAATAAAAAATAACGAGATACACTAATAAATTATCGTATTCTTTAAAATAAAAATATTCCGCAATACTTTCCAAATTAACCAAGTGTAAAGAAAATAAAATAGAAACGATGTAGATATAAAAATATTTTTTCATATTTTTAATATATTTACATTTAAATGTAAAATCGAAAATAAAAATAAAAGATTTTAAAATATTATCTACATTCACTATAAATATATATAGTTTCTCTATGTATCATCCGAGAATAAGAAGAAGACGAACGGTCGGGTGTCAATGGCGGAACCTGCAACTGAACAAAAGGTATTCCACTATATTTTTGTTTCTTTGAAAAACTACTTTTTTATATTTTATTTTATTTACTGAGGATTTGTTTATATTTTTCAAAACCCCAATCATATTTTTCGAAGTAGGGGAATAAGATATATATACATATCTTTATTTTTATCGACTAATACTATGAGGTTTTGAAGTCAATAGTCAGATAAATTTTCAAATGGTACTGAGTGAATTTGAACTATACCAGTTGAGTTGCCGGTTACAAAAGATAGAAATCATTTATTTTCTTTGTCATATTTGATGTGGGTTGAATGTTGTTAATTAATCTACAGATTTATACGTTCAAAGTGATTGTCAAGTGTTGTCGAGGAGGTTTCAGAAAAATTGCAAAATCTGTAAAAACGTATGTTCATATTTATAATTATTTCAATAATAGTGATATGTTGTAAGACATGTCGTTTGAGTTTTAAATAATATAATACAAAACTATTACCAATATTATTATACAAACTCATAACAACAAACGATTAAAAATATATGCAAGTTAACCACTTATGAAAATACATTCGTTTTTCACATTGTATTTCATTAACTGTTAACAGATAAATTACGTTTCATTTTAACTCAGTTCAATATTCCAACAAAAAATTTATACTCCCGTGCAATGCACGGGCCCAACACTAGTTATATTTAATATTTAGATCACTATCATATTAATAACTCCTTGAAATATGGAAATACATTAAATATGGAAATACATTAAATATTAAATATTAAATTTAATATTTAGATAACTACCATATTAATAACTCTTTGAAATATGGAAGTACATTAAATAGGCGTGAATTATGAAATACCCATATTACCCTTTGAAAATTAATAGGATTGAACGCAGGACATAAACTCTAGGATGATTCTGATTGGTTGAAAATTGATTAACACGGTTAACACCAATGTCGTGGTTAGCAAATGAAGGGGACCCTATATATATATATATATATATATATATATATATATATAGCTTATAAAAAATGATATCAAGAGTATAAAATCGGGATTAAATCTCTTGAATCCTTACTCTTCGTATAAAGAAATGGAGTAAGTATTTATTTATTTAAGGTTAGTTTTTAATTATCTTTTTTGTTCATTTAAGTTTTATGTCACGTACATAATTATCATTTATCCTTCAAATTAAATATTAAAAAAACTCACACCTTAAAAAATAGCACATCGTAACATCCCATAATACGTTACGATGCAAGTCAAACTTTATAGTAGAGCTACATGGATTAACGTGACAACGAAACAAAAACCTTAATACCATAATACGTCATAACTATATCATAACGAGTTGTTTATAACCATATTAAAAACTTATATTATGAAATTTTGAGATAAGGTAGAATAAAAAGCATTATAATCATTTGAAAGGGAAAAGTCTAAAAAAAACTCAACAAACTATATAGTTTTGAATGGTTAAGTCCTTAAACTATTTTTTTGAATGAAAAAACATTTAAACTTTTTAAAACCGGTTAATTACATCCTTTTTACCATTAATACTTACTTGTTACCTATTTAATAGGTAATTCTAAAATTAAAAAAAAAAGAAAAAAAATAGTTTCTAATCTAAACCCTAATGAATCGACAACCAACCTCCATTCCCGTTACCACAATCCACAGCCTCCGCCACCTGCCACCGTCGTCACCAGCCCAACACCACCTGCCACCATCGCCACCTCTCACCCTCGCCACCAACAGCCCGTCGCAACCTGCCTTCCCTTATGAGGGTTTTCCAGAAGCGATTTTTTGAGGATTTAGATGAAATGGGTTTGATTTAGTACATCAATTATAATAATCTTTTTGTTAATTAATTATTTTATATTTTAGATAAAGATTTGAATTTATTTAACAACCAATATATTTTTATTTGTTAGATGTGTATTTGTACGATGTAACTGGATGTAAATTTTTATGATATATCAAAAATGAAAATTTGATCTAATTACTTGTTAAAAAAATCTAACTTTTATTGAGTATTTATTAGGGATTTGCGTTTATTCCAAAATCGTACGTGTTTATCAACTAATTTTATAGAGTTTACGTAAAGGTTTTAAGAAACCTATGTAACATACATACCGTAATATGTTGTAAACTTGAATTTTAAAATATTTAAAAATATGATCAATATATAGTATAGTATAATATATAGTAGAGATTTCTAAACACATACGTATCTCAATTGTTTGATGGTTTACTTTCTTACCAAAGACGGACTCAAGGACTCAAATTTCTTCACGTTTTGTTGTGTCTCGAGTTAAATGGGGACAGTTTGGTTCACATATAAAATGGAATTTATCAAGTTTCTAAAAAGACATATGTGTGTAATTTTGGTTGATTGATATAATTCACAAGAAAATTTGATTTGGGTATTTTTAATGTGAACGCTGCTTGGAATTTGTTTACGTGAGTGGGAGAGGGTACCTTTTACCTAACAAATTAATTACAATAATTATAATGGGAAGTATTCAAATTTTAGTTAGCATTGTACATCAAAATCCAGCTAAATTGTGCTATCTAAGCATGCTTAGCTCAGAGGTTAACGCATCACATTTGTAATGTGACGGTCATCAATTTGATTCTGATAGCAGTCTTCATAAAAAAACAATAAACCGATAACTATACGTTTGAATTTAATTTCAATTTTTGAAAATGTAAATTGATAGATAAAATCTAAAGTTAAGTATTTTTTAATCTATAAACTTAATTAAAGCTTGCCTTTAAATGTCTGCATTCACCACTGATTGGTATACCAAACCGCTGTTAGAACAAATGTTTATCCCAACTAGATTTCTCGTATATATTTATATGTTAAAACGATAATAATCGTATAAAATAGTAAGTATATATATATATATATATATATATATATCAATAGGGAGAGGTTCATTTGAGAAATGGTAAATATATGAGAAATAGAGAAGTAATCTTAGCCATTCATCTGGTCAACATTTGTGGCTTTGACCGCGAAACACCGGATAATTCCTTGTGTGGTCTATAGAAGGTAGAGGGGTAATTTCGTAAAATACACGGGACGAGTTCATATATGAATCTGTATGAATCACAAAGATTCATATATGAATCTGTTAATTAGTTCAACTGATTCATATATGAATCTTTGTGATTCATACAGATTCATATATGAATCTTTGTGATTCATACAGATTCATATATGAATCACAAAGGTTCATATATGAATCTGTTAGTTAGTTCAACTGATTCATATATGAATCACAAAGGTTCATATATGAATCACAAAGGTTCATATATGAATCAGTTAAAAGAGTTCAGTTGTGAATTGCACTGGTTCATATATGAACATATAGTTCATATGTGAATTATACATGTTCATATATGAACACAACCCGTGTGTCTTGTAAAATTTACGAAATTGTCCTTCTATTTTTGGGATAGCCGCAACTTTTGACCGGTCAAAGCCGCAACTTTTGACCGGTCAAAGCCGCAACTTTTGACCGGTCAAAGCCGCAATATTTGACTAGTCAAATCCGATCTTGACCATATGAATGGCTAGGATTACTTCTCTATTTCTCATTGTAATGAGGGATTATATTATTGATTTTCTTGTAAATACAATGAAAGAGTACAAGGTTATATATAGGCAAGAAAGCTAGAAAAAGAAGGAAACCCTAAAAACCCTAAGGGCCCACGAGCTAATTGGGCCTAAGTAAAAAATTAGATATTTTACATTCTAACACTCCCCCTCAAGCTGGAGCATAGATATTAATCATGCCCAGCTTGTTACAGATAGAAGAGATCTGCGAACCAGGTAAAGCTTTGGTAAAGACATCGGCAAGTTGACTTCCTGTTCGAATAAAGGGAGTTGAGATGGTTCCATCTTCTAGCTTTTCACGAGTGAAATGGCAATCCACTTCAATATGTTTTGTTCTCTCATGAAACACGGGATTATTTGCAATGTGGATAGCCGCCTCATTATCACAATATAGATTCATTGGTTTAGATTGAGCAAACCCAAGTTCACCTAGCAGATTACGCAACCATATCAACTCACAAGTGGTTTGGGCCATAGCCCTATATTCAGATTCAGCGCTTGACCGGGAAACGACATTCTGTTTCTTGCTTTTCCACGAGACTAGAGTTCCTCCAACTAACACACAATAGCCTGTCGTAGACCGCCTGTTCGTAAGATCTCCATTATAGTCCGCATCTGTAAACCCTTATATGACATGATGACCGTGATTTTGATAAAGAATGCCAAGACCAGGGGCACCCTTTAGGTACTTCAGTATATGTCTAACGGCCTCCCAATGTGGAGTTCTTGGAGATGACATAAACTGACTTACAACACTCACCGCAAACGCGATGTCAGGACGCGTAATCGTCAGGTAGTTTAGTTTTCCCACAATTCTTCTATACTTTTCTGGATCCTCAAGTATATCTCCATCATCTGCTTTCAATTTCATATTCGGAATCATTGGGGCCTCACACGGTTTTGTTTCAATCATCCCAGAATCATTCAATACATCCAAACAATATTTCCGTTGAGATAAACATATCCCTTTCCGAGTACGAGATACTTCAATTCCCAAGAAGTATTTTAAAGGACCTAGATCCTTTGTTTGAAACCGGGATGCAAGGAAATCTTTCAGCTTCTTGATCCCAATGTCATCACTCCCAGTAATCACAATGTCGTCAACGTACACCACTAGTAGAATGCATCCAGAAGGGGATGAAGTAAAGAATACAGAATGATCATAAGAGCTCCTCCGTAAGCCAAACTCAGTCACTACAACATTGAAACGTCCAAACCAAGCACGAGGGGATTGCTTTAAACCATACAATGATTTACGCAATTTACAGACTCTGCTAGACTCCCCCTGAGCAACAAACCCAGGTGGTTGATCCATATAAACTTCCTCGTGTAAATCACCATGCAGGAATGCATTTTCACATCAAGTTGGTATAGGACCCAGTCATAAGTAGCGACCAATGAAATAAACAAGCGGATGGAGGGTACCATAGCCACAGGAGAAAATGTCTCGTAGTAGTCGACCCCATAAGTCTGAGCATATCCTTTAGCTACCAACCGGGCTTTCAGACGAGCCACTGATCCATCTGGATTAACTTTCACAGTGAATACCCATTTGCAGCCAATTGCCTTTTTACCTGCAGGCAACTCTACCAAATCCCATGTATTATTATGATCTAGAGCATTAATCTCTTCAATCATGGCATCCCGCTATCCAGAATGAGCCAAAGCTTCACCAACCGTTTTAGGAACATAAAATGAATCAAGTGTAGAGATCAAAGAGCGAGAACGAGAAGAAAGTTTATCATAGCAAACAACTGAAGAAATAGGGTAAGTATATGAGCGCTTACCTTTCCGAAGGGAAATGGGAACATCAAGATCAGGATCCTGTGTATCGGATGGTGGTGGATCACTTGAAGCAGAAGGATCATCATTAGAAGAATCTGCAGACGATGACGAAGATGGTATAGGGTCGGGATCTGACGTAGGTCGTTGCCGCCTATTATACACATGAACTATCGGTGGTTTAGTAGGCTCTTGATGCTGTGTCGAGTCGGATAGGATAGGGGATTCGGGAACTGGTACGGTATATACCAACAAATCATCGCTATCTCTTGGATTGCAAGGAGTGGACACAGGAAAGAAAGGTATATTCTCATGGAATGTAACATCTCGAGATACAATGTATCGATTAAGTGTGGGAGAAAAGCACTTATACCCTTTTTGAAGTCGAGAGTAACCAAGAAATACACATTTAAGAGATTTTGGATCCAACTTAGTTATATGTGGTCGGATATCATGGACAAAACAAGTACTACCAAAGATCTTTGGGTCGACAGGAAACAATGACTTTGTAGGAAACATAACTGAGAAATGACTTCTTCCATCCAAAACAACAGATGACATTCGGTTGATGAGAAAACAAGCAGTAGCAACAGCATCAACCCAAAAGAGTTTTGGAACAGTCATATGAAATAATTGAGCCCGAGCCACCTCTAAGAGATGACGATTCTTTCGTTCAGCAACCCCATTTTGGGCTGGTGTGTCAACACAGGAAGACTCATGAAGAATACCATTTTGAAGCATATATGACTGAAATGTTTGAGACAAATATTCTTTTGCATTATCGCTACGAAGAGTTTGAATGGAGACTTTAAATTGTGTTTTAATCTCAGTATAAAATGAACAAAAATGGGTAAACACCTCAGATCGATTTTTCATAAGGTAAAGCCAAGTCGTACGAGAGTAATCATCAACAAAAGTAACGAAATACTTAAATCCAAGTTTTGAAGTGACCGGACATGGTCCCCAAACATCAGAATGGACTAACTCAAATGGAGAAGAGGTCTGCTTATTATAGACTTTAGGACTTAAATGAATACGTTGATGTTTGGCATACTGACAAGACTCATACTGTAGAGAAGATAAAGAAGAAAACTCAGGACACAACTTCTTTAAATTTTGTAAAGAAGGATGACCTAATCGACAATGAACTTCAAGCGGAGACGATGAGTTGGAACAAGCCAAAGAGAAAGGTATTTGTTGTTCAAATATGTATAGGCCGTCAGTTTCCCGCCCTTTACCAATAATCCTCTTCGTCGACAGATCCTGAAGGACACATAAATCAGGAAAGAATGTGACACAACAATTTAAAGCACGGGTAATTTTGCTGACTGATAACAAATTGAATGAGAAATTGGGTAGGCTTAGTACAGAAGATAACGAAACAGATGGGGTAAGATCAATGGTGCCAGAACCAAGGACAGATGTGGTGAACCCATCAGTAATTGTGACATGTGATGGAGACGTGTGTTTATTGAAATTAGAGAAGATAGTGGGATTACCTGTCATGTGATCTGAAGCACCTGAATCAATGACCCATTTGGAGGCAGAGGATAATAAGCATGTACTAGAGTTACCTGTCTCAGCAAATGTAGCAGTTGAAACAGTGGAATTCTCAGTCCCTAAAAGTCGAGCATATTCTTCCGCGGGTATAGTAACCGTACTACCAGATGATTTGTCTTCTCCAGTCATCTTCTAATGAATCACAAACCAGAAAATCGAAGTTGGACAAAGAATGCACTCACAGGGTGCCAGAAAACCGACGAACAAAAACGAAAACGAACAGCGCACTCACAGGGTGCTACGAGACGAACAGGGATGAAATAAAACGGGAAAAATCTTCGAACCAAAAAAGTGTACCAAAAAACTTCGGGAGTACTGTTCACGTCGGAGTACTATTCATGCCGAAACACTATTCACGACGGAGCACTATTCACGTCGAAACACTATTCATGCCGGAGCACTATTCACGCCGAAACATTGTTCACATCGGAACACTGTTCACATCGGAACACTGTTCACACCGGAGCACTGTTCACGCTGGAGGATGGTAGAAAGTGGGACGACTACTATTAGGGTTTTGGAAGCGACGGCTATCAGGGTTTTAGAAGCGGCGGCTCTAATACCATGTAATCAGGGATTATATTATTGATTTTCTTGTAAATACAATGAAAGATTACAAGGTTATATATAGGCAAGAAAGCTAGAAAAAGAAGGAAACCCTAAAAACCCTAAGGGCCCACGAGCTAATTGGGCCTAAGTAAAGGATTAGAAATTTTACATTCTAACACTCATATATTTACCATTTCTCAAATGAACCAAACACTATATCAATATATGTATAAATATAAATGGTATGTGTATGTAGGCGAATGATCGTGTGAGAAATTTAGTTAACGGTGAAAAGCGTGAGAAGTGGATCTGAATCGTTGATCTCTTTTAATATTAAGCTCTCCATGAACTTGTGGCTTAGAAGGGAATTGATCTGGTGCATCTCATCCTAATGTACGTTCATTTTCTCATCCAACGGTTGATAACTTTTTCTCACATTTCTCACTGTTAACTCAACTTCTTACCGAAACGACGAAACCCAAGTCTGTATATGTATGTATATATACCTAGTTGGATTCAAGAAACCCCTTTATATAATACGGATGGAAAAACATATAAATGTGATGTCAAATTAAATAAACCACAGGGACTAAAATTGCAATAAAAATCACAGGGGTTTTATTACAATAAAAACTTTGTAGGGACCCGATCCAAGAAAAACAAGAAACCACAGGGACCAAAATTGAAATATATTGACTCTTAAAGTTTTTAAAACTGAACTCACTCTAAAACCTAAACAGTGTGTTTGGTACGCAGAACATGATGAAACAAGAAAGAAACATAACATACTTGTCTCATGTTTGGCGTGATCATATGTGGGACACGCTAGAACTAAGTGGAATAAGCATGAGACACGCTTATCCCACTCCAACCCCCTGAAACTAAGTAGAACAACAATATTTTGACTAATATACTATTTGTTAAAAACCAAAAGCTAAAACATGTCTTTTCATCATCCACGCCTCCAAGCTAGGGGTGTGCAAAACCCGAATAGTGCGAAATTCGAACCCCAAAACGAAAACAAGGTGTTTTTGCAAAACCGAAATACCCCGAAATCTGATAATCTGAAACCCGAGATTTTGTTGAAAAACTTAAATCATATAAGTTTTTATTGGTGTTGTGCAACTCACCAAGCACAATGTACAAGTGTTTAAAGCATAGATATGTGGATTAATATGAACCACACATTTTGGAAGACTTGAAAGGAGACTTGTTTGCATTGGAAAAGGGAAGTTGCATGGGAAATATGGACTACACATTGCTTCTTTTCTTTTTCAACCTAAGCTCCTAATCTATTTTGAGAAGTCAACCCCTAACCCCATTTTGTCTTTATTTGTTTCACATGCATATAAATATGCATGTATTCATCAGTAAATAATCATCCCAAAAACACCACCTTTTGAAGAAGACGTTCATTTGTCTTCTATTCTTATCTTGCCTAGAATTATATATATATATATATATATATATATATATATATATATATATATATATATTAGTGAGAAGGATTTGGGTAGCTGATTTGTTGATCCAAAGATCTCGTAAATACGTTGTAATTTCTCCCGGTTGGTAATATAAAGATCTCTCTCTCCCTGTGGATGTACACTATCACACTGATAGTGGAACCACGTTAAATCCTGCTGTATCGATTTATTTGTTGTTTTGTTAAATTTAATCGTATATTTGATAACTGCTATATTTACGTTTGTGGATCGGTATGAATCAATAGACCAAAATATACAATATTTAGATCTCGTTATTCCGCATTTGTTGTAACGGGTCAGTTGCACATGATTTATCGTTATCACTTTTGGGGTTGTAAATCATTTGAAATACGATATTGTAACTACCACCGACCCTTACAATTGGTATCAGAGCATCTAGATTTAAATTTGACTTATATTGTATATTTTTAGTCGCACGATAAGTGCTCGTTAAAAATGTCTGTTGATTCAGGAAATCCATTCGCCGGTTCCGTTTCCAACTCAGACCCAAATGTTTATCAAAAAGGTGTTTTTAAATTATCGGGGGTCGGGATTAGAATAGAAAATTGGAACGGGGAGGGTGATTTTGGTAAATGGCAGTTTACTACAGCAGCAACACTTAGGAAAAACGATGTTCACCCCGTAGTCTTTGCTGCGGAAGAAATAGATCTGGATATGTCCACCTTAGAAGCTAAGGAAATGGAAGTTTGGGCCTTCACTACCTTACAAATGGCTATGGGTCCAAATGTAATTTCTGAAATCGTTTATGAAAAGACAGCCATAGGGATTTGGAAAAGACTTGAGAATCTTTATCTCAAGAAAACTTTGACTAACCGACTATTATTGATGAGGTCGTGTCTATTCTTCAAAATGAAGGAAGACACTACCATTCAGCCCCACATGATTGAATTCGAAGACATCATAATGAAGTTGAAGGCAACAAATTATATTTTTGCCACAGATAATGAGGCAGTCGCTTTGATTCTGTTGTATTCACTTGCCGAAAAATATTCCCAGTTCACTAACAGTTTTATTTATGGAAGAGATTCCATATCTTTGTCTGACGTGAAAGCAGGGATGATCTGTGAAGAACAGATAATTCAGATGAAAATCGATAACAGTTCGTGGGAGAACAACCACAACAGTCATGGTCTATTTGCCGAAAAAGACCAAGACGATCATCTCAGGGGAAGAACTCGTGGTCGCTCCCAATCTCGTAAACCTGGTCATCGCGGGAAATCTAAGCAACGTGGCAATTGTAATTATTGTCACAAACCAGGTCATTGGGTCAGAGATTGTCCGAGTTTGAAAAACAAGGACAATAACAAAGTAGAATCCTCAGCAGTTGCAACCGAACAAGATACAGGCTTCTCAGCAACGGTTACTGCACCGCAAGGCGACAGGTGTTGGGTGTTGGATACCGGAGCTTCGTGCCGTATGACACCATTTCGGTACTGTTTCACTACTTTCGAGGAGTTCGAAGGTAACCATATTTATATGGGAAATAATACATCGTGTGTTACTCGGGGCATCGGTTCGGTCAGAATCAAAATGTTTGACGGTACTATTCGAACTTTATCAAATGTTAAATTTGTACCGTCTATGACTCGTTCTTTGATTTCTATTGGACAACTGTCTAAACTTGACTGTAAGATTAGAATTAAGAATGGGAGTATGCACATCTCCAGAGGGAACTTTATTGTGATGAAGGGTGAGCAGGCAGAAAATAACATGTTTCATCTAGTAGGCGAAACAGTCAGTTCTGATGCGTGTATCGCGAATAGTTCAAGAAACTTAGATGCTACCCGTCTTTGGCATCTTAGATTGGGGCACACTTCAGAGAAGAATTTGGAGATTCTGCGCAAGCGGAAACTCATTGCAGTTGACACGCCTACGATTATGGACTTTTGTTCATAATGTGTCTCGGATAAACAGACGCGTGTTTCTTTTGGTGTTGGAAAACACAACACCAAAGGGATCCTTGATTACGTTCATACAGACGTTTGGGGACCATCTTCGACACAGTCTCTAAGTGGAGGTAAGTACTATGTTACTTTTATTGATGATTTCTCGCACAAACTTTGGGTGTATGTGATTAAGTTAAAGTCAGATGTTTTTGAAATATTCAAAACATGGTTAGCACTAGTCGAAGTCGAGACTGGAAGAAAATTAAAGGTGCTTAGATCTGAAAATGGTGGTGAATACACTAGTGGTAACTTTAAAGACTTTTGTTCACGTAGAGGTATTCACCGACACTACACCACACCTGGCACGGAGTCACCGAGCGGATGAATAGGACCTTGTTAGAAAAAGTCTGATGTATGTTAGTTACATCTAGTTTCCCTAAAATGTTTTGAGCTGAAGCACTTCACACTGCTGTACACATTGTGAATCGGTTACCGTGTTAGCCATTGGGGGGAAATTCTAGAAGAAATTTGGAGGGGTAAGGGTTGTATCTGTTTGAAATACATACGTGTATTTAGATGTCCTGTGTATATTCATGTGACAGGTCAGGACAAGTTGGATCCTAGAGCCACCAAGGGATTCCTACTCGGGCTATACAGATGGAATCAAAGGTTACCGAATCTGGAACCCGGTCACCCGAAAGGTGATTCACTCTCGACATGTAACCTTCGATGAGTCGATTATGTTCAAGTCTAATCATAATAGACAGCCCACTCCAGAACCGGAAATTATCTCTTATGTTTCTTCAACAACCGATGGAGATGAGATAATTGTCAGTCCTATTGTACCCAGCTCATCTGCTCGTGGTTTTACTTTGGGATCAGAATCTGAAGAAGATGTTAGTCCACCAGATACATCTACTTCTGATCCAGTTAGTTCAGTTCAGGAAGAAGTTCAGAATGATGGTGGAGGTCAAGGCGATACAATTTCAGTATCAGTACCTGCGAGGCAGAGCCAGAGAACTATCCGTCCTCCTAATAGGTATGGTGATTGGGATTTTGCAAATATGAGTTTTACTGACCAGCTTGAGTATGCCTTGCATGTTGTACAGGATGAGCCGTTTGACTATTCGGAGGCCCTAGCTTCGAGCCAATGTGATAAGTGGTTAGGAGTTATGCATGAGGAAATGGAAGCTCTATCTAAAAATAACACTTGGGAATGTCCATTACCGAAAGGCAATCGTGCAATTGGCTGCAAATGGGTCTATAAAGTCAAAGACGATAAGCGTTATAAAGCTCTCCTGGTTGCGAAAGGCTTTGCACAGTGGAAGGGTATCGAGTATGACGATATCTTCGCACCTGTGGTTCGACACACATCTATTCGGGTCCTTCTGGCCCTTGTGGCAATTCTCGATCTGGAGCTCGAACAATTAGATGTGAAAACAACTTTTCTACATAGAGATCTTGAAGAAACCATCTACATGAAGCAACCAGAAGGTTTCATCTCCGACAACAAACCTGATTGGGTCTGTAAATTAAAAAATTCCCCGTATTGACTTAAACAGTCGCCTCGACAGTGGTACAAGAAGTTTGATTTATTTATGCTCTCGTTGGGTTTTGAGCGTAGTGAGAAAGACGCTTGTCTCTATCATAGATCAAGCGGTGGTATTTCTATTTATCTACTTCTTTATGTTGATGACATGTTGATAGCTTGTAGGGATCATTCTGAAATCAACCTTTTGAAATATAGGTTGAAATCAGAATTTGAAATGAAAGATCTCGGCGAAGCTCGTGTTATTCTCGGCATGGAAATTTTTCGGGACAGAAAGTCTCGTACTCTCAGGTTAACACTTAAGGAATATATTCAGAAGATTCTGAAGTGGTTTAATCCTGATGGAGCAAAGTCGGTGTCTACGCCACTTCCAAGACACATCAAGATTACAAGAGACGATTGTCCGATAGACGATATTGGAAAGGCTGAGATGGCAATATTATGTATGCCAGTGCAGTCGGGAGTCTCATGTATGCTATGGTATGCACTCGTCCCGATATTGCACGTTTTGTTGGAGTGATTAGTCGATTTCTATCGAACCCGGGTAAGTCACATTGCAATGCAGTGAAAACTGTATTTCGTTACTTGAAAGGTACGGAAACTCACGACCTCATTTATGGTATGCAAAACAACTGTGATATTCTTGGTTACTGCGATTCAGATTACGCAGGTGATCGTGTCAGTTGGAAATCCACCTCTGGTTATGTTTTTACATTAGGTGGAACAACTGTCAGTTGAAGATCTCGATTACAGTCTGTTATTGCATTATCGACTACCGAAGCTGAACTTATTGCAGCGGTCGAGTCTGCTAAAGAAGCAGTTCATTTACAGGAACTCTTAATTGGTTTGGGCCTGAAGCATACTACTGTCTGTATTAATTGTGATAACCAGAGTGCTATTCACTTGGCAACAAATTTGGCGTTCAGCTCTCGAACGAAGCACATTAATGTGTGTGATGTGTTTCTGGTAGCTTTACACGACACAAAGGTTGCGTACTTGAAGAAAATATTATCTGAAGATAATGCTGCCAATATGTTCACCAAGTCGTTACCGCCAGCCGCGTTCGAGCATTGCTTGAATTTGATCCAGCTCAGATTGTGTTAGTGTCGTTTGGCACCTTGTGGGAGAGATGAGAATATTGCTACAGATGACATAGCGACATATTTGGTGAGTTATTACTTGGTACGTGTTTTTAGGTTGCTTAACTCGTTCGTTTATTGAGATTGCTCACTTGAGGATTTTTGCTTTTGATTTTGACGGGTGATGGCCGAGCCAAAGCTCGTCACGGTCAAAATCCATTATGTTACCTAATGTCAATCTCTATACGCTATTTGTTCGTGTTCGGGGGATTTGTTCGTGATTTGGTTTCGTCGGGTGATTTGCACATCATGGTGGAGTGTTGAAAAACTTAAATTAGATAAGTTTTATTGGTGTTGTGCAACTCACCAAACACAATGTACAAGTGTTTAAAGCATAGATATATGGATTAATATGAAACACACATTTTGGAAGACTTGAAAGGAGACTTGTTTGCATTGGAAAAGGGAAGTTGCATGGGAAATATGGACTACACATTACTTCTTTTCTTTTTCAACCTAAGCTCCTAATCTATTTTGAGAAGTCAACCCCTAACCCCATTTTGTCTTTATTTGTTTCACATGCATATAAATATGCATGTATTCATCGGTAAATGATCATCCCAAAAACACCACATTTTGAAGAAGACTTTCATTTGTCTCCTATTCTTCTCTTGCCTAGAATTATATATATATATATATATATATATATATTAGTGAGAAGGATTTAGGTAGCTGATTTGTCCAAGGATCTCGTAAATACGTTGTAATTTCTCCCGGTTGGTAATATAAAGATCTCTCTCTCCCTGTGGATGTACACTATCACACTGATAGTGGAACCACGTTAAATCTTGCTGTCTCGATTTATTTGTTGTTTCGTTAAATTTAATCGTATATTTGATAACTGCTATATTTACGTTTATGGATCGATATGAATCAATAGACCAAAATATACAATATTTAGATCTCGTTATTCCGCATTTGTTGTAACGGGTCAGTTGCACGTGATTTATTGTTATCGCTTTTGGGACCGTAAATCACTTGAAATACGATATTGTAACTGCCACCGACCCTTACACATTTGGGGGTATTTGGGTTAGGATTGGGTTTGATCGTTGGCCACCCGATCCGTTCGAAAATCCGAATAACATACATCTATATTTTAAATATTATATATACATATATATCTAATTATCTTTTGAAAATCGTAAATGAAATATTTTCTAAATTTTAAACTTGCTGTCGATTCCATCAATATTCCATTCGATTGTATTCATCCTAAAAAACGATTGAATTTATCTATAATTTTTGTATTATATAATATCCGAACCTGACCGACATCAATCCGAAACCCGACCACCAACCCGAACCCGAAACAACCTAAAATCCGAAACCTAAAATTTAGGTCTTGATTTCCATATCCTAAATTTAATCGTGATAAATTAGTTTTATGTTTTTAATAATGTTTAACTCTAATAATTGCGTTGCAGCCCTTTATAAGATTGTGTTTGGAAGAATTTTTTAGTTAAAAATTTTCTATATACCCTTTTTTTCTTAGTATCAGAGCCTGAATTTAATTTTTATATGTATTTTTATGTTTTAATTATTTGCTTGTATTTATTTACTTGTTTTTAGTTTTTTATGAATAGTATAGATTATCTTAATCTAGAAATATCTCAAGTTAATAGAACTGTTATCTCATCTGATGAGCATCGTTTTAAATGTTAATTTATTTTATAAAGAAACAAATAAACATCTCTTTCACAGTGAAAACAGTCAGCTTAACAGTATTGTTTTGAAAAGTTTTGAAAATTTATCTCAAGATTTTCAATTCGGTTTTCAAGAGTATGAATACGATCATCTAAGATTGTGATTCTATCTGTATGTTTTTTAATACTTTGTGTTGGAAAAGTATGTTTATAAACAGATAACAGACAAGAAGAACAAACTTCTATTCTGCATAAATCACATCTAGAACGCTTCTCAAGAGAAAGGTACCAAAGGCAATTGTAACACTTTATAAGATTGTGTATTTTTATGTTTTAATTATTTGCTTGTATTTATTTACTTGTTTTTAGTTTTTTATGAATAGTATAGATTATCTTAATCTAGAAATATCTCAAGTTAATAGAACTGTTATCTCATCTGATGAGCAACGTTTTAAATGTTTCTTTTATAAAGAAACAAATAAACATCTCTTTCACAGTGAAAACAGTCAGCTTAACAGTATTGTAGATTTAATTATCAGTCTTGGCAAAAATCTTGAATATAATCAGAATAAGAACACCAGTCTCTGGAAATCTATTCATGATTTTATGCTCAAGAAAAACAAAGTTATTCATGATTTGGAAAACAAATTAGAATACCTTAAAACAACTTTTTCTTTGTTTGAAGAAAAACTTATAAGTTTTGAAAAGAAATATAATTTATTGGTTATAAGTTAGAAAGACTTAAATCCAAAAGATTCTATTTCAAAAGACAAAGTTCTTGAAAATTTGAAAAACTATCAAGAGCAGTTTGAAGAAATCAAACTTCATTTAGAACAGCTTGAAAAGTTGGTTCTTAGTTAAATGAACTTCAAAGATTCTTGAAGAAGCTTATGATTTTTGTACCAAAAGTTCAAAATCTTCAGTTTACAGTGAAACAAAACATCTTGTTTCAGACTCAAACAAATTGGTTGTTTCTCAAAACAATATAATTATTGCTCTTTTAGTCTCTCTGCATCACAAGATTGATAAAATTTCCCTTAAAGAAATTCCAAAATCTTCTGATATTGATAAGCTTGTTGATCAGTTTTCAAAACTTTCAACAACTTTTGAAAAGAAAATTGACCCTAAAGTCAAGACGAATTTTCTTGTTTATAAAAGCAATGGCAAATAGAACTCCTTTTCTTGGTCGTTCTAGAACTTTACAAGAAAATGAATCTGTTGATAACAGAGCTCAATTGGTTGGACAAGATACTAGACTACATTTAAGTACTCTAGGAAGACTTTTCTCTAGGAGATCCTCAAGATCTAATTCTAGACTTGAAGATATGATTAATGTTGACAGAAGTGAACAACTTCTTAACAATAATCAACTAGAAGCCTTTAATCCCACCAGATTGTATGCTACTGGGATTTTTGAAAGAAACACTGGTCTCTTTAGACACCATAGTTTACAAAATCTTTCTGTTCCTCAAGGAAGAGTCATTACCCTTAATCTGATGACTAGAGAAGCTAGCCTTAGATTAAGAAGTGCAAATCAAACCACTTTACATTTTAGACTTTTAACTATTGCAGTTAAAGGACTCCATAGAACTGGTTTAGGAACAAAAGCCCTTGTAGTTTTGATTGACAATAGATTTTCTAATCTTGATCAAGCTATAATAGGAACCATGGAAATAGACCTGAATAACAATATAGGCGTTGCTTATATTGCTCCTCAAAACTTTTCATTAAGTGTAAATGACTTCTGTAGACATATTACTTTACAGATTCAGACACTTGGATATGAAAGTTTTCTTGGTAGAAATCTGGTCATAGAAATAATATTTCTAGGAAGGTTAACTGGATCTACTGGAAGTCAGTATAATGTGGATATTGATTCAATTATACAAATTGTGTCTTCTAGAGGAATACAAATGATACCTCTAGCCTAGATTGATTCTCAAACCATAGCAGGTAGTGAATGGACTATTCCATTTCATAGAGAACCTCCTACCATTACCCCCACTAGTTATGTTGCTTATACCAACTCAAGTGGATCTCAATCCCTAAGATTTAGACATTACAAAAACAATGCTTCATCCTCTAGTTCAAAAGATGAAGAAGAAGAAACTACTGATGAAGATCTGCATAAATTTTGCCACTAGTTTTATGAATGTCACTTTAGATGAATGGGATACGTTAGAAGAAGATTCTAAGTATTTTGACCCAAGCAATGATAATGATATCAAACCTTTCTTAGTCAAATATACTCTACCCCCTTCAAGCCAAATTGACATTAAGGATATAAAACCTACAGGATGGAATGACTGTGATCATGAAATTCTTTACCCTAATGAATTATTTGATTATACTCTCAGTCCTTATGATCTCGAAGAAATGGAAGTTCTCCTTAAAAAACAGGGACAACTTTCTGAATCACAAATCATCTACCAAGATGATTTGAAGAATATAAGAATGACTCCTAAAGATGAAAATCTTTTAGACTCTTTCTTATTTGACTCTGTTGAATCTGTCAACTTTGCTCTTATGAATGAAGGAGAAGGATCTACTGTTACTGGGCCTACACTTGGTCGACTAGAAACCATGAGTTATGAAACAGATAGACCCCCTAGAGCCCAAGCTACAGGTTACAATGAACCAGTCCATAGCTATGTTAATAAAGGAAGAAGAATACCAACTGATCCAACGTTTACTTGGCAATCAACACCTTTGTTAAACCTTACTGATATTCATCCCCAGTTATGGAATTCATACTTAGAAACATGGTCCCAAGAAGTGCACCGTGATTACACTTCAAAATATCTTGAAAAAGATATAAACTCTGAGGTAATGATCTCAATTGCAGAAAATTATCTTGGACCAACTGCACTTGCTGCATGGGAAGACTGGAAAAAACATTTCCCTGAACCACTTGCACAACTGGTTGCTCAAGGAAATAACATAAAGAATTTTACATCAGTAATTCTTAGAATTATTAATGGTGGAGATACCTTATCTGGTCTGATGATAAAACAAAGTGAAGCCCTTCGTGACTTAGAACAACTTCAATTACATGATTGGAAAAAGATAGTTTTCTTCTTAAATGACTTTGTTCACCTAGCTGCTATTTCTGGTAATTATTATGATGCTAATATTTGCAACAGAATTTTTACTAAACTTCCAGAAGAGCTAGGGAGAGAAATTGAACTTAAGTGGAAACAAGAACAGCCAAGTGTTGATGCCCAATGGAATAATGCAACAGTTAGAGCAAAGGTTATCATAGATCACCTTAAAGCTAAATGTTCCATGATCCAAACACAGAGAGAGAGTTAAAGAAAAAAGATACAAGATTTTGTTCCTCTATCTATACTCCTCAAAATTATGGTAAAACTGTTAAGAAGAAACAAGTTTATCATAAGAAAACAAACCCAAGGAAAGCTTATTATCTTAGAAAGTCCAGTGCTAGGAAACCTACCCTGAACAAACAGAAACATGTGAGGAAATATAAAGATAATAAGAACTATAGCAAATTCACTTGCTATGCTTGTGGAAAGGAAGGCCATTTATCTAGTAAATGCCCTGGGAAGAAAACCCTTTTTAATCAAAAAGTTGATTTGATAAACTGCACAAATGAAGACTTAGTTGACATAACTTCTGATGTCTCAACTAACTCTGATATCTACTCTATCGTTAGCATAGAAGATATGCAGGATATCCAACAACAAAGTGATTATTCATTTGTTGATCAGCTTGCACCATCACAAACTCCTCTTCAGTAGAAGTATGGTTACCATAATTCCTTTACAAATTTAGGAATTTCTGAAGGAGATGTTGAGTTATTTGAAAACTTCAACTTTGTCAATATTGAAGTTTTAGCTTGTACCCATAATTGGAAACACAATACAGGTAATACTAACACCAAGTGTTACAATTGCCTTTGGTACCCTTCTCTTGAGAAGCGTTCTAGATGTGATTTATGTAGAATAGAAGTTTGTTCTTCTTGTCTGTTATCTGTTTATAAACATACTTTTCCAACACAAAGTATTAAAAAACATACAGATAGAATCACAATCTTAGATGATCGTATTCATACTCTTGAAAACCGAATTGAAAATCTTGAGATAAATTTTCAAAACTTTTCAAAACAAGACTATGATACAACTTTTCCTAACCTTTCTTCGAAACCTCTCAAAAATAAAGGAATTATAATTAATGAGAAAGGTTCAACTTCTTGTATGGCTATAACTCCAATTATACCCATAATTTGTAACAAAAAGATTCTAAAAAACATTTTTGTTTTAGTCCTCCTTAATGTTAAAGGCACGAAGTTTCAACTCCCTGCTTTTATAGATACAGGAGCAACTCAAACAACTTTAGACTCTTCTATACTTCCTCCAGAATTGCTCAGCAAACTGGTAAAAGCACAGAAGCCTTTAAAGTCTGTAACTTTTTCAGGAACTATACATTCTACCAATCATTATTTAAAAACTCTTCTTGTCCAATTTCAAAAAAATTGTCAAGATTGGTCAGATGTATATTCACTAGATGTATGTTGGGTTGATTCTTTAAAAGACTTGCAAGGTATAAGTTTAATCCTTGGATTAAATTTTTTACTAGCAAAAGGAAGATCATTTACTATGTGTAACGGTTATGTCCTTTTCTCTCAAAACACTACCCTTACACCCATAATATCAGAGTTACGCTCGAAAGCATGGTGGAAGTAGTAGTGAAGAAAATGAAGAATTACAAAACCCTAGGATAATTTGTACCCCTGAGGACTGTTCTTGCAAAAATACTAGTGGTACAAAAAACTAACATCTCTTAGTCCTGAGAAGACTTTAAATGATTTTCCAGACTTTGATGAACTTTGGAAAATAGAAGATGATGACTTTTTTAAAGGATATTCCTTTTTAGACTTATCATATAATTTGATAAAACCCCATATTATAAACCAAAAACTTGTAAGTAAATATTTTACTTATGAAGATATTTTGAATATGGTGGATCATTTACAAAAGACTGAAATCATTGGAGAAATCCCAACCAAATTTTGGGAAAGAAACCAAATCTTTTGTAAACTTGAGATAATTAATCCAGACTTAGTAATTAAGACGGGAATGCCCAAATATGATAATTGGACTATTGATGAGTTTAAGATGCATATTTCTCAATTACTTAAGCTTGGAGTAATTACAAGAAGCACTTCTAAACATAGAACTGCAGCTTTTATAGTTCAAAAAGAATCTGAAAGAAAACGTGGTCAATCATGAATGGTTTTTAACTATAAAAGATTAAATGACAATACCCACATTGATGGCTATTGTATTCCCACAAAGGAAATTTTACTTAATAAAATCCAAGGTGCCAAATGGTTTTCAAAATTTGATCTAAAATCTAGATTTTGGCAAATAAAGATGCACCCTGATTCTATTCCCTGGACATCTTTTACATGTAGTGAAGGACACTTTGAATGGAAGGTTATCTCTTTTTGTCCAGTCATATGCTTGGAACATCCGCTATCCAAGTACCATAAATGACGGATCTGCACAAGAGAAATAATGAATTTAGATATTCATATGACAACATGGGAATAAACTCTTTGAGTATTGAAGAGCGGGTCTTGAACTGATTTGTTCAAAAGCCATATCCTCTTCTTAAGCACGGGTTCTGAACAGACGTGTTCAGAAACCATTGTTTTATCTTTGAAGTGCGGGTTTTGAACTGCATTATCCAAAAACCTAGTTTCTTTGAGGAACGATTCCTAGACTGATTTGTCTAGAAGTCATCTCCATAAGCTCTCTTAAACTTTGTGTGCCTGCAACACAGAGTTAGCCTTAGGTACCCACTGGAATTTGGGTCCTACTGTGTTAGCACAAGATTTTGGTACCCATTTGAAATTGGGTCCTCTTTTCTTTTGAAAATTATTTGAATCAGATGAATGATATGAATGATATGAGTGCACATGATTATTGCCAAACCAATCTTCAGAATCTTGACAAGAAGTAGAAACATGTTTATCATAAATAGAAGACTTTCTAGCAGATAAAGATAACTGAAATAATTGCTTCATTGTATATTGTTTACGAGAAACAACAAGTTTTGAGTTCAAAATAGCAACATCAACAATTAAGACATCTTTACTAGGCGAAGTCTTACTACAATTAACACTACAAAACAATTTAACGGTCTTGTCAAGCTTTTGTTTTGGTTGCCACTGAGATTTAACTTCTGGCCTTTGCTTGCTCAGATCTGAAACATGTGTAACTCTTGAGTTAGACTTTTGAGCAACAATTGAATGCTTCTTCTTCGGATGACCAGTAGTGTTCGGTTTCTATGAATGCTTAGATATAATCTTACCTTTAGCACTCTTAGCTTTCACAGAGACTGAGTTATCAACTTTCGTTGATTTTGCACTGTTAACAAGCATACTGGTTTTTCCTAAAGATTTCTTAACAAATGATGAATGGTTAGGAAGTTTTGCATTAAAGTTAAATTGTTCAAAACAATCATCTAAACCACCGTCAGAGTTCAAAAAGTCAAACCCTTTATTTGATGATCCAAGCATATCCTCAGAGTTTGAAGCCTTTGAAATAATAACATTTTTCAGCACGGTTGAAAAAACTTTTTGTTGAATCTCAATCAAAAGTCTTTCGTCTGTTAAAGAATTCTCGAGTTCGGAAATTTTACGTTCTAAAACGAGAGGAGGGACATTAAGTTAGGGGTGTTCGCAGTCCGGTTTGGGCGGTTTAACCCCTCAGACCACAAACCAAACCGTAAGTGGCGGTTTATTGATTTTTCAAACCGAGCGGTTTGACATCAAATGCCCAGACCGGTCAAGTCGGACCGCGTTTTAGGCGGTTTGGTCGACCGGTTTAGGCGGTTTGGGCCTTTTAGTGGACTTTTAAGTTTAAACATAAAAACATATAAAACTTTGAATTTTAAAGGCTCGTTGGCTTGAGTCCATTTGAAATAAAGAACAAAGTCCACAAAAGTTAACTAAATATCCGAAGACAAAACACTAAAAAAAAGTAATATGCAAAGTGCAAATAAAATCAACGGCTTCACTTCTTCATTTTTCCGATCTTTGTATTCCACAATCCATAAAGATTTCAATCTTTTAAAATACCTTGGGCCTTTTTGTATATACTTGGACATTTGGGCTTTATATCATCTATTCTTTATAATAAAGGTATATATAAAAAAATAAAAAAATATATTTATATATTTGGCGGTCGGTTTGGTCCAAACAGCCCAAAAAAACCTCCAAACCGCAGACCGGACCGGACCGCCCGGTTTGGCAACTTTCCAGATCAGACCGGACCGCCAGACCGCTCAAACCGCCAAAAACGGTCCGGTTTGACTTGGTTCAACCGGTTTGAGCGGTCCAACGGTTTTTTTGAACACCCCTACATATAGTTTACCTTGAATAGGCTTCGCCTCCATCTCTTTTTCAGAATAACTTTGAAAGAAGTCATTTGAAAGAGATATCTTCTTTTGATATATTGGATTTTCATTATAGCTATTATTCATTTTCGCATAATAAAATGAATCACAATCTTAGATGATCGTATTCATACTCTTGAAAACCGAATTGAAAATCTTGAGATAAATTTTCAAAACTTTTCAAAACAAGACTATGATACAACTTTTCCTAACCTTTCTTCGAAACCTCTCAAAAATAAAGGAGTTATAATTAATGAGAAAGGTTCAACTTCTTGTATGGCTATAACTCCAATTATACCCATAATTTGTAACAAAAAGATTCTAAAAAACATTTTTGTTTTAGTCCTCCTTAATGTTA